>JARHVA010000143.1:1200000-1815000 GCA_037957365.1 Torreya grandis | reverse complement strand
ATCCATCTTGGTGTACCATGCTCAAGGTGCCTGTTTGAGGCCATAGATAGATTTCCTAAGTCTGCATACTAAGGAAGAATCTTGAACAAATCTTGACGGCTACTCCATGTAGATCTCCTCCAGGTCTCTGTGAAGAAAGGCACTCTTCACATCCATCTGGTGGACATCCCAACTATGTGTTATGGCAATAGCCAAGGTGAGTCAGATAAAAGTCATCTTTACAATGGGTGCAAAGGTCTCTGAGTAGTCAATGACTGCCACCTGTGAGAAACCCTTGGCAACCAATTGTGCCTTATACTTATCAACTGACCCATCTGCTACAAACTTGGTCTGATATATCCACCTACATCAAACCATCTTTCTTCCCTTAGGAAGTGAAGTCAAATCCCAAGTGTGCTTTTTGATTAAGGAAGAATATTCTTCTTCCATAGCACTATCCCACTTAGGTACCCCATATGCCTCTCAAAAAGTCTGTGGATCTGAAATTGAAGCAAAGAAGGCATGTGGATCTCTTTGAAAATCCCCCCTAGTATGTCTGTCATCTACGAGATCTTTTGCCTAAGTGTCAGCACTCTCAAGTGTTTGTCTGGCCCAAAGTGGCCCAAAAGTGGGTGAGTCAGGTGCTAACTCCTCATCCTCTGACTGACTAGAGGTGGATGACTCTACATCACTATCCTTGTTGTTTGAAATCAAAGAAGAAGATGTCTCTAGCTCAAGAACCTACTATGGCTGATCTGAATCTGATGAAGAATCATCATGAAGAAGTAGATCCAATGAGGGAGAAGAAGTGCCAAGTGTTGAGTCTCTAGGACTCTCTTGAAAGTGGACACTTCTCTCAATGAACAACTCATGAGTGATATGATCTAGAAGATGACAACCCTTAATACCATCTGAATATCCTACAAAGATGCAAGGCTTGGATTGACATTCCATAGCTTTGCATTTCTTCTTTAGAATGTGGGTCATGGCTGGGGATCTAAAACCCCTAAGGTGCTCAACATCAAGTTTCCTTTTATGCCAAGTTTCAAAGGGTGTTATCCCTTTCAAAGCTTTGTGAGGAACCCTATTTTGAATGTAGCAAGCAAAATTGATGGCTTCAGCCCAGTACTATGGTGCTAAGGATTTGTAGTGAATCATACAGCTACCCATCTCTTTTAAGAACCTAATTTTGCATTCTATAACCCCATTCTCTGAAGGATTGTAAGTGACTGTGCACTACAAATCAATCCCCTCTGTGGTGCAAAACTACTCAAACTTGATGCTGACATACTCTCCTCCATTATCAGTTTGAAGAACCTTGATAGATTTCTCACTTTATTTCTCAACAAGAGCCTTAAAGTCTAGAAAATTTTCAAACACTTCAGACTTTTGTTTGAGAAAATATATCCAAGTGTACTTAGAGAAATCATCAATGAAAGTGAGGATGTACTTGGCCCTTGTGAAAGATGGTTTGGGAAAGGGTCTCGATACATCACTGTGGACTAACTCCAAAGGTTGTGAAGCCCTCCAAGATTTTCCTTTGCCAAATTTTGTTTCAGGATGCTTCCCAAGGGAGCACCCCTCACAAAGTCCTTTTGAGAATTAGACACAAGGCAAGCCAATGACCATGTCATGTTTGCAAAGTTTCTCAAGGTAATAGTAGTTAAGGTGGCCAAACCACTCATGCCACAATTTTATAACTTCATCTAAATGAGTCAGCAATGTTGTTGGAGAAGAATCAAATGCAAAATGTGAGGTGTATAACCTTGCTTGGTGATCTTCCCTACCCACTGCCACTATAGTATCACTATGCAATTCCCTGATAGCCACTAAATCTGGTGAAAACTCAACTCTCATGCCCCGACCAATGTGAGTGATTTGGTACACTGATAGGAGATTGGTTGAAAGAGAAGGAACACTTAGAACATTATTGAATGTTCCACCTTCCATTTCAACTGACCCTCTCCCTGCAACAAAAACTGATGTGTCATCACCCAAACTAATTGAAGTCATGCTACAAGGCTCTAAAGATGAAAACTCGACTAGTGAAGAGCCCATGTGGTGAGAAGCACCCAAATCAATGACCCATGATGTTGTAGAATATATAGTTGATACAAGGGCCTTTCCCTTTTCTTTTTCCTTACCCTTGCCTTTTGCCTTGGTAGAATCTTGGGTAGATGAATTCTGCTTGATTGACTCAGGAACACCTATGTTGTTCTTCTCTAGATGATGAGTTAGGTAATCTATTTGTTTCTTCATGCATTTGTGCTCATCATGCCCTGTATTTTTACAATATGCACACTTAACCTTCTCCTTCTTAGGTTTAGCATTGGAAGAGGAAGACTTAGTGTTCTTTTTGGTAGGATTGTTATTTTCTTTCTTCTTCTCCTGGTCCTTGTTCTTTTTCTTCTTCTCCTTTGTTGAAGTCTTATCCTTACCATTTCGAGCTATCAAAGCTTGGAGTTGATTAGACTTCATTGTGCCCATTTGAATTAGCTTATCTTGCTCCCTAGTCAAGTCGGCAATGAATGAATCCAAAGAAGGCATTTTCCATGTAGTGCCAAGGGCACTTTTTGTGGCATGAAAAGTGGAGACAAAGATTGAATAGCTTGGACCTAACTTTGTGAGAATAGAAAGGAAGAGTTGATAATCTTTCTTCTCTATCCCACATTCTTTTAATTACAATCTAAGGGCCTTAAACTTAGTGAAGAAGTCCTGTAGGGTGTCAAAGTTGCTAGGACTTAGACTTATGAGTTCATTTTTGAGCTCATGACCTCTCATCTCATCAAGCTTTGCAAATAAGTTTTCTAAGGTGTCCCATATTTATTTGGGAGTCTTAGAGTTTTCTAAATGGAAGAGAAGTTCTAGAGACATAGACAAGCTCAGTAATCCATAGGCTTCATCACTACGGTTGTACCACTTGACCTTTTCAGCATCAGTGTTGGGTTCTACTTTAGTACCCATGGTGATCCTATACAACCCTTTGCTTCTAAGAATGATTGACATTTTAACCTTCCATTCATGATATTTGAAGGGTGTTAGGGGTTTAAGTTGAAAATAATCCATTTCAAGATGAATTTAGGTGAAGTTGTGTTGATTGCAAGTTGTGAAATTATGCAGAAAGGAGAATGAAAGCAAAGATTTGCAAGTTGTGAAAAGCAATCACACCCCTTCAAAATATTGAGGCCCCCACCAAAATATGCAATTGCATGCTCAAAAAGACATTGGGCTCGATTGAGAATGTGTCTTATAGCAATTAGTGTAAGACTTAAATCAAATAAGATGTCAGACTCAGTCGAAAATGCATCTTGGGAGACCCAAATTTTAGGCACTTTATAAACTAGTGCATTTTTGACAAATAACAAGCCTACACTGTGGATAATTGAATTATAAACACTTTTGAAAAAAATGGCACCCAAATCTAAGCTACTGTTTGCAAGATATTAAAGGTTCAATTTGCTCATAAACTAGTGTTTTTGCAAAAAAAGCACTAAAACATTAAAAAAAATGCCTGTTTTGAGAGAGAAAGTGGCCTTCCAACCACTCATTGGATTTGATAGGGAATGAGGAATCTAAAGGAGGTTTGTGTGAGGGGGAATTGGCCTTCTGCCAACCCGGGCCTCACCCTTTAAAGCATAATTACCAATTAAACAACAAGAGAGAGAGGGAGGGCCCACCACATGGGCATTGGAAACCAAAAAGGAGTGCCATTTTTTAGAAAATAGATGCTATACGTGGCTATCTATGGCATTTCAAATAGAAAAAAGGTCATCTAGAAGGGCTACCTAAGGCGTAATGTTTGACTACTATTGGAGAGTGCGTGGATCTGCAAGCTGAGCGCATGGACTGACTGCTTGGACTAAGAGCACTTGGACTGACTATGTGGAGTGTTACTGAGTGTGTGGAATTGTAAAATCTTGGTGTGGCATTGCAAAAGCAAGGACAATAGCAGAGAAGGCCCCATGCAAGTAGCTCATAGTAGAGGTGGCACACAGGTCAGAGGTATGAAGAAGCTTGTAACAAGGGTGGCCCTAGCAGCTTACAATAAAGTCAACGTCCTGCAACTTACAACAAATTCAGCCCCTCCAACATCTAAGAAGTAGAACCAGATTGTAGAGATCTATCTTTTTCTTGTAGAGTGACCAAAAAAAAAAGAAATTCCACTGCGTTGCTAAAGCCACAACAAATCTAAACAAGATGTCTTGGCAAATTCTAACTCAAAAGTAATTTTTTGAACAAGTTTCCATATGGATTTGCATGAGTTTTCAAAAAACTCTACTAAAACTCTCAAATGCAATAGAGTTAAACAAAAAAACTACTAAGGAAGCAAAGTAAGAATTTTAGAATAAACTAATAGCATAACTAGACACACGATTATCGGAGTGGCTTTGATACCATATTGGAGCTATTGCCAAAATCCAGATAATGCAAATGTAATGGAGACATGATCACATGATATGAAGCAAGTGGACACCACATAGATGCTAAAGCAATTTGAAATTATACAAGAAGATAAATTGCATAAGACAAAATGGAGAAAACCAAAATCTGATTAACATGAGATGGCCAAAGTGAAGAATACATATAGGAGAGCATGTAAGTAACTCCTCCACAAAAGGTGGCCAAGACACCCCAAGAATAGACTGTAACTCCTCCATGAAAGGTGGTGATAAGGTGCTAAGAATAGAGAAGTAACTCCCATCAAGCAAGTTACTTATGACATTCTTATGACACCTATGACACATCTATGACACACATCTCCACATAAGCTAGCCTATCCCACAAATGTAGGAAAACTCCATGTATGCACACAAATATGATTTCCCTAATTAAATAATAGGGAAAAATAAAAAACTACACTAATATATTGATGGTAGCTAGGATGGACTATTATTACATAGGGAATTTTAATCGTGAAATAATCTTAATGGATGTTGGTATGGGCATGCTATGAAATGTATTTATAATAGTTACTCAAATTAGGGTGTTTATAAATTTGTGAAGTTCATTTGAAATTTGTCAGGACTGGGGAGTTTTTATTATATTTAGTATATAGATGTTAGTCTCTAGTTTGTATATAGATGATAATATCTAGTTTGTAAAAAAATTGTTCTACAATGATATAAGCATTGTAATTATTTTTATATTTTCATTTAAAAGGGTAAATAACCCTTTAACCCTTCTTTACCAATTATGTTTCTTATATATTTGATAATCAATAATGGCATAATATTAATTGCACAATAATGATAACATTTGAATATAAAAAATGATATCTTAATCTAACACCATAAAAAATAATGCATCAACATAATCAATATAGATCATTCAAATGCTTGCACAATCATTACATGCTTTAAAAACATCTCATGTTTGGAAAAACATTGCATGTTTTTAAAAGTATAGAAAATATCATAAACTCTCATAATTTTGAATAATATAAACATGTATATAGACCATACTACTATAAATTTCATCCATTCCCAACCATTGCTTTCGGACACATGTTATTATATGATGATCGATAGTTGGGGAGGACCAACAAGGAAAGTGATGCTATGAACCATGGATAAAATTTATCCTCTTCATCATTTTTCACTGGAAGTGAACCAATGTTTTTAAAATGGTGTGACATTTCACCTCTATATTATATTAATCAATTCAGGAAACATCAACCTCAACTTTTTTCTAGTGAAATATATCATGAAAAGTGTTGAATCTTTAGAATAAATGGTGGATCCCTTTCAGATCCAATTACTCCAAAGTACACTAGTGTATAAAAAAGGAGCAGGTATACATTGGTCCATGCCATGGAATCATACCCAAAAAAAACTGACTCTTTATGGTAAGTTTTTATCTTTGGAAGAGATCAATATAATATTTGGTAAGACATGCATTTTTTATGGTAAAGTTGTGGAAGAATATTGACTCGTAAACATTTAATAAAGGTCATTTATAAATTCTCACATGGTAATCTAATAGTTGGATCATCTTTATCTTCCCTACTTTACTTGACACTTAAATGTTGATCTAATAAAATCAAGTGAGATGTCATTAAAGCAATTGATGATATAAAATTGAATGGTGGACCCAATAGGGTATCATTTTCAATAGTAAAAATGTTCACATCCACAAGGTAGATATCATCTTAGGATTTTAAATGAATCACATTATTAGAAACACATAACACACTTAGAAATGCATCACAGGCATTATAAATACATCACATGCTTTAAAATGCATTATGAGCTTCAAAATGCATCGTAGGCTTAAAAAATCGCCATTGGATTTGAAATGCATCTCAATATTGAAAATGTTTCATAGGCTTATAAATTCATCATAGGCTTAGAAATGCATCATGGCATTGGGAATGCATCGTAAGGTTGGAAGAACATTGCAATCTAGGAAATGCATCATGGACTTGGAAATGAAGTATGGGTTTCAAGATAAATAATAATTGTTTCATAGAATATGATAGTTTCATGAAAATGAATAATTATTCATGAAACATTGTAACTAAATGAATATAAAAATAAAAAAGAGTACAAATATATTTTAAATACAACATCACTAATCTAAATTCAATGAAAACTACCAATTTTATGTTGTTTAAACATTCATATCATCTGCTTAACCATTTCTATGACTTTCTTGATAATAAACCAATGTGATATTTTCATCTATGTTTTCAATAGGGTCATTTTTTGTGTTTGTGACATTTTTATTAACCCTCTTCTTTCAATAATTAACTTCCATATTATCAAATCCCTATCATATCAAAAATTATTCACAATGTACTGTGATGTGTAAAGTCTTAAATATTATCCATATTTTTTTTCAATCTTGTTTCATAATTTAAACATTATAAATGACAAGGCACTAAAAATATCTCTCATCTTCACTTGAATCCAAAATAATTATTTGACATAGATTAGCTAGTGAAAAAAACTCACCCAAAGTTTCCTACTAGATCAACAAAATTATTGCTCCACACTCAAAGGTATCATTCAATAAATTGAATAGATCAAGAATTTTAATGGAAAACTATCCATTTTTATCACTCAAAATGTTTTTGTTTAAAAATATTTGGAAGTATCATTCCATTGATATCTGTTAACAATGGTAAAAACATTCCAAGAATCCAAGATCTAAAGAGTTAACAATAAATAACATCACATTAAAAGCTAAAGATATGATATGCAAGAATAAGGTATATCATACATTATTAAAAATAAGACATATTAGTACAATAGGAATCCCTTTCATAAATAGGCAAGGCAAAACTAGAAACTAGCCTAACTAAGCAATATGGGATTAATCCTCACATAAGACAAACTATGAAAAAGATGAAATACCTAGATAATAATCTATAAAACATGAGAAATACATACTCTAACACCCCCCCCCCACCTCAAGTGAATCTAAGGGATAAAAATATCCAAAAATGAAATAGTGGCATATCCACAATATGAGTCACAATAACTAGGATTTCTAAGGTACTCATGTACAATATGTATCCATGAAATGAAGAAGGAAGATGTCCTCATTAACACCCCCAAAAGAAAACTTCTAAAACCCTAATCATGTCATGTAACTCAAAGAAATAAGGTGATGTAAAAAGATTCATGAAGATGTCTACAACCTACTAATGAGTCAAAATATAATCCAAGCTAAGATCTCCATCCTGAATGTGCTAACAAATGAAGTGTATATGTACCTCAATGTGTTTGGTCAACTGGTGTTCAATTGGGTTGTGAGATATGTGAATTTCACTATGGTTGTCACACTAAAGTATAATAGGTGAATCTTTCATAAATCCAAACTCTATAAATAATTCAAAAAGTCAAAGAACCTATTGACTTGTTGTAACTATTGCCCTGTACTCAGCCTCTGTAGACGAAAGTGCAATAGCTTGTTGTTTCTTAAAAAACCAAGAAATAAGTGAATAACCAAGAAAAAATATGTAACCAAAAGTGGAATTCTTATCATAAAGAGAACTTGACCAATTGAATCAATGTACCCAACCAACTAAATATAATCCCAAGTATAGTGTAATCCAAAATGAGTAGAGCCTCACAAATATCATAAAATCCTCTTAGCAGCCTACCAATGACTGTCATGAGGAGCATGTACAAACCTAGATACAATCCAAATTAAAAATTAAATGTTAGGGTGAGTATGGGTCAAATACATAAGAATCCAAACAATTTGTTTGTATAATGTAGTATCATAAAGTGGATTAGTACAAGTGGTAGTGAGATACACTCTAGATTGAAAAGGAGGACCTGGCTTACAATCAACCATGCTAAATTGTTGAAGAAGATCAATGGTGTTTTTTTTCTAACTCAAATAAATCCCTATATCTAACTATGAAATCTATATAAGCCAAGGAAGAAGTGAAAAATACTGAGATCTATCATGTCAAACTATGCTAAAAGTACCTACTGAGTAGCTTGAATCTAATAAGGTGAGTTGCATATGAGAAGCAAAACATTAACATAAAAGACTAGTATAATAATTTCCTCCCTAATATGTTGAATATACACTATGGGATCAAAGCAACAACAAACAAAGACAATGGAGAGAATAAAAGAATCTATGTTCTCATACCAAGCCCCAAGGGCTTGTTTGATATTGTAAAGAGACCTCTTAAGCTAAAAAATAGAATAAGAATCATGAACAAACCTAGCAGGCTACTCCATATATATTTCCTCCTAAAAATATCCATATGAGAATGCACTCTTGCTGTCTATCTGATACACTGGCTAACCTTATGATGCGGTAAGAGAAAGTATAAGGCAAATATAATCCATCTCAATAATGGGTGCAAAAGTATCAAAATAATTAATACCTTTGACTTGTGAGAACCCCTTGACAATAAGATGTGCCTTATACTTATCAATGGACCCATCAACTACATACTTGGTGTGGTAAATCCACTTGCACCTAACCAAATTTCTTCCCTTAGGAAGATACCAAATCCCAAGTAAGATTCTTCATCAAAGAAGAATACTTATCTATCATCACATCATCCCACTCCTGTATCCCAAGAGCCTATGAAAAATACTATAGATCCCTATAGAATAACTGACACAAAATTCTAGTACCTATAAAATGTGTATGACAATGGTGAGTGGGTGGAAGATCCTATATAAAAGGTGTTGTATCAAAAAATGTATTATGATCCCACTTAGGCATAGTGGAAATATAAGTGAGTAGGATCCTCAACCTATATAACCTCCTCAGGGGCCTCTGAAACTAGCTCGTCAAAGAATGAAGCCTCAAGAGGAGGAGATGAATCGTCAAAAGAATAAGAAGTTATGGAAGAAGATGAAGAGTCATGAGATATGAAATGCTCATCAAACTGTACATGTGTTCAAAAATGAACATCATGAGTATCAAGATCTAAAAGATGATAAGCTCTCATGTCCTTGCAATACCTTAAAAAAAACAAAGGTTTTTTCTTCTTATCCAATGATTTCCTTTTATTCTTTGGTATAAAAACTCAATCATGGCTCCCAAAGACTCATAAAAATGAGATATCAGGCTTGGTTCTAGACCAAGCTCTTCTAGAGTTAAATGCTCAAGTGTTATATGTGGTGTGTGTTTCTAAATATAGTTCATAGAATTAACTATCTCTACCCAATATATAAGAGGTAAATCCCATGAATGCATCATGTAGTTAGTCATCTCTTTCAAAGTTTGGTTCTTCTATTCTGCTAAGCCATTCTATTGTGGAGTATTTACAATATAATGTTGGTGAAAAATACCATGAGTTGCCAAAAAATTAGAGAAATCTTTATTGAATTACTCCACTCCATTATTTGTATGAAGCTTCTTGATGCAACTAGAAGACTATTTCTCAACCAAAGCCTTAAAGAATTTAAGGTAAGATAAAACATCACTTTTGTACTTGAGAAAATAAACCCAAGTACACCTTAATAAATTATCAATAAAGGTAAGTGTTGTCACTTTTATTTTCACCCCTTGAGGATATGCCTAGCTCTCCTCATCCAAGTTGCACATTGGAAATATCTCTCTTGCTATGGGTGATAATTTTTTTGAGATGGATCTCTAGAAGGGCTAGTTCCTTTGATGCAATCTTTGAAGCACTTTCTTGCTTATCAACCTTATATGAAAAGGATTAAGAAAAACAACTAAGAAATCTAAAAACAGTGATGCACCAATAGTATTTTTCCTCCCATTGACTAAAATTTTACCACTTAGAGTTAAATAAGACTTCTTTTACACAAAACTCACAATTCAAGTGGCATTGTCACATTAATGTTTCACAATATAGGTCCAAAAGGCATTTTGATGCTTAAGAGGGTAATGAATGATTCTTTTGTAGGATATATTCATGAACCAATTGTAATACACCTATACACTTATAAAATAACACTAACAAATACCTATAACAATTACTCTTCTACAAATTTGGTGAACAATCAAGGATAACATGCTAGAAAAGATAATCTTCTACTAGATAAGACTAATAATATTACACTAACACTCAATTTAATAACATGTGATCAGGAAAAATAACTTATTTATTTCTTCAATATTAATTCAAGTACAAATTTAGCCAGGTTTTCACCATTAACCAATGGAGGCTACTCAAAAAAGCCAAAAGAGTCAATATTTATAGCCTTTGAGATAGAAACAAGGCAAAGTAAATACAAAGGTCACTTGGACATGTGTAAATTTGATAAAATAGGTTAAAATTTCATGATAAAGAGATATGGGATGAACCATGCAATGTTAGGAGTTACAAATGTTCATACAAGTCATGAAATTTATGAAAAATGGCATGAAACTCCCAGTTTTGGCTCAAAAAATTACCTTCATCATTTAGAGATATTTGAACATCCCACCACTAACTAGGGATAGGTATGATGATTTTTATAAGAGTGACGGTATTCAATCATGAAATTCCATTCATTTTTGGTATTCCTACTCATTTAGAAACTCTTGAAAGGAAGCAATCATTGTCTGTAATCTTAAAAAACTCCATTTTCAGTCACCCCATACACTTTGCCTCATAAATGCCTTCATTTTTCCATGAAAATCCATGGGAAATATTCAATGAAACTTTTCAAATCTATCCATGGCCTTGGAATACTTATTTACACCTTAAAAAGGCTCACACTTGGAGTTTTCACCCTTGTGTTCACTAGCTAATTTTGACTAGCTGAAGGAAGGAAATTATTTGAACACTTATAAACTTTTTCATATAAAAAAATGGAAATAAGGAGTTATTATAGGTCCTAATATTCCACCCAAACTTTATTTCACTTTCAAACTCCTCTTGTAGCCTACAAAACACAAAAAATAGTGAGAAAAACCTTGTTTTGCATGTTGTTCATATAATTTTGTACAACTTATCTTCATGGGGGGAGCCTAATGGATTATTATCCATGTTACAATATATTTAATTTCCAAATTATTCCATTTGGGTATCTTTACAATCTCCTTTTCCCCATCCGGTCTTTGTCAAAGGTTTGTGGGGTTTTGATCAATTTTGGTCTTAAGCTTTGTTCATAAAGCTTGGACATTGAAACTACCAAAAAAATCCATAAATTTTTTTCCAATTTGCCTCAATAACTTCTCCTAATTCATTTTTTTCCCATGTAAAACTCTATAAAATATCTAAGCACTTGAACACACCTCTTTGAGCTTGATCTTGCTTTTTCTTCATGTTTGAGCCCTTTCTCGGATAAAAATGGATTCTCAATGCGTTTCTATACATTTTATGAGTTTAATAATGTGTATATACACCCTCATAACCTTCCTTAACCATATAGATAATTAAATAAATGGTAGGAGTGAAGATGCACTACCATTTAGTATTAGGCCTTCCCAAAACCTAATAGGTCTACTAGGCACCCTGCTAGCTTTGATTGCTAGGATTGATATCATGTAGGTAATTTGGTATATAATGCATATTAAACCTTAATTTTATCTTACCAAGCCACCACATATCCCTCCAATAACCCTACTTCATTCTCTTTTCTTACTTTCCAATTAGGCCTAGTGGAAATCTACCTCGTTGGACTATGTGTGAGGGGAAAATGGGAATTTTTGGGATTTTGAGCTTGGTATATTGATTATTATCCCTTATTTTCCTTCTATACACCTCATAATATTTTTATTGAGGTTCCAAAAGCTTCAAATCAAGTCTCTTTTCCATTCTACACTCATTAGGTCACTTTGACAAATTCTAATTTTCTTAGATTGGTTGACCTCTGAGAAAAAATAGAGAGGTATGGCCTTTATTATAAGGAAAAATGAATATTTTGGTATATTTTCCAAGTCATAAGTATTATTTTTACAATATTTTTTGGTTTTATTCCATGAATTGGGTGTTTAACCATCTTAAAATGCCTAAAAAAGGCCTCAAAAACCCTATTTTACTGTATTTCTTTCAAAACCTACTATGGATGACCTCTCTAGGCTATCACCATGATTTTAGGATATTTAAATATTCTCCCCACCTTCAATTTTTTATCATTGAGATTTTAAATCCATTCAAAACACTTATCCTATATGGACTCTTCATATTTGGTCATTGGGTAAAGGGGTGTCCTAGCCATCTATACAGATTGTTATCCATTTGCTAAGTGAGAAAAGCATTTGAGAATTTTAGTGAGGTATGGAGTTTTTTATGATACTTATTTTACAATAATGGATCATTTTATAGTCATTTCAACTTTCCTTTCACCTCTAGATAGTCTATGTCTCACTTACCCTTACTATATTGAACCCTATTGTGACTGTGCATAGAGCTTAGGACCTCATGTAAGCTCTATTTTACCCTTTGGAAAGTTTAATGACACCAATAACATAACATTTTATGTTTTAATTCATTGTTTTAACAATTTTTAATTCAATTCACCATGCTAATGTACCTTTCAACCCCAAACTTGAGTCCTTGCCTGACTGGATTGAGACACATTTCTCTTGGTCTGTTGTAGGTGAAAATGCACCTGTCTAGAGAAAAGCTCTAATTTGGAAATATATATGGAAAAACCTTTAATTTAAACTCATAATTTAACCCATTATCCTTCTTAAAACCTTAAAAACACCATTTGGCATCAAGTTTTGGATCACTATTTAGATTGAGGTGCCCTCCCTACAACCCTACCTGTAGGTGTATACATAGGTCTTATTTATTTGGTCATGATGATAATAATATAATTTATACATCCTATAAGGTTACATAATTATTATATTTAATTTTCACTCACCTATATTCCCCATTGTAACTCAAACTATGCCTTTCATTGGACTGAACTACTTCTCTTTAAGACCCTATTGTAGGTCATCAGTTTCCATGCCTGAGGGGTACCTATAGGTGGTCATGGGGTGTAAAACACTTTACCTCAACCATTTATTGATGAATTTAATTAATTTTTCCTCACCATATCAGTATATCCATCCCATTTATTATGTTATACTCAATATTGCTCCTTGAGGTAGCAAAAGGCTATTCACTACTACAGGCTTGTAGATATCATTTCAATAATTTAGTATGTTTGGAAGCAACTTTGAGGATTTTCAAAACCACATTCCACTAGACCTTCCTCCTTAAAAAATTTCATGTCCCCTATCCATACCAAATGATTAAATATTCATTTATTTATCCACTTTTAAAACCATGGGAAACATGTCATGGAAGGTTCACAAAAACCCCCTGACCTTTGTTTTGCTCTTTTAGGGATTTAATCCCAAGACTCAGTCTTGACCTTCAAATAGGATTAAATGTATCCTTTTGATTTATATTAGATTTATATGGGTATATCAAGGATTTATTATTATGTAAATGAAAAGGAAGTGTGACATTTCTTTAAACCTTATGTACAACACTTTAACCCCCTACTCAACCACCTATAGGTGGGTGTTTTGATAGGAAAACAGTGGGTTGAGTATGAACCACCTAAAATAATGAGTGCATATGGAATTTAAATGATTTATTAAAAAATTATTAGTTTACCCAAACCATTTCAATAAGTTGGAACACACATCCATTTCTTTATATATCAATATGACATCAGTAGAGGTTTGTAGATGGTTGTTTGGGCCAGTTATGCAGGTAGAGTATGGAATTGAGGCAAAGAATTATGGTGAAAAGCTTTAAAATAGATCAAAATTAATTTCATTCATAAAATATATGATTCCCATTCTTTACACCTTTAAACCAACTTCCAAAACCTCTCCTATAACATAGAAATCACGTGTATGTGTATGTGGAAGAGCAATCAGGGGCATCAAATGACAGTTTGGGCATGGTCAAAATGCTTGGGGTTACTTTTGCACCTTTTCCAAACCTCTCAATTGGATTTATTCAACTCATTATGGTATGTAAAAATAACACACCATTAATTCAACTTTAGGAACAAGATAAATAAGCCTATACATGTGAAAGCAAGTGAAACTAAGCATGAAGTTGACCATGGAGTAAGATAGGCTTGAAAACTAATCAAAGAATTTCATGGTGAGACCAAACGTGGGAGGAGATGGTAATATGGTATAGACACTTTTGGAGCACCATTTTCTAGCTATTGGAGACCCCTATAGGAGAAAAACACTTAGTAGACAAGGATCACTTCATCTAAAACTACACCTGGTGACACCCTCTTGCAACATGAACTAAATTACTCATCCAAACATTATTAAACTTTAAAAAAAGAATTTATTACATTTTATAAGTAATTAAACATCCTTTGGATCCAACATCTCCAATTGGTTCTTATGGATTTATCATAAATGGAGCAAAACCTATAGGGTGCATGAAACAACTAGTAAAAGAGCAAAATAAACTTTTTAGCAGTGGTTCATAAATTAAAATTGATAATTTATAAATTTAATTATATTTAAATTAATATATTTTAGTTTAAAACAACCTCCCAAAATCAATTTCCCTAAAACTACCTGTGTTATCCATACCAAGCAAAAACCTAAAGGTCACTTCAGTGTGTCTAAGAAACCCAAATATGAGTAGAATGGTTTGTGCTATAAAATGAACTTCCAAATAAATTTAATATGTTATATGAGTTTTTTAGATATTAATAGTCCTCCCAATATCTTTTTCCATTGGAACACTTCCCAAGAAGGTCGTATAAGTGCCATTTGCTCTCTTTTTTAGTTATTTCTACAATTTTAGTTAGATAACCTACCATATTCTGATGTTTCTAACATAAACAACATGTAATCTGACCTATTTGACATTATAAATAAAAATATGACATTTGGGCACCTTGGAAAATGTGTCACTTGCATTTATGACCTTTAAAAACCCACTAAAATGACTCAAATTGATAAATAAATTAATAAGACTAAAACCAAAGCTGATATCACATTAAATAACATAAAATGAACTATCATACACCCCATTATGATATTTAGACTACCTAAAACATCTAAAAAGCCAATTTTTTTACATAGGGGTGCCCTAATTTGGTCTAAAAGACAAATTTGGTCAACAATAAGTGCATACTTAGCTCCATTGAAAGAAGTAGGAAAGGCCATCAAATCACTATACACAAAATCAATTGGTAAATAATATCTCATGAACATACCCTTAGGAAATGGATCTTGGTTTTTTTTCCCTAATGCACAACTAGAGCAAACTCCATCAAGACATGAAACTGTAGAAAAACCCTCTACCATACTGAGTGCTCAATTCCTTAAAATATTTATAATTGAGATGTCCAAATCTCTCATGCTAAATCCTATTCTTATAATATGCATGAGAAACCAAACACATCCCTAGAATAGGATGATCACAAAAACCCTTAAAATAATAGAGTTGATAACTATGATCAACAACACCCTATGCAATAAGTGTGTGGGGCTCTAACAAAGCCTAAACTTTAGCACCTTGTGGTGTGAAAGTCACTGTCTTGCCTTAACCAAAATGGCAAATCTGATAAATTGAAAGCAGATTGGTGGTGATGTCTGGAACATATAATGCATCATTGATGTGGCCACCATCTAGATGTATGTCACGCTTTCCCTTAATAATAATAAAGGAAGAATCTCCAACCTCACTATTAGAAATTGAGATCAAACCAAGAGATACAAATGACTACTTAGAATAATTCATGTGGTGTGAAGCACTAGAATCTAGAACCCAACTATCTAAAATATGTGACTATGATCTCCTAACAACATTAAGTTCTTTCCCATTCTCATAAGATGGAGAAGGAGTGGATATAAAAATCTTGTGTGTCCTGATGGTATCCTCCAAGGATTACATTCTATTAAAACACCTAGACTCTTCATGACAAGTCCTACCACAATAGGATCATGATAGGTTAGACTTATTCTTGGATTTGGAAGATGATTTGGGTTTAGATGTGTTAGTGTTGGGCTTAGGTTCATTTTGAGATGGAGGAGTGTTCTTCTTCTTACTCTTTATTTTTATTTTGCTCTTAGGATGTGATGCTACTAATGCTTTTTGAGATGTGGAAGAATCAAGGTGAGACAATTTGGATTCCTCCCTAATAAGTCTCTCAGAAAACAACTCTAAATCATGAATTTTTAATGTGGCACCTAAGGCATCCATGCTAGAGAAAAATGTAGAAGCAAAGATTTGGAATAGACCACTCAACTTGAATAAAATCAAGTGCACACATTCTTCATATTTCTTGTCTCATCTACTCCCCTTCAACTATGTCAACAAAGGCGTAAACTTAGTGAGGTAGTCTATATGAGAGGCAAAGTCATCAGGATTGAGTGAAGCAAGCTCCACTTCAAGATGCATGGCTCTCATATGATCTACTTTTCCAAATAAACCCTTTAGGTAAGCCCACATTTTGAATGGAGTATCACACCCAACCAAATGAAATAATAAACTATCACTCACGTAAGTCTCTATCAAACCTATACACTCTTCAAAATTACATTCATGCTAAAAAATTTCAAAATCTCTTGTGAGTTGTGGTTGAGTTTCTTTCATTAGGGACTATAATCTTTTGTGTTTTATGATTATTTCCATTCTAAGTCTCTATGTATGGTAATTGTGTGTATTCAAAGGATCAAAATGATCAATACCAAAATTATAAGCTATTCTAGTGAATCACCAAAGATCAGAAAGAATGCAAAAGGGTGCACAAATCAACATCAAGATAACCCCCCAAAAGATTGTATTAAGAACCCCCCAATTTGGCACTTTATAAAAGTAGTGTATTTTTACAAATTAATGACACCAATAGATAGATAATTGATAACCATACACTTTTGAAAAAAATAAAACAATTTTGAGTTATAGTTTAAAAAATATAGGCTTTACAAATCTCGTAAATGGGTCAAAAACAATAAAAATTACACTAAAAATATATTTTAGTCACCAAAATAGAATTGAAGGTAGGTGTCCAACCACTCATCAGAATTGGAATCAAACCACTGACTTAGCAAATCCAACCAAATTGAAAAATGATCCACTAGGTGACCCTTATGCATGTAAAAATGAATGATGCGTCCTCTTTAAGAAAAAAAATGCAGCTATTTAATACAAATAATGAATAAACTAGTTGTTTTGAATGAAAGGAAGTGGGTTATAGATGGAAATAGCTTAGGAATAAATTCAAAATAAAAGTTGACTTTTTGGTTTCATGTGGTAATGAAGAATGGCTCCAAGAAATAACCCCTAAGTGAAACTATAGGTCTCAAGAATCTTTACCAAGCAAACCACATGCATATCTAGCAAAGCCACTTTAAAATTTAGGCAAATCCAATATAGTGAAATTGCCACCTTTACTAGCAGATCAGGGGCATGTCAAGGCTCTTTATCTGAATGCTTAGTAATTTTCCATGCAAAAACTATTGTCTCCAAATCTCTACACATTAGAAGAGGATATTCAGGCCTCTTCTAAATTTGGGCAACATTGGGACATTTCAAAGCATGTGGGTGTGCCTATAGGGGAATTGAACCTCTAGATTTAAAGGGCTAGCTCCCTATGTGTATTCTGTAAGATAATCTTTATTTAAACTAGTTGATTGAAAGGAAAAGAGTTAGAATTTTCATGAAAGAAACCTATTATACGAATGGTGATGCACCAAAGATTGTCCTCCACATGAATGCCATAACCTAATGCATGATACAACAAGATACAAAGACCATTCCCAAGCTTTATGGATTCTAAAAAATATATTTCAACATAGAGGTGAGATGTATAACATAAAACAAGGCAAATGAACTAAAAAGGCAAGCTTTGCACATTTCAAAATAGTAATATGCATGCAAAAATTCAATACACTTAGACACACTCTGTATGACCAGTTAGATCCAAATTTCTTACTCAGGCATGAAAGATAAAGAACAGAAAGATGAAAACCATCACTTTATTTTCACTATGCATCTCTCACACACTCAGATAATTGCTCCCAACTTGAAAGAAAATAGACCAGTATTTAATGCTTAAAGGCAAAATGTGATATCATTCCAACAGGGCTTCATCGTACTCTATGTGGATGATTTTTTCCTAGACAAGGGGTTGTATAAATAGAAATAAAGAAGAGAGAGAGGAAAGAATTTTATGCCAAGGAGAGGAATCAATTTATTTCAAGTCACCATCCTCAGCTGCAACCATTTTTTACAAAAGATACTTGCTTAGGCCATTTGGTTGATCCATGTCATCACAAATTGTTACACATTTTTTCCTATTCTCTCATAGATTCTTTTCCAACATTTGTGTCAATATAATAAGGATATTTTGGGCTAAGTCATGGTATCAAAACATTTATTACAAGGGAGTCCACTTGTTGCTGATTTTTCTCTATGCTAACAACCTTTTATTTGTCATGGTGATTTGTTATTTTCATTTTGTTGGCCTTGGAGAGGTCTTGATGAGAATTTGTGTGCACAATGATTGATCATTTCATTGGCATCTAGATGACCTAAATCATGACCTAATCAATGGTGTAATGGTCATTTGGTAATGCTTTGATGGGTGGAGAATGTGAGCCCTTGGATCTACTTATGAGTCTTTCTATTTGAACACTAATGGCTAGTCTATTACCCTGAAATTGATGTTCATAAGCCCATCACTCCATCAGCACAATTATTTCAAGGGCATTTCCTTCAAGATTTTGCTAGGAACACTTTCCTTTAGTAGCATTTCTCCCAAAGGAATTATTTCAGACAATTTGTTTGAAGGAATTCATTCAAACTTTGTGTCTACCACTTCTTGCCTATTTCCTTTGGGAAGCCTTCCTTAACAATTTTCCATTTGCATTATCATCCCTTTGAATGGTCCATGTATTTTCAAGCCTTTGTAATATGTCTTGTTAGAAGGATTTTTGTAGATAAAAAGTCTACAATAATTCCTTTGGACTCTTGCAAAGGTCACTTCCTTTTGGAATGATCCTTTCAAAACTTTTTGAATGGCACTTGGAAGGGAAAGCGTCCCTTTGGAACTTTCTGAAGGGAACTTAGAAGGGAAAAGTGACCCTTTAGAACTTTTCCAAAGGGCACTTGGAAGGGAAATTGTCCCTTTAAAACTTTCCAAAGGGTATTTGGAAGGGAAAAGTGACCCTTCAGAACTTTTTCAAAGGGCGCTTTGAAGGGAAATGTCTCTTCGAAACTTTTTCGAAGGGCACTTTAGAGGGAAGTGTCCCTTTGAAAAAAATTTGAAGGTCACTTTGAATGGAAAAGTGACCCTTTAGAACTTTTTTGAAGGGCACTTTGGAGGGAAGTGTCCCTTCAGAACTTTTCTAAAGGGCACTTTGGAGGGAAGTGTCCCTTCAAAACTTTTTCAAAGGGCACTTTGGAGGGAAGTGACCCTTTAAAAAGTTCTGAAGGGCACTTTGGAAGAAAATTGACCCTTAAAAAAGTTTCGAAGGGCACTTTAGAAGAAAAGTGACACTTTATAAATTTTCAAAGGGCACTTTAGAAGAAAATAAACCCTTCAAAAAGTTCTGAAGGGCACTTTGGAATAAAAGTGAACCTTCAAAAAGTTTCAAATGGCACTTTGGAAAGAGAGAGACTCTTCAGAAAAGTTCTAAAGGGAAAATTTGCAAAAGATAGGCCAAATTCTTTTAGAGTTTTTGTCTGAGATAAAGAGTCTGAGATAGAAAACTCAAAACAAAGGATTCCTTCAAGAAAAGGCAAAGAGAATTCTTTCAAACTTTTTGTCTGAGACAAAAAGTCTAAAAGAATGCCTAGGCTTAGATAAAAATCCCAAAACAAAGGAACCTTTCCAAAAGAGATAACACCTAGGCAAAAGGGGTGAAAAACACTTGAACAAGGCTAAAACAAAGCTTCTAAAGAAGAGAAAACAACTAGTTTCTTTCATGAGTCCTTCATAATTGAATTGAAAATAGATAAGAGATGTTGAACTTAGCCAAAGGAAATTTCAAAATAAGGGTAACAAATTTAGCTAACATTCTGATTTCTAGGGGAGGCATGCTTTCTATGTAAAATACCAGTTGCCTAAATCCTTCCATTGGGCATGGAGTCACGCATATAGGCACTTTAAAGAGAACTGAATAAGCTTTGGCTCAAAAACACACTAGTTGGGTTCATTCTCACACACAAGGTAGAGATGCACACCAAAAAAAAGGAATGAAAACACACCTATGCTACAAAGCACTTAGGAAACACAATAGCAAACAAGGAAATACACACATCTAAACCAATATTTACAAAAGGATGAGCAAGGGATAATAGTAGGATTTCAAGTGTATCTTATTCATAAGGATAGGCAACTCTTATCCATTCATTTTGGATAGATGAAAGGAGTTGATTTGCTTACACTTGTTGATGATGTAAGGGCCACTCCACAAAGTGTCAAACTTTGTATGCTTACCTAGTTTTGCTCTATATTCATCCCACTTTAAAACCAAGTCACCCTCTTTAAACACTCTTACACTTGTCCTTTTGTCAAAGGATCTTTTCATGAGCACTTGATGGTGTTTCATGGCCTTGTGGGCATCATCCCTTACCTCTTGCAGCTACATTAGTTCTATCAACTTCCATTAGAGTGTTTTCAAGTAATTCTAGTTGTTATACAAGTTCTAGGGCATAGATTTCTTAGGATATGGGAAACCTAACTTCTCTCCCATAAACAAGTAAAAATGGAGGGTTACTAATTGATTTCTTAGGAGCAATCTTATCTACTTGTAAAGCTATTTTCAACTTTCTATGCCAAGCTCTTTGATTGTTCTCCAATGTTTTCTAAATGATCTTGATGAGGTTCTTATTGGTAGACTCGACCAATCCATTACCTTGAGGGTAATATTTGGATGAGGTAACCAAGTGAACTCCATTCCTACCTACCCAATCAAAAGTTTTAACACTTAAAAAAGCAAGTGCATTATCAAAAATGATGACATGAGGAACTCTAAACCTTGTTATAATGCTATCATAGAACTCCAAGATATTATCTTCATTTGCCTCTTTCAGTGCAATAGATTCTACCCATCTTGTGAAGTAGTTAGTAGTAGTTAATATCCATTTGTGTTTAGCACTTGATGGAGGGTTGATCATACCAATGAAATCAAGACCCCATTACATGAAAGGCTAGTCCACTTAGATAGGATTCAATGGAAGGGTTGCAAGTTTCTATTTGCCTATAAAGAAGGCACATTGAGGGCACACCTTAGCCTAATGATAACAATCCTTAAAAAGACTAGGCCAATAGTAACCAACCCTCATTATTTTTGCAGTTGTAGTTCTAAGAGAAAAATGACCTCCATCTACACCATTATGAAAACCTTCCAGAAACATGCCAAACTGATCATTGTCAACACATCTTAACAACACACCATTGATTTCCTTTCTAAAGAGAACATTATCAGCAAGGCAATAGGGAATGGTCTGCAATATAAAGTATCTCTTTTGAGACTTGCTCAAACCATTAGGACACTCACCATTTTGAATAACACTGATGATGTCTTGCATCCATCTCTTAACTAGAAGGTGATCAGCCAGTTGGGGTTAAACTTGGTTGATTAATACCTCTTCTTTTGGCTCTTACAGATCTGAAGCTAAATACCTGCATAATCATAGTCCTCTCACCAAGTTTATCACCTTGATGTCCACATCACACTTCATCACCTTTGTGATCCAGCTAGCTCTTTTTTTGTTGAGGTCTTTGCTCAAAAGAAACTCTTCAATGTTGGGATGAGAAACCATGACATGTATCTTATTTTTTGAGACCATGTGCCTAAATTTTTTCAATCTCCTTATCACTGTCAAAGTTTAATTCTCAACAAATGTAAATCTAACCTCATAATCCTCTAATCCTTGGCTGAAGAATGCAATTGGTTTCTCTACCTCTTCATCATTATTTTGCATGAGCATAGATTAGATTGTATCAAGGTTAGCAAAGGTATAGAGTATGAAATCCTTGGAAAAGTTTGGTTTTACGAGAGTAGGATATTTTGTAATTTCTTACTTGATTGTCTCAAAATTGGTCTTTCCTCTTTTGTCCAAGTAAAAACTTGGTTCTTTTTTAGCATGGCTATGATAGGCTTTACCACAGCTGAAAAGTTTGGAATAAACCTTTTGACAAAGTTTATTTTCCCCAAGAAGCTTTACAGTCCCTTCTTATGTTGTGGTAAGGGCAAGCCTAGGATAGCCTCAATCCTTTTAGGGTCAATAAACAAAGCCTCCTTCTGAAACAATGTGCCCCAAAAAACTTTCTTCATGAATAGCAAAGATTAAATTTTTTGGATTAAGGGATATGCCATACTCCCTACATTTATTAAACACCTACCTTAGATGTTTCATATTATCGACAACATCTTTTGAAAAATAGTTACATCATCTAGGTACACAAGTAGAAACTTATTGATCAAGCCTTTAAAATCTATGTCCATTGATCTTTGAAAAGTGGTTCCAACATTGGAAAAACCAAAAGGAATATTATTATAGGCAAAGGTTCCCCATTTGGTGGTGAAGGTTGTCTTGAACTGATCTTCTTCATTCAACAATATTTTTTTGTAGATTGAATAGCTGTCAAAAAGAGAGAAGCGTTGCGAACCTGAAATAACTTGTAAAATTTACTCCATGGAGGGTAGTGGATAATGATCTTTGAGAGACACTTTGTTAATATCTCAAAAATCCACATAAATTATGATTTATCCATTCTTATTTTGGATAGGCACAATATTGGCCACCCAAGTTGAGTGTTTGATAGGAAAGATAATTCTAGACTCAATCAACTTGGTCAACTCTTTCTTCATAAGCTCGATCTAGGAATTGATATGCCTTTATTTTTTCCTAACCAATTTAGCTCCAGGTTATAATGCAATGGTATGATGAGCTATACTTGGATAAAAACCTTTCAATTATTTATACTCCCAAGTAAAGATGTCATGAAACTCTTTTCACAATTTACTAAAAGCCTACCTCTCAAGCTAAGAACATACCTTGCCAATTTTGAAAATTTTATCCTTGAAAATTAGGACTCTTTCATAGTTCTCTTCCTTTGTTGACATGCTCACTCTTTCTTTCTTCTTCTGATCATCCTCATTGAAAACACTCTCTAAGGTAATCAGCCCCTTAGGTATCTTTTTTGTCTTCAACTAAATGATTTGCTCTTCATATTGATCATGTAGTCTCCTTTGATTTCTTGAGGAGAAACCTACCTCATTTTGAAATAAATTTGAAATGTGTTCATCACTCTCAAACACTTGCCATGATACTTTAGAAGACCTCACAATGATATTGATATGTGATTTCTCCTTCTCCTTCCCTACATCAGTAGTTGTGTTAAATTGTGCTCCTATGGCAGCCAACCTATCAGCATGTTTATTTGAACCCTTTAGGATGAGTTATATGTTGAAGGCATAAAATTATTAAAGTAGGTCTCATACCCTATGCTTGTAGGAATTAAGCAAGGTATTCTTGGTTGTAGCCCAATTTCTTACTTGGTGGATGACTAGCTCACTATCTCCATAAACCTTTAAATTCTTGATCCCTCTTCTTTGTCCATTGGAGACCATGGACTAAGCCTTCATGTTCTACCACATTGTAAGTGTAGCTGAAGTGGAATATGTATGAGGATTATTATTGATTATTTGATGGATAAACTAACATAATGCTAGCTCCTACACCTACTTTTCTTCTTGAACCATCAAATAACATCTCCCATATGCCATCAATTTTGTGATCTTCATTAGTGAGTGAAGGGATTAGAACATCCCCTTCATGCATATAATAAAATCCCAAATAAATCTCTTCAATAAAATTATATGGATCAAGTCCATGTGTTTTATTGATATATTTATCAAGAAAGAGATTAGAAATACCTTCAAGGGGGAGGATGCTTCACCATCCATAACACTTTCAGATTCTTTGCTAATTAGATAATTCTGATTTGAGTTTGTCTCCATGTATGGCTCAATATGAAATATTGCTAAAGGTTGAGTTATTATAGTCACCTTGGTTTCATATCTTGTTTTAAAATCTAGAAAATGCCAATTAGCATAAAGGTACCCTCCTATCTTAGCCATGAAGTCCCTTGACAAGCCGATAGTAAAATGGGCTGGAAGGTCTACCACCACAACTTATTAAAAATTTGGAAAACTTGGGCAATTAGACCTTTGACCAGTCCCAATGTCATAGTTGGAGTACCATCAAGCTACAATACACCCTTACTATGTGGCTCATATTTTAATCCTATCTTATCATCCACCACTTTAGGCATAACAATGGTACTTAGCTCCACTATCCACAATGCAATTATGGACAAGCTTATCTCCCATAATGAGGGTGAGATAGAAGGATGGAGGATTTTAAAACTTGGTGAAGGGATCTAAGACATGGCTTGGATTATTGGTAAGGGATACACTATTATTATTTGAAGTTTGATGGGCTATATGAATGGTTGTAAGTTGTTCTTGTAATAGCTCCTTATGACTAGGCATATGCAAGACTTCCCAAAGAGATATATTTGTCTTGGCTTTCTTCAAATAATCAATAATGTTTAGAGAGGGAGAATTCACCTTTTCTTGGACCCTTAAAGGTAGAGAAGGAGTTTTAACCTACTATGTTTTAGGTTTGAAAATCCTACTTGCATTCTAATTTTGCTGAGGAGCATGACTTATAGGAGGTACAACATTAGGATTCACACTTTCTGGACTTAGAGAGGCATAACTTGGAGTTACATGCACTCCTTGATCTTCTCCCAATGCTCTCATCTTAGATCTTGTGTTGGCTATAACTGATGTGATTTAATTTAACACATAATCATCTCTTGCTTAGAAGTTCATCATGCCTACACTTTGTTTGATGCCTTCTCCACTATTATCGCCATAAGGTTTGTTTCTTCTAAAGTTACATAAGGATTAGCTTCTTCTTGTGCCACCAAATCTTGGTTGTCTTCTCCACAATCATGCACAAATTGACCTTGAGGTTGTCCCTATTGGTCCAAATGATTCTCTCCTTAGACTAGATTAGCATGTACTAGAACTACAGCCTTCATAGGAGTGGGATTAGGATTATAGGCATTGGACTACCTATTAAAACCTTGTTGACCCTATGCTCTTCCTTGGTAGTTATATTGGGGTGGAGCTTTATAGCCTTGTTGAGGATAATATTGATGGTTAGGTGGAGCACTTGTTTGGAATTAAGCTTGCTTGAGCTGAGCTCATAATGACTAGATTTCTTCATCTTTACCCACAACATTATCTACTTTCTTGGGGAAGGCTCTTGGCTTGACATTAGCATTAGGATGTGCTACGCTTGGAGTTTCCACTAAATAATGAGATAACAAGGGTATAGAAACTCTTGGAGGTAGCTTTCTAGCCTATATCAAGCTATTCTCAACTTTAATGGCTATCTCATATGCATCAGGTAGAGTAAATCCTCTCATAGATTGTAACATCACTGCTACATCAGTACCAATACCTTTGAGATAGGCAGTGAAAACAAATATTGGAGGAGGTCTCATGATAGGTGGAAACCTATGCCATGTCCTTTGAAATATTTCATTAAAATATCCCATAGATTTGTTAGGACCTCTCTTTATCATGTTCAACTGATGGATCAATGAAGTGTGGCCACTCTTATTCTCAAATCTAGTCACCAGCAATTCTCCAAATCCATCCCAACTTGTAATGCAACCACCTTACAAAGTCTTATATGAATCAAGTGCTTTGTGTTTTAGAGACATAACAAGAAATCTAATGGCTATGTTGGCTTGGGTGACATTGTGAAAATTTAAAAAATTCAAGATGTCCCTAATATGCTCAGATGGGGTAATAAGACCTTCTCCATTGAAACTAGAGAGAATCTTGGTAGTATTAGGAGGAATAGGGTTATATGAAAAAAGGTTAATCAAATTTTGTACATTAAAGGTTGGGAAAGGCTGTTGTCTCTCCATTTCTCTTATTTCATCTTGATATCCTATTTCTCCAACTTCCTCAAATTTTTCTTCTTCTCAAAAACCTCCTTGTCAAGGATCTCTAAGTGTTGGGATTGGTTTAGGGCATTTTTATTCAAGAAGAGCTTCAAGTAGGGGGCCTTAGTTGAAATTCCTAGATTACCCAGTGAGGACCATGAATTATAATATGGGAAACTTGATCTACAACCAAAGATTCTCACCTTTTGGAGTCACCAAATTTTGTATCAAGATTACAAACATAGCTTTGTCAAGACCAGCATTCACCTTGACATGTAAATAACTAGGAATTGGGGTCCCATCAGGCATGCTAGAACTATTGTCTCCAAATCTCTACACCTTAGAAGAGGATGGTTAGGGATCTTCCAAATTTGGGCAATGTTGGGACATTTCTAGGCATGTGGATGTGCCTATAGGAGAAATGAACCTCTGGATTTAAAGGCCTATCTCCCTATGTGTATTCTTCAAGACAATATCTATTTAAACTAATTAATTGAAAGGAAAAGAGTTAGAATTTGCATGAAAGAAACCTATTCTAAGAATGGTAATGTACCAAAGATTATCCTCCACATGAATTCCATAACCTAGTGCACAATATAGCAAGATACACAGACCATTCCCAAGATCTAAGGATTCTAAAAAATATATTTCAAGATAGAGGTGAGATGTATAACATAACACAAGGAAAATGAACTAAAAAAGTAATCTTTGCATATTTCAAAATAGTAATATGCATGTAGAAATTAAGTATACTTAAACACACTCTATATGACTAGTTAGATCCAAAGCTCTTGGTCAAGCATGAAAGATAAAGAACAATAGGATGAAAATCATCACTTGCTTTTCACTATCCATCTCTCACACACTTAAATAATTATTCCCAACTTGAAAGAAAATAGACCAATATTTAATGCTTAAAGGCAAAATGTGATATCATTCTAGTAGGGCTTCATCGTACTCTGTGTGGAAGATTTTTTCCTAGCCAAGGGGCTATATAAATAGTAAGAAGGAAGAGAGAGAGGAAAGCCTTTGTGCCAAGGAGAGGAATCAATTTGTTTCAAGTCACCATCCTTAGCTGTAACTATTTTTTATGAAAGATGCTTACTCAAGCCATTTGATTGATCCATGTCATCACAAGTTATTACACATTTTGTCATATTCTCTCACATATGCTTTTCTAAAATTTGTGTTGATAGGATAAGGATATTCTAGGCCGAGTCATGGTATTAAAAGGGTTGTTACAAGGGAGCCCACCTATTTCTAATTTGTCTCTATGCTAACGACCTTCTATTTATCATGGTGATTTGTCATTTTCATTATGTTAGCCTTAGAGAGACCTTGTTGGGAATCTATGTGCACAATGATTGATCATTTCATTGGCAAACTAGAATGACCTAGATCATGACCTAATCAATGGTGGAATGGCCCTTTGGTAATGCTTTGATGGATGGAGAATGCGAGCCCTTGGATTCTCTTGTGAGTCTTTCTATTTGAACACTAATGACTAGTATATTATCCTAAAATTGACGTTCATGGGCCCATCACTCCACCAAAATAATTCCTTAGAGGGTATTTCCTTTAGTATTTTTCTAGGGACACTTTACTTTCATAAGCATTTATCTCAAAGGAATTCTTTCAGACAATATGTTTGAAGGAATTCTTTCAAACTTTTTGTCCACCACTTCTTCTTGCCTATTTATTTTGGGTAGGCTTCCTTGAACAATTTTCCATGGGCATTATCATCCCATTGAATGGTCCATGTCTTTTTGGGCCTTTGGAATATGGCTTCTCAAAAGGATTATTTTAGACAAAAAGTTTGCAATAATTCTTTTATACTCTTGCAAAGGTCACTTCCTTTTGGAATGATCCTTTTGAGCTTGGAAAGTGTCCCTTCAAAAAAATTTAAAGGGCACTTGGAAGGGAAAGTGTCCCTTTATAACTTTTTTAAGGTCACTTAGAAGGGAAAAGTGACCCTTTGGAACTTTTCTGAAGGGCACTTAGAAGGGAAACTGTCTCTTTGAAACTTTTTGAAGGGCACTTGGAAAGGAAAAGTGACCCTTCAGAACTTTTCTGAATGGCACTTTGGAGGGAAGTGTCCCTTTGGAACTTTATTTAAGGGCATTTTGAATGGAAAAGTGACCCTTCAAAACTTTTTTTAAGGGTACTTTGGAGGGAAGTTTCCCTTCAGAACTTTTTTAAAGGGTACTTTGGAGGGAACTGATCCTTGAAAAAGTTCTGAAGGGCACTTTGGAAGAAAGTGACCCTTCAAAAAGTTTTGAAGGGCATTTTAGAAGAAAAGTGACCCTTCAAAAAGTTCTAAAGGGCACTTTGGAAGAAAAGTGAGTATTCAGAAAGTCCTGAAGGGCATTTTGGAAGAAAAGTGACCCTTCAAAAAGTTTTGAAGGGCAATTTGGAAAGAGAGAAACCCTTCAAAAAAATTTCAAAGGGCAACTTTGGAAAGGACAGGCCAAATTATTTCAAACTTTTTTTCTAAGATAAATAGTCTAAGATAAAAAACCCAAAATGAAGGATTCCTTTAGGAAAAGGCAAATAGAGAAATCTTTCAAACTTTTTGTCTGAGACAAAAAATCTAAAAAAAATCCTAGGCTTGGACAAAAAACTTGAAACAAAGGAACCATTCCAAAAGAGATAACACATAGGCAGAAGAGGTGAAAAACACTTGAACAAGGCTGAAACAAAGCTTCTAAAGAAGAGAAAACAACTAGTTTCTTTCATGAATCCTTCATAATTGAATTGAAAATAGACAAGAGATGTTGAACTTAGCCAAAGGAAATTTAAAAATAAGGGTAAAAAATTTGGCTAATAGAAACTAAGTATATAAGTGAAAAAAAATGAAAAATAAACTCTAAATGCAATAATAGAATACATTAATCTCCCAGATATCCATGCAAACCTTTCCACTTTAAACATAACACCAAAAATTGGGTAATGCCAAACTAGAAATGTGGATCAAGAAATTCTAATGCTTTCTTCCTCCAAATGTAATACAACACTCCTCTTCCAATGCACTAGATACTAGGTATATCAAAACAAAGACCAATAAATAAATTATCTATGTAGATCTAATCCTCTAACAATGAAGGATGTAGAGCAAACTAAAAAAACAATCATTTATTTGTAATAACATCAAGATGCCACCTATGCAGATGAGAAAACCACCTTCCAATACATCACTAAGTAAATGGATGATTCCAAGAGTCCTTCTAATGCTAACTCAGATCTGTAAAAATTTAGTTCACAAAAAAATGTATGTTGCCTCTTACGTAACTAGTAATCTCTCCTCAAGATGCCTAGAGTCTTTCCGCCAAACACCACACTCTACCTACAAAGGTCTTTCAATGCCTTAAACCCCCAATGTAGACCAAAAAGGGTTTAATTCCTAGTAAAAGACGAGAAATAACACATATGCAAATGATTTCTCTCTCCTTCTAACACCCCTATCAATTTGGGATACAAGCCTCCATGCTCTCAGCTTCTTCATACATCATCTCCTCTATGCAGGACACAGAGAGAAGTGTGTAGTCTTTAAAAAAAATCATTTTCTTTAAAACTTCAATGAAAATGCCTCTTTCCAATGCTATTTCATATCTAAAAGATGAATAAAGGGCTAAGTATGTATGGCAAGGGAAGTAGTAGCTCTATCAAGGGAAGTAGAAGTAAAATTATCTAAAAATTTGCAACCTAATGGATGGTTGCAACTCTCAAAGATCTGATACCATGTTAGAAATGGTAAAAATATTCAAAGAATCCAAGATCTGAAGAGTTAGAAATAAATAACATCATAATATAAGCTACATACATGATATGAAAGAACAATGTAAATCATATATTATTTAAAATAAGACATGTTAGTACAATAAGAAGCCCTTGTAGAAATAGGCAAGACAAAACTATAAACTAGCCTAACTAAGCAATGTGGGATAAATCCTCACATAAGACAAAATAGGAAAAAGAAAAAATACCTAGCTAATAGTATAGAAAACATGAGAAATACATACTCTAATAATATCAATAGTCTTACCAAAAAAATTAATCAAAATAGTCAATTTTTAGTGCTAGTCTACCTAGAAAGGAAGTGAATTTTAGGCACTATTCCAATAGATGGGATTTATTATAGACATTGCATTGATCAATTCATTTCTATAAAAACATCCCCTTATTTTTAAAACTATGAAATTTTTAATCTCTCTTCACCTTACCCTCGTTAATGATAAAATCTCATTAACGAGTGGCTTTGTGACATGTAACTTATCAATGTTACCACCAGCTAATATTTGAAAGTAATACATGGTATCTCATATCTATGGATAGATGCACATAATTCTCTCAATATATCAAAATTTGAAAAAATCTTGGCTTTAAAACATGTATCAAATGGTTCCATCTCTAAAACTTTGGATCCAAAAAAGAAGTATCTTGATCAAGATAAAAATTCTCTATAACCAGATAATTAAATCAAATGATGCATTTCATTAAACATGGGAAGGAGGCCACACAAATTTAGAAATGTCTCTATATTATTCAAATGATGCATAAATCTTGATTTTTGTCCACTTATTTTTGATGATACCACATTACTCCAAATAAAGACAATTGCTCATCATACACCCTATACACTAGTTGATATAATGAGATCAACTTGGTGTCAACATATTTTAATAGTTTATGCCCATCTATTAGACCTTATAAAAAAATTAGAACTCCATGAAAATTTATTACTACAACATAAATAATCATGTACCTCACAAATAAATTCTTCAAATTTTGCTATGTAACTAAATTTATTAACTATTTTGTATGATAAATTCATTCTATCAGCCATGCAATGAATGAAAATCATATATGGGAAATGGGATGTTTAGAGTTTTACACACTGACCATTTTTATTACCTTGCATTATAGAAGCTCTATTTGACCTAATATTAAATGGGAAGATGGAGAACATCCAATTCACCATGGATAAAGAAGAGAGTGATAAACTTCCCTTCCATGATGTCATTATCACAAAAAAAATAGATGGAACCTTGTCCCGTGGAATACTAAAAAAATGGCACATACTAATATCTACCTTTAAATTGATTCCCATTATCACCCTCACCATAAATTAGTAGTCCTTGAAATTTTATCTACTAGGGCCATCAAAATATCTAACCTATAACACTTTATGCTTGAAAAAGAGAACCTAACTAAAGTCCTATCAACTAATGGATAACGTAAACATGAAAAAGAATGATTTTTATAGGTTATATAACTAAAGAAAAAATTTCAATGAGGATAGCCAAAATACTCAAAGGATCACATTTCCATATGTAAAAAAAAATTCATAAAAGCTATAAATAATTGTTAAAAATATTAGTATAGAAACTTATTTCAAACTACTCGATACCCTTCAAACTTCCCTTGATCGTGATAAAGACTTGATTAATCAAAAAAGAGTATACTTGGTTCCTTATTTATGTGGGAAACCCTACATCGATGAAACCATCAAATCTCTCCAAATGAGGCTAAAAGAACATTCTAGAGACATCTAAAGATCTTAAGTTGATATTTCTATGCTTATTGAACACTCCCTCAATATTAAACATCAATTGAATATTAATGAACTGAGATTGATTATTAAATAATATGCTTGTTAGATATGAAAAATAAGAGAATCTTAAAATTAAAAAAGATCGATTAATCTTAATAAAAATAATGGCATCAATATCAACCATTCATGGAGACCAATCTTAAACCATATTTGTAGATGAGAAGATATTCACTTAAATAATGAGGAATAATCTTTTAACTTTGATATACACATTTAAGCTATTCCACATATTACTTGGACTTTTCCTTTCCTTAAAAAACATAAAGCCTTTTTATTATAATATTTTCCTTGAGGGGATGACCATTTACCATTGCATCCTTTAACCATTATTTATTGTATTTTAAGAAGTTTTTTCACATAATATTTCTAAGAACAGGGTCACGGCCCATGAAATTATGTTTGATGGATGACAAAAAGAATTTTTGGCTTAGGTAGGGGCTATTTGAGTTGGTGAATTACTTGGCACAGTGTATAAGGGAGGTCTCAAAGCTTAATAAAATGTATAGGAGGTACTTTTATTGGTTTTAAGTGGTGGTATAGGGAACAATAATCTTGAAAAGCACCAATGGTTTGCCCACCCCTTTCATGATGTACCCTTCAAGGAATGCACTCAGAGAGATTAAGTCTCAAGAGGTTCCCACAAGAGAAAAAATATCAATAATTGATAAATTTAAAAAATATTGTGTGTAGACATATGCCCCACTCAAATCTCATCATGTGTCATGCAGTTGTAACATGTGATGGTGCTTCAAGAAAATAACACAACAACACACAACGTTGAGCCAAATAAATTATACTATTTTAAAGCATAAAATAACTGAAAGGAAATAACTAAAATCAATAAGTAATATATGTTTACCTTGACTTACATTTATCACTAAATGTTTGTCTTTTGTGTTTGTAGTTTTGATTGTGGAGGGATCCAAGACTACTTTGGACAAACCCTAAGGATCAAAAATAAACAAATGTAGGAAAGTCAAGATAAAAAAAAGTGTAGGCATGATGTACTTGTAAATTTGGTAAACTAGGGTGATAAATGCAAAGTTGGAACCAAATGACCAAGCCAAATTTTAGAGTAAATACGGTAACAAAAAATCCAAGGCTACTAAATGATCAAAAAATTCAAATAAATGCACCTAAAGTAAGAAAGGTAACAAACCAAATCAAACTAAGGATACATGAAAAATAAAAATCTAACATGAATGTGAAATTAGTAACAATCCTTAAACAAAGATGGCAAGAAATGGTAAAATAACATTGATGAGTGAGCAGTAACAATCCTTACTCAATCATCAATGTAAAAAGTACATGAAAGAGAATACAACATTGGCAAGTGATAAGTAACAATCCAAACTCACTCAATAATGGAAAAAATACTAAAATATAGAAATGGATGTAGTTGTCCAAAAACATGAATCACAATGGAAAATTTTCAATGAAACCAAGGAAATTCAATAAATGTAAAGCAATGGTGTAAATAAGATAATCCATAGTCACCCAAGCATAATTTTTAATTCTAAAGATAGATAAAACCAACACAAAGTAGTGCTAACATTGTTTAAGTTGTGAATAAGAGGGAATATATAAGTGGGGAAATAGATTTAGAATCAAATTGTGGAATTTTGACATTAAGGACTATGAATAACTTATCTTAACCACACAAATATTGGGTTATCAAATGAATATGAAAATCATCCATGAATGCCATATGCATGAAAAAAAAAATGGGCCTACCTTCCCATAACATGTTGCCTGTTCCTCAAGACCCCTTATAGAATTGTTAGTCTACTATGAATATTAGGTGCTTGCATGAAAAATTATGTATAACTATAGATTATGTTAAATTCTATTATCCCAATATACTAACCTACCACACCCTAGTGGACCTCATCTTTATTATGAGGCCAAATATGGTGTTTGAGCTTCGATTGGAGATAAGAGATGTGCTATAAATCACATATTTTGTTGTGATGTTGAATTTTTGATTTTTTTATTGCCTTTTGAACATTGCCTTTTATTTTAGATTATTTGGATTTTAACTTTTGATGTATTTTTTATTCCTCCATACGGATTCATAGAACCAAATATGGGTGCCAAAGATGACTATCATTTGAAACCTTTGGACTTGGTAGATAAGAAAGAGGACTTAGAGAGCATGGTGTATAAGAATCTTATTTATTCATTTGAAGTAAATGTTTTTGTTTTATTAATTAGGAAAAGAAGGTCCTAGGCCCTTTACAAAGCCACCCCATGGGCTTAAAAAGCCTCCAATGAGACAAAAATAACACACTAATAGTACATACATAGCACTACAATAGAAAATAAGAACACAAAAACACAAGCAAACACATAGAACTAGCAAAGCAACTATGCGATATCAGTAGTCCCATATTTGGTAAGGAACTCAATAATTTCCTTATAATCACCAAGGATATTCACACCCACATATCTTAACTTGCTATTGAAATCCTTCACCACAACAAACACAGAAGCAGCATGATGAAGTGACTTGGTGGAATATTCAACCATTACTTTCCATTGTTTATGCATTTTGTCCATTTTGGCCTTGATTTTCATGACTTCCTCTACCATCATGACACACAGTGATAAACTACCTTATTTTCCATCCTCAAGGCTCAACAACATCCTCCTCCATCTCATCTAAGTAGGGCTCATTCATTTCAAGAAATTGGCTCATTCCCTCAATTTCTTGCTCTAACTCTGAGGGAGACAATTCCTTGATCTGAATTGGAATGAAAGGAAGGGAAATCAGGGGGAAATGAGCATGAAACAATTTGAATTATGTCAAATCACAAAAATGTGATAATGTGAAAAGGTATAAAGTGATAGAGAAGTATGATTCCTTATCATAAGAATGTATGTAAATGTAGGGAAACATGCTAACATAGTTTGTTGTGCAAGTTTTATCTACAAAAGAAATAAAAACCAAGACTGAGAAAATGGAATCATAAAATTGTAACCATTTCGTAACATTCTAAAAATAACACTCATTTTGGTAAAAAATGTTTTAAAGAATATGTAGATTTTATGAGGAGAGTTTGGTCCTACCCATGGTCTTGTATTATAACTCATAAAAGGAAAACCCAAGTGGGTGAAAAAATTGAAAAGTCATATTTGTGAGGAATGCCTGATCCTATCCATGGTCTTACAATGCAACTCAAAAAATAAATAAGAAAATGAAAAATATTTTTAAAATAACAAACTTATGATCAAAGATAAAAATCATGAGAAGTCAATGTATGAAATAAAAAGGTATTCATGAAGAAAATTGGGTCCTATCCATGGTACTACAATTCAACTCATTAATTAAATGGAAACTAAAGAACTAAAGGAGGGGACTAAGGTTTGTGTATAAGATAGACTAATACAAAGGGGGAGATCATTAGAGAAGTCCTAAAATAAATGTTAGTAGGATAGTATATATAATGATTAAAAATAAGGGAGATATTTAAGCAAAAAAATTCTTCAAAAATTGCACTTTGGTGGGTTCTTTAAAAACATGACCTTCATTAGTTTGTAGATGATAACTATTAGGACCAATAATGTCTTTTACTAAATAAGGGCCCCACCATTTTTGGGCATATTTTTATTCTTTATCATGGGTTTAGTTTATTTTGAGTACTATATAACCAACATTAAATGTGCATTCTTTGAATTTTTTGTTATGTTATTTGGAAATACGAGCCTTATATTAATAGTTATGTTGTAAGGTGGCCCAACGGTGTTCATCAAGAAAGTCTAGGGCATGAAGACTAGCTTCATGTAATTATTTATCAGGAATGATACCATGAAGAGATATAAGTAAATATGGGAGTTAAAATTCTAATGGTAAGACTGATTCAGAACCATATACTAGCAAGAATGGTGTTTCCCTAGTGGTAGTACATAGGTGAGTATGGTAAGCCCAAAGTGCAGTGTATAAATGAATATGCCAATCAATGCAAGTTTCTTGAATGGTCTTTTGTAAGATTTTTTTTAGGATTTATTTAGTGGCCTTTGCTTTTCCATTACATTATGGATGGTAAGGTGTGGAAAATTTTTGGAATTTTTTTAATTTAGCACATAATTATTTCATGTCCTTGTTTTTGAAATTGTCGATCAGAGATGATAGTATGGGTAACTTCAAAGTGATAAATGATTTGGTTAAGGATAAATTTATAAATAGTGGATCCTATGACATTAACAAGAGACATGGATTTTACCCATTTAGTAAAATATTTAGTAACAGTAATGATAAAAACATGACCACCTTAGGATTGAGGTAATTTATCAATAAAATATAATCCCCACATATAAAATGGCCAAGGAGACTCCACTGATTGGAACTCAACTGGTGGTGAGTATATTATGTCATGATGGAGTTGGTAAGGATTACACTTTTTTTTTAAATCAATAGCATCTTTCTCTAAATTAGGACAAAAGTAACCTATACGTAAGCATTTGCATGTTGTAGCATGTTCACTATAGTGACCACTGCAAATGCCCCCATGTGCTTGTTCGAGGAGAGTAAGAACCTATTCTTGCATAAAAAATTGAGTAGGGTACCTTTTGCATTATGATAGTAAATGGTGTTATATTGAAATACATATTTGAAGGTTTGTTTATGTATTCTAGTCTTCAAATGAGAATCTATGTATGGAGGGTAGGTTTGATGTTCAAAGAATTGGATTATATTTTTATACCAAGGGATTTGTCTAATAGTGATAGACTCAATGTGATAGATGATAAAATCATTTGGTTGGATATAAGAATGAGATTTTATTATTTAGATAAAAATTTGGGAATCATTAAGCACTTGATGAGGATAAAATATATATGTTGAGCAAGAAAGAAAATCAGCTATGGAATTTTGATCTCTTAGAATTGGCTCGATGGTAAAAGAGGTAAAATATTTGGTGAGTTTGGTATCCATTTGATGGTATGAAATTATATTTTCACTTTTAAATTGATAATCACCATTAACTTGGTAGTAGATAAGTTGTGAGTCACCCAAAGCATGTAAATATGGGATATCTATGTCGAGTGTTGCCTAAGATTAGAGCTTCATATTCAACCATGTTATTAGTGGCATAAAAATTTAATCTGAATTATAAAGGGATGATATTACCATGTGATTTCTTATAATACATCCTGCCCCAGATCTTTGAAGGCATTTGGTGCCATCAAAGTGGAGGGTCCACATGTCTTCATGTAAATCAATGGTATTTTTAAGGAGTTCTTCAATAACTAATTTGGATTTAGTAGTATCAAGAATGATATTGATATCTTCTTGATTATTTGTTTCTAAATCAATAGTGAAATTATAGAAGTAATCTTTAAGAGAGATAGCCTAGTTAAGACCTTCAATGTAAATAATGTTATCATTGAGGAGATTATCTTGATGGTGATTTGTGCTGGTAAAGGTGATACCACAAGTTGGTCAGTGATGACTTGTCATTTGATAGATTTTTGTGTGATAATTTAGAGGTCAAATTCCATCAAGAGGACCATCCATTTGCCCATTCTATCTCTAAGTAAGAATGCATTGGAGAATAAATGATGAAGGGGATCAGAGTGGATAATGACATAAGTCATCTGATAAAGCATATAGTGGCTAAGTTTTTTAGATACAAAATAGATAGAAAGATATCAAGGCAATCATGTTCTACTTTTTTATAACATTTTTCATCATTAATGAGGCCTTGACTAATGTAATAAATAGATTACTCTCTACTGATATCATCTTTTTAGGAAAGCATTGTCCCAATTGATATGGGGATAGAGGAAGCATATAAGGTTAAGGTATGGTCATTTTAAGGTAGTTGAAGAGTAGGAGGATGAAGAAATTATTATTTCATGTTATCAAAATATTTTTGGCATGAATCTATCCATTTTAGAATATTATCTTTTTTTAGAAAGGAGGGTAAGTCATTTCTGGGATAAACCATCAAATTGCCCCTAGCTTTCTGAGGTAAGTGCAAATGTCAAAAATAGAGAAAGGAATAGGCATGTTGACAATATCATTTATTTTATCTATATTAAAATCAATGCCTCAAAGAGAGACTAAGAACCCTAAAAGTTTACCAAATGCAATGTCAAATCCACATTTGTATGGGTTAAGTCTAAATTTATATTTGATTAGGTGATAAAAAATAATAACTAGATCAGTGAGATGAATTGTATGACTTTTATATTTGGAAATGAGGTCATCGATATAGGTTTCCACTATCTTGTATATAAGATCATGGAAAATGTGGGTCATTGCACGTTGATAGGTGGCTCCAACATTTTTAAGACCGAAAGGCATTTTGACATAGTAATAAGTGCCCCATTCCCTAGTAAATATTTTTTATGTTGGTATTGAGGGGCAATGTGAATTTGATTATAGCCTAAAAACCCATCCATAAATGACAATATTTCATATCCAGTGGTGGAATCGACAATAGCATCTATTGAAGGTAATGGGAAGTTATTTTTTGGACATGTGAGGTTGATATTATAGAAATTAATGCATTTATGAATGACCATGGTGAATGTTTTATGAATGGTAATGATGTTGATACCCATTCATAATAGTCAAAAAAATTGATAAATTTGACATCCAAAATTTTAATAATTTATTTACGACATAAGTTATAAATTTTGGGTGGAAATTTTTGTTTTTTTTGTCTAATGGGTTTTACATCTTGGTAGGTGATGATATTATGTACAACTATACTAGGATCAATACCTGACATATCTTCATATGGACAAATAAATGTTTCATGATTCTTGTCCAAGAATAAGCTAAAGTTATCATGTTGTATTGACATGATTTCTTTAGAGATAGTGATGGGTTGAGGACTATGGTGTTCCATAGTCTATTATTATTATTATTTATTCAATGAACATAGAATTTCCATCTTGGAAATGATATGGAACATGAGAAAGAGAAGAGATAGGATTTGTTTTAGGATCCACACTAATAATGAAATTATTAAAATAAGGAGCTTTTCATTTCAAGTTTCCAAGTTTATGATGTTGTCATGAAAGTTGAGATTCTCTAGCATGGAGTAACTCAAGTATAAATTCATTGCTAGGGAACATGGGTAATGGTCCATAGTATTCCACATTGACTTCAAGATAAATTATTTTATTACCATGGTGATCATATTTAGAATGTAATTATCATACATTTGTGGCTTTAGAATCTAATGTAATTTTAGGTGTAGGTTTGATTGTAGGTTGAGGTTGAGTGGATTCAACGAGATGGTAATAGGTGTGTTAGTTTATGTTGCATATAGAGGTTCATTTTAATTGAGGTGGGTAGACGAAGTGGTATATATAGGATTTTGAGAAGGAAGTAAATTTGGTATTTTGGTTAGTTGTGTAAAAGTTATAGATGATTCAGAAGTTTTGAAATTTTTTAGAGTTGATATTTGTTCAATTACCCATGGGGTATCAAGAAGTGGAGCTTTAATGGGAGATACATGACCTTTAAGTTCTAATTCACTATCATTTGATATATTAATGACATGAATATCATAAATTATAAGGCATGTATTTTGGCTAATGTTTTTTATAGTGTTGTATATCTAAAGTCACCTGATTGAGCTTGAGCCATGATATAACTATCATCATATGTGTGGGAAATAATGAATGCATTTATTTATAAGGGAGATCCAGAATTGGATGCACCTAAATAAATCAATTTTTTGGGTGACATTACTAAAGGATCTTGAAATAATATTAATACTCTATACTCATTGCATGTTAAGTCATCTTCAATGTAAGAAGCTTCATGTGCATTATATGGAGGAGGAGTTTTAGTTATCTCATCTACTAGAGGGATGGTACAATCATGTGGAAGCAAAGAAGGAGGAATCCACTCCAAAATGGTAGTGTCACAAGTGAATAATAAATCATTAGGTTCATCATCATCTAAATCAGTAAGCATGACCTACAAGTTTAGATTCATGTTAACAAATTCAGGTAGAGGTGCACTGTTAATGCATGGAATGGTTGGAATCTGATATTGATATTTGGGTTTGGGTAGTTGGATACTCTATTAATTAGGATCGGCATCATGTTTATAGCATTTTCAATTATGGATGAATTTAATACATTGACTACTTGAGGAGGCAATAGCCCTCATATGATATGTCCTTGGGTGAACTAGGAATGTATTGTAGGATAGTGGTAAATCAAGGACCATAAGCTTGGTATGTATGGTCTTTGGTCTAATATAGTGGTAAATTATAATTAATTCCCGACCCTTCATCTACTAAGACTTTTTGAATAAGGGTGGTATTAATTATAATTTTAATAAAAAGAGGTGGATCATCATCTTGAAAATAATTTCATCATTAATTATATCTTCTTCAACAAATTATATGGAAGGTTTGAAAGAGGTACAAATAGTTTCAATAGTGTGTACTCCTATCAGTAAAGGGTCTTGAGAAGGTTTTTCCAACTCAAGGGATGGTGGTTCTTAAATGTCTTATAATTGTTGCATTAAGAATTTGTGGTGATATGGATAAGTACGAACTAACTCCATGAGGGGCATTTTACAAGGTATTGAATTGAGATATTTTAATAAATTCTAATGATATTTAGAATAGGAATAACAAACATGAGGCTTAGGAGTTATAATGATTTTAGTAAGAATAGAAGTAGTTTTAGGTTCTGGTTGTGGTAGTGTTACCTCATTTGTTTCAGAAGGTATGGTAGTGATAGTTGTGGTGTCTCTGAGAAGTTCATCAAGTGATGGTTTGTTTGGCTTAGTGACAAGATCTTTGTGGGTGGGTATGAATCTATAATTGACTTTAGATACATTAACATATTGAGAATTGGTATAATATTAGTCATAATCAATATCAATTACACATATATCTTCATTTGAGTGTTGTGGGTTAAAAGCATAATTTTTTTTGGATGTTTATAGGATGAAGGCTTGGTAACTTGTTTCTTTTGAGAGGAATTGACATAATCATGATGATGTATTTTGATCATAGGATCATGATTGAATGTAACTTCTAACATAATTAAAACAAAAAAATTGGATAACCTAAAACATGTTTCATGAGAATGACCCACATCAACATGAAACCAACAAAATTTGTTAGTATCATACTATGTAGGTGCATTATTAGTGTAAGTGAAAGGTTTAGGAGATAATAATTGCTTCATTTGTTGAATTTTTAATGGTGCATGGGAAGCTTGGGTATTATCCATTTTCACTACTCATATTTTTATTTGAGGAGGATTGCTAGTGATCACATTAGTGGAGTTTTGAAAAGATCCCTTGATGGTTTTTAGGTTCAACTCAAATTGTTTCATAAGAAAGTATTGTCTTTTAGCTTGATTAATTGCATCATTTAGATTTTGGGAAGGAAAATTTTGAACCAATTATTTAATGGAAGGTGTTAAGGTAATTATAAAATAGTTTAAATAAGTTGTCATCAATCATGTTATGATTGGCTTTGTGAACCAAATATTTTCATCATTTAATGAAATCATGAGCTGATTCAAAATTAGATTGGTTAGCATTGATAAAATGGCTAAGACAATTTTTTAGGAAGATCATTGTGTTGAAATTCTTTTACTAGAGGATTGATTAAATCTTATATTTGTCATATGGAATGTTGAGGGAGTTGATTATACCATTATAATACATCTCTTGTAAATGTTTTAACTAAAATTTTAGTAGTAGAAAAGATATTTGTTTGAATCCACTCTTTGTATATATTACCAAAGGATTTTAAAAAATATGCAAGGCCTTTATCCCAATCATCATTAATAGTTGGAAAGATATTTTTATTATCAATAAAAGTAATGAATGGAGTTAAAGGTTCATTTTGAATATTTTGGAGCATCTTTTTCTGTATAGGGGTTTAGGAAATGATATTTATCATGGCATCTCTAAGAGGTGGAGGGATAAAATTTTGGTTATTTTGAGGTAAGAGAATAAGAGGTTGATTAGCCATGTTTAATAAATTATTTTGCATTTGCATCATTTGAGAAGTATTATATGTTTGCATAATATTCATTTATTACACTATTTGTGTAAGAATTTGAGTGATATGAATTGGTGGATTGGATTCATTAGTGTTTAAAGGTGGATTTTTAGGATTGGTAGGAAGAACATTCCCTAAATTGGTATTAGAGGATGGGTTGTTAGGTGGAGGATTAGTAGGTGTCAAGTTGTTCGTGTTTAAAATATTTCCTGTAAGATTATTATTTAAGCTTATATCAATTTCTCCTATAGTGTAATAAGGTGATTTTGAGAGAGAATTGTATTGATAAGTGTGAAATGGATCTGATCCATCAATTGGAGTAATTTGGACCATATTGTAGTCTAAAGATGAAGGGTGAGATAAAGTGCACTAAGTGTGAGTATCCTCTTGGGTAATAAAGGTAGGAAGGAAATAATACCCCATGTATCATCTAAATGGATTAAAATTATCCAAAAATATTCTAATAGGGGATTTCATGATGCTTGCAATGATTATCTAAGACTAAAGAGAAAAGGTTAAAGATAGGAACAAAGTCGATCAGATACAAAACAAGATCAGTTAAGAAGGATCTCAGAATAAATAACTAAATCAACCAAGTGGTACAAAATCAACTAGGTCCACTAAGTGTAAAATAAAAAACAACAAAAATCTAGGAAAGGACATAGTCAAGTGGGTCGACTATTTTCCTGTGGGGAAGCACTAAAGACCATCTTATGAGAGACTAGGTTAGACAAAATGATTATGTTCTATTTAAGGGAATAATATAAGAGACAAATTCAAATGGGCTGATTATGTTCTGAGGGTAGAGACAAGTTTTCATAGTTATGACTTTGGATAATCTACTATTATTTTTTAGAAAACTTGGAATAAACACATAGGCAACTAGGTCAAACTAGTCGATCTAGTTATGACACACATCACAAACCTTGTACCAATTCTAACCAATACAAGTTTTATAATACAACATATAATTATCAAAAGGAAAGTGGAAAAAATAGAAATGCTAATCTATGCAGTCATTTTTGAATGTTTTTTTAATATAATTTTAGAAATAATTGTGGTAAGGAATTACAACTAAAAGGGATCTATATTGGTTATGGTAATAGTTTAGTATTTGGGTTTACACCCTCACATCACAATCCCATAATGATAAGGCTATTGGGTGATTTACCAATATATATTATCAACCATGTATTTATACTCAACTAAAAAATCAAATCAACTTTCCCCTTGGTGATAAATCCAAGTAGGTAGACCTTGGGTAGAATTTATTTAATGTTTTTAATATTATGTGGTTTGGAAGTGTGTGAATAAAATAAAAAGCAGTGTGACTAAATTGATAAATTGAACCTTCCTATTTAGTCTATGTGTGTTACTCTAATCAAAAAAGTAGAAAAATGAAATTTGGGTTAATTACTATAAATATGAGTTAATTCCTTTATTTGAAGAGTACATGGTCAACTAGGTCGATCGAGTATGCAAACAATATAGAATAGAATTGACTGGGTCGATTCAATCTATTAAAGCAAGGGCTAAAAAACATAGTCAAGTGAGTCAATTGAATCTCCTGGGTAAGAAGCAAATACATAACAAAACTGATCCAGTCAACTTAGTTGATTGTAGGGTTACAATTTTATATATTAAAAATTGTGAAAAATAGGACTAAAATGAAGGAAAATAAATGATTGAGCTGGTGAGAATGAATCTAAAAACTTAAAAGTGAAGAAGTGAACTAAGTTGAGTAGATCAATCCATTTACCTATGGTTGAATTTGACCTACACAAATCAAAATAGATTCGATTAGATCGACTGTGTGTTACACCTGTGCACATAATATTAGATTGAGTCTATAGATTTGATCCAGTGATGTAAAAATGAAATAAATAATAAATGAAAGTGTGAAATAAATCCTATAAGGTTTAATTCACATTGGGTGTACTAGAATGTATACAAGATAAAGTGAAACTAATCTACAAATCAATCATATCTTAGAGAAGATAAACCACCCTAGCCCTTCTATTTTTTGGTACATTTAGACAATCAATGTCATGACCAATATGGATTCACTGGACCTGACTAAGGGGTATCTTACCACACAATATCACTATAGAGGGTTCCAAATCCTCTAGTCGAGTAATACCACACAATTACCCTAGATAGGTCCTATGATTTCTAAAAATAATAAAAATAAAGTAAAATAAAGTCTAATCTAGTGCTCACCAAAGCTTGTGGCACAAATGGGGATAATAAACATAAAATTAAACATGCAAATAAGAACTCTAATAAATTCAATATAGAAATAAATTTAAAATCCATTACTTATGCTACTTCTATCTAGCAAAATAAAGGAGTAAGAATTAGAAATACTTACTTTGCAGAGAACCCGTCAAGGCTCAATCTCTCCCTTGGCCAATGGTGCTTTGCAAGAGGTTTTTTTGGTTTGTAAAGATCACAAATATAGGTTATATCTAGGATATAAAACTTTCCTATGCATCTAAGCCATTTCCACAAGACATGATTATTCTCTCCAAGTGCAAACCCTAAGAAATGACTCCTCAAGTATAATGGTAGAAGGGAAGATTATAAATAAGAAAAAATGAATGATTATCTCTATCTCTCTTGAAAATGGTGTGAAGGATGTGTATATATAGTTGGATCTAACCCTAAACCCTTTAAAAAATTAGCTAACATAGTCAACCTAGTTCTTTAAGAAATAAAGTAGTTAGGTCCCAGACTAAGTCAATTAGACTAGCTTAGTCCCTTAATGTGCTCATTTTTAAGAACAGGGTCAACCCATTTGACTATGTTTTTTTGGATGACAAAAATATGTTTTGGCTTAGTGAGGGGATGTTTGAGGTGGTGAATTACTTGGAATAATGTGCAAGAGAGGGTCAAATCTTAGGAAAACATATAGGAAGGACTCATGTTGGTTTTAATTGGTGGTATAGGGAACAAAAATCTTGTAAAGCACCAATGGTCTACCCACCCCTTTCATGGTGTAACCTTTAAGGTGTGCAATCAGAGAAATTGAGTCTTAATAGGTTCTTGTAGGAGAAAAAACATTACTAGTTGATAAATTTTAAAAATATTATATGCATACACATACTTCCCCATGTAATGATTACCATTAATGCAACACATAACCTAATCCTAAAGGAGTGTGACCCCTTCACATCGATCCACATGTCATGATTTTATAGTGTCACAAAATTATATAGTCAAAAGGATAACATGGTGGAATTTATAATCATATATTTTTTGGTTTATGACTCAATCAGAGCATGCCAATTTTCATCATCTCTCTTTTTCATAGGAATAAGGGGTTTTATATTCAAACATTCACATGAGAGCTATGAATATGAAAAATGATGCCACATAGCACAGATATAAATAAAGGGACACAATAGCATATAGGTGTCAAATCCATAAAAATACAAATAAATTACTTATATTAAGTCATAAATAAGAATAAAGAGGTCACCTTCATCACAATGGGCTGACTAAGGAGTTCAATTCTCATTATAATGCAAATTAAAGACTCATGTCTAGGTTGAATTTCCTCATGAAAGATAGGAACTCAAAATAAAAATTTGAATGATATGAGCTAGAAAAAGGGATATTTAATGTAATTACGGAACATGAATGAAGTTGATTATCAAAGTGATCAAATCCATTGAATATAATTGCATAACTAAAACATTCAAAGGAACTAAATAAACTTGCCAAGTAATTGAATTCAAATCTTCAACCCCAATAACCTTAAATGATCTTGGACTATAGATTCAAATAAACAAGGTTAAAATTATTCAACTAGAAATCAATTTGATTTCATTACATAGGCCACCATTTAGTACCTATATTCATTAAGCATTGATCACATCTTCATGAACACATCATTTGAATTTAAGGCATTGGGCATAGGTCTAAAACATTATAGTTCCACATTTGAGGAAATTGAGCACTATAAAGATATAAGCAATGTTGATAAGCTTCCTTTGGATGTAAGGGAATATTATTCAAACATTAAAGCCATCAGAGTAGTTGGATTGCATTGTGTGATAGCTAAACCAAAAAGGAACTAGAAAGGTAATCTAAATATGGTTTCAAGTTGTTAAGGCTATAATGGATCTATATTGATTATGTTACTAGCTTGGTATTTAGGTCTACCCCCTCACTTCACAAACCCATAGTGATAATGGTGTCAAGTGCTTTACTAATATATACCATCAAACACATATTTAAATTTGGCCATAAAACCAAGTCGGCTTCACCCTTGGTTATGAAATCCAAGTAGGGAGACCTTGGGTAGGATTTGTTTAATGATTTTTGATATTATGTGGTTTGTAATTGTGTGAATAAAATAAAAATTAGTCTGACTAAATCAATAAATTGAACCTTCCTATTTGATCTATGTGTGCTACTATAATCAAGGAAGTATAAAAATGAAAGTTGAGTTAATTACTAGAAATATGAGTTAATTCATTTGATTGAAGAGTATAGGGTCAACTAGGTCAACTGAGTATGCAAATAGTACATAATAGAATTGACTAGGTTGATTATGTTTGTTGAATCAAGGGCCAAAGAACCACAGTCAAGCAAGTTGACTAAGTCTCCTAGGTAAGAATAAATTATAGAACTAAATCAATCTAGTTGACATAGTTAACTATAGGGTTACAGTTTTATAGATTAAAAATTGTGAAAAATAGGACTAAAGTGAAAGAAATAAATGACTAAGCTAGTGAGAATGAACCTGATGATTTTGGTGATGCTAAATTTACTATTTTTGTATTATTACATCCAGATGAATATTTTTAACTTGATAATATAGTTGACTAGGTCAATTAAGTTTGAAAACCTAAATGTGAAGAATTAAATTGAGTCAAGTAGATCAATCTAATTACCTGTGGTTGAAGATGACCTGCACAAAGAAAAATAGAGTTGATTAGATTGACTATGTATAAAAACTATGCACATAATGTTAGAATAAGTTGATAGATTTGATCTAGTGATGTAAAAATGAAATAAATAATACATGATAATAAATGAAATCATGAAATAAATCCTACAAGGGTAAGTTCACATTGGATTAACTAGAATGTATACAATGGAAAGTGAAACTGATCTAAAAATTAATTCTAGCTCATAGAAGATAAACCTTCCTAGCCCTTCCACTTATTAGTATATTTTGACAATTAAAGTCATGACTAATATGTATCCACTAGACCTAACTAAGGGGTCTCTTACCACATAATATCACTAGAGAGGATTTCCAATCCTCTAGTCAAGTAATACCACATAATAACTTTAGCTAGGTCCTATGGTTTCTAACAATAATAAAAATAAAGTAAAACAAATTCTAATCTAATGCTCACCAAAGATTGTGGTATAAATGGGTATAAAAAGCATAAAATTAACCATGTAAAGAATAACTCTAATCAATTCAATATAGAGGTAATCTTAATGCATGGAGAGAAAAATACATTTAAAATCCATTACTTATGTTACTTCTATCTACAAAATAGAGGAGTAAGAGTTAAAAATACTTATCATGAAGAGAACCCATCAAGGCTCAATCTCTCCCTTGAATAATGGTGCTTCACAAGACGTTTTTGTGGTTCATAAGGATCCCAAATATAGGTCATATCTAGGCTATAAGACTTATCCTATACATCCAAGACATTTCCACAAGACATGATCATCTCTCCAAGTGCAAACCCTAAGAAATAACTCCTCAAGTAGAATGGAAGAAGAGCAGATTATAAATAAGTGCAAATGAATGATTATCTCTATCTCTCTATTGGAAATGGTGTGAATGATGTTTATATATAATTGTATCTAACCCTAAACCCTTCTAAATTTTTGGCTAACACATTCAACTTAGTCAACCCAGTTCTTTAAGCAATAAAGTATATAGGTCTCGAACTAAGTCATTTGGGCCAGCTTAATCCCTTAACATGCTCATATCTAAGAACAAGGTCAGCCCATGTAATGATGTTTGGTGGATGACAAAAAGATATTTTATCTTAGGTAGGGGATATTTGAGGTGGTGAATTGCTTGGAGAAGTGTGCAAGGGATGTGTCAAAGCTTAGGGAAATGCATAGGAGGGAATTGTGTTGGTTTTAAGTGGTGGTATAGGGAAAAATAATCTTGTGAAGCACTAATGGTTTGCCCACCCCTTTCTTGATGCACCCTTTAAGGTGTGCACTTAGAGAGATTGAGTCTTGATGGGTTCTTGCAAGAGACGAAACATTAATAATTAATAAAGTTTAATAATATTTTATGTATACACATACTTCCCCATGTAATGATTTTCATTGATGCAACACATAACCTAAGTCTAAAAGAGTGTAAACCCTTCACATTAATCCATGTGTCATGATTTTATAGCATCAAAACTTTATACAATAAAAATGATAACATGGTGGGACTTATAATCATGTCTTTATTCATTTATGACTCAATCAGAGCATGCCACTTTTCATCATCTTACTTTCTCATAGGAATAAGGGGTTTTACATTCAAATATTCACATGAGGGATCTAACTATGTGAAATGATACCACATAGCACAAATATAAATAAAGGGACACAATAGCATATAGGTGTCAAATCCACAAAAATATAAATAAATGACTGATCTAAAGTCATAAATAAGAACAAAGAGGTCACATTCATCACAATGGGTTGGTTAAGGAGTCTGATTCTCATTATAATGAAAATTAAAGACATGTGTCAAGGTTGAATTTCCTTGAGAAGGAAAAGAACTTAAAATTTAAATTTAAATGATATGAACTAGAAAAAGGGATATTTTATGCAATTAAGGAATATTAATGAAGTTGATTATCAAAGTGATCAAAATCATTGAAATGTAATTACATAACTAAAATATTCAAAGAAACTAAATGAACTTGCCAAGTAATTAATTTTAAATCTCCAACCCTTGTAAACTTAAATGATCTTGGACTATAGATTCAAATAGATAAGATCAAAATTATTCAACTAGAAAGCAATTTGAATTCATTATATAGGCCAATATTGAGTACCTATGTTTATTAATCATTGATCACATCTTCATGGACATATCATTTTAGTTTTAAGAATGGGGCATAGGTCTAAAACACAATAGTGCCATGTTTGAAGAAACTAAGCAATACAGGGATGTAAGTGATGATGATAAGCTTCCTATGGATGGAAGCAAATGTTCTTCAAACATTACAGCCATCAGAGTAGCTAGATTACATTTTCTGATAACTAAACCAGAGGTATACACTTGTGTAAACCTTATCTATTTTTTTATGTGTTATTTCTTGTAATGATGATATAGTAGATACATTAAGAATGAATAATCCAAATGCATACATAGTTGGTGTTTCATATTAAGGTTATTATGGATTTCCCAAACTAGACACCATTTATAATTAAGAAGTTACCCTAATTGAGATGGAAAATAATGATATCATAGAAGTACTTAGAGATTGGGATAAATAATACAATATGTTTGTATGCAAGTAAAACATTATCTCAATTAATATTAGGAAATATAGGCAAGGGGTTAAACTAGGGATGGATTTGATGAATAGAGTGTTTAGTGTCATGAATATAACTAGAGTGGGAAAAAAATGGATACATATACTTGATATGATCATAGATGATGTGAAAATACCAACCCTATTAGAAATAATTTTTTATAATCTAACTCAATAATTACGTAGGGTTAAGCAGGGTGGAAAATTTTATATATTATCATGTCTATTAGATCAAATTTTTGTAATAGTGATATAACTAGTTATTAATGCTTAGAGCCCTAATTCTATAAATTCATTACATTCAGTGTTTTTAAGTATTTACATTCAAATATACAAACATAACATAAATATAATAGTACACTTATTATGCATGTGTTCTATGGAAGGGAAGACTATATGAGACAGTCAAATGGGTTGACTATGTTCTGAGGGTAAAGACAAGTTTTGATAGTTATGACTTTGGATGATCTAGTGTTATTTTTAAAAAAACTTGAAATAAACACTTATGCAACTAGGTTGAACTAGTTATCTAGTTATGGTACATAGCACAAACCTTGTGCCAATGTTAGCTAATAAAAGTTTTACAATACAATATATAATTATCAAAGATCAAGGAGAAAAAATAGAAATGCTAATCTATGCAGTCATTATTGAATGTTTTTTTTTAATTATAAATTTATAAATAATTATGATAGGGAGTTGGATCTATAAAGGAACTAAAAATGTAATCTAAAAATGGTTTTATGTTGTTAAGGCTGAAAGGGGTCTGTATTAGTTATTGTATTAACTTGGTATTTGGGTCTACCCCCTTAATTCATAATCATATAGTGATAAGGGTGTTAGGTGCTTTACCAGTATATACCATCAACAACATATTTATACTCAGATATAAAATTGATTTATCTTCCCCCTTGGTGATGAAATGCAAGTAGGTAGACCTTGGGTAGAATTTGTTTAATCCTTTTTGATATTATATGGTTTGGAAGTGTGTGAATAAAAGAAAAATCAGTGTGACTAAATTGATAAATTAAACCTTCCTATTTAGTCTATGTGTGTTACTCTAAAAAATTATAAAAATTAAAGTTGAGTTAATTGTTATAAATATGAGTTAATTCCTTTACTTGAAGACTATAGGGTCGACTGGGTCGATCAAGTATGCAAATAGTATACAACAGAATCAACTGGGTGGATTATGTCTATTAAAGTAAGGGCCAAATAAACATAGTAGAGAGATTCAACTAAGTCTCCTAATAAATAAGAAACTAGAGAGCTAAATCAATCTAGTTTACTTAGTTGACTATAGGGTTACAATTTTATAGACTAAAAATTGTGAAAACTAGGATTGAAATGAAGGAAAATAGACTAAACTAGTGAGAATGAACCTGATGGTTTTAATGATGCTAAATTTGTTGCTTTCATATTGTGCCATATAGATGAAGATGTTTAACTTGATAATAGAGTCAACTAGGTCAATTGAGTCTAAAATTGTATGCAAAAAAGTGAACTGAGTTGAGTGGATCGATCCACTAATTATGGTAGAATATGGCTTGCACAAAGCAAAATAGAGTCGATTAGATCGATGTGTGTTAAACCTACACACATAATGTTAGACTAAGTTGATATATCTAATCCAGTGATGTAAAACTAAAATATATAATAAATTAAAGAGTGAAATAAATCTTACAAGGGTTAGTTCATATTGGGTTCACCAAAATATATACAAAGGAAAGTGAAACTGATTTATAAAGCAATCCTAGCTCAAAGAAGAAAAATCACACTAGCCCTTCCACTTGTTGCTATATTTATATAATCAAGGTCATGACTAATATGGATCTATTAGACCTAACTAAGGGGTATCTTACCACACAATATCACTAGAGCGGGTACCAATGCCTCTAATTGAGCAATACCACACAATAACACTAGCAAGGTCCTATGGTTTCTAATAATAGTAAAAATAAATTAAAACAAAGTCTAATATATTACTCACCAAATCTTGTGTAACAAATGGGGATAATAAACATAAAAGTAAAAATGCAAATAAGAACTCTCATCAAGTTAATATAGAGTCAATCCTAATGCATAGAAAGAAAAATACATTCAAAAGCAATTACTTATGCTACTTCTATCTACCAAAATAGAGGACTAAGAGTTGAAATACTTACCTTGAAGATAACCTGTCAAGGCTCAATCTCTCCCTTGGATAATGGTGTTTTACAAGAATTTTTGGTTTGTAAGGATCACAAAGATAGGTCATCTCTAGGCTATAATACTTATCCTATGCATCCAAGACATTTCTACAAGAAAAGATTTTTCCCTCCAAGTGCAAACCCTAAGTAATGACTCCACAAGTGGAATGGTGAAATATAAAATTTTAAATAAGTGCAACATGAATTATTATCTCTATATCTCTCTTGAAAATGGTGTGAAGGATGTGTATATATAGTTGGATCTAACCCTAAACCCTTTCAAATTTTTAGCCAACGAGATCAGCCTAATCGACCCAATTCTTTAAGAAATAAAGTAGTTGGGTCCTGTATTAATTTGGTTAGGCCAACTTGGTCCCTCAACATGCTCATTTATAAGAAAAATGTCAACCTATGTGACTATGTTTGGTGGGTGAAAAAAAGAGGTTTTGTCTTAGGTATGGGATATTTGAGGTGGTGAATTGCTTGGAGGAGTGTTTAAAGGAGGTGTCAAAGCTTAGGGAGATGTATAGGAGGTACTTGTGTTGGTTTTAAGTGGTAGTATAGGGAACAAAAATATTTCATAACACCAATTGTCTACCCACTCCTTTCTCAGTGTAACTTTTAAGGTATGCACTCAGAGAGATTAAGTCGGGTTCCTACAAGAGAGAAAACATAAGGAATTGATAACATTTAAAAATATTGTGTGTATACACATACTTCCCCATGTAATGATTTACATTGATTCAACATATAACTTAAGCCTAAAAGAGTGTGAACCCTTCACATCAAGACACATGTCATGATTTCATAGTGTCACAACATTATACAATCAAAAGGATGAAATGGTGGAATTTATAGTCATATCTTTATTGGTTTATGACTCTATCATAGCATGCCATTTTTCTTCATCTCACTTTCTCATAGGAATAAGGGTTTTGCATTTGAATGTTCACATGGGAGTTATGCCTATGTAGAATGATGCCACATACCATAAATATAAATAAAGGGACACAATAGTATATAGGTGTCAAATCCACAAAAATATAAATAAATGACTTAGATAAAGTCATAAATAAGTGCAAAGAGGTCACATTCATCACAATGGGTTGACTGTGGATTTCAATTCTCATTATAATTCAAATTAAAGACATGTATAGGTTGAATTTCCTCATGAAAGAAATGAAATTAAAATAAAATTTTGAATTACATAAGCTATAAAAAGGGAAATTTGATGAAATTAAGGCACATGAATGAAATTTATTGTCAAAGTGATCAAATCCATTAAAATTAATTACATAACTGAAACATTCAAAGTAATTAAATGAACTTGCCAAGTAATTGAGTTTAAATCTTCAACCCCTGTAACCTTAAATGAGCTTGGATTGTAGATTTAAATAAACCAAATCAAAATTATTTTATCTATAAATCAAATTGAATTCATTATGTACACCACCATTGATTACCTATGCTTATTAAGAATTGATCACATCTTCACAAACACATCATTTGAATTTGAAGCATTGGATATAGGTCTAAAACACTATAGTGCCATGTTTGAGTAAATTGAGCACTATAAAGATGTAACTGATGATGATTCCTCTAAATGTAAGGGAATATTCTTCAGACATTATAACCATTAGAGTAGTTGGATTGCATTATGTGATAGTTAAACCAGAGGTATACACTTGTGTATACCTTGTCTATAATTTTTATGTGTAATTACTTCTATTGATGATATAGTATATACATTAAGAATGAATAATCCAAATGCATACATAGTTGGTGTTTCATATGAAGGTTACTATGGATTTTCCAAACTAGACACCATTTATAATAAAAAATTTTCCCTAAATTAGATGCAAAACATTGATATCATAGAAATAATTAGATATTGGGATAAATATTCCAATAGGTTTTTATGTAAACAAAACATTATCTCAAGTCATATCAGGAAATTCAAGCAAGGGGTTAGACTAGGGATGGCTTTGATAAATAGAGTGTTTAACACCATGGATATAACCAAAGTGAGCAAAAAATGGATACCTCTACTTGATATGATATAGATGATATGAAAATACCAACCCTATGAGAAATAATTTGTTATAATCTAACTCAATAACTCTGCAAGGTTAAGCAGGGTGGAAAATTTTATATATTATCATGCCTATTAGATGCTAATAGTTAGATAACTAGTTATTATTTATAAGAGCCCTAATTCTATAAATTTAATCAATTCAATGTTTTCAAGGATTGACATTCATAGATATCAGCATAACATAAATATAATAGTAGACTTATTATATCCACCTATCTATGTCACCATCAATTAGAGGCTTATGCCATAAATATTTGAGTAGATAAGGAGAACACTTGCTAAGATCAATGCTTACTATAATTATCTAGACTATACCAAAATTAGAGTGGATGGCATAATATAAGCCCCATTAACATTACCTAGGTTTGTTCTAAATAAGTTAGTAATGAAATAAATTACTCATCAAATTATGATTGGGGTAGCTAGTGTTTGCAAGATAAAAAAATCCATGGTACATCCCCTACCACTCCAAGTTGGAGTGTTAATTTAAAGGTATGGTCACAATTGAGTAATGTATCAACTCATAGGTCTTCATTTGCACTACCTTTCAACAAGCTCAAACACTAGGATCCCAATGGCAAGGTGACTACTCATCTGAGGCCACTAAGAGGAAAATTCTAAGCTACCTATCATCATGAGTCTCATACTTTGTACAAAATATTTATCAATCATCAAGATGAAAATTATGTTTTAAGGAATATTTAAGCCATTGGGGTGACACTAGGAACTACTAATAAAGTTTAATAATGGGGATTAGAAGAGAGGTAGAAATATTTTGAACCTAAGGAAGTTCATTCCACCCATGAAAATTTGAGAATAAGAATATTATAAGGAATTCCACCTACACCTGTTTCATAAAGGACAACCCCTACACTATAGGTAACTCTACCACCTCATATTATTCCTCCAATTCAAGTTATCATTGCATCCCAAAGATAAACATAATAGGATAATACAAAAGAGCTAGTTTAAACTTCCAATCAAACTCCCACTAGTGTTTATTTACATGATGTTGGTACCCATTCTCCCTCTATTACTAAAATATGGGATGCACCTATTATTTCTCCTCCTCACATTCCAATATAACATCCAAGTGTGAAGACTGTGATTCTTAATAAGGACACACCTATTATAAATGTATATAACATGATATGTTTGAAGGTGCCCCCCAATCCTAAAGTTGGCACTATATCTATTACACCAATTCCAACTACTATTACCACCTATTTTTTTACATGTTAGATTAAGTGTGTCTCAAGTTCAACCTCATCCTATATTGCCATAAGATATAACACTTATTTCCCAAGATTCCCCTATTTTTCAATAATAGTCCCTTATAATGTCTTTAGTTCCTTCCATAATTTCTTCCACAATCATAATAATATAAACATTAAATATACAAGTATTTATATAAGGGTGAATATTAATTTTAGACCTTCTTAACATCACTTCAACCTCTAATGTCATAATTATGGTAGGACTACCAATTATTAGAATCATTTCAAATCATAAGGACACAACCAAAAAAGGAAAGATGGATTCAATTTAACTATAGGCTATGTTAGAGGAAATGAATGTATTATATTAAGGAGGTGGCAATTCCCAACCTTCCACATGAACTTCATCAACCATATCATCTTCACCTCTTTTCACCATACTAGCCTCTTTCTTCACTCACCTAGGCCTTCTTTTACCCCTTGAGTCACTTCATCATCCATAATAACTACCTTCATTTTGGTATATCCTTCCACTCCTACATAATTTTTAGGATCCCCCCTAGCTCTACCACCTCCTACTATTTTTCCCTTATTTTCCTATTGGAGGAAAAAATTGGATAACACATATGTAAATTATAAAGCTTCAAAGGCAAGACCTAATAATTATGGATAGTAAAGATATTGTAATTATATTTGAAAAATCCATAGGTTATATGAAGAGGGTCACTAGAATAAAACTAAAATAGGGCCCAAAACAACCATTTGTGAAATCTAATAGTACCTCTTCACCCTAACTAGAAAGAGAAAAATAAAATTGTGTAAGAAAGATGAGTATGTAAAAGACTCTAAATCATATATTATAGCCACTGGGGACATGCATAGGAATGCAGTCCAAGGACTAAAGAAAAAAATGCAGAGACTAGATATATAAGCAAAGACTATAGTCTTTTGCAATGTAATTATTTATGTTGAAAAAACATTGGAATCATTGTGCAACCTATTGCTTGAGATTTCTCAAGATAAAATAAATAACATTCCTATAAGGAATAAGGTCGAACAATATCAACATAAGCTTGTAAATTTGGAGAGTAGATTGGCCACTTTTACTAAAGTTGTTAAACAAGGTTGGTGTCCTCACATAGAGGTGATTCCCCTAGTATACATAAATTTGGTCTAGAATTGGATGGTGGGAATGAAGATATCTTTTCAAGGATGGGATAATGAGATGCATGGACTGTTGTGGACTATTGAAAAGATTGTGGATAAAATTTTGGAATTATTTAAGGAATCATAAATCCATGTAGTTTTAATGTTGAATGGAAAATTAATTCCTCATACTCACTTTGTTGCCCAAATTAGTGTCATTCATAATAAGTTTTAAAGAGAATATGTCACATGAAAACCAAGGGAGTAGCAATGAAGTAATAAATTTAGTCACATATGTGAAATAAAAGTTAAAAATAGCTATTGCAGTCAAAGAGGTTTTGCATGACCCTCTCATTAAGCATGACATATTACTAAGAAAATCCAAAGTTCTCTTCAAACCACCAATTATGGACTTAGCTTAGGTTGATAAGCAAGTTTCAAATGTGGCACTAGTTCTACAGAGCCAATATATAGGCCAATCATAACCATAGGTCCAAGTACTTCATTAGCTCCCTATTCAAGTCAAACTTAGAGCCCACTATAATGATCTAAAGTTCTATTTTTTTGTAACAATCCAATTTAAATTTAAAGTGGTAGTCTAATTTTAACCATAAGAGTTTTTATTATTGTATGTAATTTATTATTGTCATGGCAGTACCATTAAAAATCATTTACACTTTGTAATTTTCCTCCCAATAGATAGGAATATTTTAGAATATCAATACAAGCTTTAAAATTCTCAAGAAAGTCTAATAAGCTTATATTTCTATTCTCTTTATCAAATTTATGTGTATGCATGAACAATATTTTCAAGAAGTTAGACTAATTTGGAAATTATTCTAACTATTATGTGTGCACTAATCTTTATTTAATTTTGACATTGTGATAGATGTGCATGATATAAATTTATTACAATCATCATTTGTTTAGGTCTATGTTGTGAGTTTTATTTACGAATAATTTCTTTTGACTCTTTGTTGTGTCTATTTTTCTCTAAGTCATAGATATAATAGGGTATACATTAGTACAATTTCACACTTGGTATAACTAAATTAAATTATATAATAGGATTGCACTCTCACTTCCATGGCACAACCTTCTTTTCTGCCCTAACTTCCCTTCCCTTTTTAATTTTTTTAAGATATAAATCACTATAGTATGGTCCATATGTGAATAAATCCACCATGTGGTTAAAATTAATCAATTTTACATATATTAATTGACCTCTAAAATTATTAGGTGATATGAAACTACCTTACTCAAACCATTATTCCACCATGACTATATAGGAGAGTCACAAATTACAAGTTGTGCCTTGGAGTGGGTAACCATCGGTCATAAAATGGGAGGGAGTTATCTTTTAAATTTTTTGGAGTGGGTAAATGAAACATACATCAACATGATTTTAAATACTATAAACATTCATACAAACCCAATAATTATTTACTATTATTGTAACCTCATCTATAGATAGTGACACATATTGTACCTGCTTTATTTTATCTTTCTTCTTTCTCAACCATAGTTAGGAATTTCACCCAATCCCAAACAATAAATTCAAACCAATGAGAATGATAAAATTTTGGGTCACCAATAAAAGTTATCATGGCCTTATGTTTAATAAAATTTGTTTAGAATGTGAAAAGAAACAACTTGTTGCACTATTTTACCTAAATAATTGTTTTGAATAATTTATTCAAATCGACGTGTAATTATCATTCCATTTTTAACAAATATTCTTTGATTTTTCATGTGCTCCCCATATGATTTTTCATTCCTAATATGAAAATAGACATACAAAGTTTTCCATCTGTAAACATGCTTCATAACTCCATTTTCAATTTTCTTTTGTATATATTTCATACATCTTTCTCAATAGTATCCAATTTCCATTGCATTGTCTTATCCCTACCAAGTTTTCATCTATAAATTATGTTTTTTAATTCTTTAGGAGACTCATTTTTTATTTTCATTTTCAACAAGTTCAATTAATGGAAACTTGGCCACCCACTCTAACCTTTGATTCCTTCCCAAATCCCATTTTCTTTGCTTTCTCTTTATAGTAGAATATAGTGTGCCTACGTTATTTTTTATGGTTTAATTTCCTTGACTACCAAAATTTCCACTTCCAACATTAAATATATTATATTTTAGTGTCCTATAAGTATATTTGAATTTTAATCCTCCTAGTGATGCAAATTTGAGCTCATTCAATGAAACATCTTCAAGTGGAGGCATTTCATTGTCATCATCACTAACAATGTCTGTCATTAAAGTATCATTTAACGCATTCTAAATTTCATTTAAAATGTTATCATCATACCTTAATAGTGGTGGATATGGATCAATTTACATATATGGTTTCTCAAAATAATATGTAATACTTCAAGTCCTTAAAGGTGTTGACTTGTTTACTTTCCTAAGGTTTCTCGATTACCTGCTATTTTTCATAAAGAAAGATTTTTTGTTACTTTATAGCTGAGTTTTTAGAGTAGCATTGTGAAATTTTAAAATCCTCTCATTCTTGTACAATAATCATGAAATTATATATGCATCATAGTGTTACAAAAGCATCGTGGGCTTAGAAAAGCATCACTAATTAGAAAATCATCATAAACTTATAAATCATCATAGGCTTATAAAAACATCTTAAGCTCAAAAAAGCCTTGCAGGCTTACAAAATCATCACAAGTTGATAAAATCATCATAGACTCATAAAAGAATTAATGGCTCATAAAAGCATCACATTAATGTAAATACATCACAATGATGTAAAGGCATCATAGGCTTATAATAACATCACAAGCTTACATAAACATTGCAAGATAGTAATTCATCATAGGAATGGAAAAGCATCATGGCTTATAAAAGGATATTTATCTAATAAAATATGATAGATGTATAAAATTTTAGAAATGATCACAAACATGCTTTATATTACATCAATAAATTTACCTATATGTTGTAAATTGTAACATTAATAGAGTTTTTAACCAAATCAATATATTTCCTAGTTCACATCCATTAGCATTTGATTTATTTGGATCCTTTTATACCCACCCAGTCATTGAATAATCCAAAATTGAATCTCACTAGGAGGAAAAATAGTGTGTATGTATGTATGTATGTATGTACTTACATGTATGTATATATATGTAGACACACACAAAAGTATGTACATATATATGTATGTATGTATGTGTACATTTAAAATATTTGGGTTGGGTATAATTGGAAATTTTACTTACATTTCAAAATTTCCCTCTAAAATATGAGGGAGTGTGATCCCAAGGTCCATAGAATGTAAGGTGATCCAGACAATGATTAAAATCCTAGAACATCAATGTTTTAGTGATCTCACTAAAAAAAACCATCTGATTAGAAATCAGTTGGCTATTTAAACAAAAAATAGTAATGTGTTTAGGTTGTTTTGTCAAACTATTATATAGTCTGGCATTATCCACATAGCCAATCCTAAGTTGATAAATTATCATAGGGATGGAAAAGCATCATGGATTATAAAAGGATATCTATCTAGCAAAAGATGATAGATGTATAAAATTTTAGAAATGATCATAAACATGCTTTATATTACATCAATAAATTTACCTATAGGCTGTAAAATATAACATTAAGAGAGTTTTTAACTAGATGAATATATTTCCTGGTTCACATCCATTAGTATTTGATTTATTTAGATCCTTTAATACTCACCCAATTATTGAATAATCCAAAATCAAATCTCATTAGGAGGAAAAATAGTGTGTATGTATGTATGTATATATAGATACATACATACATATATCTGTGTATATATATACACACACATACATATGTATGTATGTATGTGTGTATATGTGTTTGTGTGTTTATGTGTGTGTGTGTATCTATGTATATTATTACATTTAAAACATTTGGGTTGGTATAATTTGAAAATTTACTTACGTTTCAAAATTTCCCTCTAAAATATTAGGGAGTATGATCCCAAATCCCATAGAATGTAAGGTGATCCAAACAATGATTAAAATCCTTGAACATCAATGTTTTAGTGATCTCACTAAAAAAACCCATTATTATTAGAAATTAGTTGGCTATTTAAACAAAAAGTAGTAATGTTCTTGATTTTTTTTTGTCAAACTATTATACATCCTGACATTATCCACATAGCCAATCCTAAGTTGACAAATCCTTAGTATTCACCTAATCATGAATATTCATGTCTCAAATTTTCCCTGATATGTATGAAAATTTATAGATAACCAAGTGGTGGAATAACATTAGTTTGTAATGTGGCCAAAATACCTCAATAAACTCAATTTTACTAAACCAAATATTACTCAAATAGCCCCTAAACCAACCTAAACATGGATATTCATAATGGTGCTACTTTGTATAGTGAATCAGTTATAATATAAAAACATCAAAATAAGGGAAGGGTAAGGCAGAAAAGAAGATTCATATTGTTATCAGGTTATTTTTTGTTGAATCACACACTCAGTGTCATCTATTATCAAACCCATGATTCACTCAATTTTATTTAAACACAACACAAGAGCTTGAGGAATAAATTTCAAAATTAAACTTGAAAAGATAATTGCATGTATAAAATAGAAACAATGCATTCACCTACAATAATTTAATTGTAATCATAATATGCAAAATAAACAGTTAGAATAGCATATGCTTAATCCAACCAACACATAAAACAACATACAAACCTCATCAGTGAAATATTTTAAACAAAAGGATAGTCACAACATTAATCTGAGAGAGAAAGGGAAAACATCCTCTCACAAAACATCCATAGAGGTTTCCTAAGCTTACATATTATATTCCAAAACTTTCTAAGTCTACAAAAGGTTTACAACATGTACTTATAATAAAAATAGGGTGGACCAAAGTCCCGATAGCCTTGATCTAATATTTCACCAACTTTAAATTTCCACACCTTTCACTATCACATTTTTTGATGCACTTTGTGACTTTACACTTAACTATCTATATGCACCTAAATTTGCTTGCCCTAATTATTCCACTAATATCACTATTTATCCTAATTAATCCCATAACCATAGTCTTATCCCCCTTCATTATTATTCATCATACTAACCTTACCTCCTCCCACAAATCAATTAATACACTTAATCCCTATTATTTACTAACTAATTCCACTTATCTATTATTTGAGAATTTAAAATTCCCATGACCCACCTACCTACTCCTAGGATTTCCTATAAACCTACCCTTTAGATTCTATACAACCCCCTAATCATATGAATAATCCAATGCTAATCATGATTAGACTTCCAGATAGATTCTAGAGGCTTCTACCTTTAAAACCTTCCCTCCTCTAGAATCATCCAAGGAATTTTTAATTCCTTGGATAATCCTCCACCATTTATCTCACACACCCAAATTTGAATAATAGCCATTGATCTTCCCTCCTTCTTTCTATTTAAACACCATCACCCTTCCATGGCTAAACTAACACATGAAACTAAAAAATCTATAAGCTTCCATTCTATCATTCTAGTATTGAATCCAACTAATCCATGCAATCTAAGTCAATCTATCAATCCAACATCATGCTAAAAATCTAAGTCTTTGGTAATCAATCTTAATCCATAGTCAATTAATATTTCTTTGTTTGAATCTTAATTGGGAACACTTAGATTTAGGTTAGAATATTGTTTTGAATGTTTCATTTGATTGCATTTTAATCTAAGGGTTCTTGATTTCAATAGTAGATTGTAGATTTGGGTATTTTGGTTAAATTGCATAATCAAATCTTATTGCCCAAATTTATCATCTTACATTTGGAAACCATAGTGGGAGCCCTCTTTTTGAACTAACCTAGTGTGTTTTAAGTATGTTAATCAAGATTGTAGGTCAGATTAAAGGAAAATTTGGGTTCAAAATTTCAAAAATCTCATCCTCCAACTAAAAATTAGTATTGTTCTACAAAATGTGACATTGCACAAGTAGTTTTGACCTCAGAAGTTATGGTTTTGCCAAACCAACAACACTAACCGCTAACCATGACTAGTTTTGGTAATTTTTTCAAAACCAGATCTTGACAAATGCAATTTTGATTCTTAAATGCATTTTTGACATTGAGAAGTGTAGTTTTGACTTAGTTATAAAATCACAAACCTAAACTAGTGTTTTTTATATCTAATCACATTCTTGTCTCTATCTAGTTGTCATTTGCTTGAAGGTAAAGGGAGGTGTTGCCCATACTAATATCAAACACCCAAATACCCCTTTGACTACCTAGTGTAATATTGCATTTTATGAAAGGTGGTTTTGTTGTCCATATTTGATTTTGTATATTAACTTGCAATTTTGACTTAGATAGTGTAAACAATACATTCATCTAGTTAGAATTTAGTATAACCTTAAATATTCATATCATTATAAAGATAAATTTTATCATTATATAAATAATTTATCATTCTATAAATAATCTGTAGCATCTTAATCATTTTTTAATTTTTTTAATCTATTGTTAGATTCACTATTTCACCAATAGACCACAAAATCACATATCATGAAGTGTGGTATTGAATTTATAGTTATGGTATTGCACTAATAAACCATGTAGTCACATAACCCTTGCAAAACTACATATCTCAAAGTGTGTTATTGATTTTATTAATTATGGTATTTCCCTAGCCTCACACATTTTTTCCTTAACTGCATGGTCACTACCAACTAACCATCTATAAAATTGCATATTTATGAGTTGTGATATTATAGTCTCTGGAATCAATTTTGAGATCTAACTCTATGAGACTGTGTATAAGTGTTTTTACCTTCTGTAATTGCAATTTTTCAATCATTTTTTACTTTAATTTATATTTTTTGAGTGTTTTTATAGATCATTTTTAGTGAATTTTGATTCATTCCAAGGGTTCTACAAGTCCCAAATTATGTTTGAGATTGGGGGCGTTGCACATCGACCCTATTCAGTATTATAATCAAGAGTGCACCTAGGGTGCTACCCCCAAAACTCATAAGGGACACTTCCCCTTGAATTTTTAAAGGGTTTTTCCCCTTAACCCTATAAGGGGCACTATCCCTGAACCCATTGGGGGCTTTCTCCCTTAGACCCTTGCATCGTGGCCCCTCATCTAAAAAAGTTATAGTGCAAAATCATGATTTTTTTAGTGTTTTTATTAAGGCTTATTAGACTGATATTTTTTTTATAGGGGTGAATTTAGTGGAAATTTTGGCCTATTAACATCTTCTCTTGAAGGTCATATTTTTTTTTTAACATCTTGTCTTGCAGGTTAGCCCTCAAGATTTCCAATTGAAACTGTTAATTGATTTATTTGCAAGTTGTCTGTCGGAGATATTTTGGCATTTTGAAAAATCATTTTGTAAACATCTTATATATATATATATATATCACATCTAAACTAATAGGTTAATCAATGTTTTTATCTACTTGTATGTCACCCAAAGGCTACAATAGTTTATGCTCTTTTCCTTGCATCCTTATGGTGATTCTTGGGGGATCAAAAACCACTAAAAAACTCTCTCATTTTTATTTTTTAGGGGAAATTTGATGTGTAAGTCACACCTACACATTTGGAATAGTCTTAGAGGGATAGTGACCATGGATTTCACCACCACACACTAATCCACACTCTGTGTTCTGAAAAATTATAAATATCAAGAACAACTATCATTAGGTTAAGTGATTCACCCCATATAGATTTTTTGTGAAGTGGAAGAGTTAATTATTTGAACCAAACATTAGACAACACTCTACACAAATGTTGGCCCCACTATACTTAACATATATAGGGTACGCCCATAGAAAGACTATATATCTTAGCATAAGACCATTGGCCATAATAGGTAATTTATTATTGGAGTTAATATCAGATCCCAAGTGACTATCATGTGTAGATGGGTTTAAGAGGGTTTAATATATTTTGTAATGGGTCACCATCATGTAGCCTCACTTGTGAAGCTGTTAGATGGTGTAGTTATTGGGTTACACACCCAAAATCAATTTACTAATCTTAGGTTTGTGGTCTACTTGATTTTGACTATTGTGTTAAACTAGTGTTTTTTGTGATCCAAGTCAATCTTCTACCCAAACCTATGCATACCTATATAGGTCTCTTTCAAATACCATCTTATATATCCTTATCTCATCATCATATCATTATATACATCTTTGTCACTATACTCTTGTATGTATTCTCTTTGTACATTGGTATACATCTTTTTAAGCCTATATCATCTTTCATATCATCCTATCTCTCACCACCCTCTTTTCTTAGTCACATCTTATTCTAGTCTCATAATTATTCATACCCACTATCCTTATCATAGTATAACCTTGACTAAGTCCACCTTATCTATAACCAATCATTTATCTTCATATTATCTTGCCTAATCACCTTATCCACCATTGTATATAACATATCCCTAATCATAGTCTGACACATCACCCCCTTAACTACAGTAATAATCATGTTAGCTCGATAATCATATGCTAGACTTCATTCACACTGGCAAACAACTCTTTTTAGTAGGGTCCTCATCACTAGCTTGCTTGTGTCTAATCAAGTTTGAGTCATACACATAATTATAATCCTATCAACTTATCAATCAAATCATCTCATCCTATTTGAATGGATCACCTTAATCTTGAGTTACCTTTAATATAATCAATACTTATTCAAAATCAATCTATTGATCTAGTTTAGACCCCTATAAAATCTTAAAGCTTTTCGTAGCTCACCCAATCAAATATAATCAATATCATCAAGGTCTAGCTCACATCCTGAATTGGTCAAATTTAATATTTCATCAAACATCTAGTTAAAATTGAGATTATAATAAATCAAGCCTTTTGTCCAAATTTTTTCCACACATCCCATCTTCATCCCTTAATCTTTCTATTCAATCCCCCACACCTACCAATTAGGGATGGAAAACCACATCAATCATACTAAAGATTTGGTCAATACCCTAATTGAGAAATACCTCATTACCAATATAGATATGCTCCTCTCTCACCTCCTTGAGATGAGAACTACACATCATATATACTTTGATCCCATCCACCCAACATTACCTCCTCCACCCATCCACGTTAGATAAATCCTAGTCTTCACACCACCCCATCCCATTCAAACCCTCCATCCACTAGTCATATCCATTCATCTACTCCTTCCTACTCTAGAAATGTGAATCCTATCTTGGCCACCTCATATAATAATCCACTAATTTAGTCACACCCATCTAATCTAAATTCCAATGCTTATACATTCAAGTCACAAAGTAAAGAGAGACCCTATACTCCTCTTGTTATGTCCCTAGAATACGTCTTTCACTAGCTCATTACCAATGGAATGATGGTCTATCTACCCATATGACATCTTAATCCCACCAATACTAATCCCTCTTAGTATAAATCTAATCATTATTATATATATCATCAAACCTAATGACATACCATTAGTTGATGTCATAATTTCCAAAACTATGTCTAAGACCTCATTGACTGTGGTGACATTAACATCAAGAATGAATCAGATGAGGCTACATTCTTGGGTGAACAATAAGAGGGATGCCAAGATTATATTCTTGATCATGATCAAACCCTTCCCTTTCCAAGCCAATGTCAAGACACCACATCTATATTCCATGGTCCCCCCATATTTAACAAATACTCCATTGAAGATGAGTCGGTTCTCCATGAACCCATTCATCCCTTCTCTAATAAGTCTCTCATCTATGGACCTATCTTTGGTGAATCCATTTTCCCTCCATAATATCAAAACCCCACATTTAGAGGTCATTTTCAGACAATGAATCTCCTATTAATAACATCACATCATGTGCATCAAATTCAACATTGGAGACAACACCAATCTTATCTACATCAAGATCATATTCAACACTAGTATCTGAATCAAATTCTTCATTAGAAACATCATCCTTCATATATACTTTAGTAGATTCTGAATATATATACCCTTTTTAAGATACCTCCAATTTAGATCATAATCAGTCACTAGGTATATATTTTGATCTCAATCATAATGATGAAGTCATAACATAGCTCTTGTAAGCTTTATATGTTTAAGATTTTCAAAGTGAATATGATCCTACTTTGGACACATGTCTTATAGATATTCTTAGTCATCTTTTTATTGATCTTGATGAGATCTTCTTTGAGGTTGAAATTGGGTCTCCTAGGAACCCCTATGAGGACCATGTTGCCCCATCACCACTCATTAACCTCATCATATCATCTCCACCACCTTCATCTATCATAGATAATTTTCTTCCCATAAATGATCATTTAATCCCCTCCCTCAATAAGAATTAATAGGAACATCCATCATTGGACCCTTCCTCAAACAACAAAATATGTGCCATAAATATAAAGGTCTAAGACCATATTCAAAAAGTCATACATGATAATCAAATCATCTTTGCTCCCATAAGTTAAAATCAAGAAATGTCAAATCATCATTCTAATCAAAATGTATCTTCCCCTAGTGAAAACCTATTTGAGGCACTAAGGGACCATCAAAGTCAAAATCATCTTCAATTATCAAGTTAAAGATCATTCTACTTTGGGAAGCCCAAAGTCAGGCACTAGGGGGTAGTCAATAAATAATCAATTCTAAAAATTAAAATAATCTCAAAATCACTATCAATATGGTTGATAATATTTCAAATAATCAAATCAAAGAATAATCATGTAGTCCAAAATTTTTAGATTTCAACTAGAACCAATCAAATGTGGAATATTTGACATGTATGATGTATCCAATGATGTGTGTGACTAATAATCCTTATCCTCAAAATCAAGATCTAATCTAATTCATACCTCACATCATACTCTTGGGTATTATTGTCTCTCATAGGGGTGACAAAGGCACATGGTATATATATCTAGAGGGGTCTCAATCAAGAACAACAAAGGTCATAAGGACATCAATACATCCAGCATTGACAACATGGTCCTAACATTACACATCTCTAGAATTAGGTGTTAGCTAAAGATATAGTAAGTGTCATCATTCCTATATCTCATACCCATATCCAATAAATCAAGATGTTATCTAAAAAGTCAAAAAGTCAAAAAAAACCATTTGTCCAATGGTTAAAACTAGTCTTCTAGCACCTTGGGCAAGTACCATAATGAAAATTAGTTTTTGATGTCATGTTATAATAATCTATTATCTGTATTATACCTCAATGCTTGGGGGCAATATCCATCCCTTAACAATCCCATCCTTGTCTATCTTATCCCTCAATCCATTACTCCTACCCATCATCTACCATCATATCCATCTTTTCTTTTAGTATTGACTTTCATAAAGGAATGGAAGATGTCTTGGGAAATGCTCTAGAATAATCTTGGCATATCCTCCAATGGACACTTGGATGACTAGATATCTGATTCTTTCATAATGTGTTCATTATCGATCCTTAGTCTACTCTTCCTTGGTCTTCATCCTCTCTTCTACATTGCCATCATTCTTTTGTCATCCCATATATTAATCCATCCATCTTCATCCTAGTTGTTAGGCTTGGTATTCCCTTTACTATTAACCCCTTTTGTATAGTGTACATACATATTCCAAAAAAACCTTAAGAATTATAAAATCCACAAAATCCTAAAATCTCTAAGTTGTCTTGTGTCATCTTGTCCTATGTCCTAAATATCCTAGACATCCCATATAATGTCTTAGTCCTCTTAGCATCTTATCATCTTTCCTTATCTTATGTGTTACTAGTCTTATCATCTTGTCTTGTCCTATGTATTAATCATGGTATCCAAGTCCTTATCCATAGCCTTATCCTAAATCTAAGTCCCTCATTTATTCCAAATCTATACCCTTGTCAAAATTATATAACCTTAATCCAAATTCACATGATCATGACCAATTAATCACCTAATCAATCATCCCATCGACTCTCATTAGGACAATTGACAAGACACAATGGTATTGGTAGATAATCATGCGTGTTACTTGTTTTCTAGGTATTGTTTGACTTGTTTATATGTCTTTTATCACATATATATCTTATTGTATTATATTTTGTCTATGTTTCCTTTTAGTCTTATGTCATGTATTTTTTTGTCTATTGGGAAATGAACAAGGATGTTATGATGACACAAAAAGCTATAATGATGATTTTTTAGGTACCCTCAATGATGCAAAGTTTGTTATTTTCCCCTTTTATGCACTTTGGCACAACATCCTCTTGGTCATTATTATATCATCGGTCATCCTACCAAGTGTTATATCTATCAAATTTCTTAGACTATGATGAGCTTTATTACAATAATGATGTCTTGATAATAGACACACTCATCATTTCTTTTATCCTCTCTCACATATCTAATCATTCAATCATATTAGTCCCACCATTTTCATGTCTAACATCTGAGTCACATCCTCTATCTTATAACTAACATGTCTAACATCCATCATCATCATTCTCCTTCTATAGCCTATCTTGTCATTCATCATCTAATATAAACTACATTGGCTTGAGGTCTTTTCATACTATGTAGGCATTGCTTAGTCACATAATATGTCTAAGGTTATCTCAGCCACTCTCAACTATTTTCCCATCTTTCATCATCACATCTATATGGTCCCTCAACATCCTTAAGTCTTAAATCAATCAAATTTATGAGCTTTACTATCAATCATTAATTAACCAGTCTATTGATCAATCACCATCCCTGCAATCATCTCCCAAATATTTTTTTCAATCACCTGTACCTATTGATTAGGCCCAATAAAATCACAACATCCATATTTTATTCCATTATCACTGATTGGTCAATTCATCCTTTCAATTTTATAGTTTCCTCCCTTGATTGGGACATGACTAGAACTATACCTTTATCATCATTTTTAATCACATTATGGCTCATTGATTCAATGCAATGTAGTCTAATTCTTACCCTTCATCTTTTGGTCACTCAACCATATAATTCTTCTCTCACTTCCTTCATCATATCACTCGACTTCATCCTTGAGCTACACTCATCATTAATCATATCAATTCAGTCGTATCTTGCTTCACAACTTTCCTTGGCATGTGTCCTTACCTGGGATATGTTTAAATCTTTTAGCCTTTAGTATTATCATCATCATGTTATGATTGATTCCCCCTTAGGATTTTTTCACATCCATGACATAGTCATTCTCATTCCCTTACGTGTCCTTGATAGGGGAATTATTGTTATCAATCACTTTGTATCTCACTATTTAGTTCAAAATATTTTTTCCATCATCTATATTTCATCCTACATCCCGTCCCCTTGTCCATTCATCATGACCCACCTCTTGTTTCCTCTTTTGAGTGGCCATCTATGTCATTCTTCCCTGCATGTCTCCTCTAGGGGGAATCATACCCACTAACATCACTTACTAACATTCATCCATCTCATGTATTTTTTCTTTGAAATACCATTACTCCTTCCAATTTGTCCACTCATAATGCCCTTCAAAGAGGGGAAAAATATATGCACCTAAATCTGCTCACCCTAATTATTCCACTAATCTTTCTATTTATCCTAATTAATACAATAACCATAGTCCTATCCGCCTTTATTATTATTCATCATATAAACCTTACCTCATCCCATAAATCAATTAATCCACTTAATTCCCATTATTTACTAACTAATCCCACTTATCCATTATTTGGGAATTTAAAATTCCCATGACCCACCTACCTACCTACTCTTAGGCTTTCCTATAAGCCTACCCCACTAGATTCTCTAAAACCCCCTAATCATATGACTAATCCACTACTAATCATGATTAGACTTCCAAATACATTCTAGAGGATTTTACCTCTATAACCTTTTCTCCTTTATAATCATCCAAGGAATTTTTAATTCCTTGGATAATCCTCCACCATGATCTCATACACCCACATTTGAATAATGGCTATTGATCTTCCCTCCTTATTTATATTTAAACACCATCACCCCTCCATGTCTAGACCAACACATGAAACTAAAAAAATCTATAATTTTTCATGATATCATTATAGTCTTGAATCCAAATAATCCATGTAATCCAAGTCAATCTATCAATCCAACAACATGCTAAAAATATGAGTCTTTGGTAAGCAATCTTAATCCATAGTCAATTAATCTTTCTTTGTTTGAATCTTGATTTGAAAAACTTAGATTTAGGTTAGAATGATGTTTTAAATGTTTCATTTGATTGCATTTTAATCTAATGGTTATTGATTTTAATGGTAGATTGTAGATTTAGGTATTTTGGTTAAATTGCATAATCAAATTTATTACCCAAATTTATCATCTTACATTATCTACTACCATCACTTCTCATTGACACACCATGCCACTTTATGTTCCAACTGTCTACCCACTATGAATTAATGTCAAGTGAAATTCATTGATAATTTAATACCTTCACAACTTGTCTCACTATGGTTTTATCGTGGGGTTCATTTAAAAATAGATATTATTATGATGGCTTATTTTATCTATGTATTCATGGCTCTAGTTACTTTTATATTCATTTAGGTGTGGCCAATGTATATATTTAGCTCTACATTTCCATTGTTGTCTTTAATTATGTTCAATTGTATTGACATGTGTGGTGACCTCCTATTCACTCGCATCAACAAAGTCCACAAGGTTCACAAGTTAGATTTTAGTTTTTGAATGAGATCCATAGATGTGGTCAACTATTAAATTCCCTTTATAATGCCACATGTCAAATTTTCCTATGATAGAAAACAAAGTGGCCACAAGTTCTTTTATATTTAAAAGGATTTTAATAAGTTTAGTGTGCCATATATATATATATATATATATATATATATATATATATATATATGGCACACTAAACTTATTAAAATCCTTTTAAATATAAAAGAAAAGGGGCAGTCACTTATATGCCATAGGGTCATGGATTCACATAGTGAATTTTTTTTCTTTCCACTATGACTCCCAACCAACTACGTGGATTAATTAAATTTTGAAATTTGCCTTAATCCTTTACAGGGTCCATGTTCACTTGTGCATAATAAACAAACCCTATGATTTCAACATAAATTTCAAAGTATGACTCAATTAACAAATGAAACTTGAGATCACAAAAAATGAAACATGTGGCCTAAATTCAATATTTGCAAAAAATAAAAAGTAATCATAAAGTCAGAATAGGCACCAAAAATAAAATATCATTCAAACCTTTCTATGGACATAGGATAGGATGTGTGGAATTCCAATGAACTCATGGAGTAATGAAGATCATGAAGATCAAATTTACACTTTTAAAACAAAGGGTGGCTTTCATGGATTTATTGGGATTATGGGATATAATTTAAAATTTTCAACATGTGAATTTATAAAGGATTGAATTAATAAAATAAAATGTCAACCTTAGGATTTAGGTTGTAATATAAAGTGGTTGTGATAGACTTAAGATATACATGAAAGGGGCCATGATTAACTTTAATTTTTTTCAAAGAATATTTGCATGGCCTAATTTAATTAAATATAAACCTAAACATAGGTTATCATGTGACTTGGATGCGGCCACAAATATAAATTGTGAACTCTTAAAATATGTGAATGAGGTCACCAAGAAACATAAGGTTTATGAATTATTATTGTGTGGTAAAATAATTCAAACCAAATGAGGGTCCCATTATGAAACATATGAAAATAACTCAAATCATAACCCATTAAAATATTTACCATTATGATCACAATAAGAACCATTATGAAACATATGAAAATAACTCAAATCATAACCCATTAAAATATTAGGTAATATTTTGAAGCTAAATTATATCATCGGCATTATATTTCCCAAGAGAAGCTCTAAAGTTCCTAAGTTGAAAATAAGGATCACCAATCCCACAAAAAAATATTTTGTAGGTATTAAAAAAATCATATGTAAAATGTGAATTTAGTATCTCACACACTATGGGTTGGCCTTGTGTAGCATTATAATTGGCCCTAAATTTGGATGTAATATATCTAAAATTAAAATTTGTAATTTATTTTGTAATTCATCTATTGCATGCATCATTGATAAAATCTCTTTGGAAGATACACTAATATTCTTAATGGGTTCATTCAAGGGTGGACACTATCATTTAAAGTAAACATGGGCACACTATTGGTCATGGGATTGGATGATAAACAATGACCAAAAATATTAAAATATGAAGAAATGAAAGTACACACCCTATAATTATTTCTATGATAATTTTGAGTATTAGTTAATTCCTTAACATTCATAATTTCAGCAGCAAAATTAATATTTTCTAAAAGATGTGCTTTAAAAGATTGTATAATGCACTCATTAACTTTATGTGTATCACTATAAATATATTATCCATCATTCATATTCAAGATAATTTATTTCATCAAATAAATAGAATCCATTTTGTTAATATAAACCATGATGCTAGCTAAGCAAAAGTATAAAATATGAGCAAACAAGGGGAAATAAATTTATATAGATATGATATGGGAAGGAAACCCTAAATATTAGAGATAGAAATTAATGAAAAATAATAAATCATAAGGGATATGAGGGAAATAAACCTTATGTCTGATGTAGGTTATTGTGTTCACTATTTTTTTAGCTAAAATTGGATTGGGGCTAATCACCTAAGCACAATAAGATAAAAAGGGTGCATAAGGGAAAATATTGATATGACATTATAAAATAGCAAATAATATACCTTATGGCATCTAGTAGAAATAAATAGAACAAGAATAAGGAATGAACAATTAAAATTATATAAATTAAGAACTAAAGATTAAAATCTGACACACTTGAGTAGAATCTTAGGATTCTAGAACTAGATATGGGATGTGGAGGTGATGTGTGGGTATTTATTAATATTTATGTGAAATATAGAGGTATACTTATATAAAGATTGATTCAGTGCCTAAATTTAACTACCATATGTTTCTAAGGAATATTTGGTAGCCGAATGTGTACTAAATGTGTTTCCACTTAATCTATTTCTTGGGCACCAAATCTATAATTCGGTCACTTTTTAGTTATGGGTTTTTTTTAAGGTGTGCAAAGTGATGCTACATAGTCTTATGTAATCACCTTATATAATTTGTTGGCATAAATGTTTGATTTATCTTCTCAACCTAATTCACCATAAACACTTGCAAGAGGATAAATAAAATGGTTAGTTGGACCAACAAACCACCAAATATTTGTAGCTACATTTTCCTCATGCTCGTAGTTAGACTCTAAGTACTTCTATTGTAGTTTGAATGGATATTTTGAGTAATAACTTTCATCCTCTCTTTCTAGGTGGATATGGACCTACATGCAGAATTTTTTTATCCTTGTTAAAGTACAAAATGTATTTAAATCTTGATGGAATTATTTAAGAACACAAATAAATATTTGTAGAGTGTGCCTAGACTTTAAATGATATAAAATTCCTATTGATGTTTTTTATTAAAATTCCTCTAAGATTTCTTATATGTGTAGCCTTCTTAAATTTGAATTAGGTCCCTATTGGTGCACAATATGGCCTAAGGAGAAAGGAATAAACTAAAAAAATAGGCCCACAAAATTAAAAGAAAAGGGTGTAGGGGCAAGTTCTCACAAAATTAATAAGGAGAGATTCAATGTCCCACCCAATACACCCAGGGTAGATTTGGCAAACTACCAAATACACCATAGATGTAAAAATAATAGAAATTAGAGAGAAAAAGAAGTGAGAGTAGAGAGAAAGATAAAAGAGTGGATCCATAAATATAAAAAACACATAAGATAGATAAAATATAAGAAAGATATTAAAACAAGGCCACACAGAGAAGAAGACAAAGAAAAAATATAGGAAAACACTATTAAACTAAACTATTGAACCATATGCAAAAAATTATAAAAGTATTACAATAATAATCCTTTTACCAAAATTATATTTCCCATCAAAGTTTCTTGGAGGCTTTATTTGGGTTAATTCTAAGAAGACATGGGCCTTTCATAGGGTTTTCTTGGAAGCATTTCACCTCCATAGGAAAAGGATGCATTTCCATTATTGATGTTTACATATAGAGTGTTTCTCTTTACATCAAATGGGATGTTCATGCCATTGAAGGCCCTGAGGCTTGGAAAATTATATTCTTTCCTTATGTCAAAACTAGTTGGAAAAATATTGAACTCAAGACATCACTCATTATTTTTGGCCTTGTTAATATTTAGGGTATTATTTTGCTTAGGGTATTTGGAAAGAGTTTGATACATTCTAACTATTTCTCAAATGGGAAAATGATAGATTTAGATCTAGTCTATCTTTTAATGACCAAATATGTAACATTTGGTGTTCTCCTATTTCTTCAAAAAAAAACCTTCCACTTGTTGAAACCCTTGGTACTAAATTTCTTCAGCTTTTCAATAAAGGCATTTTTACTATGTGATATCTTCTCATCTAGTTATTGGACTCCATGGCCATTTTTGTTGAGATAGTATAAGTTGATATCTTATGATATGCCTTATAATATGTGTATACATGAGTTAATGCTATATTTTATGATGTACAAGTTGGGCCTTCAACCACCAATGACATGGTGGAATGAATAGCATTAGACTTGTTTCATGCCACTTGAGCATTATTATCCAAGTTTGATGTGTCAAATTATGAGTCCGATCTCTTCAATTATTATCAAGTTAAACAGTCATGGGAGTCTTAACTCTTTAGCTCATACTTGGCTTATGTTAGTGTACTTAATTACTTGTACACTATTTTATAATGTTAAGATGGATTTATAACATTCATTGTAATATAATTTATGAATAATCACTAATTGGTGCACTAATATCCATAAACTATTATTAGAGAAGAGTATCAATAAATTTATTGACTTGATTGAATTTTTCAATAAATACTAAAGTCTTATCTTCAAAAATACTTAATATTCAAGTTAACTACTCTCCAAACCCTATCCCTAGCCTCTTTATTATCTATATAAGATAATATAGATCTAGTGGTCGAGGTAATTATTTTTGAAGATATTTATTGTTATATTGACAATTTAGGCTAGATTTGTTTATTATAAAGAGGTAGTCATGTTACTTGTGGTAAATTTGTGTGTTGGTTTTATTTTAAGTTTTCATTGATTTATAGTATTGCATTTATTTTGGGTGTATGCTTATGGTAGCTAAAATGATTTTAGAGAATATTTATCCACTTTAATATTGTATCAAAGATATAAATCCTTCACCTCTTGTAGTGAAATTTTGTGGAGCACATAGATCTTATCTTTTCATGTCCATAATAGGTAGAATTTCAGATCTACAATTTTATTTTTTCAAGTCCAGATTTTAGTGGCCTACTATAAAAACCCAATTTTTCGCTCTCACCTTTCCTATAGGAGATCTTGGTTGATAAAAAAAATTTGAACATAGTGGGGTACTAAGGGCTTGGAAAAAATCAAATTTCTCTATTTTATTTGAAAATTTACCAAAATTTAATTCCTTGCCTCTATAATAAATAGTCCTTTTGTGTCAAGTGTTGAATTGCCATTTGAATGACAATTTTTGGATGCCTTGGTAATCATGCAAAAAAGTGATATTTTTGAATTTAAAATATTTTATAAGCTATATATTAGCCTCTATAAAAAAAATTCCTTTCATTTCAATTATATATTCGATGTCTGTATGACATTTTTAGCATCATCAAAATTTGTGCCAAAATAAAATATATATAAATGGGTTATTTTTTTGTAGGCAAGTATATTGCATGTTTTCAAGCACTTTTTATTATTATAACATTTTTAAATCATAGATATTTTCCAAAAAATTTAGACATTTTTTAATAGAAATCCCCTAGGTTATAACTATGTTCTATAGTTATAAAACTCATAAGAGTTGTTATGGAAAAATGCTTATCAATTTTACTTAATCCAAGTGTGAGAGGTACTACCCCAATACTCAAACTATTAGATATCATTGTATATGTATTTTATCTTCCACTTATCTCATAGTATATAATAAATTCATAGGAATTTTCTATTTTCATATAGTAAGCTTCTCGATAGTTTGATTTTGTGGTGCACTAATTAGTGGTAAGCCCAAGGAAGTTACTTTATGTGTACCTCAAAGATGAGATAGTGTAGCTACAAATGGAATAACCTTTTTAGTTATCACCATTTGAGTCTGATCATTATTTATGACTATGGATTAATATATCAAAGAGCCTATCTATCAAACACACCTTAGCCTAGTATTTCCAAAAATAACTTTGTTTATACTTGGATGCTTTGCACACTATTGTCATATCCTCATTGAGATCCTTAAAAATTATTTAGTTACAATGTTATAGTACATATTTAGTTATAATACAAAATTATTGTTTCAATTTTAATTTAGAAACTCTATTTTAAAAATTAGTTTTAAGATAGAACAGTGAAATGGCAATGCAAAGAGTGTGTTTGGTAGAGAGCATAATGTTGAAAAAATATTGTATATTTTCCATGTATTTAAATTTTTTTGGTACCCATGGTTTTTATTCCTGTTGAGGTCAACATACCCCCATTTCTAAAAATTGGGACCCTTGAGACACTTTAAAATTTAACACTGAAAGCATGGATTGTTTTGAACATTTTTAGAATTTGAAGATCATCCACTTTGATAAAGTTGGCCTACTAGTTTATGGTTTTACTTTGGGCTTACCTAATGTTGCTAATAATTGATCTTCATGTATTAATTATATAGGTTTCATGGAGCTATTATTGATGGATCATGCTTAGATTTTATAGATTAACTCTATTCAGGCTTCATTTTATGAAAGCTCTCCTTTATAAAACCCTAACTCAAGCCCTTGGTTCATATTTACATTGGAAGGAACACCTTTGGTGAGAATGTTTCTAATTTGTTTTGGACTTAAGCTCCAATTTTCATGTTAAATCTTGGTCATGTTTCTTAACATGACCAAACCTTAGCCTAAAAATTATGCTTAGTCCCCTCTATTTTCCCCTTTGTTCCTTATATTTCTAATGTGGTCTAATGTTATGCTAACAGTACCCTTTTATTTTAGCATGGTTGCCTTTGTTAAAAATTTAGCCTAAAATTTTAACCCTAAGGCTCCATTCATATTTATTAACATGAATGAGACCTTAGTTTTAACACTTTATCCTAAGTTCTTATTTCATCCTAAGCCCTCACTTAAATACCTTGCTTCTTTATGGATTTTGCAGTCCACACTTTATCTCAACTCTTGATCCAACAAGGCAAAAAAAACCCAACGAACCTAAGCATTTGGTCCTTCAGACCAATAATGTGTGATCATCTAGATCACTATTGATGGCTCATAATTCATCGAGACTAAGGATCTAATGGATCAATAATAATTGCAAAAGGTCAAAAGGCCCAAGAAGTTCCATAGAGTTGCCACATGGCACTCCTATATTCAAAGTTGGATAAAAAAGGGTCCCACATATTCAAAGGAACCAATCAGATACAATTGGTTAGATCATTATCAATGATTCATGATCACTCATAGATCTAGATTTAATGAAGCAAACATAAGGTTGAAATGTCAAAGGCCAAATGATTCCCATGAGGATGAAAAGTGTTATATTCTTGGGAACTTAGATAGAGATCAATGACCCATGGTTCCTCCCCAGGGTCAACAAGGTCAAAGCTCAAGAGCCCCATAAAGCTACCACATGGTGCTCTCACAATCTTCTAGACCAAATAAACCTATGATGTGCACTCACTCATATCATAATCAGATGGAGTGAATTAAATATAAGATCTATGGAATATAATAACTTGAGGAGCTTAAAATTGATGATCACATGATCATCATTTGACATCTGTGAGGCCATCATTGGCATCCATGCAATCATCAACTTTAAGCCCACTAAAACTAAAAACTTCACAAGATTAAATTTGATGTTCTTGTGAACATCATTTGACATCTAGAGGTCATCATTGATGCCTATGAGGCCATCAAATTCAATATCTTTGAATATTTTTCCTAGATAATGGGGCATATTTTATATGATTCGATGGGTCATTTGATATTATGTTTTAAAACTTGGCATAAAATGTTTTATACTAAGTCTATGGCATGTTCATTAACATGAAATAAACTTAGCTTAAGGAATTTTAGCCTAATTTCCTTTATATGACCATACTCTAACTAAATCTCATTCATCTTGTAGGATCAATGGCTTGCACTTCATTGGACTTAGATGATCCAACAACATAAAATTGCCAACTTCTTTTCAATAGAGCTTAGGAAGCCCATGAGGGTGACAAGTGGCACAACTATGAGGCTCAATATGAATATGGCCAATAATAGGCAAGGTCCTAGATCATGATCAATGGCCTACATTGATCCATGGGTAATGATCTAATAGTGTCAAACAAAAGGACAAATTTTTAAAAAAATGGCTAGTACTTTAAAGGCATTTATGAAAAATGCTACAAAAGTACCAAATAGATTATAAATAAGCACCACACAAGCATAAGAGATAAAAATTAAAATCCAAGGCTAGTCCGGGGTAGATAATAGTAATATCCCAAACATGATCCTTAATGCAGGGGAAAGGATAACTAAGGACAAAAGCATTAAAGAAGCGATGGCTAAAAATGACAGAGAGTTGAATGATCTATATAACAATGAAGAAGAGTGTCTCTAAGGTTATTTGTGGATTTGGGACTCATTAATGAAGAGAATTAAAAGGCTATGAACATCCTTCAACAGCAACAAACAAGTTCCCAAGTGTAGGGCCCACTAGCTAGTTGGTTAATATTCCACTTTTGTGAAGCATTGTAACATTTTGAAAATAGAATATTCTTTTGTAAAGGCATATGATAGTTTGTTAGCATATTTACCTCTATTTAATTTTAGTTTGGAAAAGCAAATGTATTCTATAGTTGTAAAGAAAGACAATTGTCCTTACTTCTTGTATATTTTTATCTTGAAACTAACTAGTATACTGCCTTATCCTTCTATAAAAGGAAGGACTACCATTTTGTAAAAAGGGGCGAGTTAATAGAGCCAAAATTACTTTATAAACTTGGAACAATAAATACAAGCAAGGAATTATGCAAAGATTTTCTAGTATTTATCTGTGTGTTTGATATTATAACTTCTCTCTCATTTGCTTGTTTTGATTTCTAGTTTTGAATGGTTATTATGGATTCTTGGTGTGCACCTTTAATTGTAGAGTTGTTAACTTTGCCAATGCGAGGTTGACTGAAAATATTTAGTTTCATTTTGTTTCCTTTACTCTTTTTATATTTGGGCCAATGTTGTTTACTTGCATGGGTAGAATCTTTAAAGTGAACCTAATTCTTATTTGCATTATTTCCACCTTCTTTAATATTTTTCCTAATGTATGGTAAGATTTGGGCTCAATCTATTTCATTTCATACATTGGTTTTAAGTGCTTACTTGGATGAGACTTGAACTTTGTCATGATGTCTGCAATGAATATCAACAACATTTATTTCTACCCTACCTTTCTTTTTGCTTCTTTTTTAACTTAAATCACCTTAGTTTAGCTTATCATTGTAAATTTCCTTCCTAAATTAATTCTTAATTTAGTTCTTGATCACAATTCACCATTCCTTGCATAGTTACTACATATTATACATAGATCTATTATTTGACCATAGTGTCTCCCAACCATCAACTAATATAAATATTATGAAATAGTCACTTATTCTACCTCTATTCCATCAACAAGTAATAGGATTACCACAACCTTCAACTCACGCATTGGATTCTTAGGAATTTAGAAATGAGAAGTGTTCACTAAACACTCTGGGCACTTGTGGTACACATTTAGACATCAACAATACCCATGGTTTTATAAACCATGGTATTGGTACCCATAGTTTTGGTTCCCATAGTTTTGGTACCCATGATTTTCATACACATGGTTTTGGAGCCCATGGTTTTTTGGACCCATGGTTTTGGGCCACATGTTTTCATCCATGGTTTTATAATCCATGGTTTAACTATTGATGTGCTTATACATACTTTCACATACACTATAGGAAAAATATAAATTGATAGTGCATTATTGTATTGTAAATAGTTGAGTTAAAATAATAAGGAAGTTTTGAGCTGAGTTTTTAATTTGAAAGGGTTTCCCTAGGTAAATTCTTGTATATTATAGTTCTCTTGTGTTTTTATCTAAAATATTATATTAATATTATTTCTATTATTTTATTTTATTGGACTAAATTTTCTCATCATTTGGTATCATAGCTAGGTCTTAACTTTATGTCAAAATTTAGGGTTCTTTAACCTATGATAAGTTATTATTTGAGTGAGATCTTTGCATGTGAGATTTTTTTAAGCAAAGGAGAATGATGGGAAGCAAAAGGATAGAGATTGAAAAATTCAACAGTCAACCTTTTGAGTTGTGACAGCTCAAAATGGAATATCTTCTTATGGATAGAGATTAGTGTATTATTGTATCAGGGGTGCAACTTGCAAGTGTGAAGCTAGAAGATTGGGAAATATTGATAGGAAGGTAAAGAGTTAAATCAGATTGTGTCTATTAGATTTAGTTTTGTTGAATATTTAGATGGATAAAAGTTCTAAATATATATGGGATAAGTTGGGGACTTTGTATTAGATAATGTCTCTAGTGAACAAGTTATTTCTTTGAAAGAATTTGTATTCATTGAGAATGAATGACATTGAATCTGTAGCTAAACAATACTATGATAAGTCAATAACTTTCTATTGAAATTAAAATATATGAAGAATAAAAGTGTATTACTTTATTTTATTATTTTCCTAACTCTTGAGATAATTTAGTTATGGAAATAACTACTACTACATCGACATTAAGAATTGAGGACATAGTAAGAACCTTATTATTAGAGGAAATGAGGTGGAAATATGTTGAGGATTATCAAACAAAATATATTTTGTTTGTAAGAGGTCATTTTCAAGATATAACTAAAATAAAGTTGGGACAGTATAATTCTATAGAAGTAAATCCCTCAAGTAAAAACTCAAAGTATTTATTCTTAGTAACTTCAAGATCTTATGTATATGATGGTGCATGGTTGATTGACTCACATGCCTCTTTTCATATGACCCCTCATAAGAATTGGTTATATGAATATTAAAATATCAATGGAAGTGATGTCTTCTTAGGATACAACTCAACCTATAAGATCATAGGTCAAGGGAGAGTCAAGTTGAGGTTTAAATATGGAATGGTTAAAGCCTTATCTGGTGTTATACACATTCTAGGTTTGACTAGAAACCTAATATTTATAAGTAAAATGAATGGTGTGTGTGTGCAAGGAGTTTCTAATAAAGATAGTTGCAAGATGGTTTGTGTATTACTAGTATTGGTAAGAGGAGTCTAGATATGAATGTTATTCAAGCTTAAGAAAAGCACTATAAATGTTGAATGTAATAGCTCAATGGTTCTTAAAGTGAACAATACATTAGATTAGGATCCTATATCTCTTAAATGTAAGACAATGTTATGTCATCAAAAGAAGGTGGGACACATTGGAGAGAAAGTCCTTTAAGCATTAAAATCTAAAGGTATGACTGAAGAAATTTTTGATTAGCTAGTAGACTTTGATTTTTGTGAGCATTATGTGCTTGGTAAGCAAACTAGTGTAAAATTTCCTAGTAATGTTACAAGATCATAAGGGACTTTACATTTAATTTATAGTGATGTGTTTGTACCTATGAATGTTCCATCACTAGGGAGATCTCTATATTATATTTCTTTTATAGATGACTACTCAAGATAAACATAGGTTTATTTTATCAAAGATAAATTTGGGTTTTCATTAAGTTTAAGGAGTTTAAAGATCTTGTTGAAAACCATATAAATAAGAAGATTAAGGTCTTAAGGAGTGATAATGGTGGAGAATATTTATCCAATGATTTTGAGTAATTATGTAAGGACTATGGAATAGAAAGGCAAAAGATAACTCCATATACACCAAAAAAAATCAAGTTATAGAGATAATGAACATAACTCTGATGGATAATATGAGAATCATGCTCAGTTGTGCAGGATTAGAAATAAATTTTTGTGTAGAAGTAGTTATACTACTTATTATTTGATTAATAGATCACTCACATCAACCCTAGTTGATAAAAACTCCATAAGAAGCACGGAATGGTAATAAATCCTCTCTCAAACATCTTAGAGTTTTTGGTTGTGATCCTTATATGTATATTCTAAAAGAAATAATGACTAAGATAGATAGTAAGTTAGTAAAGTGTCTTTATTGGATATGGTACTAGTATAAAGGGATATAATCTATGGAATCTTAAAATGAAAAAGATTGTTTACAGTTATAATGTTATATTCAGATATGTTAAAGGGGTTAAAAATAAGGACAATCAAATGATGAACCTAAAAAGATTTAGTTTGAAGAAGAAGATGGAGAAAAACTATCTAAACTCAAAGAAACTGTAGAAGATGAACTAGAGCAAGAGTTGTAATAATAATTTTTAGATAAAAATTCAGAAGAAACTAAGGAGGACCCAAAAAATGTAGAACCATAAACTCCAATTTTGAGAAGATCAAATCAGTAAGAAGAGCACCTAATAATTATAGTCCTCCTTTTTGTTCTACATTTATTTTATCAATCTTTTTGTCATTGATGAAGATCCAAAGACTGTAAATGAGGCTTTTGCCTTAAAAAAACTAACTATTGGAAAAAGGCTATGGAGGAGGAAATGGATTCCTTAGATAAAAATCAAACTTGGGACTTGGTATAACTACTTCCTGGAAGAAAACTCATTGGTTGCAAATGGGTATTTAAGAATAAGTACAATGCAGATGGAAAAATGGAGAATTATAAAGCTCATTTGGTAGAAAATGGATTCTCTCAAGTCGAGGTAATTTATTTTGGTGAGATTTTTTCTCCTATTGATAAATTATATTCAATTATATTTATTCTAGTTATTGATGTTAATTTCATTCTATAAATAGAACATATGGATGTAAAGACAAATTTTCAACATTGTGAGATTGAGGAGGAAATATACATGATGCATCTAAAAATCTTTAAGAAAAAAGGGAAAGGAGGATTTGGTGTGCAACTTGGAAAAATATCTCTACAGATTGAAGCAATCACCAAGAATATGAAACCAGAAGCTTGATAGGTATGTGATGGGACTTAGGATTGGAAAAAGAAAAACAAATACTTGTGTTTATTTTAAACATGAAGGTTAAATTTTTATTATCATAGTATTGTATGTAAATTACATGTCATTAATTGGTAATAATAAGGAAATGACTAGTCAAATTAAGTCTCAATTATCATCTCAATTTGATATGAAGGATTTTGGAGCCAAAAAATATGTTTTGGGTGTGGAATTTAAAAGAGATTGGGTAAATAGGAAAATGTGGTAAAATGAAAGGAAATAAATTGAGATGATATTGCAAAGGTTTAAGATGCAATAAAGTTAGCTTGTTAGTACTCCTTTTTCAATTGGTCAAAAGTTATCTATTGAATATTATCTCAAGGCACAATAGGAAATTGAGGGCATGTCTCACATCTTATATGTTGGTGTTTTTGTAAGTTTGATATATCCAATGGTCTATACCATACATAACATTACTCATGTAATGGGATTAGCGGACAAAATTATGTCAAATCTATGGAAAAATATTAGACTGTAGTGAAGAGGTTCTTTAGATATTTATGTGGGATGTCTATCTAAGCAATCTGCTATCAAGGCAATCCTTGTGAAATAAAAAATTTAAAGTTACATGGTTTTGTAGATTTAGATTGGGTTGGAGATCTTAATTTCCAAAGATCTACTAGTGGATATGTGTTCAATTTTCTTGGTGGAGATATAGGTTGGATGAGAAAAAAACATGCTAGTGTTGTGATATCCACCATAGAGGATGATTACTTGGTAGCTACTCATGTAATTAAGGAATTTACTTAGCTTCAAAGGTTAATTTACACTATTGGATTTGTTTAAAAGGTTGTAAGGATAGATTGTGACTCTAAAAGTGCAATTTGTCTAGTAAAGAACCCTAACTATCACTCTAGAAAAAAACATGTTGATGTGCAATACCATTTCAAAATGAATGTGGTGGAGAAGAAGAATATATTTTAAGAAAAAGTGGACACAAGTGAAAATTTTGTTGATTCATTGACAAAGGTTTTGAGTACTAGTACATTTTCTATGTGCAAAAAATCAATGGGTATTACTGCCCTTTGTTACTAAAAATATGGTTGTGTGGCCACCTATGGAAAGTATTAAATAAGTGGGAGATTTTTGGAAATATGTTATATATTTTACATGTATTTATATTTTTTTGGCACCCATGGTTTTGGGGCCCATGTTTTTATAAACCATGGTTTTGGTAACCATGGTAATGGTACCCATGGTTTTAGAACTCATGGTTTTGGTACCCATGGTTTATCTATTGATGTGCCTATATATACTTTCACATAAAATGGAGGAAAAATAGAAATTGGTATATTGTAAATAGTTGAGCTAATATAATAAGGAAATTTTTGAGTTGAGTTTTTTACTCGAAAGGGTTTCCCAAGTAATTCTTGTGTATTCCAGTTCTCTTATGTTTTTAGATGAAATATTATATCAGTATTGCTTCTCTTTTTTTATTTTATTGTATAAATTTTTATCTTCACATAAATATGAGATAAATTTTAATCCATCTAGAAAAAAATTGCCTACAGTAAATTTTTTTGTCACACCATGGCCAAAAAAAAAATTCTCATAGGTTCAAGCTACTTCAATTGTAAAGGTTGGATCATTAATTTACTACTTATTAATGGTATTCAACACATGAAAATGAGTGAATAAATTTCTCCTTCTCACATTTGGAAACAAATTGAATGGAAAAACTCTAATGGCAAAGCCAAGGGTCTCATAGGTCAATTAGTGTCCTCTAAATTGAAGTTTCAGTTTCAGGGGAAAATGGTACCTTGGGAAGTTTGGTCTATCTTGGAGGATATTCTTAGGAATAAAATTAAAATGTGGGCATGTTATCTATAAAACAATCTTTAAACTCTTAGTCCAAACAATTATCCTCATATTGAGAATTTGAACACTTGAGTCAAGCATTTGAGACTTCTCCTTCTAGAAACTGGTGAAACTAAATCTAATGGGAAACATATTATGAGTATTTTGTCAAACATAAGTCATCCATACTCATTATTTGTTTCAAACCACTAAAAACACCAATATTTTTTTAGAACTACATACATGGCACCAACTTTTGATAAGTTCTATGAGCAACTTAAGCAAGAACATGAAAATTTGATTTTTATTAGTGAAATCTGACTTGGAGGTATTAAGTGGTAGGAATTAGTAGTCAATTATTTTTTAAAAATTCCATAAAATAAATCTTTAAAATATAAAGGACATATCAAATAAAAAGGTAAATCAAAGCCTAAGTCTAATGGAAATAAACCAACTCTGCATAACCCTTCCCCTATTAGAACAAATGCAAAGAGAAAATGAATGAAAATGTTGACAAAAAAGGTTAAAATTTTTATGATAAACTAGGCCATGTTGAATATAAATGTTTTAATAAAATGGAATAATTTGAATAAGAGATGAAAAAAAGTAGCTTCCTCCCTCTAATATAGGAGTTACCCTTTCTACAACAAAATTCAAATCACTTGTATCTAAATGGATATTTGACTCAAGAGCCTCTCACTAAATTATGCATGAAAGTTATCTATTTCTCAATATTAACAAAATTTTCTTATCTAAAATATTTGTGGGCAAATTTAATCGATTAATTATTGAGGGTGAATGGTTTGTTGAGATGAAAAATGGTGTATTCAATAAAGTTCTCTGAAAGAATTTAGAAAACTCTCACCCAAGGTCAAATCTACAAACCATTACCATAGTAAAAGATAGTGATACATTACATAAATAAATTCTTAATCTATTATACATAAATAGATCATATAATGATAAATCCTTTATATCTCCAAAGCTTTTCAAATATAATGAATTTGCCTTACATATATAGGCAAGGAAGATCAATCATAACTAAGATTTAAATCTATATCCCTAAAGGATAGAAACAACTAGAAAATATCCCCATAATATGTAAGAGATAAATATGTAATATCTCATAATATATAAAATAATATAAATGAAATATTTGCACATAAGTGGCTGGGAATAACTAAATAAATAGAAAAATAAATCACCTAGATGAGCATGAGCTAAGGTAAGAAACCTAATCTAACACCCCCTAAGTGAATCTAGGGGCCAAAAATAAAGTGGCATATCCACAGTACAAATCCCAACAAGAAGGCATGATCAGGTAATCATATATAATGTATCCATGAAACAATCTCTTATAAAGTGGAAAAGGGAGAAAACCCATAAGAACCCCCCTTAAAAAGAGAAGAAATGGGTCCTAGTAACAAGGCCTTATGAGGTACCCAAGCACATAAAAAAAGTATGTAGTATGAACATTACAATCTAAAATAATAAGTAGAATGATAAACCTAAGAAAGCATTGACTAAACACCCTCCCTCAATGCTGAACTTGGAGAAGATGGAAATGAAAGTCTCTAAATAATTGGACTGAAAATGGTGAGAAGTGAGCACAAAGATTGGTGGAGATGCCACACTAGTGTCACTACATAAAAATTCACCAAGAATACCATTGAGACATATTAATCCTCATATGTATTTTTGAAAATAAAGTGCCTAAATAAGATACCCAAGGACAAGGAGGAATCTTAAAAATGGATCTAGGAGCTAAAATAGTAAAGGGTGGAAAAACTAAGGTACACACATGAAGGTAGACTATGATGTAAAATTAAACCCCTCAAAACACTTTATAATTTAGTGCAAGTAAAATATATCCCAAAAATACCAAATAAAAATAAGAAAGACATTGTATACACCAGAATAACTCCAAAGAAGGAGAATGTCGACCTATCAAAGAAGTCATCATAAATCATGAGAGTTATTCCAAAAAGTAGGGGATTAATGTGGTCCAAGAGGGTACAAATAAGTACAAATCATGTGTAAAATGGGATGTTAGGCTCAATAGATAATGTATCCATGATAGAGTGCAATCAAGAGGATGAGAGTAATGAAGGACAAATTTTGTTGCTTGTGAGGGGGTTTGGCCACCTGCTAAAATAGGCTTCACCCTCTAGTCTTTGATAAATGAGATCAAAAAAGGCATGTGGACAAGAAATGAAAAAAATAAATGTCTCCTTATGTTTCCCAAATATAAAATATTATTTTTAATAAAAAATATTTAAAAAATCATCGAAAGATATTCTTTTATTAAAAAAAAAGTCCCTTAAAAAATATCCCCACGACGATTTTTTCAAGTTAATAATACTAGAGTCATTAAAACTACAATAAATTTTTAAATTTATAATAAAATTAAAAATTTCAAATTATTCTAAAAATATGAAAACAAGGTGCATAAAACCCGAAAAATTGTTCTAAGCAATCATTTCCTCATAATGTGGTTTTTTAGAATAGGACTGTAGTTAGTAAAACTGAGATAACTTTTAAAATTCTTAATGAAATTAATAATTTCATAATGTTATAGAAATATAAAATAAGGCACATAAATTCCACAAAAAAATTTAAGCAATTGTGTACCACTTTACCATAATGTGAAAAAGAAAAAACATTTTTAATCAAAAATAAATCTATAAAAAACTTGCATATTTATCTCTGATATCCAACTGAGATGAAATTAGAGGTGTTTCTACCTTTTCAAATAATATGGATGCATTGGTGAGATTTAATTTACTCTTGTAATCTCTAAAATCTCCTTGTAATAAAAAACATACAGAGGAGATTCTCCTAGAAACTAAAATTTATTATACATCTTTCTGATTCTCGGGACCATCTAAAGAGGATGAAAGAGAAGAACATACTTAGTAAGGCAAGAAAATACCAGATTTTTAATTATTTATCTCCTAAGAAGCTACCCAAAGGCTCCTAATTTACTATGTTAGGTAATGGTTATTTTAAGGAGACTCTGATACCATGAAAAATTTTATAAAACTCACACCTAGGGTCAAAACTACAAACCATTACCATAGTAAAATCCACTAATGCATTGATCAAACAATATCTTAGTCTATTATACATAAAGAGATCATATAATGATAAATCCTCTATATCTCTAGAGATTTTTAAATTTAATTATGTGCCTTGCATATATAGGCAAGGAAGATCAATTATAAATAAAAGATCAAGATAAGAGATCAAACCTAGGAATAAGAGATAACTATCCCTAAAGGATACAAACAACTAGAAAAGATCTCCATAATATCTAAGAGATAAGTATGTAATATCTTATAATGTAAAAAATAAGATAAATGAAATATCCACACATAACTAGATGGTAATAAATAAATAAAATAAAAAATAAAGCATCTAGGTGAACATGACTTAAGGTAAAGAACCTACTCTAATATTCTAGACTCTTTGTTGAACCCCTATCCATTTATTAAATCACATAATCAAGTGAAGGTAAAATTATTGAGTTTACACCTATAGATGTTGTCATTGGAAATGTAAAAGACTAGTTTATTATTGTAGCCACAAGTATGGTTGATCACCAAGCAAGATTGTACAAATTTAATAAATTTACATTAACATAACCTTCCCAAGTAATTATTTCACATGCTAATGACTCGAGTAAATTATTGCATGAGAATTTTTTTCATCTCAACTATTGTTCATTGTATGACCTTAGTAAGTATATCATGGTTATTGGTTTTCCAAAATTTTCTTTTAATGATAGATTTTGTGCAAGTTATCCACTTGAAAAAATAACACAAGGATCCATTTACCAAAGGAAAATCTTTGAAGGCTAGTGATAGATTATAATTGGTTTACAATGATTTTATGTCCTTCCCACATGCTTATTTTTATAAATATAAATATGTGCTCACTTTTTTTGATGATTTATCTCACATAACATGGGTTTACTATCTAAATAATAAAAGTGAAGACTTTGAGCACTTCAATATATTAAAAGTCTTTGTTGAAAATGTATTAGAGTAAAAAAATTAGTGTCTCAGAATAGACAATGGAGTAGATTTTTTCAACAATTAGATGATTAGATTATGTAAAAAGGCATGCATTCAACTTCAACATATTATGCCCTACACACCTTAGTAGAATGGTATAACTAAACATAAAAATTACAAAATGAAAGGGCCAATTGCATGGTACATTCCAATAACTCACCTCCTAAGTGTTGGGCAAAGGTAATTCAGTGTTCATACTACATTAAAAAATTCACTCCCCACTTAGAAGTATAAGATAAAACTCTTGAAGAATAATAATATGGTGTTAAGCTCGATGTTTTATATTTCTAGGTGTAATGCATGGGTGCATATCCAAAATGGAATTCTCAAATCAATCGCAAGGAATGGATACCATTGTATCTTTTTTAACTACTGTGAAGATGTGAAGGCATATCATCTTCTTGTTTTAGACACCTCTAAAATACTTTACTAGTAGGATGTATTATTTGAATAAAAATACAAAGATTAACAACCAACATCTTATCTTCCTCCTCCATTGGTTTTTTCAATATAGACATAACTTCTGATGTTACTTATGAAAAAAAAGGTAGTTTATATGACTCCCATTCTAAGATTTACTATATTTAAGATGATGAGTTGTAGGGGGAATAATCATCTCTTTCACCACTAATACCAAAATGCATTCAGAATGCACTTGCATTAATAACATAGAATCTACAAAAATGGGTTCTTGTAGTTTGGATTGAGGTTGGTGCAATTATAGGGGATCCAAAAGATCCACATGAGATGATATCACAACATCAGTATGATGTTTCACACTTCGCATAGTTGGCAGTGACTCAGGATCCATATATATCATCAATCTTATAAGCATCATGAATGGTAGGGAGCTATGGCAGAGGAACTTCTCACTCTGAATAAGAAAAAAACTTGGGACTTGGTTATAATTATGAAAGGATTAAAAATATTTAGGTGTAATTGGGTGTACCAAACTAAATATGCAATAGATGGGTTCATTGATAAATACAAAACCCAACTGGTAGTAAAAACAAATTCATAGGTTGAAGGTGTTGATTACGATGAAAACTTTTCTCCATCAACCAATATGAATTCCATAGGGATAATACTTTCTTTGGCTGAAATAAAAATATGGGAATTCAATGAAATGGACATCAGAAGTGCCTTATTACATGGATACTTTTAGGAAGAAATATTCATGTCCTAACCTCCAAGTTCCATCAATAGTGAGAACTCTGGCTATGTTTACAAACTGATAAAGTCCTTATATGGCTTAAAATATTCACCTCACACTTGGTATGTAAATATCAACATGTTTATAATCAATTCTAGTTTTACACAGAGTCCTTCCAAACCTACAATCTAAAACAAGAAATTAGACAAAAAACTCTCTATTTTGGTCCTCTATGTTAATGACTTAATCATTAAATGAGATTCCACTAAAAAAAATCATGGTTTAAAATCATATCTAATGAATTATTTTGAAGTTATTAACTTGGGTTTGTTACATTTTATCCTTGGTATTCAAATTTCATAGCTTGAGAAATTAATTTTTTCAATCAATCCAAGTATGTTCAAGACATCCTATGTCGCTTCAATGTGGAAAACTACAAGTCCACATTGACTACTTTTCAATCTGGAATCAATATTTTCACCAAGTTTTAGTCTCCTTCATTTGATGGTATATTATATAATAAGAAGGTGGTAAGCATTCTATACTTGACTCATACACATCTTAATCTCTCTTTTACTATCAATCTTGTATCATGATACTGGTACGACCCCCATGATAGCCATTAATAGACTATTAAGTACATTCTTTGGTATCTTTATGGTACTACTAATTATGGGATTGAATACAATTTAAGAGTAAATTTCTTTATTTTTAGTGAGAAAACAATAGTTTTGGACTACACAGATAATGATTAGGTAAGAGATACATATGATCACAAGTCAACCATAGCATACATTTATCATTTTGGAGTAGGTCCCATGACTTGGTCTTCCAAGAAACATACTATTATTTATTTATCTATTATGGAAATTGAGTATAGTATAAATATCAATACTAGATGTGAGTCAATGTGGATTCATCACATGATTCATGAGTTTGTAATTCCATAAACCCAACCCACAATGCTTTTGTGCAATAATCATATTTTTATTCACTTTTATCATAACCTAGTGGAACACTAACACATAAAGCACATTGAGATTCATATGTAATATATTTGAAAACTAAAATAGGACAAAGTCATTGATCTTAAGTTTTTTTGAATAAATGATTAGGTTGTATACATCTTCACAAAACCCTTAATTGAGACCTAATTTGTTCAACTTAAGCAACTTTTGGGAGTGAAGGAAGGCACCATAAAGGGGGTTATATCTCAATGATTCCTCTATCCTTCCCTTCATCAAAGTATATCTTAAGGGGGGAGGTTTATCTATTTAATTACTTGTACACTATTGTGTGTATTTAAGATGCACTTATATTATTCATTATTATATAAGTCATGGATAATCACTAATTGGTGCATAATTATCGATAAACTATTATTAGATTAGAGTATCAATTAAGTTGTTGACTTGATTGACTTATGCATTGGTAAAGTATTATATGTAAGAATACTTATTTTTCAAGTTAACTACTCTTTAAACCCTATCACTGGCCTCTTTCTTATCTATATAAGAGCATATAGAGCTAGTGGTTTAGGTAATTATTATGGAAGAGAGTTATTATTGCACTACAAATTTAGGCGATATCTTTTTAGTCTAAAGAGGTAGTCATAATACATGTGGTAAATCTAGGTATTTTTTATTTAAATATTTCATTGATTTATAGTATTACATGTATTTTGGGTAAATTTATTATGGTAGCTCCAATGATTCTCAAGAATATTCAGCCATTTTAACAACTTGCATGTCTTAAATAGATCTGGGAAGCTAAGCATGAAGTTAAGCTTGTTCATTCTTTGTGGTGTTTAGTATATTAAATATTAACACTATGAGAGAGACTACTTACATTGGAATTTTTCATTTGAATTTCCTTTAATGTAGTAGATTGGAGACTTTTAATCACTTATTTTTCCTACTTGTATGTCCATGGGACTTGGCAGTGGATGCATATCCTTTTCATGCCTTTTCACCCAAATCCCATCAATTAGAGGATGGATTTACTTGTGGACTTTACTTAATGGCTAACATGAAATCCTTGTATTATGAATTATCTCAAAGCTTCCATTTTTTCAACTTTGGAAATTTAGGAATTCTCAAAGCTTTCATAGTATTTTTCTACTAACAATAAATTTTGTGTTCACCTTTGCATCATTTTAGCTTTAGGTATGGGTTAATAAAGTGAACTTGGAATTTTATCACTTACGAGAGTTTCTAAAGAACTAAATAATTCTTCCTTTCACTATGAATAGGGTCCCTCCAAATATCCCATTGTTAGGATCTCATCCACTAGTACCTAGATGTTGGTGGAATTGTTTACATAGTTATTTCTCTGCCCCTCTTCCTCAATGGAGAAATTAGATTCATCAGGATTGTGGATATACTATTATTAGGTCATATCATTTTACTTCCCTTGTATATTATGGTGTGGATTTTGGGTCTCTCATCCATCCATTTCCTAGGTTTAGGAGTGATTGTGCCCTTGATATGCAAGATAATAGTCAAGAGGGTTTGGTGCCAATGGATCCATTATCGAGATAACCCTATTTTTGAATTAATTTTCCTCCCAAGTATTTTATGCCACCTCCTCCTTTGATGCTACTATATGTGCTTGATATTTAATAGTTTTATTTATATGTTTGAGATTCTTGGTTTTCACCCATATTATTTTTTAGGTGTCATACATTTTGAGTTGTGAATACCAACTAACCACCCTTTTACTATAAACCATCTTTTACTTTATCTCTATATTTTTTTATTAATAGATATGGTGATGCATTTCCAAATGAATGGATTTAAATTTATATATAAAGTGCCTTGGCCTTCTTCTACTATATACCAAAATGATATTATTTCAAATTGAACAAGGAAAATAATATGTATCCACTATAAAGAGGGAAGTACCAAAAGTTACTACTTGAGTTTTTTCTTTCTCATTATACTAACTTATGCATGAAAATTTATTTAAATTTTTATCAAATCATATAATTGGTAAGCCTATATTTAACATTGAATTAAAATAAAAATCAAATCAAATTATTAAAATTTACACAACATATAGCTCATGGGTCAAGTACAAAAGATTATTCGACTTACTCGGTAGTGAGATCTAGTAAAGTGATTTTGCATTAACTATGCACTACACCTAACTATATATGATGTACTAATTTAAATTAGAAAATATTTACCCAATTAAACATTTAAAAAAAATCTAATTTTAATAAATTAATATTTTATCATAATTGAAATGTGCAAATCTATCGTTCTAAGAAGAATAATAAATAGGTCTAGGAACCAAGGCAAACATAACTCAAAACTTTCAAAGCAAATTAATGACTTTTAAAATTTGATCAAAAGTGGAGTGTTACACTCCCTATTAAATATATTCATATTTTAGAGCTAAGTTACACTTCTTGGAAAAATTTTGAAGACTTTGATGCTATACCCATGGGTTCCAAATGCCTTGCTCTCAATTCCATAACTGACAACACATCACTTGAAAATTTATCTCCTTGCTTGAAATTCAAATAAACTCAAAATACCTTAAAAAAACTTTAAAAATAATATAATCATTAATTTAAATGTCTCAATAAAACACCTATCCTTCGAGAAATTAGAAACATGATGCACAGAAAGTGATTGGCTAACCTTGTGTACTCAATTTCCCAGGGCTGGGTTGAGATAGTTGAAAATGAATGATGGGTTCAATGCAAGCTAGTGATGTAGCTGAATAGGTTGGTTGGCCTCAACTAATTGAATGAGATAATCTTATTTGATTAATAGATCCACCTTGTTGGGATTATGGACTATTCACCTCAATAGGTGCTCTCTCTTATAACAATATAATTTGGTTACTTCAAAGTGTTCATTTAGGGAAGTGATTCATTTAAGGTAATAAATTATCTAGTGATAAGGGGCTTAGAATATCCTAATTCTAAGATAATTAGGTATCACAACTCTTATTCAATATTTATTTCTCTAAATGTGTAGAAGCCAGGTTGGACTACTCTCAGAATTTGACCGATTTAATTAGGTTACTTTTTGTGCAATGTCATCTGCAAAGCAAATAAAATTGAATGAGGTTATACCCAATAATGAAGATTTAGATAAAATGTGGAGGTTGGCTTGTTAATAGGATAGCAATTGGATTTTTAGTAAAGTTACACTTTTTTTAGTCGAGTTTTCTCATATAAAACCTCAAATTAACTGATAATTAAGTTTGGAAGTGGAATTTAGCAAAAGACTTCTAGTTGGAGATCAGAGTCTATGTTTTATCTTAGGATTTTGAAGAGCGCCCAAACTATGACTAGTTCCTTGTTAGTCCAAATGGTAAGAAATAAAGTATAACAATACATTATAACTAAAACACTCTTGCCTAAGAACTAGAGGGAGAATAACATAGTAAACAAGATCACAAAATAGAGATAAAAATAAGACAAGTAATTTATCTACTTTTTTGAATTTGATGCTTACTTTTTGGTATGAAGATGTTCATGCTCAGTCTATGACAATTAGAGTCTTCTATCAATACTTCTCAATGGTGGTATAACTTCTTCAATGATCACTTGTGGCTTGGTGTGAATCTTAGCATAAAATGGGAATTATAACACTACTCTTAATGAATTCTTGAAGGTATTCCAACAAATAAACCTTTCACACAAAATCTTATTGGCATATGGTGTGGGGACTTGTATTTATATCTCTAAGAACTAACTCTAACCCAAGGGAGGTTAGGTTAAATTCTAACTTTAGTTGAGTCTAAAATAACCTAGGTTGGGTCAAGCTAACCCTGGGTTAGGTCAAAGCACTCATGAAATCTTGACACCTCAATTTTAGATATTTGTGAGGTTATTACTCATAATTTTTTTAATATTTAGGAAATAATAAATCACTTTATTAGCTCCTTTGACCTTTTACTTCATAATTGGCTAAAAAATCCTTTGTTGATAAATGAAATTCACTAATTTGATTTGGAATTTTTGTTTAGGTAAGTTAACCAAGATTTGTAATATAATTAATCTTAGTTATTTTTGGATTTTGGTAATTATTTTAAATGTCTTGAATTAATAGCTTGATAGGCCAAAAGTGTCAAATTACTAGGTCATAATTTGACAAGGGTTGAAACTAAAATAGGTTATTGGTGCATACAAGGTGATATTCCAAATAAACTAGCCTCATCATGTTTCTAGGTAATTAAATCCTTTACACAAATGAATTTGGGAAATTCAGGTGATTTTTAGGCTTAGATTATATCATGTGCTAGAATTAAACTAAATCCTAGTTTAGGCATGAAAGTGGCCATAATTAAGTGTCTACAATTTGTCCCTATTTAAGAAGGGATTACAAGACATGGGCACAATAACATCTTTTCAAAGAATGCAAAAGTCATTAACATAAATGGTTCATGTCCTAAAAGGGTAATCGATAAGCCCTTGATGCCCCCTCGAAGAGTAGGGAGTAAAATAAAGTCATTGAACTTTCCCTCAAAATTAAAAAATGATAGGATCTAGTGGTAATTGGGGTGAAGTTACTAAATTGCCCAAAGGTAGTTATAAACTATAATGATAGTAGAATCACTAATTTTCCCAAAGGAAGTTATAAGTAGTTGCATAGATATTTTCCCTAGTAGGGTGGTGAGATAAATTCTAATTTACCTAAAAGTGGTTAGAATCAGAAATGAAATGCGAGATACTAATTTTCCCAAAGGTAGTTATAATTAGTGATGTAGACATTTTCCCTAGTAGCATGGGTGGAGCAAGAAAAAAATAAATATTTTCTCAAAGGTGGTTATAATCATTAGCACATGACACAAAAATAATGATTTACCCATAAGTAGTTATAACCATTAAATTGGTCAAAAAAGAATGATTTGCCCAAATCGATTATGGTTATTCACACGTTTAAATTATATGACTTAAAATGAGTTTGCCTTAGAAAGGAAAAATATTTCACTGATTGTTTGAAAAGGAATTTTCCACAATGAGACATATTGGCAAGGGTAGCTTATGTAAAAAATCTATAAAATAGATTTACAATGAGTTGGAAAAGAATAACAACACATTTATAGCCTAAATGTAATTTTGAAGATGCACATTAGAACAAGTATGAGGTATAGATATAAAAATAACATTATGAAAAACATAGTATGAGGTATACAGCTAAAAAATAAGGCACGTAGGAACAAACAGCATGTTAAATAGACCAAAGATGTGAAAAATATAATTCTTGGAGTGTACAGAATGAACTAGTAGTCTTGAGGGGGTAAAAATTCAATTTTTTTGCTATATATTCACCCCTAGGGTGAAAAACAATTCATTTTCACCTTAGATTATTCATAATTATGAGCTATGATTTCCTAAGTATTAAGCTAAGAAAAATGGCCCATGGAGGAACTTGATAGCACATTTTGGAATGGGTGAGGGAGCACATATGACCACCACACAATGGGCCATTGGTAAGTAATCTCAATTTCATCAGTAATACCAAATTTTTAGCATTTATTACATGTTATAGGTTGAAAAAAAGTGAAGTTGTCATTTCTATTTTAGGGCAAATTTGGCTTCACCAAGGAAAATGGTGACTTTGTACGAAGTCATTGTTATTAGAAATGGTGATAATTGCAAAAGTGGGAAAAAATTATTGAAATGGTGATTTTACACATTTTTAGGCAAATTCACCATTTTTGTGAAAATGAAAATGGCAATATCGCCAAAAAATGTGCAATATCCCTAAACAGTGGGTTTACCCTTTAGAAAATTGTAGCTTCACCCTAAAAGCCAAAAATAACTAGTTTAAAGACCCAAAAGAGGTCTAACCTCTAAAAGAGGATCAATTAGACTGAGTAGGCTAATATTAGGCTTAGGTAGTTACATATAATTAGGTTGATGCTAACTTTTTTATTACAAGATCAATTGGTTATCTTGACATGCTAAGAGTGACGTTCAAACTATCTACAAACCCCACATATCTAGATAAAGGACTATGTTGGTTTCTTATAGGTATTAAATATTCATGACATGGAATGGATGTCATTCATCTAGGCTAATCATGCATTTTATATCTCACTAGTTGAACACTGGCATAGCGAGATTCCCACATTTCACTTACCTACTAGGGAGGCTACTATTGCACTTAAGGATAGCTGGCATATCCTCAAGTTGCCTATGTGTAGATATATATTGTTTTAGACACTACTAGTATAGCACCAGGTAGTTCTTGATGACTTGTTAAACTATCAAGGTATCCCCATGTTTTAGGGGAAGGTTGATCTAGACCTCATAAAGACCTATACAGACATTCAACTGGATGATTTACCTATTGGGGATATGTCACCACTAGATCTCATTGATAGGGATGTTTTTGTCTTTATGTCCATTATCAAGGGCATCTTGTTGCCTAACAAGAGTGGTCAGTATTTCTATATGGGCCATAGAGGCATAGTGAGGATCATGCTTGAGGAGTCTACATGTTTTGCTTTGGGTAAAATGGTTTTAGCATAGCTATAAGATACCTCTATATGATATAATACCAAGGTCAATGGATCATCAAGGCTTGTACTCTTTTGATGGTCTAGTACTAGGAGCACATCTCAATTGATCAATTAGTACGGATGCATAGAGTGCAGGGTCTAGAAGATCGACTGGTGTATGGCTTGACTCAGAAAATAGTAGGTAGGCATGGTCACAAATGGGATATCCCATTCTATCACCAAATGTTCTATGATTTGACACCAATTTTTTTTCATTTGGAGGCCTTACCTCATGTATCATATGTAGTGGTTTAGGGATGGATGGTACATGGCTTTTATGACTACCAAATGTTTTTTGACTAGGAGATATTCCCATATTATTAAGAAGTACTTCCTTGATTAGGTACTCAAGTAATTTAGATTCATGCATGATGTATCAAAAGGGCCAAGATGGTTTACCCATGTTATATAAGAGATTCATTGAGATAATCCTATGATCTTGAAGAATGAGGCTATAGTGAGTTATATCAGTTCGTCCTATGTAAGAAGATATATATATGCATGGGTTACTCCAGCTTACATACATTGGTGGGTATAGGTATGCCCTTTGAGGCTGATAGTCCCAGTACCAAAAAGGGGATAGTTACCCATGGATATAAAGGAGATAGAGGTTGAGACATTGAGTGGTAATGGAAGCACCTAGTAGGATAGTGGTGGTGAGGTTGGGGATGATGATGATGATGGCGTGGATGGAGGAGACAGTACGAGAGATGGAGATGGATATGGATATGATGGCCCATATTTGATGGTGTTAGATCCTAGCATGGTAGTTTTTATAGTGGCATAGGTTGGTTTAGGCTAGGTAGGGCTTTTGGGCATACAAGTGGATCTAGGCTAGGTATGGATTTCTAGCATGGCTATGATAGGTAGAGATATTGGCATATTAGAGCAGGAGATCATTACCTGAGTGTGAGAGGTTATGAGTTTACAATAATAGTTGATAGATTTGTATAACACCTTAGATATGAGAGATGATGATATGACATTGCTTCACTTAGAGATCTCCTCGCTAAAAGATGAGATAGATAGGTTGGTACAATTTGAAGTCCAACTTACTACCAAGAGAGATTAGGCCATTACTGAGAGAGACCATGCACTGACTACCATTAACAGGCTTAGGTGGGAGTGAGATGTAGCTTGGGGATCCATTACACAGGCCAAGTTCTCATAGATGGTTGGGGAGTATCTTTGGTCCAAGGATGAGGCATCATATTATCAATGAGATTATGATTCTACCATGCCCATGGATCATCAAGTTGATAAATTTTAGATTTGGGATGTAAAGAGGATAGTCAATAGATCTGATCAATCTCAAACTAAAACTCTTGTACTCATAAATCTAGAGTTGAACATAGAGGATAGTGAACAGATTTTGACATAGTTTTAGTATATGGCTTGTACTCATTATATCAGCATATTGATGTAATTTTTAGACACCATTGTGACATGCATATATCTTCTATGTATATGACATTTGAGATACATTGACATTCAATTTTGGGTCCTTCAAGGCTGATGTGTGTGTGTGTGTGTGTGTGTGTGTGTGTGTGTGTGTGTGTGTGTGTGTACATCAGCCTTGAAGGACCCAAAATTGGATGTCAATGTATCTCAAATGTCATATACATAGAAGATATATGCATATCACAATGGTGTCTAAAAATTACATCAATATGCTGATACAATGAGAACATATATGATTCCATGCTTATTATCTTGTTTATCTTATATTTATCATTGATTAACATTGGTTATCAGTATGAATGTTTAACATTATTTGTGTTTACGCTCATGTATGCTATGTTCATTTATTATTTATGTCATGTTTATGAGATGTTCTATGTTGGTTACCATTTGATTATGTTGTATGACTCATATATATGCTTATTCATAGATGCATGTCTATATAAACACATAATAAAATATTTTTACTCTTAATTATTACTCATGGATTTAGACATGTGTTTGGGTAGTTGGTTGGTTTTATATATCATATAATTACTACCATATCATTGATTTGATAGTCTATATATCCTTGGTTTTTGATTTATCTTATGATATTATGCATGATAGTTAGCAAACAACTAAAATGGAAATATATACTCTAAGCATGAAAAATTGAATTTAAATGTAAACATAAATAACCTAGGAATAAGATACAAATAATAAAATTTGAGACGTAAATATAACAAATAAACCAAGTGTAAGACTAAACAAAAAAATCACAACCTAAGTACATGATATGGTTAATAAAGACTTAAGTGTAAACAAAATATAATAATCTTACGGCAATCAAGAAATAAAAAAGCAAAAATAAATCAAAATGAACTGACAATAATGAATTAAACAAATAAAACCAATAAATAAAAATAAACAAACAACACAAAACACAAACAAATAAAGCTATACAAACAAACAGAAACAAAAAATAAACACATAACAAAATATAAACAAGTGATACAAATAAATAAACAAATAAAGACAAACAAAATAAAAATCAAAGTTATAACAAACAATAAGATGATAAATATATAAAATGACTAAACAAACAAACAACAAAACACCAATAAACAAAAACAAACAAAACACAACAAAAATGAACATTAAAACACCAATAAACAAAAAGTTGACAAATAAATGAATATACAACACGTGAACAAAACAACTAAATAAACATTAACAATCAACAACAAAAAAACAATAAATAAATAAAACACCAATAAAATAAATAAATAAACACAGCACAAAAAAATAACAAAACAAACAACTATAAATAAACAAACAATATAAACAAGACAAAATAAATAGAACAAACAAAGACATATAAAATAAACAAATAGGATAATAAAATAAACAAAGTAAAAATATATACAAATAAAACAAAAAAAATAAAACAACTAAACAATCTAAAGAAAATAAAAATGTAATAACAAACAACAATACACAAATAATGGTTCATCACAATGTTAATACAAATCAAAAATAAATTATTTATGTGTGTGTAATAGAGGTGTTACTTTAGATACATGGTGACCCCTAAGCTAGGTACCAATGACCTAGATAAAACAACAAAGGAACAAAAGACTAATGATTTCTCCTGGGCCATAGGGAATAATGACATAAAGAAGATGACAAACATTGCCCCTAGGTTATAGGAGACAATGACATAAATAAGAAAGGCACAAACATTGTCCCTAGGATATAGGAGATAATGAAACAACATAAACAAAATGGGGGGAATAGAATAAAGGGAAGGGGTATCTGAGTTGACTTCTGATGCATTAGGTAAGTGGATGTTACCTACATAGTTCCATAGATGCAATATCCAATTTGAACTTCAAGCCAAATGTAGTTCTCCTGGATATGGGACAGAAAAAGATGATGATAAAAAAACATGATTGACTTGTAGAAGAATATAAGAATAGTCTCATAAAAATAATGAGTGCATAAGAAAAGAGAGGGATGATATTCACAATCATGAAAACATCAACACAAATAAATCACACAAATGTGAGAGTATAGTTTAGACTAAAACCATAATAAAAGTTAAGAAATGAGTATCCATTGATAAATTGAATTGGTAATTCATAGTGTCTACTATATCTAAGACATGGAATGAGAATGAACTCATAAAAATAGTGAGAGCATTGGCAACGGTTACTCACAAAATGATGAGAGTATTTAAATAGATTTTGTTCACAAAATGACGAGAGCATAAGAAGATACAAGTGGTCATTAATGCATCAAATTCAAATGCACAATGCTCACAACATGAACTCATAAAATATCGATAGTGTATGACTAAGGCCAATAAGGATTGAGAAACTATAGGATAAGTGGTTACTTGTGAAATAGCTAGAGGTCCTAGAATCCTTAAGGTAAAGAAGTGGTCAAAAAAGAAAGGATGGTGGTCGAGCTAACTCGATAAACCCCATGTATCCAAGTGCTACCTACATAGTTTGTGAAAAACTTAGGCTGATGTAGTTCTCCCAAAATTAGAGGAAAAATACCAAGATGGTCTAGAAACGAAATTAAATAGATAAGATGGCCCATCCCAAAAAATTTGATGACTTTAATTCTCATATGAAAATTCTAATCCAATTTTCATGATTTTTAAGATTTTTTATAGTCTTTTACAAATTTTTAAGGGTTTTTGAAACCTTTCAATTGTTTTTATAATTTTTTAAGCATCTCAACTCAATTGATAATTACAAGATACATAATGGTCCAACTTGCAGAGCATATCTTAAACATGCTCACAAAATTGTGAGAGTGTGGCTTCAACATGCTCACAAAATGGTGAGACCATTGATTCTTAAATTACTTGAAAAATAGCAAGAGCATGGATTGTTAAATTTCTCACAAAATGGTGATAGTATAGTAAAGAGGTGATTGGATAACCTCAACTTGAATTGAGCATTGCCTATATAATCCTATAGGACCTCAAGTCATTGTAGTTCTACCTATACAAAAGGCATCTAATAACTATCAACAAGTTTTAGGTATAGGCAAATGATAAGGTATGGAAATAATTATGGCAAAGTGATGTGTGTATTCAAAGAGAAATGCAATTGATTTACAAATCAATCTTAGCTCGAAGAAGATAAATCCTTCTTACACTTTTGATTGTTGATACATTAGATATTAGGATCATGACCAAGATGGATTTGTTATACCTATCCAAGGGATCTCTTACCACATTAATATTACTAGGGAGGGTTCAAAAACCTCTAATCAAACAAAAATATGTAATAACCCTAACTAGGTCATATGTTTTTATATTCACTAAACTAATAACAAGTAAAGTAAAGTCTAATCTAGTGCTCACCAAAGATTATGGCATGAAGTGGAGGTTAGTAAACATAAAAGTAAGCATGCATAAGATAATCCTACTTAAGATATGTATAGGTAAAATCTTAAAGTATGGAGAGAGATATATATTCAAAATCTATTACTTATGCTACTTCTATCTACTAAAGAGAGGAGCAAAGTTATAAATACTTACCTTGAAGTCAAACCCATCGAGACTCAATCTCTCCCTTATCTAAAAGTGCTTTACAAGAGGTTGTGGTTTGTAAGGATCACTAAGAAAGTCTAAATCATGCAAGAATTTTCTATAAGATAAGATTCTTCTCCAACTAAAACCCCTAAGCTAAGACTTCTCAAGTAGACTATCAGAAGAGTAGATTGTAAAGAAGTGCAAATGAATAATTAACTTCTATTTTCTCTAAGAAATGATGAAATGGATGTGTTTATATAGTTGACTATAAACTTAGTCCTTTCTAAGAGTTTTTTTGATAGGGTCAGCCCAATTCACTCTATATCATTATTGACAAAAATAAATTAGGTCCTGATTTATGTCAGCTAAGGGCCAACCTAGACCCTAAATGAGTTTTATCAATTAAAGTACAAGGTCGATGGGGTCGATAGTGTATCATAAACTATTAAAGAGAAATTCAAGCTAGGGAAGGGATAAGGAAGACATAAAATGACTAGAGGAGAGTGAAAAATAAGAGTCATAGATTAGGGGAGTGTTTTTATAAGATGGTTAGAGTGATAACAAGTGGTAGTATAGGGACATCAATCTTGTGAAGCACCAATAGTCTACCCATACCTTTATTGGTGCACCCCTTAAGGTGTGCACTCAGATAGATTGAGACTCGGTGGGTCTCTACAAGATATAAAGTATTAGTAATTGATAAAGTTTGAAAATATTATGTGTAAACATAAGCCCCACTTGAAACTCATTATGTGTCACTCAAGTGCAACAAGGGATGGTGCTTAGAGAAAAGAACATAACAACACACAATGTTGAGGCTAAAAAAATTGTAGTATTTTAAATCATAAAATAACTAAAATTAAAAGACTAAAATGGAGATAACTAAAATAAAAGTAATGTATGCATACCTTGAATTACCTTTATTTCTAGATGGTTTTTTGTTGTGTTTGTAGTTTTAATCATGAAGGGCATAGAGACTACTTTCAATAAACCCAAGGATACAAAATGAAAGAGCAAAAATAAAGAAACATAGGAAATCCAAAATAATTTATGTTATGTGGATGAGACGTACTTGAAAATTTGACAAGTTGGGATGACAAGTGTATTTTAAATCAAATGACCAAGTCAAAATTTAGAGTAAATCAGGTAACCAAAAATCTAAGGTTACTAAAGACTGAAAAACTCAAACAAGTAAACCTTGAGGAAGAAAGGCAAACTCACCAAGTCAAACCAAAGATACATATCAAAAATGGTGGTAATCAAACATTAATTTAAAACTAGTAACAATACTTACTTAAACAAAGATGGGCAATCAAAATGGTAAAACAACATTGATAAGTGAGCAGTAACAATCCTTACTCAATCATCAATGGAAAAAGTGCATAAAAGAAAAAATAATATTGCTGAGTGAGAAATAACAAGCCAACCTCACTCAATAATAGAAAAAGTGCATGAAAGTAGAAACAGACTAAGGTGTTCACAAAAAGGGGTAGTACAATAATAAAAAATTGTAAAAAGAGAGAAAAATGATGATGGGATGTAAAGAAATGGTATACATAAAGTAATCCATAGTTACTCAAGAATATTATTTGGTTCTAAGGATAGATAAAAGTGAAACAAAGTAGTGCTAACATGTTTTTAAGATGTGAAGAAGAGGAAAGTATAGAAGAAGGAAAATAGATTTAGAATCACATGTGCCTATTAAGGGGAAATGAAATGGGTGGAGGGGAGAAGGAATTAAAACCAAGGTGTAGGAACTCTTTATCAAAGTCAAGGCACTTAAATTAGGTTTTTCAGACAAGAGGACTTTTGACATTAAGGACTCTGAAGAACTTCTCCTATCCACACAAATCTTAGGTCAACAAATGAAGTATGTATATCATCTCATGAAGGTTATATGCATGAAAATTAAAATAGACCTACCTTCCCACAACATGTTTTCCATTCCTTCAGACCCCTTATAGATTTGTCAGTCTACTGTGAAGATGGGTACTTGCATGAGAAATAGCACCATAGAGTTTATCAAATTCTCTTATTCCAATCTACTGACCTGTCACACCTTAATGGACCTTGACTTTATCATGATGCTAACTATGGAGTTTGAAATTTGATTAGAGATATAATATATGATTTGAATCATATCTTTTTAGTATGATTTTGACTTTTTAATTATGTATGTTTCCTTTTGTATCATTGCCTTTTGTTTCAAATGATTTGGATTTTAACTTTCTTGATGGATTTTTCTATTTCACATCTATACAAATTTGAAAAACCAAACATGAGTGCTAAATATGACTTTTATTTGAATACTTTGGACTTGGTTGTTAATAAAGAGAACCTAGAGAGCATGGTGTCTAATAGTTATGATAATTTAGGTGAAATAAAAGTGTTATCTTGAATTCAACCTTGTTTATCCAAAGTGGAGTGAAAGGAAAGAAAATCAAGAGGAATGAAACATAAAATAATTTAAATCACTTGAAATCATAAAAAATGTGATAAAAGGTGAAAAAGGGATATAATGATAGTAAATTATGATTCCTTATCATAGGAATGAGGGAAGTGTAGGAAAAATTGCTAACATAATTTGTCATGAAAATTTTATCTTCAAAAGAAGCAAATTCTAAAGTTAAGAACAAGGATCAAAAACTCATAAACATTGCTAGACACATTCTATAAAAGCAATACTGAATAAAATATGGTTATTTTATGAAGAAGGTTTGGTCCTATCGATGGTCTTACACTATAACTCATAAAAGAGAAACCCACAAAGGTGAATAAATCATGTGAAAAGTAAATGAGATAAAGATTATATTTGTGAGGAAAGCCTAGTCCTATCCATAGCCTTAGATTTTAACTCACAAAAAATAAACCCAAAGGGTGCTAAAATGTATTGGAAAGCAAGGAAATAAGGAGAATAAAAATAAAAATTATGAGGAATATCAGTTCCTATCTATGGTGTTGGAAGCACAATGACTAAGAGGGGAGAGGGGTGAATCAGTCTTCAAAAACTTTCAAAAAATTATATTCACTCATTTATGAACCATGAAAGCAACATAGTGATCTAGCAATGCATTAAGAACTAATCACAAGAGCATGAAATAATCTAACACATCATATATGTGGAAAACCCTCATGGGGAATTAAACTCATTAAAACAAGGCTTGGATAAACTATCCTATAAGATAATGTATCAAATTTAGTTGAGCATCAACCCTAAATTTATTAAGTATCCACTTGAATTTAGCAAGCACCTATTGACAATGGAAATTGTACCATCAATGAATCAACCCTTTCATCTACCATGAAGGTCAAGGTGGAATCGTACTAGTCTAATTGTGGGGTTTTAAAGGTCTAACTAAGATCCTAAAGATGTGAGGGGGTTTTTTATAAGTTCTGAGAAATAATCAATAAGTTATCAAATGCAAATCATTCCATTATAATGATCAAAAATCTATTTTATCAAAACATGAATCAATTAAGATAAGAATTTGTAATCTATTCTATCCAATAGAGAAAACTTATGAATTAGATCATCTCTTAAATGATAGAAACTTGATTCAGTAATATTTATATATTCAAATAATATCTTGATTTTTTGTTGTAATAATCTCCAAGTTCAATTCAAAAAACAAATATAAATATAAAGGAAAGATTTAAGACTAGAGAAAAAATAAAGATATTCAATAACATAACCAAAAGAGAGAGACACAACAACAAACAAACAAAACACAAGCAAAACTAGGAAAAGGATAACAAACTAATTCAGCAACTAAGACTAAATAAAGTAACTTAGTCTAACCAAAGGCAAACCTAAAATAAGGACTAAAATATCAAATAATCTAAGGCTAAATAGAAACAAAAATCAATCTAATAAACTATGAAACAACTATTAAATAGCAAGTATAAATTAAATTAAATATAAAAGACTATTTAATTGGAAACTCAAATAGATTTAGAGGCTAATTAAGATAAAGACTAAACATAAAAAGAACTTAAACTTTAAAAAAAAGAACTAAAAGAAAAATAAATATCTATTACTTTCTAACCCAAAGAAAGAAACAGAATTTAAACTAAGAATCTCTTAAACTTTAAATAAAAATAAAACTGAAAACAATCTAAGAGAAAAATACTAGGAAACAAAAATAACACTAGATTAAAGAAATTTTTAAAAGATAAAATTATTTTAAAGTTAGAGTCAAATAGATTAAAATAATTTATATGAGTCTCAAAGGAGAGTCATCTTAGCATAAAAAGATAATTTTATTGAGAAAACCAACATTCTTCTTTTATAATAACTTGAGTGACAACTTTACAATCGAAATAGATCAATGAAGTGTCGCAAATAGTGAAGTGTTTATCATTTTTTAGGTTGAATACTTAGAATCTATGCATAAGATTTTGAATAGTAATCATCAAAATATGTTAAGCTTAGAAAACTTTAGATAATCAGTATTAAATGATAATAAAAATTTGGGTATACTTGTGTTGTATAAGCAATTACTCAACCATTAGATAAAGTACCATTAGGTCTATCTATAAGAGTTTTATCAGATAAGTTACATATAAAGAAAAGATGAATGATTGACTTCACAAAATATTAAAGTCATCAATACATGTTGTTCTTTTATCGTCAAATGAGTCCTTGATCTCTTTTAATACCTTCAAACTTAGTTGCAAAATAAGTTATAACTAGCTTTAGTTATTTATTATTTTATGTTAACTAATTGACTTTTTAAAATTCAATTAATTATAAATAAATATTGGTTAAAGATAGGTTTAATTAAAACTTAAAATTCTTTATTGATCAAGTTATTTAAATATAGATTGGGGGTAATAATCTTAACAGGTGGGGACCCTCATCAATTAATAATATAATAGAATACATATTTAAATCATAAAATAAAGTCAGAGATCAATAAATCCTATTTATATTAATTCATAATGCATGTCAAAATAACTTAAGCATATATATGTATACCAAAATTCATATCTGCTACATTTCTCAAAATTTATCAAAACATATCAAAGTTTCAAAATTAAAGTACCAACTGAGATGAAGTATCAACGAAAATTATAAAGTTATATCATGAAAAAGTTTAGCATAAAAACATATTTTTATCCCCTAAATAGCCAACAATCCTTTGAATCAGAAAGCACTTCAATTATGGGTTTATCTTGTGCATTAAGACAAATATTATACTCCATTTGTATTTCAAGGAACTATACCAATTTTGTTCTAGATTCAGTTATACTTTCATCAAACCCCAATTTGATTTTCTTTATCATTCTAATCTCCATTAGAATATCAAGGTCTAATTAATTTTTAGCTCACTTTTCTGCATCTCTTTTCTTTATAGTAGAAAGGGGAGTATCCATTATTTTTCTTTCACCAGCATAGCTTTGTATTTCCAAATTCAATCTATCAAATTCCATGATAGGATCACTATGGGAAGTAGTCATACCTACCTTTTTACCTTTCATAATAGGATCTCGATGAGAAGGTGAAAGTTTATTTGAAGGAATGGCTAAATTCTTATAGTTTTTAGCATAGATTGTCTCAATTTCTAATTATGTGATCTGATCTACAGGAAGAGGATCAATATTTAGCTTAAATATTTCAACATTAGGAGGTTGAAGTGGTAAGTGTTGAGGGTTACTGTCCAAATGAAGAGATGAACTACTTTGAGAAGGAGTTCAAGATCCAAACCTACAACCAAACAAACTTTTGTTACCCTTATAACCTTTATTTATAGGGTTGGTAGGCAAATTACTTAAGATATCTTAGAATTCATGATTTGAAGTATCAAAATGTATAAACATTCTTTTCTCCTGTGAAATCTAGGACCAAAATTTCATGTATGGAAACCACCTCTAGGAAAATTTCTATTGGAATTGAGCTGATTAGCATCACTATCAGAACTCTATCCCCACTCCTACTATCATTATTTTTGGCCGAACTAGGTTGGTCCCACCTAAAAATTATTGATAAATCTAAAAATGAATCAAATTTAATGACTGATAATCAAAAAACTACTCAAAAGATGCAAGACTAAATACCCCATATACTGTTATTTCTTAACAAATTAAATAGAACTAAACTAAACATCATCTAGCTATATCAAAAATCAACTGAAGTTATAACTAATATCGTAATGTCATAATTTCATTATAGAATACTTCATTGAAATCTCAAATGTAAATTAAATTTCTATCAAAATATCTCATTGATCCATCAATAAAAAGTTTGACTAAAAATTTCCAACATATTATTTTCAAATAAAACATCAAATAATATATGAAACCAACTTATTTATTTCAAAAAATTCTTGATAACTCCATGATTTCCTATATTCATTTAATCAACTAAAAATTTAGCATTTCAAAATGAAGATATAAAATCCTCGTAGGATATTTTCAAGGTGACAACATCAAATGAAAGATAAAATTGATATTATTTGCTTCAAAACCTAAACTTCATATAAATATCCAATCTGATGAGCGACTGATTTTGTCAGAGAATTATTATTTTGATATCTAGTCTCAAGACAAACACATAAATTTTGATTTTGAGATACTATTATCTCAACTAAGATTTTGCAAATGATATCTTTAAAATTATCCATCTATATATTAATAATATTTCTCAAAATATCATTTGCAAACCGACTAACTATATCATTAGTCTAAATCTTATAAATTACCTCCAAAAACTATCTAATCTAAACTAAAATCAAAGAACCTTACACTTTCTAAGATAATCTCGATATATCATATTTGTGATAAATAATCAAACTATAACTAATTCTTGCAAACCTAAAATTTTGGTAACGCATGCATTATAATTCTTTAAATATACTGACTATACCAAGAAATTTTCAAATTACAATGCAAACCTTCACACTATTTATGTCAATAATATAGACATTTTTCTCATTATATAAAATCTTCTCTAAAACTTAAATTAATTTCAAGGATCAGATAGATAAATGAACCAATATATTCACATCACCGAAATCAAGATTTTCAATCGTAGATGTTCTAGAATTCTCAGTTTCTAAAAATCTCAACAAATTAGAAAAGTAAAGACTCAGATTTTGAGAAGAAAGGTCCATAATCTCATATTTTTACATAAATAAATGAAAATACTAATAAAAACCCTTTTAACTACCAACCATCAAACATCCAAGCCAAAAACAAAACTATCAACTTACAAAATGAAAACTCATAGAATCCATCACTCAACCAACTCCATAAATTGAGAAGAATCATCAAATCGATAGACTTGCACATAGATCAAAATAACCCTTTTCACTTTTATTTTATCCAACCATTCCAAATTATGCATCTAGCTCTATTACCAAGAAAAAAAAAATGCATGCACCATTAACAAGTCCATGACACCAAACATATTCTGAGAGCCATTCACATCACATTTTAGAAACTCAAACATTTTAACATTTTATGTATTCCATACCAAAACATGCATATTCTTTCAAATTCCCATAACATACCACACAAAAACTACTTATATCTTAAAAAAATTCTAAGACTAAAAATCATTATCCTCTAAACATCCATGCACATAATGGGTTATTAACCTTTAAAAATTTAACGAATATGCAATCTATCCAAATTTCCTCATAGAAAACCATTCAAGAATTACTCATAACTTTCATAAATACTCGTGCAGATCAAAATTCAAATCAAAACTATCTCTTCACTATAAATTTCAATTTTCCTCATATATCACCATGATATTTTTAGAAAAAAAATCAATCAACACTGCACAAACATATTTGGTAATGCACCCTGAGATTTTTTTGACTTGAATTATTCAAAAATTCTCCATTACAACTCTAATAACTTGTCAAATCATAGCTCTACTTATATGAGAAGCTTTCAAATAATAAACCAAAAACCAAGAAACTCAAAACTTATATCCACCACCTCCCCATCGTAACCAACTATGTTACGCTCTCAAATCTCATTGGTTCACATTTACCAAGGATATATTTAGCACCTTTGCTAAATTTATTTCTAATGTTTTCATATTTAGCTAATTCTATTCCTTTTCACTACAATTATAGCTAAATTTCATAATTCAAGGACGGACAATTTGCATTAACTCCATTAAAACATCAAATTTTTGGCATATCCTAAAGCTTTGAGACAATGCCTTTGCATTAAATGTTTATGTCAATCCTTACCTCACCATGACGTTTGCCAGTTATTTATCACCTACCAACCTGGTGTCTAATGTCATGACTTTTTATTTTGAATAAATTCATATGCATTATGATATATTTCAAAGGTCTCAAGACAAATAAACCAACCCTTTGAAAATGTGTGCAAGGATTATAATAAGTTTGAAGAACACCTCATTCCCTCGATTGTATTCGATGAAACAAATCTAAGGTCCAAACCTTTTACCTTATATGAATATTTATGACCAAATAAATAATAAAATGCCCTCTATGCTTCAAAACTTATAATGGCTAATATCTTGAAATTGATAATGACTTAACTTAGAATATCAAATAGGACTTTGGAACTTAAGATACACAAGAATAATGATCAAGATATGCATCATTAGACAAAAGAATTACACAAAAACTTTGCAATATAGACTTGAAGTTTCAAACAACATCACCAATTATATCAAGCACATCAATGTTTCAAATGTTTATTATACCATAAGTAATAATAAAAAATGAGACTTTAATCTAATATATACATGATAGTCTTTATAATGAAGTGTATTGATTTTAAAATATATCATTTTTTGAATGCAATAATCATCCATCTATCATCATTATTTGTTCTAAAATGGTAATCAAATCATCTATAGAATCATCATAATCTATTAAAATATCAAAATTAAAAGTTTATTTTTTAACTAAAACTATTTCAAAATTGAACTATACTGAAAATCAACATAACTACTTACATTTAGAAATATATATATGTATATTATTCATTAGTCCACCATGCTTTTCGAAACTACTTAGAAACATAAATATGAATTCATCAACTAATGATTATCATTTTATAATAAAAAAATATGCATCTAAATAAACTATTAATTGACTACATCCCTGACACAATTTTAGATTTTATGACAGAGTCATCTCTATGGCAGCAAGTATTGATTTTTAAAAATTTAGGGGGTGTAAAAAATAGACATAACACTAGCGACCTTGCTAGTCAACTTTGTGTGATAAAATTGAGTAGCAATAAATTGTTTATTATAAAATAAAATTATCTTGAGATTTTGATCTAATAAAATAATTTCTCAAGTAGCTAAGCGTGAACTCCTTAAATAATAAATTTTATTAAGGGGTGGATTGTTTGACTAGCGTGACATGAAAAAAAGGAATTGGATAATAGAAAAGTTTGGGCTAAATGCATAATCAAATACAAATATCTTAAGTATAAAATTTAAAAATGAAGTAATACCTTAACAACCAATTACAATTCAACATATATTATTCATTTATTTTAAAATTTAAATTTGTAAAAGTAACTTCTGAAAATGAATGATACTTACAACAAATTTGTATCTTCCTTGTATTCTTCTTTTTCAATGTGACATTTTTCCATTTACAACCTTTCATTGATCATTCAAAAGTAAAGTACAAAAAAGATAGATAATAAAACAAATAGAAACAATAACAAATGAAAGACACAAAACCAAACAGCAAATCAAAAATAAAAATAAAAAGCAAAACAAACCAAAAAAATAGAAAATAAAATAAAGAACAAATCGAAAGATAACTAATCATAGAATGGTTTCAAGTGATGGTCATTGACTGAGTAACGCAACCAATTTATTTCAAGATCTTTAAGATGACATGCATTATTTCTAATAACTATGATAATTCTATAAGTTTCAAACCATAATGAGTCAAACTTATGATGTTCTCTAGAATCTTCATGAACTTTATCCCAATATAAAACTAAATCACCAACATTAAATTTTTTGTTAAAAAAAAATTATCAAAAAGCTTCTTTAATTTTTATTTAGCTCTTTCTAATTTCTACAAGGCTATTGCTTTGGATTCATTAAGAGCTACTAAATTATGCAAGCTTTGTTTAATTAAATTCGTATCTTCACTTACATATTGTAAAGCAGTCCTAGCTGAAGAAATCTAAAGTTTTATTGAAAAAGTAGCCTCAAATCTATATGTTAATATAAAAGATAAATAACCAGTAATTATTTTAATGATAGTTTTATCAACCCATAAAACTTCAAAAAATTTGAGATGTCAATTTCTTTTGTTATCACAAACTAGTTTCTTCATGATAGAAATCATTTTTTTATTTGTGGACTCAACTTGTCCATTTCCTTATGGATAATACTTAGATGAATGATTATAAATAATAGAGTATTTTCCTAAGAATTCTAAAAAAAATTGAAATAAATTGAAGTCAATTATCTAAAATAATTTCATATGGGATTCCAAATCTAGAAAAAAATTGATTTTCTAAGAAAGAGATTACTTCACATGTTATCGAACTCTTAAGTGCCTTAGCTTCAGACCACTTAGTGAAATAATGTGTGGCTATAAAAATGTATCTATGACCTACAGATGAAGGTGGGTGAATATCTGAAATAAATTCAATGTCTCATTTTTTAAAAAGTTTCTCAAAAATAACATGATTTAAAGGCATAGTAGGCAATTTATTTCTTCCAACAAATAATTGATAAGGCATGCAAGAACAAACCAATTTATAATCATTTTGAAATAAAGTAGGCCAATAATAACCTGCTCTCAAAATCTTATAAGCAATTGTTTTTGTAGCATAATGTCCACCACAATATCCTTCATGACAGCCCTTAAGAACCTTCTAAGTTTAATTATGTGTAAGACATCTCAACAAAACTCTATCTATATTACGATAAAATAAGAAATTTTTTAACAAGCATAAATTTAATGCTTTTAGTTTTAAAGAACGTCTTTATTTCTTATCTAAGTTATTAGGACAAGATTAATTTTAAAAATTATAAACTAAGTCATGATACCAATCATCTTCAACTAACAAATATTTTCATTCATTCATTTCAAGACCAAATTTTTAAAAATTAAAAAATTTAGCAATTTTCATAATTTTTAAGTGTGATTTTGCATTTAAGTTATCATCAACTGATAAAACCAAAATATTAATATCTGAAGAAGTATTTTTAGCTAAATGTTTTGTCAATTCATTACCTTTAATTATTTTATAGGTTTTAAATTCAAGATCAAACTCTTGAATACGTAAAATCCACTTAGCAAGCCTTCCCTAAATGGTTGGCTATTTTAAAAGATAAGACAAAATAGGTACATTAAATCGCACAGAAAATTTATTTATCATAAATAAATTTTAAAATTTAATCAAAGAGGAAACTAATGAGAAAATAAATTTCTCAATAAGAGGGTACCTAGTTTCTACATCTTTTAAAACTTGGCTCATATAATCGATTGATTTTTCTTCATTATTTTCAAATTCTTGAGTTATTACAGCTCCTATAAATTTTTCTATAACATTAACATAGAGAATAAATACTTTTTTAAAATCAGGTTTAGAAAGAACAAGAGCACTTACAATGGCATTTTTTAACATAATTAAAATCTAATTTAGCATTATCATCCCAATTAAATATTTTGTCTTTCTTAAACAACAATTGTAATGGATTACATTTGTCAACAAAATTTGAAATAAACATCCTAACAAAGTTTATTTTATCAAAGAAAGACCTCAAACTAGATTGATTCTTGAGAGGAGGTAACTCCTTAATAGCTTTAACATGTTCAAGTTCAATTGAAATGCCATCTTTTGAAATTATGTGTTCTAATAATTTACCTTCAGTCACACTAAAAATTGATTTTTTTAGATTCAAAGAAATGTCAAAAAATTTCCATCTTGTGTATACTTCAAAAAGATGGTCTAAATATTTTTTCTCTTTTTAGAATGTACGATGAGATCATTTAAATAAACTTGAATAACAATACCAATCAAATCATCAAAATCAACATGCATAGCTCTCTAAAAAGTAACTCTTGTATTCATCAATCCGAAAGGCATTCTATTATAAGTGAAAGTACCTCTATGAGTTGTAAAAATATTTTTGTCTATCTTCAAGATTCATGAAAATTTAATTATAACATGAAAATTCATCCAATAAAGACATCATTTATAATCATATAACCTATTACAAAATCTGATCTATGCTTGGTAGAAGAAAATTGTATTTTACACTAGCTTTATTTAGATCTCTAAAATTGACACATAGTCTAATGTTACCATTTTTATTTCTAAACAGAACTAGATTAGCTACCTACTTTGAATATGTTACATAAAAAATGATACCAGCATCAATCATCTTATCCAGCTCTTTGTTAATGGTTTCCTCTAACAAATGGTTGATTCTTTATATTTTTTGCCTACTAGATTTGATACCAGGATTAATAGATATATTATGTCTAATAATTTCAGTATCATACACTTTAATATCCTTATATGACCAAACAAAAATGTCAATGAACTCTTTAAACAATTTAATAAATTTAAATTTTTACTAGTAGTCACTTGAAATCCTAAATAAACATATTTTGGATCTTTTTCAGTACCTAAATTGATAAGAATAATTTCAATTATGATTCTCCTTGATGATTCTTCTATTCTATAAATTTTAAGTTGATCATTAGGTGAGAACATAGATTCTAAACTCAATAAACCAACAGGCAATTTATTAGTAGTTAATTGCAAATAATCTCTACAATTTAATACATAGTAATCATGATCAAAATAATTTATTTTAATAAATGAATCTATATGTTCATCACAACTAAAAACATGTCAACTATCATTAAAATCAAGAATATTAAGACAAAAAACTTCAACAAATAAAAATTGTGTATTAGGTTCAATCTCACTTATAGTTGAATTGGAAGCATAAACAAGAAGTTTATCAGCTTTAATATTGAATTTTCTAAGAATATGTGTAATGTTAAATGTTCAATTATGATCAAACCTTTTGTGTGTAATGGTTTAGGTGAGTTTGATTAGTATTATAGATCTTATAAACTTATCTAACAACTAACTTTGAATCTCTAAAAGCTTATAAATGTTTAATATTCAATTCTATTATTTTTTCTAATCCCAAACATAATGCTTCAAATTTTGTTATGTAATTAGTATTTTTAAAATATAATTTGAAATCATAATGAAAATTTTTATCTATAAGAGAAATCATACAAATTCTAACACCATTACCTTGTTGAGAGCAAGCTCTGTCAAAGTAAAGTAACCATAAAATATTCTTTTCAAATATTTTTTCATGTTGATTTTCTAGTTCATCTAACGTCAACAATTCACAATTTACAATTCTAGTTTCAATATAAGAAATATTAGAAGAAGAAGGTGATTCAATATGTGTTCCAAAAAAATACTCTTTTAATGAATGTAATTTTGTTATTTACAGGAACCCATGTTATATCTTTTCCAACAAAAGCTCCAGTTGCTTTAGACGAATCCCTTCCTAACAACATTGCTTAATTACTAAGAATATACAACACTTGAACATTAATCATGCATCTAATCCATTCTTCTTACATAATTTTAATGACTATATCATGAAACTTACCATAACTCTTAGTTTATCTAGAATCAAAACTAGTAAGCTTCCTACTATCTATTTCATAAGATATACCTAATTGATTTGCAATAGACTTAAGCATGATATTCTTTGAGGCACCTTTATCTAAGATACAATTATGAACTATTTTGTTAGCGATCTTGACTATAACATAGAAAGGAGGAATGTAATCAATAGGAAGATCAAAATGCTAAGCATAAATATGTTCATAATTGCCTTCTTCTTATAAGATTACATCAGCTCTAAAAATTTTCATAGCTTCATTAATCTTATCAAGCTATCTTGGAAGACTAGTTGTCTATAGTAAAGAAAATCTAGCTTTGATTGTTGAAAAATCATCAATTATGTTATAAGTTTTAGTGTCAGTTTGTTTAAAAATTTTAGATTTATAATATTGATATTGATTGTTATTATATCTAGTTGAGAAAGGAATGTTTTGTGTAGTATTATCATTCAAATTAATAGCATTATTTTGAAGTAATTTTCTTTTATCATCAATATAAAGTCTATCATTTATTATTTTATTGTTTTGAATGGAACTATAATATTTATTCATAGTATATATAACATAAATATTCTTATTTTCTGATAGATCATCCAGAGTGTTTATATTATACACTAGATCTTCTGATATTTCATCTTTCTCATGAAGAAATTTCTAGAATTTAAGAACAAAAAGACATGCATCTGAATTATGATCAAATTCACAAACATTATAATAATAAGTAATATCATCATTTTTATCTTCTTTACTATTTCTATTTGAGGAAGAAGGTTTATCATTAAGCTATCTTTTAATAGCAACCAGCTCATTGCCTAGACTTTGTATGGCCTTTAAAAATTTTGAAGTATTTGAATTTATACCTGTGAAAGACCTATCTTTAAAACCAATAAATTTAAGCTTATTTTCATATTCAATATAGAAACTTAAAGTATCACTATATTATGTAATGTCTTTTTTTTCTAAATCTTTTTTATACTTTAAAGGTAAAGTATTATAAAAATAAAATTTAGATAACTTTTTAGAAGGCCTAAGATCACATGGAAAATTTTGATGTAGCTTAGTGAATCTAGAAATTAAATGATAAATAGTCTCACCTAGATCAATGGAAAAATTCACAAGATTATAGACTAAATCAAAATCTTCTTTACATTTTTCAAAGGATAACTCTAGTCAATCTTCAACATCTCTCCAAGTGTCAATAACCTTAGTAGGCAGACTAACAAATACATGATAAGTTTTTCTATATAATGTTTAGAAAAAAAATCTAAAGTAAATATTTTCATTAGTTATTCTAAGAGTAACACAAACCAATCTAAAATCTTCTAAGTGATCTTCTCAAGATTCTCTAGAAGCACCAGAAAATTTTGGTATATTTAGTCCTTTAAGAGAAGGTAACTTATCAATATGATTCCCAACATTAATTAGATTAGTATAAATCCATGGTGCTACAGCTATCTAATGCTCTTCCTGAGCTTCATCTTCATCTTCACCTTCAATGAGATCATCTTGTTCTCTATTATTCTACAATCTATTAATCAAATCCTCTAGTCTCCGCTTTACTACTGATTGTTCTCCCACTAGTTGATCTCCTATTAGAAGCTTGAGTAGTTTCTACCTAAATAAATTGATTACCTTAAACCTGATGTTCTTGATCCAATTGTAAATTTATAACAAGAGTTTCAGCAGGCAAAACAAAATCATTAAATAGAAAATAATAAATAATAAAATGAGTTTCAAGCTTAAGATTAGTAGCTAAAACTCTTTCTCTATCTTCTTGAATTCTTCTATTTAAATTCATAATGTCTCATTGAGTTTTACATGTAAGATTTGAATACTAATCAATTTAAAATTATATAATCTCTTCTTCTTGATTTATGACTTCAATAACCTGATGAAGATTTTTGGGATGATTATACCATGCATAACATGTTAAATTGAAAACAACATCAACTTGATAATATTATATATCTATTCTAGATTGAATAATAGGATGTTGTTGACCTACAAGTACCATTAGCAAGAAGAAAACAAAACTTAAAACAAATTAGATTTTTAAACAAATTCCCTAACGGAGTCACTAAATTTGTTGATGATGAAAACTATATTGTCAATGAATCAACCATTTTGTCTATGACAAAGGTCAAGATGGAATCATACCAGTATAATCATGGGGTTCTAAAGTTTCAACTAAGTTCTTAATGATGTGAGAGGGTTTTTTATAAGTTCTAATAAATAATCAATAAGTTATCAAATGCAACTCATTCTATTATAACGATTAGAAATCCATTGTATCAAAACATGAATCAGTTAAGGTAAGAATATGTAATCTATTTTATCTGATAAATAAAACCTATGAATTAGATAATCTCTTAAAGAATAAAAATCTAATTTAGTAATATTTATATATTCAAAAAATATTTGATTTTTGTTGTAATATTCTCCAAGTTCACTTCAAGATACAAACAAAAATATAAAGGAAAGATTTAAGACTAGAGAAAAGATAAAGATATTCAAGAACATAACCAAAAGAGAGAGACACAATAACAAACAAACAAAAGATAATAAAATCTAGGAAAAGGACAACAAATTAATTTATTAAATAAATTAACTTAGTTTAACCAAAGGTAAACCTAAAATAAGGACTAAAAGATCAAATAATCTAAGGCTAAACAGAAACAAAAATTAATCTAATAAACTATGAAACAACTATCAAATAACAAGTCTAAATTAAACTAAACAGAAAAGACTATTTGATTGGAAAATCAAATAGATCTAAAGGCTAATTAAGATAGACTAAACACAAAAAGAACTTAAACTTTAAAAAAAATAACTAAAAAAAAAAGAAAGATCTATTACTGTCTAACCTAAAAAAAGAACCAAATTTTAAACTAAGAAGATCTTAAACTTAAAACAAATATAAAACTAAAAACAATCTAAGAGCGAAATACTAAGAAATAGATATATCACTAGATTAAAGAAAACTTTAAAAGATAAAATTATATTAAAGTTAGAGTCAAATAGATTACAATAAAGTATGCAAGTCTCAAAGGAGAGTCATCTTAGTAGAAAAAGATAATTTTATTGAGAAAACTAACATTCTTCCTTTACAATAACTTGAGTGATAACTTTACAATCGAAATAGATCAATGAAGTGTCACAAAATAATGAAGTGTTCATCATTTTTTCAGTTGAGTACTTGAAATCTATGCATAAGACTATGAATAGTAATCATCAAAAGATGTTAAGTTTAGCAAACTTTAGATAATCAATATTAAACGATAATAAAAAGCTAGATATACCTATGTTGCATAAGCAATTACTCAAGCATCAGATAAATTACCATTGGGTCTATCTGCAAGAGTTGTACTATCTCAGAGAAGTTGAATAAAAAGAAAAAAAGAATAATGAACAACACTTCAATTATGGATTTATCTTATGCATTAAGACAAACATTATACTCCATTTCTATTGTAGGGAATTATACCAATCTTGTTCTAAATTCAATTATATTTTCATCAACCTCTAATTTGATTCTCTTTATCATTCTGACCTCCATTAGAGTATCAGGGTCTGACTAACTTTTAGCTCTTTTTTTGTAGATCTTTTTTTAGTAGGAAGGGGAATATCCATTTTTTTCTTCTACCATCATAGCCTTGTATTCTCAAATTCAATCTATTAGATCCCATGATAGGCTCAATATGGAAAGTAGTCATACCTACCCTTTTACCTTTCATAATAGGCTCTTGATAAGAAGGCAAAGGTTCATCTGAAGCAATGGCTATATTTTTATAGTTTTTAGCATGGATTATCTCAATTTCGAGTTGTGTGATATGATTTATAGGAAGAGGATCAATAGTTGGCTCAAATCTTTCAACATTAGGAGGCTAAAGTGGCGAGTGTTGAGGGTTACTATCTAAACAGTGAGATGAACTACTTTGAGAAAGAGTTTGGGATCTAAACCTATGGCCAAAAAAACCTTTGTTACCCATATAACCTCTATTTATAGGGTTGGTAGGCAAATTACTTAAGATATCTTAGAATTTAAGATTTGAGGCATCAAAATATATAGACATTCTTGTTCTCTTATGGAATCTAGGACCAAAATTTATTGCATGGAAACCACCTCTAAGAAATTTCATATTGGGATTGAGCTAATTAGCATCACTACCAGAACTCTATCCCCATCCCCTATTGTCATTACTTCTAGCTGAACTAGGTTGGTCCCACCTAGACATTATGGACAAATCTAAAAACGAATCAAATATAATGACTGAGAATCAACAAACTACTTTTAAAGAGTAAGACTGATTACCCCATATACTGTCATTTCTTAACAAATTAAATAGAACTAAACTGAACATCATCTATCTATATCAAAAATTAACTAAAGTTACAACTAATATCACAATGTCATAATTTCTTTACTGAATACTTCATTGAAATCCAAAATGTAAATTGAATGTCTGTCAAAATATCCCATTGATCCATCAGCAAATGGCTTGACTAAAAAAAATTATCATATTATTTTCAAGTGAAACATCAAATAATATCTAAAACCAACTTATTTATTTCAAAAATTTATTGATAACTCTATGAATTTCCTATCTTCATTTAATCAAATAAAAATTGAGCATTCCAAAATGAAGATATAAAATCCTTGTAGGATATTTTTAAGGTGACAACATCAAATGAAAGTTGAAACTGATATTATTTGCTTCAAAACCTAAACTTCATATAAAATCCAATCTGACAAGCAACTGATTTCATCAAATAATTATTATTTTGATATCTAGTCTCAAGACAAACCCACAAATTTTGATGTTTAGATACAAATCTAATAAAAACCTCATTGTATCTATTATCTCAATTGAGAATTTGCAAATGATATCTTTAAAATTATTCATTTATATATTAATAATATTTCTCAAAATATCATTTGCAAGTCGGTCAACTATATCATTATTCCAAATCTTATAAACTATCTCCAAAAACTATCTAAACTGAAACTAAAGAACCTTACACTTTATAAGATAATCTTGATATATTAGATTTGTGATAAATAATCAAATGGTATCTAATTCTTTCAAACCTAAAATTATGGTAACACATGCATGATAATTCTTCAAATATACTAACTATACCAAGAAATATTCAAAATACAATGCAAACCTTCACAGTATTTATGTCAATAATATAGACATTTTTTCCATTATATAAACTCTTCTTTAAAACTTAAATGAATTGCAAGCATCAGATGGACAAATGAACTAATATATTCACATCATTGAAATCAATATTTTCAATCGTAGACATTCTGGAATACCCATTTTTTTTAAATATCAATAAATTAGAAAAGTAAAGACTCGTATTTTGAGAATAAATGTCCATAATCTCATATTTAGACATAACTCAATAAGATACCAATAAAAACCCTTTTAACTTCCAACCATCAAACATATAAGTCAAAAACAAAACTTTCAACTTGTAAAATGAAAATTCATAGAATCCATCACTGAACCAACTCTAAAAATTGAGAAGAATCATCAAATCTACAAACTTACACATAGATCAAAATAACCCATTTTGCTTCTAGTTTATCCAACCATTCCAAACTACGCATGTAACTCTCTTGCCAAGATAAGAAAATAAATACATGCACCATTAACAAGTTTGTGACACCAAACATAATCTATTCTTTCAAATACCCATAATATACCACATAGAAAATGCTTACATCTTAAAAAAATTCCAATACTAAAAATCATTATCCTCTAAACATCCATGTACATAATTGGTTATTAACCTTTAAAACTTTAAATAATATGCAGTCTATCCAAATTTCCTCATAAAAAACCATTCAAGAATTACTCAAAACTTTCATAAATGCTCATGCATATCAAAATTCAAACCAAAATTATCTCTTCACTATAAATTACAATTTTCCTCATATGTCACCATGATATTTTTTAAAAAAATCAATCAACACTACACGAACATACCTGGTAATACACCCTAATATTTTTTTGACTAGAATTCTTCAAAAATTCTCCACTACAACTCCAAGAAATCATTGAACTATAGCTCCTCTTCTACAAGAAGCTTACAAATAATGAACCAAAGACCAAGAAACTCAAAACTTATATCCACCACCTCCCTGTTATAACAAACTATGTTATGCTCTCAAATCTCATTGGTTCATGTTTACCAAGGATATATTTAGCACCTTTACTAAGTTTTATTGTCGATGCTATCAAATTTAGCTACTTCCATTCTTTTTCACTAAAATGATAGCTAGCTTCCATAATTCTAGGAAGGACCATTTTCATTAACTCCATTAAAACGTTATATTTTTGGCATATCCTAAAGTTTCAATACCATGCCTTTGCATTAAATGTTTATGTCAATCCTTACCTTACCATGACATTTGCCAGTTATTTATCGCCTGCTAACCTAGCATCTAATGTCATGCCTTTTGATTTTGAATAAATTCATATGAATTATGATATATTTCAAAGGTCTCAAGACAAATAAACCAATCCTTTGAAAATGTGTGCAAAGATTATATTAAGTTCAAAGAACACCTCATGCCCTCGATTGTATTCCATGAAACACGTCTAAGTTCCTAACCTTTTACCTTAGATGAATCTTTAAGACCAAAGAAATAATAAAATACCCTCTATGCTTCGAAAGTTATAATGGCTAGGATATTGAAATTGATAACTACTTAACTTAGAATATCAAATAGGAATTTGGAACTTATGATACACAAGAATAATGATCAAGATATGCATCATTAGACAAAAGAATCACACAAAAAATTTGCAATATAGACCTAAAGTTTATGACAACATCACCAATTATTTCAAGCACATCAATGTGTCAAATGTTCATTATACCATAAGTAATAACTAGAATTGAGACATTAATCTAATCTATACCTTCATGATAGTCTTTATAATGAAGTGTATTGATTTTAAAATATAGCATGTTTTAATGCAATAATCATCCATCACCATTATCTGTTCTAAACTAGTAATCAAATCATATATAGAACCATCATTATTTGTTAAACGGTCAAAACTAAAAGTCTATTTTTTAACTGAAATTGTTTCAAAATTGAACTATACTAAAAATCAACATAACTAAACATATTCAGAAATATATATTTGCATTTTATTCATTAGTCCACCATGCTTTTCAAAACCAATTTGAAACATAAATATGAATTCATCAACTAATGATTATCATTTCATAATAAAAAAATATGTATCTAAATATACTATTAATTGATTGGGTCCTTGACATAGTATTATATTTTATGATAGGGTCATCTCTATGACAAAAAGTATTGATTTTGAAAATTTTAGAGGGTGTAGAAAATAGGCATAATAGCACCCACTTGATAGGAGGATTAACCCCATATGACTAAGCACTAACTCAGTCAAAAGACATTTCTAAAAGCACCAACCTCTAAGGTAGATCCAATTTCAGCTTGACCAAGCACCAACTTAGCTAAGACCAATTCTGTAAGTTCCAACCTGCAAGGAAGCTTTAACTCCCTCCAGCACCAACTTAGTCAATCACACTTATTTCCACTTAGCTCTCTATCATATTTATGTAAATATTATCCACTATCATACATTAGTAAAACCTCTTTGATGAAACTCTCTCAATAGATGATTATCATTCCTCCAGCTCTACTCCACTTGATCTCTCACAAAACTGTCTCTAGGATTCTTCGCTTAACTAGCCCTCTTCAAGAATAATTAGGCCATATGACCTTGATCTTCAAGTGTATAATGATATTCAAGTGTATAAACCTATATGATCATCATGAAATAATTATTTTCTCTCTCCTAATGGTTTACAACATGTTACCCAACCTCCTTAGGCTCATTGATTTATCAATCCATTCTCTTCCTCTAAGCTTACTCAAATAGGTCTAAAACTACCTTGTATATATACCATTCCTTGTTCATATACCACTTAGTCGGTCACACACCATTAACCTCTTAGTTTAGACATAAAATCAATCTTAAGACACCTCATAAAAAACATTCAAATTACCTTTAGACCTATTTAGGTTTGGAACAATTCAATTAGGCCTCATTTCTCTTTTAGACCTCATGAAGACCTAATTGCATTAGGTTTGTCTAGTAATGTGTAAACTTGATCCCTTGGAACATCTTTCACCTCCATAGACATCAATATTATTTCATTAAAAACTCAAATATACATTACCCAACATCCTGTGAGTTCCATAACTCTTTTTAGGTCAAACCACTTCATGAAACCCCTCAATAGTACTCAGTCCTATTAGGCCTGTGTACACCAAAAAGTCCCTATTTCAATAATAAAGCTCAAACACACTAGATCCACTCAAATATGATTAAAAAAAGTATATATATAGAATCTAGATTACCTTAGGTTCATTACCAAATGTATTTGACACTTCCACTCAAGAGATAAGGCTTTAAGATCACCTCTACAACTCACTCACTCAAAACCTGCCAGATTACCTCAAAACATAGTCATGGTGACTTAGACCTCCAACACCTATGTAGAAATTTTAAATAGCTCCTAATGCATGTACATGGTTATTACATATCCTCAAGACATCCTCAAATTAAAAACTCATATGGTCTAATGATAAATATTTATCTTGCAGGCCAACTTATTAATATCATATCACACAGACCAAACTAAATGAAACAGGTCATTTTTGTGAACAACTTTTCACCATATTCACAGACCTTCAAAAAAAATTGAAAGTATATATATGATGTAAAATTATTTAATAACGTATCCATGCACTTGGTTTCATTATTCTATCATGAAAACACATTCCAATTCATCTTCTCACTATTCTCTAGGTTTTACACTATTTACACCATTAGGCCTATTAGAGACTGACTAATTTGGATGATCAGTTTAGCACACTTAAATGGTGGAACATATCCATAAACTTTATTTTAGCTAATTTTTACACCCAAGTTTTGCATCTTTATTTTGGCTAAGTGTAGCATCCTTAATGGTTTATCCCCACAACAAAAAAAACCAAGTGTTATTTGCTTCAGAAGCCTTTGTTTGGTCTTTTGTAAGTGTTATTTTAGTCTTTTTGCTCAAGTGTTATTTATTTTGGCAACACTTTACTTTAAGTTTTTTGACCAAGTCTCAAAGGAATTGTTTCTAAATTTTTCTAAAACAAAAAGGTATGAAGGAATTGGTCCTTTTCAAGTTTTTTGAAGGGTACATTTCAAGATTTTTGAAGGATCATTTCTAAAGCGAAGGGACATCTCCATATTTTTGAAGGGACATTTTCATCCTACCAAAGGGTCTTTTTCTCATGAAAGTGTCCTAAACAAGTTTTTTGAAGGTTACTTTGCAAGATTTTTTAAAGAAATGTCCCTTACATTTTTTCTAAAAGAATTATCTCTTGCAACTTTTTTAAGGGAATTGTTTCAGACTTTTTGTCCGAAACAATCTTTTCGAAGGGTCTTTTTTTCTAGTGAAGTGTCCTTTACAAAATATTGAAAGGTGCATTTCCATTCTATCTAAGGTCTTTTTCTCTTGTGAAGAGATGTTTTCAAAAAAATTGAAGGGCACATTTCAAGTTTTCAAAAAGCATCTACACGATTTTTGAAGGATTTGTTTTAGACTTTTTATCCGAAACAATCTTTCTAAAGGGTTTGTTCTTTCAAGGAATTGGTCTGCTTCAAGTATTTCCAAAGGGACACTTTGCATTTTTCTGAAGGATTTGGCTTAAACATTTTTTCTGAAGGAATTATTTCAGACTTTTTGTCTAAAACAATCTTTCTAAAGGGTCATTTCTCAAGTGAAGGGATGCTTGTAAAAAGTTTGAAGGGTCTTTTTCTATGAAAAGTGCCCTACACAATTTCCTCAAAGGGCCTTTTCTCAAGAAAGTGTCTTTTTTGGGCTTTCCAAAGGGACATTTCAAGAATGTTGAACGGCATGTTTAGGCTTTCGAAGAGGTGAAATGAGAATGTTGAAGGGTTATTTTCAGCAAGAGTGTCCTTCAAAAAAAATTTGAAGGGACACTTTGAGAAAGCCCAAAAGAATTGTTTCAAACATTTTGTATGAAATAATCTTTCCAAAGAGACACTCCAAAAGGCCTGAAAGGACATAGATCAATCAAAATGGACTAATCAAAAGGGGCCTCAAAGGTTTTTTATTTTAGGGAAAATTCCCTCAAGAAATTATTCAAAAAGAATGCCCAAAGGAAAGGCTCAAAGGAAATGCCTCCAAACAAATGGTCCTAGTAGAGTGACGGCTATATAGACGTCAACTTCAAGATGAGGGACTAGCCATTGGCATTCAAACAAGAAGATCCCAAGCATCCAAGGGATCATATTTTTCATCCACCAAAGTAAATTAAGGGACTCACCTCACCATTGATCAGATCAAGATCTGAATCATTTTTTATGACCAATCAAATAAGGAAGATAAGGCCAACAGAGTAAAAATGACTCTCCCCTACATTGTTTCACACCTCAACAAGCTGATGGAAATTTGTTAGCATCAACACAAATTTGCAACAATTGGACTCTCTTGTAATAACCATATTGATTCCATTACTCAAAATATCTTGATTTTATTAGGCAATCATTGGAGAAGCATCTTTGAGAGAGCAGGTCAAGAGTGTTCGAGGGAGGTGGCATGGATCAATTAGATGGCTTAAATGAGCATCATGGGAAAAGATGGTTACAACTAGAGATGGAGACTCCTAAAAATTTGATTCCTCTCTTTGGTACCTAAAGGTCTTCCCCTCTCACTTCCTCTCTACTATATATATAGCCCATGTGCTAGTGTAAAAACACCCACATAGTGTATTGTGAAGCCCTGCTGAATTGATGTCATGTTTTGCATTTAAACATTGGTACAAGTCTTTTTATTTAAAGTTATAATAAATTTTATGAGTGTGTAAGTGACATATAGTGACAAAAAGTGATGTTTTTCATCCTTCTATCCTTTGTCCTTCACATCTGAGCAAAAGTTTTGGGTCTAACAAGTCATATAGAGTGCGTCCAAGTGTGTTGAATTTTTACATGTGTATAACTATTCTTGGAATGTACAGGTTGTCTTTTAGTCAATTTTCCTCATGTCATTTCATACATCTCACCTCTATACTAAAATACTTGTGTTAGAATTTTTAGATGTTGAAAATAGTCTATGTATTTTATTGTATCATGCACTAGGGTATGGCATTCATGTGGAAGATAATCTTGGTGCATCAACATTCTTAGAACAGGTTTCTTTATGTAATTTTTAACCCTTTTCCTTTTGATCAAGTTGGTTTAAACAGAGGTTGTTTTTGTAGAGATACATTCAGGGAGCTAGCCCTTTTAATCTAGAGGTTCATTTCCTCTGTAAGCATACCCAAATGCATGGAAATGTTATAACATTTCCCAAATCTAGAAGAGGATTGAACACTCTCTTCTAGGGTGAAATATTTGGAGACAATAGTTCTAGCACACCTGGTGTGAAAATTATTGACATGTCAAGGTGAATGTTGGTCTTGACAAGCCTAAGGTTGTAGAAATATTCTTAATCCAGCATTTGGTGATTCCAAAAGGTGATAATCTCTGGTTGTAGATCAAGTTTCCCATATTATACTTCATGGTCCACACTAGGTCATCTAGGACTTCTGATCAATTCCCTCTAGTTGAAGTTCTTCTTGAAGAACAACACCCTGAACCATTCTCAGTGCTTAAAGATCCTTGACAAGGAGGTTTTGGAGAAGAAGAATAAGTTGAGGAAGTTAGAGAAACATGAGATCAAGAGGAAAGAAAAGAAATGGATATGTAGTAACCTTTCTCAACCTTTAACACCCAAAATCCAATTAGCATTCCTGCATAGGACCCTATTCTTCCCAATGCTACCAAGAATCTCCTTGGTTTCAATGGAGAGGGTCCTATTACCCCATATGAGTATATTAAGTACATCTCAAATTTTTGTAACTTTCATAATGTCACTTGAGCCAATATAACCATTAGATTGCTTACCATGTCTCTAAGAGGTAAGGCACTTGACTGGTATAGGACTTTGGAAGGTGGTTGCATTACAAGTTGGGATGGCTTTGGGGAATTGTTGGTGACTAGATTTGAGAATAAGAGTGACCATACTTCATTGATCCATTAGTTGAACATGATAAATAGAGGTCCTAATGAATCCATGGGAGATTTAAATGAAATATTTCAAAGGACATGGCATAGGTTTTCACCTGTCATGAGACCTCCTTCAAGCTTTGTGTTCCCCACCTATCTTAAGGGTATTGGTACTAATGTGGTAGTGATGTTATAGTCAATGGGAGGATTCACTTTGCTAGATGCATATAAGAGAGCTATTGAAGCTGAGAATAGCTTGATACAAGCTAGAAACCTACCTCTAAGAGTTTCCATGCCTTTGTTGTCTCATACTTCAGTTGAATCTCCAAGCGTAGCCCAAGTTCCTAATGCCAATGTCAAGTTGAGAACCTTTATCAAGAAGATGTACAATACTATGGATAAAGATGAGGAGATCTAGTCATTATGAGCTCAACTCAAGCAAGCTCAATTCCAAGAAATTGATCCACCTAACCCTCAATACTATCCTCAACAAGGATATAGAGCTCCACCCTAATACAACTACCAATAAAGAGGACAAGGTCAATAAACTTTCAATAGGCATCCCAATGCCTATAATCCCAATTCTACTCCTTCCATAAAGGTTTTTATTCTAATAAATGCTAACCTGGTCTAAGGAGAAGATTATTTGGACCAATGGGGACAACCTCAAGGTCATTTTATGCATGATAATGGAGAATCTATCCAATCTTTGGTGGCACAAGAAGAGACTACTCCTTACATGACATCAAAAGAAGCAAGTCCAATGCAAAATGATATGGAGAGAGTAACAGCCAAAGTGTAGGTATGATGAAATTTCAAATGAAATGTGATTATGTGTTGAATTAAAGCACGTTAGTTGTATCCAACATAAGAGCCAAGAAGAGATCTATAGTATATGTTTTATGAGTACATGTGACTCCAATCGATACCTCTCAAAGGCCACAAACTGTGAATCCTAGTGTAATACCTACTACTAGTCATGACCCTCAACAAAGTCAAAATGCAAGTAGGGTTTTGAAGCCTATATGAAGCAGGTTCAGACTCCCTTACTACCTTCAATAATGCAATAAAATGTTAATACTTCCCCTCTAAACATTGTTGATTCTTTAAATAATACCAAGACAAGCATATCTCTTTAGGAAATCTTGCATATACTTGGTCAAAAGGAACTCTTATAAAAACAAATTGCAAACATTCATGTAGCCCCTAAAAATTCAAAACACAAGAGTGTGGCCCTTATCGATTCTCCAAATCATGTCTTAAAGCCCTCCACCAAATTTTAAAAGCTTCCACCCTTCTACCTCACACTCATTGTGGGAGACAAGTTGGTTCATGGTGGTGGCTGATAAGTTGGGATTGAAGTATGAACCACATAGTAAAGTTGTGTTGAATTTTGAAGGGATAGAAACCAATATAGTGGGATTGGTCAGAGGTTTGAACATGATTTCCCAATTTTCCCCATTTTATAAGACGTTGTGGTGGTAGACCTTCCAACTCATTTTGCTATCTGCTTATCAAGAGAATTCAAGGATAAGATAGGAGGGTACCTTTATACGTATTGGTATTTTATAACTTTTAAAACAAGATATGAAACCAAGGTGACTATAATGACTCATCCCTTAGCAAGGTTTCATATTTATCCATACATGGAGACAAGTTCAAATCAAAATTGTCTAATTAGTAAAGAAGAAGAAAAAAAAGAAGAAGAAGGTGTCATGGATGGTGAAGTAGCCACCCCCCTTAAAGGTATTTCTTATCTTTTCCTTGATAAGTATAGCATTAAATTCATGGACTTGATCCATATAATTTCATATAAGAGACTGATTTGGGAGTTTATTGTATGCATGAAAAGGATGTTTCAATCCCTTCACTCACTAATGAAGATCATGAACTTGAAGGAATATGGGAGATGTTTTTTGATGGCTCAAGAAGTAAAGTAGGTGCAAGAGTTGGTGTTATGTTAGTTTCTCCACCAAAGAATCAATATTAATCCTCATATAGATTCCACTTCAGTTGTACCTACAATATGGTAGAATATGAAAGCCTAGTTCATGGCCTCCAATGGGCAAAGAAGAGAGGGATTAAGAATTTAAAAGTTTATGGAGATAGTGAATTGGTCATCCATCAAGTGAGAAATCAAGTTGAATCAAAGAATCCCTTGTTTAAATATTACAAACATAGGGTATGGGACCTACTTGAATACTTTGATGCCTTCAAAATATAGCCCATATAAAGGGATTCAAATAAACATGTTGATAGATTGGCTGCCATAAGAGCACAGTTTGATGCAGTTGTTGATGTAGGAAAGGAGAAGGATTAGTCTCATATCAAGGTCATTGTGAGGCATTATTTTCCAAATAATGAAGTGTCATGACAAGTGCTTGAAATTGATGAACACATTGCACACTTCTTACAAAATGAGGGAGGATTCTCCTCAAGGAACCAAAAGAGACTGCATGATCAATATGAAGAACAAGTTATTCAACTAAAGACAGACAAGATACCTAAGGGGCTGATTTCTTTAGAGAGTTTTTTCAATGAATATGATCGAAAGAAGAAATAAAGAGTGATCATGTCAATGAAAGAAGAGAAATATGAGAGATTCATGATTTACAAGGACAAGCTCCTAAAAATTGGTATGGTATGTTCTCTGTCTGAGAGGTAGGCCTTTACTGAATTATGTAAAGAGTTCCATGACATCTTTACTTGGCAATAAAAATGTTTGAAAGGTTTTGATCTAAGTTTAGCTCATCACACCATTGATTTAGAACTTGGAGCTAAGATAGTTAGATAGAAACAAAGACCTATCAATCCCAAGATAGAGGAACTCATAAAGAAAGAGCTAACCAAATTGATTGAGTCTAGGATTATTTTTCCTATCAAACACTCAACTTGGGTGGCTAATATTGTACCTATCTGAAATAATAATGGAGAGATCAAACTTTGTGTGTATTTTTGAAACCTTAATAGGGCATCTCTCAAGGATCATTATCCACTACCTTCCATGGAACAAATTCTATAAGTTGTTTCAGGTTCTCAATGCTTCTCACTTCTTGATGGTTATTCAGGTTACAATCAAATACTGGTGAATGAAGAGGATGATTTCAAGACAACCTTCACTACAAAATGGGGGACCTTTGCCTATAAGAATATTCCATTTGGTTTATCCAATGTTGGAGCTACATTTCAAAGGGAAATGGACATGGCTTTTAAAGGTTTGATCAATAAGTTTTTGAGTGTATACCTTGATGATATAACTATTTTTTCAAAGGGTGCTACTGATCATATAGAACATCTAAGGTAGGTGTTTGAGAAATGTAGGGAGTATGGAATATCCCTTAATCCAAAAAATTGCATCTTTGTTGTCCATGAAGGTAAGCCATTGGGTCATATTATTTCAAAATAAGGCTTGTCTATTGACCCTGAGAAGACTGAGGATATTCTAGGCTTGTCTTTACCTCAACACAAGAAAGGACTTCAAAGCTTATTGGGGAAAATAAACTTTGTAAGAAGGTTTATTCCAGGATTTGGAACTGTGGTAAAGCTTATCATATCCATGCTCAAGAAGAACCAAGCTTTTGCTTGGATAAAGGAAGGAAAGAGTAGTTTTGAGGCAATCAAGCAAGAAATATCAAAATATCCTACTCTTCAACCTAAACATTGCCAAAGATTTCATACTCTATACCTTTGCTAACCTTGATATAATCTCAACTATGTTTATGCAAAATAATGATGAAGAGGTAAAGCAGCCAATTACATTCTTCAGCCAATGATTGGAAGATTATGAGGTCAAATATACATTTGTTGAGAATCTAGCTCACAGAGGATTGAAAAAATTTAGATACATGGTTTCAAACAACAAGATACATATCATGGTTTCTCATCCTAGCACCAAGGAGTTTCTCCTAAGCAAAGACCTCAATGAAAAAAGAGTTGGGTGGATTACAAAGGTGATGGAGTATGACGTGGATATTAAGGCTAAAAACTTGGTAAGAGGAAAAGGATAATGTGAGCATTTAGCTTAATATTTCCAAGAGCCAAAAGAGGAAGTCTTGATCAACCAAGTTTAACCCTAGCAAGTCGATCACATACAAGTTCAAAGTTGGGCACAAGACATCATTAGTTTTCTTTAAAATGGTGAGTGCCCCAATGGCTTAAACAAGTATCAAAGGAGGTATTTTAGATTGTAGACCATTCCTTACTATCTTATAGATGGTGTTCTTTTTATAAAAGATGTTAATAGTGTATTGTTAAGGTGTGTTAACAACAATCAATTTGACATGCTGCTAGAAAAGTTTCACAATGGTGCAGATGGAGGTCATTTCTCTCCTAAGATAACTGCTATAAAGCTAATGAGGGGTGGTTACTATTGGCCTAGTCTTTTTAAGGACTGTTACCACTGGGCTAAAAAGTTTCCTCAATGTGACTTCTTTGTAGGCAAATAGAAACTTGCAGCCTTTCCATTGAATCATATCCAAGTAGACCAACCTTTCATGTAATTTGGCCTTGATTTCATTAGTATGATCAACCCTCCATCAAGTGTTAGACACAAAATGATATTGATTGCTACTAACTACTTCACAAGGTGGGTACAGGTTGTTGCATTGAAGGAGGCAAGAGAAAATGTTATATTGGAGTTCTATAAGAGAATTATAATAAAGTTTGGAGCTCCCCATGTTATCATTTTTGATAATGCATTTGCTTTCATAAGTGCTAAAATTTTTGATTGAGAAAATAGGAATGGAGTTTTCTTGAGTACCTCATCCAACTATTACACTCAAGGTAATGGGTTGGCTAAATCTACTAACAATAATCTCATCAAGATCATCAACAGGACATTGGAGAACAATCAAAGATCATGGCACAACAAGTTGAAGATAGCCTTATGGCCTGACGAGATTAATCCTAAGATATCAATTGGTAATTCTCCCTTTTTGCTTATTTATGGGAGAGATGCTAGGTTGTCCATATCTCAAGAACTCCCTACTCTATAACTTGCACAGTAGCTGGAACTACTTGAAAATACTCCATTAGAAGTTAGATTGACAGAACTAATGTAGCTACAAGAAGAAAGAGACAATGCACATAAGACCATAGAACACCACCAAGTTCTCATGAAGAAGGCCTTTTACAAAAGAGCAAGTGAAAGAGTGTTCAATAAAGGTGACTTGGTTCTAAAATGGGATGAGGATAAAGTAAAACTAGGTAGACATACAAAGTTTGACACTTTATGGAGTGGCCCTTACATTGTTATCAAGTACAAGCAAAGCAACTCTTTTCAGTTGACCAAGATGAATAGAGAAGAATTGCCTATCCATATGAATGGGATATATTTGAAGTTCTGTTATTAGTCCTTACAAGTCTATTGTAAATAGTAGTTTAGGCGTGTTTCCTTTGGTTTTTTGTTGTGTTCCCTAAGTGCTTTGTATAAAAAGTGTGTTTCCTTCCTTTTGTTTGGTTTGCATATCTACCTTTGTGTGTATGAATCAATCCAGCTTATGTTTTTGGGCCAAAAGCATGTTCAAGTCATTTTTGGGTGCTTATATGTGTGACTACATGCCCAATGGAAGGATTTAGGCAATTGGTATTAGGCATAGTAGGCATGCCTCCCCTAGGAATCACCAAGAATGTTATCCAATTTTTACACCCAAGTTTTGCATCTTTCTTTTGGCTAAGTACAACAGCCTTATTGGTTTATCCCCATAGCAAAAAAAACCAAGTGTCATTTCCTTTGAAGCTTTTGTTTGGTATTTTGCAAGTGTTATTTCAATCTTTTTTCTCAAGTGTTATTTATTTCGACAAGGCTTTGCTTCGAGTTTTTTGTCTAAATCTCAAAGGAATTGTTTCAAACTTTTTTCTAAAACAAAAAGGTCTAAAGGAATTGGTCCTTTTCAAGTTTTTTGAAGGGTACATTTCAGGATTTCTAAAGGATCATTTCTAAAGTGAAGGGACATGTCCATATTTTTGAAGGGACATTTTCATTTTGTCGAAGGGTCTTTTTCTCATGAAAGTGTCCTAAATAGGTTTTTTGAAGGGTACTTTGCAATATTTCCAAAAGAAATGTCCCTTACATTTTTTTTGAAAGAATTGTCTCTTGCAACTTTTTTGAAGGAATTATTTTAGACTTTTTGTCTGAAACAATCTTTTTGAAGGGTCTTTTTATCTAGCAAAGTGTCCTTTGTAAGAACATTTCCATTCTACCGAAGGGTCTTTTTCTCTTGCGAAGGGACATTTTCAACTTTTTTGAAGGGCACATTTCAAGTTTTTGAAAGGCATCTATAGGATTTTCAAACGATTTGTTTCAAACCTTTTGTCTGAAATAATCTTTTTGAAGGGTTTGTTCTTTCAACTAATTGGTCTACTTCAATTATTTCCAAAGGGACACTTTGCATTTTTCTAAAGGAATTGGCTTAAACATTTTTTTCAAAGGAATTATTTCTAACTTTTTGTCTGAAACAATCTTTTTAAAGGGTTATTTCTAAAGTGAAGGGACACTTGTAAAAAGTCCAAAGGGTCTTTTTCTATGTAAAGTACACTACACACTTTCCTTGAAGTTATTTTTATTGAGAATGTGTCCTTTTTGATCTTTCCAAAGGGACATTTCAAGAATGTTGAAGGGCATGTTTACGCATTCAGAGAGAGAAATGAGAATGTCAAAGGGTTATTCTTAACAAAAGTGTCTTTCAAAAAAAATTTGAAGGGACACTTGTATAAATCCTAAAATAGTTATTTTGGACATTTTGTCCAAAATAATCTTTCTGAAGAGACACTCCAAAAGGCTCGAAGGACATGGATCAATCAAAATGAACCAATCAAAAGGGGCCCAAAAGGTTATTTCTTTTAGAGAAAATGCTCACAAGAAATTGTTTGGAAAGAATGCTCAAAGAAAATTCCTCTAAATAAATGTTCCCAGTAGAGTGATGGCTATATGGACGTCAACTTTAGGATGAGGGACTAGTCATTGGCATTCAAACAAGAGGATCCCAAGCATCCAATAGATCACATTATGCATCCACCAAATTAGATCAGAGGGATCATTTCACCATTGATCAGATCAAGATCTGAGTCATTTTTTATGACTAATCAAAAAAGGAAGATAAGGCCAACAGAGTGAAAATGACTCTCCCTTATGTCATTGCACACCTCAGCAAGCTGGTGGAAAGTTGTTAGCATCAAGACAAATATGTAATAGGTGGACTCTCTTTTAATAACAACATTGATTCCATTACTCAAAATATCTTGATTCTACTAGGCAATCATTGGAGAAGCATCTTTGAGAGAGAGGTCAAGAGTGTTCAAGGGAGGTGGCATGGATCAATTAGATTGCCTAAATGAGCATCATTGATAAAGATAGTTGTAGTTGGAGATGGAGATGGAGACTCCTAATAGATTTATTCTTCTCTTTGGCACCCAAAGGCCTCCCCCTCTCACTTCCTCTCTGCTATATATACAACCCTTGTGCTAGTGTAAAAACACCCATGAAGTGTATGGTGAAGCCCTATTGAATTGATGTCATATTTTACCTTTAATAATTGGTCCAAGTCTTTTTATTTGAAGTTCTAAGTAATTATCTAAGTTTGTAATTAACATATAGTGACAACAAGTGATGGTTTTCATCCTTATGTCCTTTTTCCTTCATACCTAAGCAAGAGTTCTAAGTCTAACAAGTCATATAGAGTGCATCCAAGTGTGTTGAATTTTTACATGTGTATAACTATTTTTGGAATGTACATGTTCTCTTTCATTTCATTTACCTTGTGTCATTTCATACCTCTCACCTCTATACTAAAATACTTGTGTTAGAATCTTTAGAGATTGAAAATAGTCTATGTATTCTGATGTATCATGCACTAGGGTATGGCATTCATGTGGAAGATAATCTTGGTGCATCACCAGTCCTAGAATAGGTTTATTTATGAAATTTCTAACCCTTTTCCTTCTGATCAAGATAGTTTAGATAGAGGTTGTTTTTGCATAGATACATTCAAGGAGCTAGCCCTTTAAATCTAGAGGTTCATTTTCTCTATAATAATACCCACATGCCTGGAAATGTTCCAACATTAGCCAAATTTGGAAGAGGATTGAACACTCTCTTCTAAGGTGAAACATTTGGAGACAACAACTTCATAGGCATGAATTATGAGTCTCTAACTTCTTTTCACATTCATTTTCTTTCCTTGACCAATGCAACTTTTGACTGCTATAATAAATTCTTCACAAACAAGCATGTATCTATGCATTTTTTGTCTCATCTGACTAACCACCACCACCTAGAGCTACTTGGGAGAGTTTAATATATGATCTAATAGTTTTTATAGTCATTTGAGACCATTTTGGGCTGATTTGAATAAGATATTTCACATCAAGTCTTTATTAGGGTTTTAGGGAGGTTTAAAACAGGTTTTGGTGTTAAAAATTATTCATAAAACACTGCCCCTTAAATCCAAAAATAATTCCTAGATATCTTATCTATAAACCTTCCCTATCTCTCCTTTACAACATAGGTTCTCATGCATATGTTACACATGCCAACAAACACCTGAAAGTCCTTGGGTTTGCATACCTTCATTTTATGCACTCAAGAGACCTCAAAACCACGTTCCATTCCTTTTCCTACAAACCATGACTTTATACTTCAAGATCACTCCTAAAACAACTTGAATTAATTATATCCATGATATCCTTCACACATCCACCTTGAAATCTGAACCGCATGCCTCATTAGGCTAGGTAGGGTCTAGGAGTGGTCTAGGTGTAGACTTGAATTGAATGTCCTACCCCTATAGGCTGACCCTAAGACACTTATGGATGTTTCTACACTTTATTCTCATGCTCACATGACCCTAATAACCTCTCACATGCCTAAGATCACTCTCCTCATCATGCAACTAGCTAATACCTTCATCATGCCATGATTAGGCTCAAGATTCCAATGCACTTGACACCTTGACCTATTTCATCTATGTCATGACCTTATCACAACATTAAAAAATTAGACATAAGACATAACAACACACTCATATCATTGCACCATTATATTTCTGATGACAACAAACTTATATAGCCTTGTACAGACCTAAAGCAACATGACCAAGCTTCAAATGACTTGACATTTTTTTCCATGCACCTATACCTTCCATGCTCACAATATTCATGAAAATTCTCATCATGCAGCACTCTCTCTTTCATGAATGTCCTTACTCATGACCATACTCTTATTTCTCATGGCAACACTCATGGTAACACTCTCTTTATGCCACTATCATGCTCAAGCACTTGACCAAATAGACCTTTGACATCAATGATCATTATGCCTTTACATGATGTAACCTTTTGACATCAATGACAACAACATGCCAATAAACTATTATAGATAAAATCACTGGGGGGGTGAATCAGTGATGCAAGATATTTCAAACTTCAAATGTAATCCTTTCAAACTCTAAACTAATGACCACAAGCATTCAGAAAGCATACAATATGTTCATAATAATGAATAACAAATATGAAGCAAGATCATACACAAAACATAAGAAATATATGAGAAACCCTCTTAGGGAATAAAACCCACTCTCAAGCCTTTAAACACATGGAATACTTGTCCTATAAGATGATCACAAACATGAGACCTTTTAGTGAAGCACCTACTTCACAAAGAGCACCCACCCCTAAGTATGAATAAACACCCACATTTTCTAGATGTTGAGCACCCACATAGCACCTTATGAAATCAACAACTCTAGAAATCTGATTGGAGAAGCAATGTTTAACAACTCTCTTTTAACTCATCACACTAACTTAAACTTGATCATATAACTAATGCATCCAGACACTCCTTTTGGATCTCTTTAGACTTCTTTGCTCATCCTTAATATACTCTCTACTTTAGTCCATGAACTGAGCACACTTACTCTGATCTCTTCCCTTCACCTCTATCTTCTACTATCTCACACATTCACATCAAGTCTAGAAACCATTACCTTGATCTCCACTCTTTATAGTCTTCATGCATATCAACTTCTAGGTCGATCAAAATACTTGCCTTAACCCTTAAGACATATATCATGCTAAGACATAGCTCAAAACCAATTTCACAGGTTGGCCACAACATATATGGGTCACACATAAATATTGACACCTTTTAATTAGGATTTAATATCCCTTATAGGTCTCATGGAGACCTATTCACCCATTTAGCACTTCACCAAGCAAATTAAGAACATAATATCACTTTCAATTACATGGGTCCATTCCATATGACCCTTATGACATATTAATATTATTACTTTTGCCAAAACACTCTTCTACTAAATCATAATTTGCTCAAACAATATTTTGTACATAGAAGCACCATGAATGAACAAACAATCAACTTTAAAGCTTCATAACTTTGACTGTACAAATATTCAAACCTTCTAACTAGGTTCTCTTGATGTAACTTTAAGTCCTTTACAACTTTTCTTTTCACATCATCATGAAATTCATCTTGGATCAAAATATATAACTTAAAAAATTAGCATTGGTTTTCCCTCATTCATTTAAATATTGAATTATAACTATCACTATTCAGACACTAAACATCAGCTACTTTAACCTCATCCCATGATCCTTGGCTACTATATATAGATACACACCATTAATCTCCTCTGAGTATCCTTGTCTTTATCAATCATCACTCACTGTTGACCTTAGATCAGAGCTCCAATGATTGTGCCACTTGGTATTGTGCATGCCTTCTACACATTTGACTCTTTGACTCGACTTGTACTGTTGATCTTTGTCTATACGAATGCCCATCAACCATTGATCTACTATCAACTTAATGAGATAGTGACACTTATCACTACTACATTTAATCTTAGGAACCTTTGATAATTTGACTCCATGCACACCATTAGATCAAGATATTGATGATGAATGCTCATCATTAGATCTACTTTGTGACCTCAAACTTCAACATAGTTAAACTTGATGGTCTTTAGCCCATCACAGTGAGCAAGAGTAACTTTGAAGGTTTATAACTTGAGCTAGAAAACACTTCAAGAGTCCAAATTGTCAAGGTACCTGATTAACACTATAAACAACATCTCTATGAAATCCTTGACCTCAGTTGACTTTTTGATTACCTTCAATAAATCCACAAACTTATTGGTTAATTTATATGTGCATGATGTATAGTGATGGTATGACTTATCTTAAGCTATAAGATGCATGTTTATTATTCTAAATGATCAAGTGACACACCAGAACTTCACCAAGACATCTATGGATTCCTCACAACTTCTTTGTCCTTATAGACCTACATATGTGTTATATATTCTCCAAGCTATCAAATACAACTTCTTTGTCATTCATGTACTAGAAATATATGCTCTTTTTGACATCAATGACAACCTATGACATTAATGACCATGCTCAAAAATCTCCCCCTTTGTCATTGATGATAAAACACCTTCAAAATCACTTCTTACTCATTTAAACTTTTTTCATTCTGATCTTTATCCCCCATTGACATTAATGACAAATGGTTTCTTCCTCAACATTCCAACAATAATTCCTCAACATCATGCATGCATTTAAATATTATTTAAGATGATCAAGATACTTACTTTTAGTCATATGAATCAATTACTCCCCCTTTGATATGCACTAATATGAACTTGGACTTCTCTGACAAACTACTCACAAAGCTTAGAAATCTCCCCCTAACATCATGCACAATCTTATGTCATATATTCTTTGACATATACCAATATGACCTTAGACTTTTCTAATCCTTGGACCTGTCCACCTACATAACTCATAAGTTCTTTTTGTTCATGCTGAAGATATAATACCCTGTCAAAATACATGACTTGGTTTAATCAAGTCATCATGTCAATCTTCTTGAAATCATAAATGTAGCAAACATCTTCACACTTATACCATGACTGTAGCATCTTTACATATACTCCCCCTTAGTCAATGCATACCTTGCATATTATCAAATTGAAGAGAACATACCTTTAAACTAAGTTTCATTTTGATGATTACCTACAGCACATACACTTGCTTCCACATATGACAAATGTCTCCTAAGAAGCATAGGTAGAGACATGCACTCATCATAGAGGGATTAAAGATCCCAAAACTTAGGATATTCCCATATCTCCATGATCTTACTTGACTTTCAATCCTTACTCATCTTCATATTGGTTTTGAATGAGTTCTCAACCTTAGTATTTTCTTTTATCTTAGGATCCCGCTTAATTTCCTTCTCCATTTTGGTAGATAAAGATTATTCTTTGATACTTCAACTTGTTCCCTATTTTGACATGGAAAATAATCCACTTTGAGCCTATTTTTCATTTACCTATTTAGGCCTCCATTCACTCTGACTTCTTCTCTTCATGATAGGATTGATAATCTTTGAAGCAGAATATTGATCATTCTTACAGAACCTTGATATGTGACAATTGAAACAAATTAGGTTTCTTAGATTATACATACCTTATGATCTTAAATTTTCATGATTATGTACCTGATCATTTGGTCTCTTGATGAACATATTACAAAACTTTGTAATATGATTAAACCCTTGACACTTGTATCAAAAGATGTCATACCTTCCTTATGAACATGTTCATTATCTTGAGTGATGATGTTCTTCATGCTTTCCATTGTCTTACTCATAATTCCATGCAAATTCATTCCTTGAAGATCTTCTACAATCTTTTAACCTATGACCAAACTAGTTTTGAGATTAATAATAGCCATTGAAATTTAAATACCTCATAGCATTTGTTTGTCTAATCTAATTTGTCTTTATTTTTCCAATACCTTCATTCCTTCACTGATGATTGATCTTCAAATTTTGATTGTCTTTGTTCACACTAGCCTTTATCTTATCTTGAGTTACATGCTTTCATTCTTCTTTGTATCCAAGACTAGTTCTATCACTTACATGCTTTTGACTAATCATAATATTGTCAAGATCATTTGAGCTCTTATCAAACTTCACAAATAACTTCACCTTATAGGATGTATTATCTATCTCAACTTTTAATGACTCATTTTCAATCACCTACCTTGAATACTCATCTTCTTTTGATTTCAGGTTTGTAGATAGGATTTCTAATTGACTATTGAGATGTTTGACTATATCTTCATGCTCCTTGGTGTCTTCATTCATTCTTGCCTCAAACACACAAAATTTCTCTTCATATTCCTTGATTTGTGACATCATATCTTTGTTCTTTTTCTTCTCAATATTAATATCTTTAAGAGCATTCATCAATTCATCATTATTATCTAAGTCATCAGATTTATCTTTTCTCATTGTTTGATTTAGTTTCATCTACAAAGATACTATCTTTGATTGATACACTCTTCATCCATACTCTTTACTTCTTCATTAGGAGTACAAACCTAAGTTTCAAGTTGTTGTGTGATCTCATCATGCTCCTTGACTTCATTATTCAGTCTTCCTTCAAATTTTCCAATTTACTCCTTATAGGATTTGATCAAGGAATCTTGTTTACTATTTTTTCTTTGTAGTAACTTCATTTCTTCCATTGTATCTAGATATTTATCTTAAAGAGTGACTTTCTCATCTTCTTCCTTTGAGTTATCTTTGTCAAAGAAATATATGCTTATGTAAAATTCACCTTAATCATCACTAAAATCCATGAACAATGTCTCCATGTCATTATTATGAAAATAATAATCATTATTAGATGTGTTTACTTCTTTTACAGATGAGTTACTATCTTCTTCATGGTAAAGGCTCTTACTACCTTTGTATGACTCCTTCTTTCCATTTTGTTTATTTAATAACTTTATGTACTTGCTAAAAACCTTAGATTTATTGTGTTCATCCTCATGATATTCCTTATCAACTTATTTATGTTTAGACTTATATCTACTTGGACATCTATCTATAAAATGACCAACTTTACCACATGAAAAACATTTGAAAGGAAGTTTTCCTTCATACTTACATGATCCTACATTTAATTTTCTTGCAATCATGGCTTCAATTTGATCTTCATTGAGATCAAAGTCTTTAATACTTAACTTGTTCTTCCTTGCTTTTGTCTCCTTGATCACCTTACAGGTTGCTTCCTTCTTCAGACGTCTATCCTCATCAACTCTCATCTCATAAGTAGTAAGGATACCATGCAGTTAATCTATCTTCATCTGAGTGATATTATGAATTTCTTCTACATTAGAAACCTTTGAATCAAACTTGAGTTTAAGATTCCTAAATACCTTATCTACTATGGTAGCTTCATCAATATCTTATCCAAGACCTTTGATCATGTTTACTACTACATTAACCCTTAGAATATAAGATGACACAATATCTTCTTTATTCATTTTGAGTCCTTAAAATTACCTTTGGTAGGTCTGCACCTTAGCCAATTTTACCTTAAAGTCTCCTTCATAAATATTATATAATTTGACCCAAATTTCCTTGGTAGACTTGTAATGGATTAATTTGATGAACACAACCTTAGATAGACCAAAAATGATAGCATTCATATCTTTAGAATTATTCTCACTCAACTTCTTGTCAATAGCACTAGTTGGAGTAGTTGGTGTAGTGTAATCATCCATGATAGATTGACAAATATCAAACCCTATATACATAATGAATGTCCTCATCCTTGTATTCTAGAAAGCATAATTTAACCCATTAAATAATGGTGCTTGATTTGTAGAGAAACCCTACTCTATTGACTTTACATATGTACCTTAGATCACCTTCAAGTGGTTAAACTTGAAATCAAGGTCCTACTCTGATACCAATTTTTGGAGGTACAATCATTGAGGGGGGTGGGTGAATCAGTGATGCAAGATATTTTAAACTTCAAATGTAATCCTTTAAAACTCTAAATAAATTACCACAAGAATTCATAAAGCATACAAGATGTTCATAATAATGAATAACAAAGATGAAGCAAGATCATACATAAAACACAAAATCTACATGAGAAACCCTCTTGGGAAATAAAACCCACTCTCAAGCCTACAAACACATGGACTACTTGTCCTATAAGATTATCACAAACATGAGATATTTTAGTGAAGCACCCACTTCACAAGGAGTACCCACCCCTAAGTATGAATAAACACCCACTTGTTCTAGATGTTGAGCACCAACACAACACCTTATGAAATCAACAACTCCATAACTTTGATTGTAGATCAATCTGATTAGAGAAACAATGTTTAACACCTCTCTTTCAACTCATCACACTCACTCTAAATTTCTCATATAGGAAATGCATCCAAACACTCCTTTTGTATCTCTTTGGTCTTCTTCACTCATCCTCAATCTACTCTATACTTCAATCCATCCACTGAACACACTTACTCTGATCTCTTCCCTTTACCTTTATCTTCTATTCTCTCACGCATTCACATCAAGTGTAGAAACCATTGCCTTGGTCTCCACTCTTATAGATTTTTAATGCATATCAACTTCTAGGTCAGCCAAAATACTTCCCTTAACCCTTAAGACATCTCTCATGCTAATAAATAGCTCAAAATCATTCTCACAGGTTGGCCATAGCATATATGGGTCAAACGTAAATAGTTATGCCTTTCAATTAGGCCTTAGTAGCCATTATAGGTCTCATGGAAACCTATTCACCCATTTAAAACTTCATCATGAAATTAAGAACATAATATCACTTTTAATTATAGGATCCATACCATATGACCCTTATGACATCTTCAGGTGATTAATCCTGCCAAAACACTCTTCTGCTAAAGCACAATTTGCTCAAATAATATTTTGTGCACAAAATCACCAAGAATAAACAAATATTCAACTTTGAAGCTCCATAAATTTTATTCTAAAAACACTTAGACCTTCTAACTAGGTTCTCTAGATGCACCTTGAAGTCCTCTATAACTTATATTTTTACACAATCATGAAATTCAGCTTGGATCAAAATATATAGCTCAAAAATTAAGCATTGATTTTCCCTCATTAATTTGAATATTTGAATTCCAATAGTTAATTTTTAGACACTAAACATCAATCACCTTAACCTCATCTCATGCTCCCTAGCTACTATGGACAGATACACACCATTAATATCCTCTAGGTATCCTATTCTTTATCAAGTAATGATCACCATCAATCTTAGATTAGAGCTCTCATGATTTTTCCACTTGGTATCTCTACGTGCTTTCTACACATTTGACTCGACCCACACCATCGATATCTATATGTATGAATGCCCATAAAATATTGATCTAATATCAACTCAATGAGATAGAGACACTTATCGCTAGCGCATTTAATCTTAGAAACATTTGATAATTTAACTTTACATGAATTATTGGATCAAGATCTAGATGATAAATTCTCATCATTAGATCTACTAACTCATGACCTCAAACTTCACCATAGTTAAACTTGATGATCTTTGGCCCATCATAGTTTGTAATAACAACTCTTAAAGTTTATAACCTTAGCTAGAAAAATCTTCAAGATTCCAAAACTTTAGGGTACATTATTGACACTATAGACAACATCTCCATGAAATCCTTGACCTTGGTTGACATTTTGAGTACCTATAATAAATACACAAACTTGCTAGTTCATTCATATCTATATGATGTGTAGTGATGGTCTAGCTTTTCTTAAGCTATAATATTCATGTTTCTTGTTTTAAATGATCAAGTGACACACCAAAACCTTACCAAGACATCTATGGATGCCTCACAACTTATTTGTCCTTATAGACCTACATATGTGCTATATATTCTCCAAGCTATCAAACACAAATTATTTATCCTTCATGTACTAGAACCATATACTCTCTTTGACATCAATGATAGCCTAAGACATCAATGACCATGCCCAACATAAAATTCCTTTTTATAATTGATGGCAAACAAAATACAATCTAAAATCACTTCAAAATGGTACTTTTCCCATCTACTCATTCTCCCACTTTTGACATTAATGACAAAGAGACATATGCAACTTTCTCCCTCATGATGTAACTTCCTGCATCACACCTCTTATAACAAATAGTATCTTCAAATTTATTGAGTCTATAAAGCATTCTAAATTTTCTCCCTTTCTGAGCTCTCTCTCCTTTTTTGTGACAGTATCATAGAGTCTATGAAGAATCATGCAAACATGCTCCCCCTAACTTCATGCTTACCTTCTTCAAATGAATTTAGATACACAAGAACATTCACTTTGTCCTTGATATGACTGATATAGATCAAGCATCATGCAAACATGCTCCCCCTAACTTCATGCTTACCTTCTTCAAATGAATTTAGATACACAAGAACATTCACTTTGTCCTTGATATGACTGATATAGATCAAACTCTTGATCACTCACTAGGCCATCACATATATTCTTTTCAAACATAAATATTCAAATGGAATTAGATACACAAGATCACTCACTTTCCTTTATACACCTTGATTCCATAGAGATGAATAATATTCATCTTCATTTCCTTGTTCCAACTTCACAAACATCCATAATTCTCTTAGTCTTGGCCACATTATTTAACCTATCTTTATGTTTTTTTATACCTTATTTGACATAGACCATCACTTATCTATTCTTTAAGCTAATTAATCATCTAATTAGCTCCCATTTTATCCTCATAGCTTGTGATCATTATATGAGTCATCATGGCTCACAGACCTTTCTCAACATCCTTCAAGCATCTTGATACCAATACCACTTCTCAACATAAATCAATATATATATTGGATGGTGGAGCCTGATTTTATTATAATACCCAATTCTCAATAGCGGGGTGTTGGGGGCAACACACTCCCACAAAGGTTGGCATGGTTTTCATATCTTCATTATATGCACTCAAGAGACCTCAAAACGAATTTACATGCCTTTCACTATAAACCATGACTTCATACTTCATGACCACTCCTAAAACAAATTGATTTACCTATATCCATGCTCTCCTTCACACATCCACCTTGAAATCTAATCCTCATGCCTCATTAGGCTAGGTAAGGTCTAGGAGTGGTCTAGGTATAGACTTGATCTGAAGGTCCTACCCTTGTAGGCTCACCTTGAGACTCTCATGCATGATTATACACCTTATTCTCATTCTCACACAACCTTCATAACCTCTCACATGTCTATGATCACTCACCTCATCATGCCACTAACTTATACCTTCACCATGCCATAACTAGGCTCAAGCTTCCAATGTACTTAACACCTTGACCTGTTCCTTCAATGTCATGACCTTATCAAAACATAAAAAAAGTAGACATAAGACATCACAACACACTCATATCACTATGCCATTCTCTTTTTTGATGACAACAAACTTCCATAGCCTCATACAGACCTAAAATCACATGACCAAGCTTCATATTACTTGACATTTTTCTTTCATGCACCTATACCTTCTATGCTCATAATATCTATGATAAATCTCATCCATGCAGAAAAATCTCTCTCATGAATGACCATACTCTTATTTCTCATGGAAACACTCTCTTTATGCCACTATCATTGTCAAGCACTTGACCAAATAGACCTTTAACATCAATGACCATTATGCCTTTACATGATGTACCTTTTTGACATCAATGACAACAACATGCCAACAAATTCCCCCTTTATCATTGATGGAAAACACATTGATGGAAAACACACTAAAATCTGAAATCACTTTAAAATTGTACTTTTCCCATCTGCTCATTCTCCCCATTTTAACATTAATGATAAAGAGACATCTGCAACTTTCTTCCTAATGATGTAACTTCTTAGATCACACCTCTTATAACAAATAAGATCTTCAAAATTTATTGAGTCTATAAAGCATTCTAAACTTTCTCCCTTTCTAAGCTCTCTCTCCCTTTTGGTGACATGATCATAGAGTCTATGAAGCATCATACAAACATTCTCCCCCAACTCCATGCTTCATAAACAAGCCTAAATCTATGCATTTTATATCTCATTTGACTAACCACCACCACTTAAAGCTACCTTGAAGAGTTTAATATATTCTCCAATAGTTTTTCTAGTCTTTTGAGACCATTTTGGGTTAATTTAAATAAGATCTTTCACATTGGGTCCTTATTGGGGTTTTAGGGAGGTTTAACATAGGTTTTGGTGTTAATGATTATTCATAAAGTATTTCCCCTTAAATCCAAAAATAATTCCTAGAGATATTATCTAGGACCCTTCCCCATCTATTGTTAACAACACAGGTTCCCATGTAGAGGTGACACATGCCAATGAACACCTGAAAGTATTTGGGTTTGCATACCTTCATTCTATGCACTTGAGAGACCTCAAAACTAATTTCTATGTCTTTTCCTAAAAATCATGACTTCATACTTCATGATCACTCCTAAAACAACTTTACTTACCTCTATCCATGCTCTCCTTCACATATCCACCTTGAAATCTGATTCTTGTGCCTCATTAGGCTAGGTAGGGTCTAGGAGTGGTCTAAGTGTAGACTTGATCTAAAGGTCCTAACCCTATAGGATCACCCCAAGACTCTCATGGATGCTTATACACCTTATTCTCATTCTCACACAACCTTCATAACCTCTCACATTCCTAAGATCACTCACCTCATCATGCCACTAGCTCATACCTTCACCATGCCATGACTAGGCTCAAGCTTACGATGCACTTGACACCTTGACCTATTCCTTCCATGTCATAACCTTATAAAAACATCAAACAAGAAGACATAAGACATCAAAAAACACTCATATCACTACACCATTATCTTCTTAATGATAACAGACTTCCATAACCTCTGACAGACCTAAAACCACATGACCAAGCTTCATATGACTTGACATCTTTCTTCTATGTACTGTACCTTCCATGCTCATAATATTCATGATAACTCTCATCCATAAAACACTCTCTCTTTTTTGAATGTCCTTACTCATGACTATACTCCTATTTCTCATGGAAACACTCTCTTTATGCCACTATCATACTCAAGTACTCTACCAAATAGACCTTTGACATCAATGACCATTATGCCTTTACATTATGTACCCTTTTGAATTAATGACAAAAATATGCCAATAAAATCCCCCTTTTTCATTGATGGAAAACACATTGAAGAAAAACACACTACAGTCTGAAATCACTTCAAAATGATACTTTTCCCATCTGCTCATTCTCCCCCTTTTGACATTGATGACAAAGAGACATCTATAACTTTCTTTCTCTTGATGTAACTTCTTGGATCACACATATTGAAATAAATAAGATCTTCAGCATTTATTTAGTATATAAAGCATTCTAAACTTTCTCTATTTTTTATCTCTCTCCCCCTTTTGGTGACAGTATCATAGAGTCTATGAAGCATCATACAAACATGTTCCCCCTAACTCCATGCTGACCTTCTTCAAATAAATTTAGATACACAGGAACACTCACCTTATCCTTGATATGATTGATATAGATCAATCTATTGAGCACTAACTAAGCCATCACATCTATTCTTATCTGACATAGATCTTCAAATGGAATTAGATACACAAGATCACTCACTTTCCTTTATGCACCTTGATACCATAGAGATGAATAATATCCATCTTAATTTCTTTATTCCAACTTCATAGACATCCATCATGCTCTCGATCTTGACGACATTATTCAACCTATCTTCATGGTTTTTGTATACCTTATTTGACATAGGCCATTACCTATTTATTCTTCAAGCTAATGAATCATCTAATTATCTCCCCCTCTATCCTCACAGCTTGTGCTCATTATATGAGTCACCAAGACTTGCAGACCTTTCTCAACATCTTTTAAGAATCTTGATACCAATATCACTTCTCAACACAAATCAAGATATATATTGGATGGTGGATTCTAACCTTATTATAATGCCAAGTTCTTGAGAAGGGGGGTGTAGGGAGGTAATGCCCCCCTAACTAAGGTCTCCATTACATACCTTCATTTTGTGCACTCAAGAGACCTCAAAACCACTTTCTATGCCTTTTCCTACATACCATGACTTCATACTTCATGATCACTCCTAAAAAAACTTGACTTACCTCTATTCATGTTCTCCTTCACACTTCACCTTAAAATCTAATCCTCATGCCTCACTAGGCTAGGCAGGGTCTAGGAGTGGTCTAGGTGTAGATTTGATCTAAAGGTCCTACCCCTATAGGCTCACCCTGATACTCTCATATATGCTTAGATACACCTTATTCTCATGTTCACATAACCTTCATAACCTCTCACATGCTTGAGATCACTCACCTCATCATGCCACCATCTCATACCTTCACTATGCCATGACTAGGTTTAAGTTTCCAATGCACTTGACACCTTGACGTATTCCTTCCATGTCATGACCTTATCAAAACATCAAACATTTAGACATAAGAAATCACAACACACTCATATCACTACACCATTCTCTTTTTGATGACAACAAACTTCCATAGCCTCATATAGACCTAAAACCACGTGACCAAGCTTCATATGACTTGACATCTTTCTTTCATGCACCTATACCTTCCATGCTCATAATATTCATGACAACTCTCATCCATTCAGCACTCTCTCTTTAATGACTATCCTTACTCATGACAATACTCTTATTTCTCATGGCAATACTCTTTTTATGCCACTATCATGCTTAAGCACTTGACCAAATAGACCTTTGACATCAATGACCATCATGCCTTTATATGATGTACCCTTTCGACATCAATGACAAAAACATGCCAAGAAACTCCCCCTTTGTCATTTATGGCAAAAACATTGATTAAAAACACACTACAATATGAAATCACTTCAAAATAGTACTTTTCCCATCAACTCATTCTCCCCCTTTTGACATTAATGACAAAGAGACATATGTAACTTTTTCCCTGATGATGTAACTTCTTGGATCACACCTCTTGCAAAGTCATTAAAGCATTCTAAAATTTCTCCCTTTCAAATTTATCTCTCCATTTTGGTGATAGGATCATAGAGTCTATGAAGCATCATACAAAAATTCTCACCTAAATCCATGCTTACCTTCTTCAAATGAATTTAGATACCTAAGAACACTCACATTATCCTTGATATTACTAATATAGATCAAAATATTGATCACTCACTAAGCCATCACATCTATTTTTATATAACATATATCTTCAAATGGAATCAAATATACAAGATCCCTCACTTTCCTTAATGCACCTTGATGCCATAGAGATGAATAATATCCATCTTCATTTCCTTATTCCATCTTCATAAACATCCATCATGCTCTCAGTCTTGGCTACATTCTTCAACTTTTATTCATGTTTTATGTATACCTTCATAGACATATACCATTACTTATCTATTCTTGAAGCTAATGAATCATCTAATTAGCTCTCCTTTTGTCCTCATAACTTGTGCTCATCATATGAGTCATCAAGACTCACAGACTTTTCTCAACATCCTTCAAGCATTTTAATACCAATACCACTTCTCAACACAAATAGAGCTATTTGTTTGATGGTGGAACCTGATATTATTATAATGGCAATTTCTCGATAGGGGGATGTGGGGGGGAACCCCCTAGGAAGGTGAAAAATGCATTGTAAAATATTGTAATTTTGTAGTAAATATGTACCATTCACTATTACGTCATAGATCTAATGGTACAAATTATGTTGGAGCATTTTTACCTTAATATGTAACCCTATTTTGATATTAGGACATTGTAATGATGGTGGAAAAATGTGTGTGAGTGAAAATGAGATTATAGTGGATGTATTTCAAGTTTTTCTCCCTTCATTTATTAGACTGAATAAGAGAAGAATTGACTAATTCTATGTGAACGTAGCCCATTTTTGGTGAACTGCATTAAATTTGTGTCTCTCTTGTGTTGTGTTTTCTACATTTTATTTTCATATTTATTTCATTAATATTGCTCTATATTCTATATTCCTAACACTATCAACTGTTAGAAACATAGAACAACTTGTTGCTTACCTCTCATATACCAAATAACTACAAAAGCTTTCATCACACTTCTAGATCTATCAAAAACATCCAACTTATCTCTATGACCATATTGGTCTTGTAGACCAATCTATATTCCATATGTCTTTAGACATAGTCCTATTCTTAGACATGTATTCCATACCATGACTCCTCATGAGCTGATATCTAGAAATAATGCTCATACTAACCAAAAATCCTTTCACCTTGGCATATACATATTAGCTCCAAATAAAATAACTCATACCTTGCAACATAGATAACTAGGAATTCTCTCAAGATGAATCGTTCTTTGACTACGGCCTCATTCTTCTATTGATAAAAGTGTGTCTCCATGAAGCCTGATGGAGTCACCCCTTTCCATAAGATCTAAAAACTCCATGAACTCAAGAGATTCCTAGATCTCCAAACCACTCTACTCAGCTATCTTGCAATCAAGAGACTAATTATTTCTCCTTAGAATCCACTTAGGTTTGACTGAAGCATTTTACTCATCCACCTTATCATTATTCTTCTTCTCTTTGACTACCTTGTTAATACATGTAGATATCAAGTGTTATTTACATTCTTCCACTTATTATCCTTTCTCTATCTTATAAAATAGTCTATCTTGACTCTTGGGCTCAATATGATTAGTATTGACTTTCTTTGGATTCCATATAAATGTTTGACCCTTATCATACACTCTAGGATCTCCATATATCTTGTTAAATCTTGAGGGCCTTCTAAATCTATTACGATAAAATCTTTCAATGTGTCCCATATTATGACAACTATAGTAAACAACATTTATATACTTACCTATTGACTGATCACTCATTCTCCCATGTTCCCATGATAACTAATTCTTTGAGATTGTTCTACAATCACTTGATCTATGACCAAAGTTATGACAAAAAAAATAATAACCATTGAAAGAATTAGAATACTTTATTACATTAGGCTTCATGATTGGTCTCTTCATGTTGAATTTCATGTTGGTATTCTTGACTTGTTGATGATTATTATGAGTCTCAGATTTGAGAGTTTCTACACAAGTCTTTGAGGTCTGAATCTCCTTATTCTCCTTTTGGTATTCCTTGAACCCAAGACCTATTTTATCATGTGAAGGCCTTTGACTACTCAATATATCACAAATGAATTTAGTACTCTTTTCAAATCTCTGATGTGTCTTTAACTTGATTGGTGCCTCATCTAATTCTACCTTCATAGATTCCATTTCTATTCTAAGCTTGATGCATTTTTCCTCTTTGGTCTTAAGGCTTGTAGTGGAAATTTCAATCTAATTTTGTAATTATTTGATGATATCCTCATGTTTATTGGTATTGATGCTTGGTCTCTCTTCAAAGATATTGATTTTATCCTCATAAATCTTAACCAATTACCTTAGTTTATGATTCTTCCTTCTTTGGAACTTCAACTCCTCTAGAGCACTCACCAATTTTGTCTCAAGGTTCACTTAAACCTCATCTTCATTTGATTCTTCATCATCCACAAGGATTTCCCCTTTTGATAAACCCTCATTATTTATTTCTATAGCCATGAATAAGTTTTCATTTTTATCATGGTTATTACTATCATCATCACTATCAAATGTATTAATATCACTTACATCAGATGAGCTAATGTCTTCTTTGGTATAGAAACTTCTCTTGTTCTTAAATGACCCTTTCTTATCTTCATACTTCCTAAAACCTTTCTTAATTTTTTCAAGCTCATATACCTTCCTATCATTACCATGATGTTCATTATGGTCTCCATCATACTCATTTTTATCCTTGTTAGGACACTTAGATGCAAAGTGACCAATCTTACCATAGTTAAAGCACTTAAATGGAAACTTATCCTTATACTTTACTGAGCCTCTTCCTATTTTCTAATAAACATGGCTTTTCTCTTATCATCATCAATGTCTATGTCATCATCCTTGGCCTTCTTACCTTGTGACTTCTTCTCAACTTTGAATGTAGCTTCTTTCTTTGAAAGTCTTCCATCACTTGTTCTCATTTCATACGCAGTCAAGATGTAGGGTTAATTTTAGTGGTGAATATTTGTTAATTCATTAATATTCCATTTTTGGGATTTTGGTTTTGGCAATTTTTTAGGGTTGGTAGATGGGACTAGATTACCAAAATTTTAGGGATATATTTTTTTGGGAGGTCAACTCACCAACCCTTTATTGTAATATATAAAATTATACTTTTTCCAGATATATATAGTAGATTCCTTGAGATACCAACCAAGGCATAAGTAAAACCAAAACTAGAGGAGTACAAAATTGTATAAAAATAATGATAGAAGAAAATAAATGATAACATCGAATAACAATCCAAATATGGACCACATCATCGAATAATAGAGCTAAATGATAGCATTGAATGCCATAGTTGAATGACAAGTTTGAAAGATAGATCTAAATGATAGAGCAAAATGATAGAGATGCATGACATAGTTAAATGACATATCCGAACCACATAGCTAAATGACTTTTCCAAACAATAAATCTAAATGGTAGATATAAATAGTATATTTGAATGGTAGCACTGGGAGAAAGAGCCAAACATCAAATCTAGAAGCTAGTGATGAACAATAAGCTGGGTGACATAATAGAATGGTAGAATCAGATGATAGCTCTAGGTGGGAGAATTGGTAAACTAGAGCTAAAACCCTTTTATCAAATGATAGTACTAAATGGGTTATGGAAGTATCAAATCATAGAGCCAAAAATCACAAGCCATCATGGCATCTTGTGGGAATGATAAAAAAATAGGCCAATCATCAAGGAAATTATCCATCTTATCTTATTTTAAAGAGCCAACAAAAATTTTCACATAATCACAATGCACTCAAAATCTAGGTATTTTTTTTAGTTTGTCATAAATTTGACTTCAATTGTTCAATAATAATATTAAAATAATTTTACATGCATAAATCCCCACTTTTATCTCACAAGAAAGAATCAACCAAGATAACATATCACTCCCTAAATATTTTTTTGATGATGACATGCCACCACTCAGAGGTGTTCCTTTGGTTTTTTATGAAAATGATAATGATACTCAAGTGGTAGAAGATATTGGTGGTTCTCACCAAACACAAAGTTCAGGTGAAACCTCTACTCAAAAATATTCCCAAAGGAAGAAAAGTAGATGGACAATTGTAAGGTCTTTTAAGGTGGACTAAGAAATAAAATCTCCTTTCATAGAACCTATAGAGACTAAAAATGCTGATGATACTCCAAAAGAATGCAGATGTACAATGTGTAGCTGGAAACTAGGAAAAGAACATAGAATGCAATTGAAATTGGACATGATTGAGAAACATTGTGGAAAAGTATATGAGATAATGAAGTACCCAAATAGACTATTAACAAGAACAGATAGGTGTAAAAATGTAGAAGAATGCATGTATGTAAGATATGCACGAGAGCATGAAAATGATAAGAAATGTCAAAAACATCTTATGCAGAAAGGGGGGAGAATTGAAGCAAATTTTGTAAAAATCAAGCATTCCCATCTAAAGGCAAAATACATATATATCTCTACTATATACCATATTCCAAAAAAAAGGCAAATCTATTTCTGAATTTTTAGATTATAAGATTTTATTTCAACATAATGATTTTTCGGATATTCCAAAATCACATTGGTTAGATAGTAGTGCTTGGCAAATGGAAAAATGTCTAGCAATGGGTGAGATTGAAGATTTGAAAGAAAGTGTTAAGAGATCATTGTTTATCTCATTGTCTATCGATGAAGTCATAACAATTGACAACACATCTTGGGTTTGCATTCATGTGTATACTTTTGAGAACTATTCAAAGTAACCCCATCTACTAGCAGTTCATAAAATGGTAGAAAATTCCAATGCAAAAAATCTTCACAAATTGGTTGTATCGAATTTGAAATATAAAACTAGAATGGATGATTATACAATCTACAAAGTTGGTGTGTGTTAGGGCTGATGGTGCATTAGTTATGTAGGGACATAGAAATGGTTTGTGTGTCCAGTTGCAAACAATAGTTTTCATATATGTGATTCTAATTCACTGCATGGATCATAGGATGAATCTTACATACAAAATGGTTATCAAATTTTCTAATGTGGCCAAAGTGGAGGAGCTCATTCATGACCTACATGCTTATATGTCAAGCAGTCTAAAAAGAATTTTAGAGTTTCAAAAATTTGTAATAGGAGTGACTGATGGTAAGAAATTATTGAAAGATGTTGATAAAATGTGGATTTCTATGTATGAACCAGTATGCCAAATTTTTGAAGAATATCCATTAGTAGTAGGTTTTATGTATAAATATCATAAAGAAATTGACAAGGCAAAAGATTTGTTGTACCATTTAACAGATTTGGAAACACTACTAAATTTATGTGGAATTCTTCCAATGCTAAAGGAAATGAATTGTATAATGAAACATGCTCAAGAGAGGTCCATTTATATTGTGAACTTCATACGGTTGAGAAAATGAGTATGTCAATCTCTAGACATATTATACACTTCAAATGAAATGTTTCAAGGCCTTATTTTTAGTAGTTAGAAATGTTTGATCGATTTAAAGAACCCTAACAGTTATTTGAATTTGAATATCAATGATCATCTTTGTGCTGTTAATGGAAATGAGATTCTAATGCACACTTTCTACAAAATCCCTGATCTTATGGGTGTTGAATTTGAAGAACTCCCTATAAAATGTATTCTATATGACATTGTTCTATCTAAAACCCAAATGATACTAGTTAGAGTTTCCCAAATATTATTTGTGGATATCAGAGATCATTTTAAAAGGTATGATTTTTTGGAGACCATGGTAGTTGTGAACCCCATTTTTTGGAATAGTAATAATAGTCAAAATATGGTTAGCAATTTATTTCACAAATATATGCGATGTCTTATAATGTGTTTTGGTAAATATGTAGAGGTGAATGGAGTAGAAATTAAAGGTATTTTGGGAAAGGATTTATTAGCATCCCAGTTAACACATTTTAGAATTATAATGTTTAAAACATATCATATTATAATCGAACCAACAAAGAATGGGACAATTACAAGACTATGCAAAAAACTTTATCCTAGTAGTATACTACAAAAAATTCCAAGTGAATTTTTTTGATTATATGAGCTCTATCAAACAATGATTCTAGGATTAGTGGAAGATGAAAGAGTATTCAATGCATTATCATTCATAAATTCAAAACTTTTTAAATAAATTGGATAGAAATTTAGAAACTTGTTTGAGATAATATGTTTCACGTTATGCAATGGATATGCTTCCTTATGAAAGAGTAATGGAAACATGGAGTTATCTAATTAAAATAAGAGGCATCAGCAATAAAATTATAAATAAAAAGGATGTAAATAATGACACTAAATATGGAACTGACACGATAGATGCAAATGTCACTGCTAATAATCAGGTTTGTGTAGGATTGTTACAACTACCAGACTATTAGTTTTGAGTTTCTAAATTTCAATTTTATATAATTTTATAATTTATTTGTAGAGACTACTATTCAATGTATTTCCATACACCCTAAATTGGTCAAGAAACCACACATATCATGCCTTTTCATAGTCCTCTTTACAGGAGACTTCAATTAGAGAATATGAACATTGTTTGCACTAGCCATATCTTTAAATTGCTTGTCTTGGTCTTGTCTCTCACTTTTATCACCTTTATGTTATCTCAGTCAACTAATCTATACCCCCAGAGACCCCTAGACTTGGCCTATGCCAATCTTAGCCTATTTTTATGACTCTTAGACAATATAATTTTGATGGACTACAGTAACCACTGTTCTTTCCTACTCAATGCTATTATCCAACGGTCGTTTTTTCTTTCTTAATAGGTCACAGACCCTTCTTATCCCTTCCCTTTAATTTTTTTTTATCTTTTTGATGTCAGTTAGCATGAATAAATCTCCCAAATTTAAAATAAATAGTCGCATATATAAAGGAATTCACAAGGCATTTTATATTCAGCACTTACTACTTTGGCACACTAAATAATTAAAATCAATCAATAGTATAGCTTAGAATTCTACATCATACATAGATTTACATGCTTGATCAAGGAAGGGCCTAGGCAAAAGTTCATTCTTGCATCTACCATGTGTGTTGATTATGCACATTCCCTAAGGGAGAACTACATTTGATCTGAGACCTTAGATTGAAGGTTAATGTAGGCAATGATCATGATAGTAGGGATTTTAGATCATGTGATCATACTTCCCCTAAATCAATTTTTTCCCTTTTAGCTTTTTATATGTTTGTTGTTTTATGTTTGTAGATAGACCTAGGGTTTTAAGACAAAATTAGCTCCATAATGAGTTCTATCAATTACTAGTGCTCAATTTTTCATAGGTATGCTCACACAATCACATCACAACTACCCAAAAAGTTTCAAGTCTTTATGATCAATTTGGATACAATGACAAGAATGGATAATATCACTAGACACCTAAGCATCCACTTTTTGGTGCTCTTATCCTTTCACCCAACTAAATCTAAATTAAGGTTTATGATACCTTCCCAATCTTTCATAGCCATTTTTAGCCTCTATATCATCTATCTCAATCTATTTCCAGCTAAGTTATATTTCTTCTCATTTATTGTTATTTTTAGAAAGGTGAAAAAGATAAATAGTTACACAAATCAAGATTGTATTTATTGCTATATTATGTACTGTTTTATTAATCTATACCCTTAACTAAAATTGGAATAAAAATCCATTATTCTCAAATAAGTTAAATCATTTAGTGAACCCAACTTACTTCAAATAAATCTCAAACCCTAGGTACCCCTAGGGTTTTCCTTCACATTTTTGTGCAAAATTTTAATTTCTAAATTATGATTTCTGTTTAAATTTTTATACATTTGTTTTATTTAAATTTATTTTATAATTTAAATTATTATAATAATTTCAAATTTATAAAAATCCAACCCAAAATCCTATATTTCCAAACTAGGTCCTCAAACACCAAGCCTTCCTTACAATTTTTAGATAAAGATTTTTGAATTTTTGCAAATTGTTTGGAGTGTCAAAAATATTTTCAAATTCTCTATGTTAGTAATCATTCTTGTATTTATTTTTTTAATAATAATTTTACATACTCTCTTTGGTGAAAGTAATAAAATGGCCACTAAGTTACTTCTTCCCTATCATCTTATAGATAAATTTCTAAATTTTTCTCATAATTATGACAATGAATGGACAAAATTGCAAAATTGCACATTAGCCAAAAATAAGGAAAATGATTTTATTTAAAATGAAGATAATTAATATTATTTTAATGAGGAATATGATGATGCATATGAAAGTGATAGTGAATAAAAATTAGATGCATCTTCTTCACTCAAACCTATCTCTTTTCTTCTCTCTTCTAAAGAAAATAATTTTGATAAATGAGAAAGTTACTTTTCACCTAATTATCCTATGCATAATAAATCAAATGTATAAATTAGTAATGCAATTCCAAGTAAACCTCTCATTGGTGAAAATTTGCTTGCATTTTAACCTAGTTTATCCCTCTCTTTTGCTACTTCTATGTTCAAATTACAACAATATAAATGAAATAGAATCAAATTTCTAATGCATAATTCAAATGATCAATCTCATGTTCTTAACTCTACTTTGTCATCTCAAACAATGAAAAAAGAATTTTTAAATGATAACTCTGTTACTCTTACTTCTCATATTGTAAATGATAAAAATGAATGCACTCCATTCAAGGATCAGATAGATGCACATAGTATTCCAATTTTGCATGACAAATTATTGCATATTAGAAAATAATTAACATCTTCTCTTACCCATCTCCCTAGTGATAATGGAAGTGATAATGAGTATGATAGTGAACATTCAAATGAATATGAAAATGAGAGTGAATATGAAAGTGATACTTCTACTTCTCCTCTTTCAAATGAACAAAATTCTAATTGTGATAATGCATGAAATAATGATGATGATTATGCATATAGTGAAGAAGAAAATGCATGTCATGATTCTAACTCTTCTCTCACTCCTTCTCTCAAACATAATGCATTACAAAATGTTGCTTCTACTTATATGCATGACTCTATTTCAAATGATGCATATGGAAATGATAACATCACATATTTTATTCAATTAAAATGTGATTCACTAAATACTAAAGATACCAATGAATATCCCAAGCCACCCCCTACTACAGTATCAGCTATTTCTCACTCTTCACCCAAAGAGAATGGTAGCCCACATCCCTCTACTAAGGTCCAAGTTACCATTCCTCCAAAGGGTCAAGTGAGCACACCCATTCTCTATGATCCAATTATTACATGTAGCATTCCCTTGGTTAAAATAAATGATCAAATTCAATGTTTAAATGAACCACTTCAAGATACTAATATACCATCCCAAGAGATTATTTCTTTGATGCATGAAATTAGTGAATTACAACACCAACTACATCTCTTTACTTTGGAAAACAAGGCTTATAAGTCTTGGATGGATGTCAATGACTTGCATGGTAACCCTCTTCTGAAGACATTTGTCAAAGCTTCAATGCCTAAGCATTTCCAGATACCATCAATTCCTCAATTTTATAGAACTAGAGATCCATTTGTACACCTTCAAGACTTTCAAAAGGCTTTTCCATCTCATGTGAGTCCTTTTATTCTACCTAAGTTATTCTAGTAGACATTAGTGGGTAATACACAAAATTGGTTCTTTCATCTACTCTATGTTGGTTCTTTACATACATATGATGACTTAAAGGAGGCATTTCTTAGATATTACATAGAAAACATGGGACTTCATGTTACATATGACAAACTTATTACATTGCATCAGAATCCTTTAGAGTCAGCTAGTGATTATATATTACAATTTAAGAATTGCATGTTATGCTTAATCTATAAACCAATAGATTTAGAGGTCTACCATATCTTTATTAAGGGGCTTTCCCAACCCCTCCTAGAGCATATATTATATCAGAAAAAGTCCTCTTTTAGGCACTTATGTTATACATTTTTATCCTTGGAGAAGAAATTAGGATTGATTGAGTTAGATTGAGTTGATAAGCTTACTCTAGATTTCATAGCATTACCTCCATCTATATCTCCTAGCACTCAACATCCATGTCCCAAATAAGATGAGAGACCATAACCAAAAAAGCAACTAGTTAAGAATAGAGAGCCTATTTCTAGAGCACCACCTATAGTATGCACTACAAAAAATAGTAATAGGGCACCACTATAGTTTGATTTAGAATGCGATAGCCCATATGTCATATTATTAGAACTACTAGATAGGAGGTTAATCATATTACCTTCTACTCATCATCGAGATCCACATTTCTTACACAAATAGCCACATTGCCCCTTTTGTAACTATCATTATATCCATAAAATAGATATAATGATTGTTATGGACTCAGGGAATGTATTAATAGATGTCTTGATAATGACATCATAGCATTCACACCAAGGCCATCAATATCTCCTCCATCATGGATCCATAAACCTCATTCCTCCATGACTGAGTCATCCTAGGACATTCCTTCATAAGAATCATTAGTTACTCATCATGAGAGTAATGTAGTTTCTAGGACAAAGCCTCATAAGAGATCTCTTATCCCACCTACTCAGAGGTTTTGAAAACCAGTATAGTGAGAGTAGCCTACATATAGTAGTATAGTCAAAGGATTACATAGTGTAGTTCCATTTACTATCTAACATAGTCACAAGCACCAAAGCAGAGTTTCCAAGGTCTTATCTCATGTAGCAACCCAATATGGTTAAGATTAGATGAATCCACATCACAAAGTACTACTCTAGATAGATATTCACTATAGTCAAGTTTTTAGAAACCTATTTCACATAGAAACCCACTAAAATTGAGATTAAATGAGCCCCCATCATAGGTTACAATTCCATCTCAATTTATTGCTCAATCATATGCATCATAGTAGAGTCTACAGGGTGTTATTTCATGTAGCAATCCACTATGATTGTGGATAAATGAGCCTCCTTCATAGCACATAGTTTTAGTTGTACATCCATTGAGGTTTCATTTTACAGAGTATTTATATATAACTACAATTAGTGTATTATAAATAGCATCAAATATAGGGCATGTTCCTACACAACATGAGCAGTATGGCCACTTGTTCAGTTGGCCATCAGGGTTCAAATAGTGATACACCAACCATGGAAATGATATACATAGAGTGATATCTTACATCCCATTATAATAACAACTAACATTCCTCATTCTAAATAACCATCCCTATCCAAACTAAATTATCCAAATCTTGATCTTACTAATATCCTATTTTACCAATCTTAAACCAATTCACTTTATCAAATCAATTTACTAATTACAAAACAACAAAGTTTTCTACTCACATATGATTCAAAATCAAAACTAGCATTACACTTGAACCTATCAACACCAATCAAATCACATCCCAAATACCATTTTACAAAACAAATGCCACCTCAACATCAATGCTAAATCAACCATTTATAACAAATATACCAATATGCTTTAAATTACATAACATAATATGCATGAGTCAAAACCAAACAAGTATATATATATATATATATATATATATATATATATATATATATATATATTTCAATACATATACACTAGTATCAATTATAATTAGTCATGAATGAGCATTAGGCCCTCACTCTCAATCTCACTCTCTCCACTAGTGCTAGTCCCATAATCTACCCTCGTACTCAATGGTCTCACACATCCTTGAGTTATCACATGCCTCTTATGACTACTCTCTCACTCCACTAACTGACCATGCTCCTCATGCAAGTCCACATATCATCTCTAAATATCTATATACTCATCAATGATCCTCATACTAACATATCCAAAATTAGGTGGGGGCATCCTATGCCTAACCAACTGATCTCTCAACTTAGATCTCTCTCCTATTGTATTAACATATGTAGTTGTCTCTATATCAACCTTGTTAAATAGATGGGAATGGATATTAGCCATGACCATCACTCATTTTATCAATCCCTCCTCCACTACATCATCAGGGACATACTATATGAGCTCTCAAAGTGTTGACTCAATTATTATCTCCCAGTAATCATCATCTCCACCTCCTACCCTAGCTTTTGCTCCATCCTAATAACCTCCCACTTCACCTACACACAAAGTATGACACTATGTTAGCTATATACTTTGAAATTAAATTAAAATCACTAATTTATATAAAGTTTAAATGTAATCACTACTTACCTACCATCATCTAGATCGACTCAAGATCCTCATACTCTGGAGCATTCTATACATCAATAGGGTATAACAAAGCCCACCGATGCTTATCCCACCATGAAAGATACACATACATACATCTAACTCCATCCAAATCCAAAATATCTATGACTACATCCCTTGCATCCAAAGGTAATGGTGTGAGCTCAGCCTCAATAGGCCTCACACAAGTTCCTACCCTTGTAGATGCTTGTACACTCCTCACCCACACCCATGTTTCTAGGGGCACATCCTGTGGTACCCCAAATTATCTAGTAACACATTCATATTAAAATCACTCATATAATCCACACCAGTGGCCATGTATCTAACAACTAACCCTCATGTAACGTATTTGTACTCTATCCTCTACCCACCCAAGAAATCCTTTGTAAGGCCTCCATTTGATGTAACCAACCATTAATCCATCTAAAACCCACATATCATGGTCCATCCCATGGGATTATATAGCCACTATGCTCATCCACCACACCCCAAATGGATGTGGAGGTGCCCACTCTACCCTCAGTAATCTAATCAATTGCACAACTGTTATGTGTTCATAATCCCAATAATGCAATAAGGTCACATCACTCACCCCACCACTAAATGACTCCTATGTAAACCTATAGAGGTCCCTATATAGGTGGGATAATATAATCATCCCCATCAAGAATATAGTACCATATACCTCCACACTATACATAATCATATGCATCTTGTATGCAATAGAAACTCTCCTCCCATCCATAGCAACAAAATATGCCAATAAAATAGCCAACCACTTCCACAAGTGTGGAACATTAGACTGCACAATGACTACCAGTAGCACATCATTATCACTACCTCTCTAATGTATACCTGAGGGCACACTAGCAAAATATAAAGATGCACAATCAATCACATCAACACCCATGTCATCTTGTACCATCACTCACCACCCACTAACTAGTAAATGTAGTAAATGATACACATCCTCCAAAGTCATAGTAATCTCCCTTATAAGAAGCCAAAAAGTACATGTATCCATGTTCTACCTCTCACATAATGTGATCATTAGATATCAATCCCATTTTACTGTACCTAGGTCACACACATGATCCAACCCCACCCTATCCATAACCACTCTCTCATTAGTAGATAGTGGTAGTAGCCTCAATGTCTCCATCACCTGGCTCTTATAGAACTCTCTCATCTGCACCTCACCCTACATCACCACAAATATCATATATATATATATATATATATATATATATCAATTAATAATATCAAATTGAAAGCCAAGCTAGCACAATAGTAAATAACAAAGCATCATCATAGAAAAAATCTACCCCTTGGATAATAACATTATAGTAAGGATAGTAGTGTTGGACAAGAGTGTTAAACCCTAGACAAGAGTGTTGAACCCTAGATAGGAGCATTGAACCTTGGATAGAAGTGTTGGACTATAGGATAGGAGTGCCAAAAATAGAAAAAACTTCCTAAAATACTTTTAATCCCTCAAGAATACCAAAATAGGCCTAAAAATTGATAAAAATCAAGCATTTGAGCTGCTTACCAAGGTCACATCACCACCAACCTAAATTTGAGCCACTAGCTACTTGAATCAGGTCATAGTAGGTGCTCATCTCCTCAACATTTTTCTCACTCTAGAGCTCAAAATCTCAACCTAGTCAATGCATAAATGAATCAAAAATCAATCTAATTTCCTATGTTAACTTTTTCATTAAAAATAAAATACCATTTTGTCCATAACTCAAACCCTGTAACTCCATTTTTCAAACCATTTCCTTCCACAGAATCATGAAAATGATACCTTTGACATCACTCAAGATTTGATCTCTTACTACCTTATCTTCCTATTATGGCACAAACATAACATGCACCTTGGTCATCACCAATCAAAATGTGTTCCACTTTCAACAACACAATCTTATCAATCAAACAACCTTTTAATATATTCACAACATACCAACCTTTTTTTAATTACCATGCCACTAGTCATCGCTTTTGGCTCAACCTCCTCTATCATAGATTTTGTCTCTCTCCCCAAAAGGTATGCATCATTCATATTATTCCTATTTCTACACTTATCCAGCATACCCATCCACTCTCATAAGTGGATACATCATGCTTCTTACACATCTAGCATTCAGATTATAAGATTTAGCTTAGATTAGTCAAGATATATAGTGACTCAACTTTTGTGGGTCACTTAGCATTACTCAAGACATTCAAAGAGATATACCTTTAGTTTATAGGCACACAGACTATTCGATACAGTGGTTCAAATTATATGGATTCACAGTGATTTCAATATAGGTACATAGACTATTCAAATATAACGGTTCAAATTATATGGATTCACAATGATTTTGATATAGATACACAAACTATTCAAATACAATGGTTTAGATTATATGGATTCATAGTCATTTTGATATAGATATAGACTTAGATACTAGATTTGGGGCCATGTACATGCTACATGTCTCACACATATAGCTTCATATAGCATGACATAGTTATAGAATTAGATAGCAAACTATAGGCATAATATAGAGCACAATATTTTGGTCTCCAATTTTGCACATAAAGCATGGCAAGATATGTCATATCATATGTGGTTATATAGATTACCAAATTATATAGATGCATCACTCATATACTAGATTTGGGGGCATGGCACAGATGTTCATGTTCTTTATCACTCAAGATTATATATATCAAATGGTAAAACATGTCATTCTCTTCTTGCACACTGACCAAATTTTTAGATTACACCCAGTTGTACCTAGGTTGTCACCAAGTTGGACTGCATGGCCATCTACAGTGGTTGGTCCATTATATTAGTTAGATCCAGACTACACAAGTTTGTGTAGGATGGAGGATAGAAGATGGTTTTGGGCCTTCAATTAATTTTAAATTCTAGTTAAAATATTCAGAGTGGGGGCATGAAAGACTTTGCTCTTCATAGCATACAAATTTAATACATACATCTAGATTACATGAGTTTATATGGGATAGAAGACAGACATTAGTTTTGGGCCTCTGAGCTTTCCTCACCTTCAGTTAGATTTAGCATAGGGGAAAGCATTACCCTCTTTCTCCATGATACATGGATTCTATATTTAGATTTAGTACAAGGGGCATCCACTCTATGGATTCCTTCTCTCTTCAAGCACTATTCAGCTCTCCATCCACTTCCCTAGCCATGAAGTGAGTTGGACCCTTACAGCATATTCACCTCTATGCAGGTAGGTTTAGGTACACATTTTCTTTTTCTTTATTTTAATATAGTATTTCATTTCATTGCATCACTAGAATAAAAGGGGGCAAATGTATACACCCTAAATTGGTTAAGCAACCACATATATCATGTCTTTTCATAGTCCTCTTTACAAGGGACTTCGAATGGAGAATATGAGCCTTGTTTACACTAGCCATGTCTTTGTTTTACTTGTCTTCATCTTATATCTCACTTTTGTCACCTTTTCATTATCTTAGTCAACTAATCTATACCTCAAAAGACCCCCAGACTTAGCCTATGTCAGTCTTAATGTGTGTTTTTTAGTCCCAAACAATAGAATTTTGATGGACTATAGCACCTGACACTCATATCCTACTTGATGTTTCTCAATGGCCATTTTTTATTGTTTAATGGGTCTCAAACCCTTCTTATCCCCTCCTTTAAGTTTTTTTTTTTTTTATGTTGACTAGAATGAATAAAGCTCCCAAATTCAAACTAAAGAGTCTCATACATAAAGGACTTCACAAGGCATTTAATATCTAGCACTTACTACTTTGGCATGATAAATAATTAAAATTAGTCAATAATATATCTCAAAATTTTGCATCACACATAGATTCGTATGTTTGATCAACGAAGGGCCTAGGCAAAAGTTCATTCTTACATCTATAGTGTGCATTGATTATGCACATTCCCTAAGGGAGTGATCTGAGACCCTAACTTGAGGGTTAATGTAGGTATAAATCAAGATAGAAAAGGTTCTAGATCATGCAATCATACTTCCCCTAACCCAATTTTTTCCCTTTTGGCTTTTGATATGTTGGTTTTTTCATGTGTGTAGATAAACCTAGGGTTTTAAGAAAAAATCAGCTCCACAATGAGTTCCATCAACTACCAGTGCTCATTTTTTCATAGGCATGCTCACACAAGCACATCTTAACTACCCAAAAAGTTTTAGGTATTTATGATCAATTTGGATAGCAATGGCAGGAATAGACAATAGCATCAGACACCAAGGCATCCACTTTTTGGTGTTCCTATCCTTTTGCCCAATGAAAGCTAGATTTGGGTTTACAACACTTTCCCAGTCCTCCACAACTATTTTTAGCTTATGTATCAGTTGTCTCAATCTATTTCTAAGTTATATTTCTTCTCATTTATTGTTATTTTTAGAAAGGTGAAAAAGACAAACAGTTTCACAAATCAAGATTACATTTATTGCTATATTATGTACTGATTATTAATCTAGACCCTTAATTAAAATAGGAATAAAACTCCATTATTCCCAGATAAGTTAAATAAGTATTCATGTTTTAATTTATCTAGTTGTTTAATTACTTGTCAAGTTGTCACATGTTTATCATAAGATGCAATAATTATTATACATTTTCTGAAAATAATTTCCTTATTTATTGTTAAGTGTTGAATGTAAAAGATTAATATATTATGATTGTGTTAGGGGGAACATTGTAGGTTAATATGGTTCTTTTATCTTTATGTCTTTGATACATATTTTTTATAGATCTATTTTTTTCCTACATGTGTGATATGTTTATTGTGCCTTCATAGTACATCATATTTGTCTGCAATGTGTTTGATGTTCTTATTATGTGTTTTATTTGGGCTGATTTCAATTTGTTATGTGCCTTAAATTTACTCATGTTTTACTTTATCTAATTGTTTATACGTAATTTTCACATGTTTATCATAAGATGCAAAATTTATTATATGTTTTCAACTGTTTAAAAACTATAATAACTATGTCAATGCCAAATCACTTTCATGAGGATATTTAAAAACCTGTCCAATTTTTTAGAGTCCTTAAAACTAATTCTTCTTAAAATAAATGTGATCAAATAAAATATAACCTTTGAATCACATATCAATGAGTATGAATGACACTCATGCCGTATAGGATACCTGTTTAAAGATTTTTAAAGACCTTCCCTCTTGTTTATACCAATTTTCATATGTATAAAATTGATTTCATGAGTCCTTATCTATCTAAACATCCTCATAACATTAAACAATCCATTAACCTATTATATAGTTTATGATCACAATCAATCATGCATATTTTCAACTTTGATGAATCCTCATTATTACTGACTATCACAAATTACAATACTATCTTCAACACAGACCTCTACCAAACATGAATGTGCTTTTCTAATGGCCTCAAATGCATCTCAAATCATGATTTACTTAAGAAATAATCCAAATATAATAAATAATATATATTCCACACAAAACAACACATTATTTTATCATAACATGTAATAACTATTATATATTTTTTCAAATGCATTTATGTGTTTCTTGCTAAGTGATGATTGCAAAAGATTAATATATTATGATTATGGTAGGGGGAACACTATTAATAGGAATATGTTGAAATTAGTCCATTTATATTGAGGTGTGAGTTTCACAAGTGCATCCCAAATATAAAAAGGGGGCATAACACCATACAAGTTTACAACATCATAAAATTGAAATTGAAATTGCAATCTACATGGCTTATCTAGTAATTAAAACTCAATAAATTGATCAACACATATACAAACTTGGAATTAAAATTCATTATATATATTTTAAAAGAAAACATTATATGCAAATATGTATAATAGATTGTCAACTACTCAGCTAGTTTCTCAACCACTTTCTCAACTTCTTTTTCAACCACTTTCTCAACTACTTTTTCAACCAAAACATCTTCTATGCCACTGTTGTCCTTCAATATCCATGACTTTTCATGGCTTCCCTTGAATCCCAATAGTGTATACATGTCAAAATTCATCCTATAAACATTTTCCAACCATTTATAAATATCAATAAGAGCTATAAGTGAAGTTGGACCCCTAATTGGTTCTAAGCTTATTCGAGGCTTAGTAGACCTATTTGCATACTTGAGGATTCAGAGCACCCTATTGAGGTTCCTTATTTTTTGATTCATTTATCATGTTTTTATAGGTGTTATCTAACTTCCCACACCTCCTTGTAATTTCCAACTATCTCCTATCTCATCATTTTCTCTCCTTTTCTTAAAGACTGCAAGGTTTGCACATAAGGGGAGTGCCCTCTATCTAAGACAAAATAGAGAGTAATTCCCCTATTTTATCAAAGAAAGTGATCATTTTTTTGGATTATCCAAATTTTAAATACTTTATAGATAAAATTTCAGCCATTGGTCATATCATTTGACCCTCCAACACTTGAAAAATCCAAAATAGGCTCCTAGGAGGGTAGGTTGTACACAAGATTTGCACTCTAGACTATGTGTTGCTTGTTTAGAGCCTCTTACCTATTATATATCCACTATTATAGTGTCATAATTATATTTTTGTCATTATTAATAAATTTTTATCTTCCCCATCACTTCAACCTCATATGCTTTCTCCTCACAGTTTAACTGGTCAAGTCTGAGTGTAACTTTTGACTCTATTTTGCTCCAAGGCATTGTACTTGTAGGTGATTTAGGATGGACTAGCATTGAAAATAGTGTATGGAAATTTTATAATCCTTAAAATATCATCTATAATTTATTTTTACTTATTCATTGATGTTTGGACTATACCAGCACTAAGAATCATCACCCTTTTTGGTCATTACCTCTCACAGTCATTTATAGATGGTTGTAAGTGAATATTTTCAAGAAATAGGCACCTGTAGGTGAATATTCCTATTGAAATAGGTTTCACATCCCCTTGGGATCCTCTAAGGAATTTTTATTATCTTCCATTGGCTAAAGTTGATATCTCCATACTTAAGTCTTTGCTATGGATGGTATAGAAGCTCACAGTCAGTTGTAGGTGAACATTTTTAGAAGAAGGGACACTTGTAGATGTGAATAGGATCAATAATTAAATATATCATCCTTTTTAAATTATCATTAGATCATAAATGTACTTTCTAACCATATAAAACCATTCAAATATGAAGGTATAGTCTAACACTATCCACTTGGGTGAAGAGGTCTCTCAAAGATTCAAAATCTTGTCGATGTCAATGAAGGATTTTAGTGTTCCAATGGCAACTTCGAGGTGATCAACTACTATCTTCCATTAGTAATTTTTCCTATATATTTTAAAAAATTTACCTCTTATGATAAGGATATATAATTAGTGAACTAGGAGTGATCAAAACTCAACATGGCATTGTCTTAAGATGTCTCCAAAAGGGCTAGGTGCTTTATTTTTGTCTTTTAGGGATTTGATCCCTAAACCTATAGTCATCACCTTTGAAATGTTATTTATAGTCTGCCTACCAACCTATCACCCCACATAGGTCTTTTTTGATCTCTTAAACGTACTAATACTCCAAATAAGGTTTCACCATGCTCTAACTTCTCTGTATAAGTATTTCCATATCTTTATGTTATGACCTATAGGTAGACATTTTCACATACAGGTAGTAAGTATGAGTAACTTGGTATAAATCATGGTTGTGAGATTAAAATGAGTTTTAGATCTATCTCAAAGTTTCAAAATATAGTATTCTCATTATCAAGTACCTTGCTCAGCTCAGACACTCGTTTCTAACATGATTGGTTTCCATGAAGACACCTGTAGGTGTATGTTAATGGTGGAAGGTTGTGTGAAAATGTTGTATATAACTGATATAGTATTATTTTAACTATTTTAATGCTCAACTCATTACTTCAAGTTGATAAAATATATACCAAGGACTTTTAACCTTCATCACACCTCTATGAACATGTTATATAGGATCCATACAGGTGATTCACCATGATTGCAAGTAGAAGTCAGTAAAGAGTTGACTGAGTATGACAATGGATTGAATGTTTGATAAAATCATGGTGTTATTAGACCAAACATGAATGGAGGCATTCATTATGGAATTTATACATTGGGAACATCATATTCCATTCACATGAGACTTCTACAGAGAGCCAAACATTTTGTAAACAAGGAAAACTTTCACTGAGACAAGACATGGTGATATCTTCTTGCAACATGAGATGACTTCCCTATCAAAACACCATGAAACATGAAATTAATAATAGAGATAATTTAAGGAGAGAGATAACATATATGTAATCAACATCACCAGCATCACTAGCTAGATTATACAGACATATCCAAATTAGAGCAAAACATATAAGGTATAAGGAATAGTGAGTAGAAAAACAAAGTCATCTTGTTAGAAATGATTCATAAATCACTATTGACCAATCCTTGAACACTCTCAAACACCTCTAATTGGTCATACCAAACACAAACATGTTGACAAGTTGTGTGTCCAGAAAGGAAATGAAGGAGTAGAACAGTTTTAGCTCAAATTTGGCACTTTTAGAGTATGTCAAGAATGAAAATAAGTTTGAGGAAGTTAAATATCCATTTCATAACCTTATCCCATGTGTCACACTCTATTATGGGTCGTACAAGTTCCAAACTCCTCCTTTTTCAAGAAAACTACTCTTTCCTCTAAAGAACCTACCACTTTTCAATTAGAAATAGTTACTTAAGACTTCTTAGGACACATGGGGTGTGACATCACCTTTTGAAAGCTTCACATTTCCCAAGGAGTTTGTACAAGTCATTAAATGCTCTCTTTATGACCTTTAGATAGCTAAAAAAGACATAAGGATTAAAATGACTAAGACCAAGGCTAATATGACATGAAATGACATAAAAAGACTTATAATACACCCTATGACATAATACTAGACCCCTAAAAACACCTAATGATCAATTTCTTACCTATATGTGTCCCAATTTGACTTACAAAGTCAAATTTGGTCAAAAAATGGTGACTCATAGGGGTAGTATGCATGTTATACTAAATATCAATAGACTTATCCTATCCATGGGCTTAGGGAGTCATCTAAAGTCTAAAACAAAACAAGAAGACCTGACACTTGATAACAAGGCTTTGACCAAGACAAGACAATGAATTACCTCAACCAAACAAAATAAAGGACACATAAAAAATAAAGCAAACACACACATGTCCTCAAAGCACTTAGGGAAAATAGAAAACAAACAACTATGCACAACTATAAATTAAGCATACTTCCTTTCTAGGATCAAAAGTAAAGTTCCTTGAATTTTCTTCTTTATGAGATTAACATAGTGACAAGCATTTTGTTCCCTTGCTTGTATGCTTGGTAAATTAGACCTATTCCTTGGTACTTCACTTGATCTAATCTCAATTAGATCATCCTTAGATAGGTCTCTAATTTAAATGTATTCCTCTTAAATTTGTACGCATACCTCATATTGCTACCCACTCTTCATCTCATGATCAACTTTTATCTTCTTGGTAAGCATGACTTCAAGAGGAGTGGTTTCTTGTTCCTTGGAAAATTGAGGCCAATATAAACTTGTTATATCCTTCAAAATCTGATGTGTTTCTCCCAACTAACTAAGAGGATGATAACCCATTTTTATTATTTTAAACATATCATCATGGGATGAATATGCCTCTTGAAAGGACAAATTTAAAAATTTGATTCTTCTTTGCATACCCACTTGAGTGTCAAGGTTGCCTTCTACATTTTTTATTAGACCATAACCTCTTGAAGAGGAGTATAACCTGATCCAATTATTGCAATCAAGTCGTCCCAATGCTTATTAGACTTATTCTTGCCCACATATGATATCTTCGATAGTGATGGAAGAACTAATGATGATTTCCTCTTCTTTGACACAAGGAAGAAATTCTTCAACATCAACACAATCAGAAGATTCAACATAATAAATCACCTCTTCTTCAGAATTTATAACCTCTTGAGGGATCTGTATCTCAATTGATATAACCTAACTTTACTTCTCAAGGACTTAAAGATCCTCAATTGCTTTCTCCTTCTTGGGGATGCCAATGCTAGCATTTTGTAATCAGGTGACCTAGACCAATGAGACTACCAAGGAGATATGTTTTATTCAAAAAAGAGTTATGAATTATTATCAACAAAAATATCCTCTTTAGGTTCCCACACCATAGTTCCATCAAGGCAAAGGGTGATAGGGTTAGGACAAGATGAACTAGTTGGTGGAGGTGGAACATAGAACTCAACGTTAGATTGAGAATGAACTTTAGGGGATCCTTTTAGGAGTTATTGAGGAAGGGAAGGAAAACTTTGAGCTAAAATAGCTTGTTTTTATTCCTTACATTTTACAATCACTTCATTTAAATCTAATTCATTTTTATCACTCTCTTTAGAAGGTTATATGGGGTGTCTTTAGGCATATAATCTTCTTTTGGCTCTAAACCTTCCATCACACCTTGACTCAACATTGTCATTCTCAACTCTAACTCTTCAATTTGCTTGGATAGGTTATCTTATAAAATTATCTCTTGAATTTTATAGGCATCTTCATGAGGATAAGGAATACAAGAGGGCTGATATCAAAAATAAGAGGTCTCTTGAGGAAGGGTGGGAGGGTCTTGCATAGGTTCAAGATCTTTCTCAACTTCACACTATTTATCTAGGATGTTAGCCTCTTTCTTTTCCCATGATTCCACTACCTTATTTTATATTAGTATGTTAGTATTATGAGTATCTTCTTGAGTAGTGATGCAGTTTGAGGAGTGGATGAAGTGTTCAATAAACTTGGGATCTCTTTAGGCTTATATTATCTACCTTGTCTCCAACTTGAGATTTCATATCTAGAAGTCTCTTCTTAAGGTTGGGATGTAATGGGAGAGGGAAATGAGGGATTGGATTATAATTCCTTTATTGATAAGATGGACTTATTCATCTACTTATTAGCAAACTCAAGTGTCAATCCAAGGCATGAAACTCTTGAAATGTGGAATGAAATTCCTTTTACTGGCTCAAAAAATTATCTTCATCATTCACCCCTTTTGAAACATCCCAAAGCTAAATAGGGATAGGTATAGTGATTGGAATAAGAGGGAAGGGTTTTAGACATGCTTATCCATGAATTGGCTACATTCTAATCATCTGGATTCCTCTGAAAGTGAGCCATCACTACTTGCATTCAAAGAAACTCCATTTTCAAACACCTTACACATGTGGCTTCCAAAAAGGCTTTAGTTTCTCATTAAAATCCATATAATGGATTGTATGACACTTTAAAATACCTTTTGTGGCTTTATATTTCTTAGGCACACCTTAAATAGGCTCCCACTTGAAGTTTCCATAGTTCTCACCATCCTACTTACTTTGTCAACTTTGACTTTCTGAGATAAAGATATTAGTAGTCCCACTTAGGATTTTTTATGAAGCATGAAATGACCATATTGAGTTATAATAATTCCTTAAATTCCTCCCAAATTTGATTTCATCCTTTGAAAGTCCCTAGAACCTACAAAACACATAAAACTATCAAAAATACCATGTCTTGTACTCCATCCATATAATTTCATACAATACAAAAGGATGGGGAGGAGCCTAAAAGATTCCTCTACATCATCCAATCACTTTCCATGCCATTCTAGTCCATTATAATTTCTCTCCATCCTCATTTTCCCAATTGGGTCATTATCCAAGGGTTTACAAGGGTTTTAGGTCCTTTAAGCCCTTAAGATTTGTTCATAGAGATGGAACATTGGAATTGCAAAAAAAAATAACAAGATAATTTTAAAAGACCCCTATCAACTTCTCTAAACTTCCTTGACCTCCATGCACATCCTCAGATAATATGTGAGCACTCAAAGTTACATTAATGAGCTTATTTTCTCATTTGTATAGCCCTGAGTTATCCTAAAGTCCAAAAATGACTTTCTCATGGCTTACCCTACTTCCTAATAGATTATAAATGTATAAATGTATAAAGATCATTAAGAGTTTAAGTTGGACCCCCAATTGGCTCCAAGCCTCTTTAAGGCCTAATAGACTTGTTTGCATACTTGAGGGTTTAGAGCACCTTTTTGAGGTTACTTATTATATGATTAGTTTATCATGTTTTTATAGGTGTTATCCAACTTCCCACACCTCCTATAAATGTAAAACCAACTCCTAGATCATCCTTTTATCTCCTTTTATTAGAGACTAGGGTTTGTACATAAGGGGAGTGCCCTCTATCTGAGACAAAAAAGAGGGTACTTCCCCTATTTTATTAGAACAAGTGATAATTGAAGGGGAATATAAAAGTTTTAAAGACCTTATACATAAATTTACATCCCTTGGTCATATCATTTTACCCTCCAACACTTGCAAAATCCAAAACAGGCTCCTAAGAGGGTAGACTGTACGCAAGATTTGCACTCTAAATTGTGTGTTGCTTATTTAGAGCCTCTTCCCTATTATAAATCCACTATGAGAGTGCCATGAAGCTATTTTGGTCATGATGAAGGCATTTTTATCTTTCCCATTACTTCAACCTCCTATGCTTTCTCCTCACGCTTTGACTAGTTAAGTCTGAGTGTAACATTTGACTGTGTTCTATTCCAAGGCATTGTACCTATAGGTGCTTTAGGATGGACTAGACTTGAAAATAGTGCATGTGCCATCTTAAAACCTTCCAATATCATCTATAATTAATTTTTACATATTAATTCCTGTTTGGACTATACCAACACTAAGAATCATCACCCTTTTTATTTACTTCCTCTCACAGTCATCTACAGTTGGTTATAGGTGAATATTTTCAAGAAACAAGCACTTGTAGGTGAATATTCCTCTTTAAATAGGTTTCACATCCCCTTGGGATCCTCTGAGGCATTTGGGATTGTTGAATATGGAGTCTGTTTCAACCCTAAGGTAAAAATAAGATTATCGAGACATTTTTAACATGAAATATTTACCTTTTACAATGGTGGGATGAATTTTAACCACTTCCCCTTTTTGTGGCACATTTTTGGGAAGTGGGTATGATTTAAAGGTGTTGAGAGAATTGGGGGTTTATGTGGTTGAAACCTCCCTTATTTTTTGTCTTATTTTGTGGTGATATGGTTATCTCTATGGTTATGGTACATTTTTCAAGGGATTTTGAAAAGTATAAATAGGGGTGAGGGTTAACACATTATTCATTGCATTTTGCATCTCATTTTGAGCTCTGTAACTCTCTCTTTGGTCGATGTGATCAAGTTTAAGGTGTAGCTTAGCATCTCAATAATTTTGGTGTGAATTCAAGTTGGAGAAAGTTATCTCTATAAGAAGTTCTTGTTGAGAGTTATCTTGCACTCTTGTTTATAATATTATTGAGAGCTTCTTAGTAGATGCAGCCCACATTGGGTGAACCATGTTATATCTATGTTATGTGTGTATTTTATTAGATCTAAATTTTCTTTCATATGTCTCTATTGCTCTAAATTTGAGATATTAATTCTATGTTATATTTTATTGCATAATTAATCACTTATTCCTAACAACTGGTATTAGAGCTAGATTTAGTGGTTTTGCTAAAGTGGTGAATTACAGGGAAAGATATTAGCTTGAGTGGGAGCTATGGTAGATAATGGTACATCTAGAGTTTAAAAATTCAATGGCAAGAATTTTATATTGTGGAAGCTGTAGATGGAGGATTAATTATTTAAGAAATATCTTCATATCCTTTTGATGGGGAAATTAAGCCAACCTTCAAGTATGAATCAAGTAGATTAGAATTTGTTTGATAGGAAAGCACTGGGAGCCATATGGTTGTGCCTTACATCTTTGATTGCCTTCAATATTTTAGAGGAGATGACCACATTTAGTTTGATGAAGAAATTATGGGAGTTATATGAAAAACCCTCTACCTCTAATAAAGTATTTTTGATGAAAAGGTTATTTAATATGAAAATGTCTAAAAATCGTTCTATAGTTGATCATTTGATTGACTTTAATATGGTTGTGAGTATGTTAAATTCTATTGGTATTAATTTTGAAGATGAAGTTAAGGCTTTATTTATTTTATGTTCCTTATTTGATAGTTGGTATAGCCTGTTATGGTTGTGGGTAATGTCATCTCTGTTAAGGAAAGTTTAAAGTTTGAAGATGTTATAAGTGTGATTCTTAGCGAGGAAATGCTAAGGAAGATAACTAGGGAATCATCTTTAGGGAATGCTTTGATGGTGGATACTAGAGGGAGACAAAAGGATAAAAGCAAAGGAAATTGTGGAAAGTCAAAGAGTCAAGGAAGATCTAAATCTAGAGCCAAGATAGTATGTTAAAACTATGAAAAAAGTGGATATGCAAAGAAGGAATATTGGAAACTTTGAGACAAGAAGACCAAACATGAGGAGACCAAGGAGGTAGATATGAAAATAGGTACTATTAGTCATGATGATATAATTCTTTCCTTGGATAATGTTTTTAAATCTTGTGTATCAGATTTAGGGGATTATTTTCATGCTACCCCACATAGGCATTATTTTACTGATTATGTTTAACGATATTTTGCACATGTTTATCATGGTGATAATGAACCATGTAGTATAATAGGAAAAAAATTTGTTCATGTGAAAATACAGAATGGGAATACTTGGCTACTAAAAGATGTCAGACATGTTCCACAATTAAGGCAAAATTTAATATCAATAGGGTGGTTAGATAGTGAGGGTTGTTCAGTGTTGTTTATAATAGACTCTTGGAAAGTTACCAAGGGTTCTCTTGTGGTTACGAGAGGTAAGAAAATTATCACTTTGTATATGAATAGTAGTGTTGATCATTGTAATTTAGTTATTATAGATGGAGATGAAACTTTATGTCACTATAAGCTCAGTCATATGAGTTGAAATGGCATGGAGATCTTGAAAGATAAGTTACCTAGATTAAAATAGGTTAATTTGGACTTATATGATGATTGTGTGTATGGGAAGTGAAAGCATGTTAATTTCCTAAGGGTTAGACCTCTGAAGAAATATAATAAGTTAGAGTTGGTTCAATCGGATGTAAGGGGGCCAGCTTAGGTATCTTTTATTGTTGGTTTAAATTATTATGTTACATTTATTAATGATGCAACTAGGAAAGTTTGGGTTTATTGCATTAAGAAGAAATCTGATGTATTTGAAACATTCAAAAGATGGAAAGATTTAGTTGAGAATGAAATAGGTCTCAAGTTGAAATGTCTTAGGTCAGACAGTGGAGGTGAGTATTGTATCAAAGCATTTGATGATTATTATTCACATAATGGAATTCATAAGCAAAGGATGGTTCCAAGGATGCCACAGGAGAATGGAGTGTCAAAAAGGATGAATAGGATTATAATGGAGTGTGTTATTAGCATGAGGTTACATGTAGAGTTTCCCCTAATGTTTTGGGTAGAAACAGTTAGCACAGTGGTATATCTAATTAACATATGACCTTTAGTGCCTTTGGATGGAGGTATACCTAAGGAATCTTGGTCTGGTAAAAAATTTAATTATTTTTTTCTTAGGGTTTTTGGATGTGAGGCATTAGTTCATGTTCCCAAGAAAGATAGGACTAAGTTAGAAGCTAAGTCTGAGAGATTCACCTTTATTGTTTATGGTGAGGATGACTTTGATTTCTAAATTTGGATTCTTAGAGACAAGAAAATATTCCAGTCTAGGGATGTTATCTTTAAATAAAAATTCATGTATAAGGATCAGTTACAATAATAGGAAAAAAAAGAGTGCATAGTGTTGGATGATATTACAAATGGTAAGGTTTCCAAGGAGAAAGTTTAGGAACCTCCTACACAAGAACCCCAAAATATTATAGTAAGAAGGTCTTCTAGGGTAAGAAAAACTCTTGAATGTTTTTCCCCATCTTTGATTTATTTTTTACTTACTAATAGTGGAGAACCAGAATGTTTTGAGGATGTAATGTAGGCAAATGCTAGGGAGAAGTTGGAGTAAGCCATGGAAGATTAACATAATTCTCTCATGGAGAACCAGACATGGGATTTAGTCAAGTTACCCAATGGAAAGAGAGCATTTTAAAACAAGTGGGTATACAAAATCAAATAAGAGAATGGAGGAAGGAAAAGGTACAAGGCTTGGTTGGTGGTCAAGGGGTTTGTACAAAAGAAAGGTATTGGTTTTGATGAGATTTTTTCTCTTATTTTTTAGATGACTTCTATTAGAACTATGTTTGGTATAGTTGTAGTAGAGGATTTGCACTAAAATAATTAGATGTGAAGACTATGTTCCTTCATGGTGATTTAGATGAGGAAATATATATGGAGCAACCATAGGGTTATGAGGTCAAAGGAAAAGAGAAATTGGTGTGCAAACTAAAGAAGAGCTTGTATGACCTGAAACAAGCTACATGGCAATGGTATAAAAAGTTTGACAATTTTATGTTGCAATAGATTTACTCCAAGTGTCATTCTTACCATTACATGTATGTCAAAATATTTGAAGATGGTAATTATATTATCCTATGCTTGTATGTAGATGACATGTTGGCTGCAAGAAAGAACATGCAATAGATTCAAGTACTCAAAAATTAGCTTGGTGATTCTTTTTCTATGAAGGATTTGGGTACAACAAAGTAAATTCTTGGTATGAGGATAATTTGAGATAGGAAGGAGAGGAATCTAATCTTATCCTAGGAAGAATACGTGAAGAGAGTTTTGGAGAGTTTAGTATGCAAGATGTTAAGCTAATTGGGACTCCTTTGGCAGGCCATTTTAGATTATCAAAGGAGCAGTATCCCAAGATAGAAGAAGAAAAGCTAAAGATATCCAAATTACCTTACTCATCAATGGAGTACTTTAGTAGATTAGACACTACTTTGTGTGGTTATGTGGACTTGAATATGGCTAGGGATGTTGATATTAGGAGGAGTAAAATAGGTTATGTATTTACTATCAAGGATACAATGGTTAGTTGGATTTCTTGTATATAGAAGGTTGTGGCTTTATCAACCACAAAAGTTGAGTGTATTGCTATTATAGAGGCTATTAATGAGATTATTTGGTTACAATAGTTACTTAATGAGTTGGGGAATAAGCAAGAAGTTTGGGTATTACATAGTGATAGTTAGAGTGTTATACATTTAGACAAGAACTTTGTTTTCCACTAGAGGATGAAGCACATATAGTTGAGGTATCATTTCATCAAGACAGTTTTGGAGGAAAACATGGTAAAGCTAGAGAAGATACATATGAGCTAAAATCCTACAAATATGATGACCAAGGTAGTCACATTGGAGAAGTTGAGGTTATGTTCAGCTTTGGTTGGTAATAATAAATATCATGGAGTATTAAATTTTGTTTAAGGGGAAATGAAATCTAGGTGGGAGATTGTTGAATATGGAGTCCATTTCAACCCTAAGGTAAAAATAAAGTTATCGAGACATTTTTAACATGAAATATTTACATTTTACAATGGTGGGATGAATTTTAACCACTTCCCATTTTTGTGGCACATTTTTGGGAAGTGGGTATGATTTAAAGGTGTTGAGAGAATCGGGGGATAATGTGGTTGAAACATCCCTTATTTTTTGCCCTATTTTATGGGGATATGATTATCTCTATGGTTATGGTACATTTTTCAAGATATTTTGAAAAGTATAAATATGAGTGAGGGGTAAAACATTATTCATTACATTTTGCATCTCATTTTGAGCTCTATAATTCTTTCTTCAGTCGGTGTGATCAAGTTTGAGGTGTAGCTTAGCATCTCAAGAATTTTGGAGTGAATTCAGGTTGGAGAAAGTTATCTCTGTAAGAGGTTCTTGTTGAGATTTGTCTTGTACTCTTGTTTATAATATTATTTAGAGATTATTGGTGGACATATCCCACATTGGGTGAACCACATTATATTGGTGATATGTGTCTATTTGTTTAGATCTGAATTTTCTTTCATATGTCTGGGTTGTTGTGATTCTAAAGAATGAATTCCATGTTATACATTTATAGAGTAAGGGACACCTATAGGTGTGAATAGGATCAATAATTCAATATATCATCCTCTTTAAATGATCATTAGATCATAAATGTTCCTTCTAACTATCTAAAACCATTCAAACATGAAGGTATAGTCTTAACACTATCCACTTGGGTGAAGAGGTCTCTCAAAGATTCAAAATCTTGTAGATGTAAATGAATGATTTTAGTGTTCCAATGGTAACTTTGAGGTGTTCAACTACTATCTTCCATTAGTCATCTATTATCTATATTTTAAAAAAATTACCTCCTATGATAGGGTTATAGAATTAGTTCACTAAGAGTGATCAAAACTCAACATGGCATTGTCTTAAGATGTCTCCAAAAGGGATAGGTATCATATTTTTGTCTTTTGGGGATTTGACCCCTAAACCTATAGTCATCACCTTTGAAATGTTCTTTATAGTTTTCCTACCAACCTAACATCCAACATAGGTATTTTTTTATCTCCTCAACATACTAAGACTCCAAATAAGGTTTCACCATGCTCTAACTTTTTCATATAAGTATCTCCATATCTTTGTGGTATGACCTATAGGAAGACATTTTTCACTTACAAGCAGTAAGTATGAGTAAGTTAGATGAAAGCATTGTTGTCATATTTAAATGAGTTTTAGATATATCTCAAATTTTTCAAATAGACTCTTCTCATTATCAATGACCTTTCTCATCTTAGATACTCCCTTTCAACATGATTGGTTTCCATGAAGACACTTGAAAGTGTATGTTAATGACAAAAGGTTGTGTGAAAGTGTTGTATATAACTATTACAGTATTATTTTAACCATTTGAATGCTCAAATCATTTATTAATTTTGATAAAATATATACCAATGCTTTTTAACCTTCATCACACCTCTATGAACATGCTATACAGGCTCCATATACATGATTCACCATGACTGCAAGTAGAAATGGGTAAAGAGCTAACTAAGTATGACAATGGACTCAATGTTTGATCAAAACATGGTGTTATGAGACAAAACATGAATATAGGTAGTAATTATGGCATTGATACATGTGGAACATCATACTCCATTCACATGAGACCTTTGTAGAGAGCTAAACATTCTACAAACATGGAAAACATTGACTGAGACCTCACATGATGACACCTTCCTACAACATGAGATGACTTACCTATAAAAACACCATGAAACATGAAACCAAAAATTTATATAATTTGAGAATAGATACAACATCATCTGGAATCAACATCACCAATTGGATTGTATGGACCTATCCAAATTAGAGCAAAACCTATAGGGTGCAAGGAATAGTGAGCAAAAAAACATAGTCAGCTTGTTAAAGATGATTCATAAAGCACAATTGACCAATCTGAATAATTTTCATGGAAATTAATCTCTCTAATTTTATTATGACCTTCCAAATGAATTTAACTTAGAACTCCTCCAACTGGCTATACCAAGCATAAACCTATTGATTAGCTATGTGTGTCTAGAAAGGAGATGAAGGAACATAATGGTTTTAGCTCAAATTTGGGACTTATAGAGTATTTAATTGTTTAAATGAGTTTGAGGAAGCTGAATAGTCATCTCACAACCTTCTCCCATGTCTTATACTCCTTTATAGGTCATACAAGTGTCAATCTCCTCTTTTTTTCAATAAAATTGCTCTTTCTTCTAAAGAACCTACCACTTTTTAGTTAGAAGAAATTAATTAAGACTTCTTAGGACACATGGGTAATGACATAACCTTTTTAAAATTTTAAATTTCCCAAGGAGGTCGTACAAGTCAATAAATGCTTCCTTAATGACCTTTAGATAGCTCAAAAAGACATAAGGATTAAAATGACTAAGACCAAGGCTAATATGACATCAAAAGACTTATAATACACCCTATGAAATAACACTAGACCTTTAAAAATACCTAAAGATCAAGTTTTTACCTATAGGGGTCCCAATTTGACCTACAGGGTCAAATTTGATCAATAGGTCCCTCTTCCAACTATCTGAAATGAAAGATAAAATAAGGATTTTAGATCAAAAAATTTGAATTTTGAAAATACAAACAAATTTATAAGTACATACCAATTCGACCTATGTGCAAATCAAAATTTGTCACCAAAAAAAATTTCTCTTCATCTATCAATATTGATTTAGAACTCACTGGGGTTACATTGTGAAATAGAATACGTGTTAGATTGTGAATATCCTCTAGCAAAGTACCAGAGGTAAACATTATAGAATCCACTTTCACTATGAAGATCTTCTTGTTAAGGTCATAGGAATACATGAGAATTTTCAATAGAGCTATGTCTATGTCATACTAGGGCACATAGTGCAGGCCAATAAATCTATATTCTTTAATCCAATCATTTTATGCATCTGGTTGTTGTACAAGCCTCAAAATGTTTGGGCATAGTAGGTTCTTGAAAATGAATTTTCTCTCCATTGCTGCATACGGGGATGAGAAATCAATTTAGTAAAATGTTAAAAATAAGGGTAGGTGTGAGTATTTATAGATCAGGGGAGGTGATCAAGTAATTGAATAGTAGACTAACCACATAAATTACCCCTCATGTGTCTCAATCATCTGATTCTACCATCCAACTATGTCATCCAGTGTAACTATTTAGATCCACTATTTGGTTGTGCCATTCGACTGTGTTGTTTGGTTGTGCCATTTGGCTCTATTATTTGGTTGTGTCACCTAATTATGTCATTCAGTTGTGTCATTTGGCTACATCATTCATCTTTGTCATTCAGCTAGGTTATTTGACTAAGTCATTTGGCTATGTCATTTAGCTGTGTCATTCATCTATGTCATTTGTCTAGGTCATTCAGATGTGTTATTTGGATACATTATTTGGTTATGTCTTATATATGTGTTATTCATGGTTTGACTCTATTATTTGGCTTGATCATTCAGCTATGTTATTCAGTTATGTCATTTAACTGTGTTGTTTATCTCTATCATTCAATTATGTTGTTCATCTCAACCATTCAACTCCATCATTTAGTTTGGTCATTCAAATATATTATTTAGCTCAGGTGTTATATGGGGAAAAATATTGATAGAAAAATTTGCCATCACCCATAGATGATTCACCATACCAACAAATCAAATTTCCCTAGATTCACCAAATATTTCCAATAGGTTTTTTAGTAGGGCCTCTTAAAATGAACCCTATCAAGATTCCAAGAAGCTCATCCATCTATAGTAGGTTAAGGTCTTTGATCTCCTCTATAGTAGACACCTTTGAATTAAACTTAGATGTCAGGGATCTCAATACCTTTTTTACTACTATAGAATATTCTAACTTCTCTCATAGACCTCTAATGATATTTACCACTTTATCTGCTCTTAACAAATAAGATGCAATGGTTTCATCTTCCTTCATTCTCAGGGTTTTAAACTACCTTCAATGAGTCTACAACTTTACCAACTTAACTTTGGTTCTCCTTCATATATGGTTTATAACTTTTCTCAAATCCCTTTGGCTGTATCACAATTCATGAACTTAACAAATTTTGCTTTTTAAGGACCACATAAGATGACATTCATTGCCTTATATATGTTCTCACTTGCCTTCTTGCATGTTGTATCAATTGGTAGTGTAGAGGGTGGAGTGATTCCATAAACAATATATTTCCATATGTCATAACCCAAGGACATTAGATATGTCTTCATTTTGATGCTCCAAAAATCATAGTTATCCCCATTAAAGAGAGGAGTATTATTGGTTGAGAAACCTCCTTGTGCTTGTTGACTAGACATGTTTATGCTTCAAGAATATCCTTCAAGATATTAGGCTTACTCCAAAGGACCCAGCTCTAATACCAATTATTTGAAGCATAATGTCTAAGAGGGGGCTTAATTAGTATTCAAAAACTTTCAAACAATTACATTCACTCATCTATGAACTATGAAAGCAACACAGTGATCTAGCAATGCATTAAGAATAATCACATGAGCATGAAATAGGATAACACATCACATATGTAGGAAACCATCATGGGGAATAAAATCTAATAAAACAAATATTGGATAAACTATCCTATAATATAATTTATCAAATTTATTTGAGCACCAACCCAACATGGATCACCAACCCCAAATTTATCAAGCACCCACTTGACTTTAGCTAGTAACCACTTTCTAGGAGGCTACAACCCCCTATGACTAAGCACACCCTTAGTCAAAGGACACTTATAAAATCAAAAAACCTTAAAGGTAGCTCCAAACCCATCTTGACCAAGCACCAACTCAGTCAATCACACTTCTTTCCACTCAGCTTTCTATCAAATTTATCTAAAATATATCAAATATAATAATTTATGAACAACTCTTTTATCCAAATCTGAGATTCTCTCAATAGACAATGATCACCCCTTCAGCTCTACCCCCCCCCCTTGATCTCTCAAAATTGCCTCTAGGTTTCTTCACTCAACTAGCCCTCTTCAAGACTGAATAGGTCATATGACCTAGATATTCAATTGGATAACACCCATATCATCATCATGAAATGATTTTATTCTCTCTCATAATGGTTTAAAACATGTTACCTAACCTCCTTAGGCTCATTTATTTATCAATCCATTAAATTCCTCTAAGCTTGCTCAAATAGTCCTAAAATTACCTTATATATATATATATATATATATATATATATATGTACCATTCCTTGTTCATATACTAATTAGTTAGCCACACACCCTTAACCTCTTAAGGTTAGACATATAATAGGTCTCATCACATCTCATAGATAATATTAAATTAAACTTTGGACCTCTTTAGGTCTATAACAACTCAATTAGGCCCCATTTCTCTTTTAGGCCTCATGGAGACCTAATTACATTAGGTATGTCTAGTAGCGTGTAAAATTGATCCCTTAGAACACCTTTAACCTCCATATACATCAATATTATTTCATAAACAACTCAAATATACCTTATCCAATATCGTTTGAGCTCCATAACACTCTTTAGGTCTAACCAATTCATGAAACCCCTCAATAGTACTCAGTCCTATTAGGCCTGTGTACACCAAAAAGTCTACTTTTCAATATGAAGCTCAAACACACTAAATACAATAAAATATGATCAACCAAGTATATATATATATATATATATATATATATATATATACGATGTCAAGTTCATTACCAAATTCATTAGACACATCCACTTAGGAGATAAGGCTTCAATAACACCCTTGTAACTTACTCAGAACTGCCAAATTACCTCAAAACATAATCATGGTGACTTAGACATCCCAAACTTGTTTAGACACTTTAAATGAATTTTGATTCATGTTCATGGTTCTTAAATATCCTTTTGATATCCTTAAATTAAAAACTCATATGATCTAATGACAAATGTTGGTATTACAGACCAATGTCTTGACCTCATATCACACAAACCAAATTGACCTAGATAGATCATTTTGTAAAAAACCCTTCACCATATTCACTAACCTCAAAAAAATATTTTAATCATATACATGACTTAAAATTATTTAATAACATCTCCATGAATTTGGTTTCATCATTCTATCATGAAAACACATTCTAATTCATCTTCTCACTGTTGCCTAGGTTTTACACTATTTACACCATTAGGCCTGTTAGTGACTGGCTAACTTGGATGACTAGTTTAGAACACTTTAATTTTATAACCTATCCATAAAACTTATTGGGAATGAATTATCAGTCTCTAGCTTCTTTCACATTCATTTTATTTCCCTCATCAATGCAACTTTTGACTACTATAATAAATTCTTCACGAACAAGCATGTCTTTGTATATGTTCTCTCTCATCTGACTAACCACCACCACTTGGAGGTACCTGGGAGAGTTAAATATATTATAAAATAGTTTTTATATTCATTTGAGATCATTTTGTGCTTATTTGAACAAGATATTTCACACCATGTCCTTATTAGGGTTTTAGGGAGGTTTAACAGAGATTTTAGTGTTAAAAATTATTCATAAAGGATTTCCCCTTAAATCCAAAACCAATGCCTAGATATATTATCTAATACTCTTACCCATCTCTCCTTAACAACTTAGGTTCCCATTCATAAGTTATACATGTCAACGAACACCTGAAAGTCTTCAGGTTTGTATACCTTAATTTTATGCACTAGAGAGACCTCAAATCCACTTTTCATGCCTTTTCCTACAAACCATGACTTCATAATTTATGATAATTCCTAAAATAATTTGACTTACCTCTATCCATTATATACTTCACACATCCACCTTGAAATCTAATCATCATGCCTCATTAGGCTAGGTAGGGTCTAAGAGTGGTATAGGTGCAAGCTTGATTTGAAGGTCCTACCTTTGTAGGCTCACCTTGAGACTCTCATGGATGCTTCTACACCTTATTATCATGCTCACACAACCTTAATAAGATCTTACATGCTTGATATCACTCACCTCATCATGCCACTAGATCATACCATCACCATGTCATAATTAGGCTCAAGCTTCCAATGCACTTGACACCTTGACCTATTCTTTTCATGTCATGACCTTATAAAAACATCAAAAAAGTAGACATAATACATCACAACAAGCTCATATCACTACACCATTCTCTTTCTAATGACAATAAACTTCCATAGCCTTATATAGACCAAAAACCACATGACCAAACTTCATATGACTTGACATCTTTCTTCCATGCACCTGTACCTTCCATGCTCACAATATTCATGATAAATCACATCCATGCATCACTCTCTCTTTCATGAATGTCCTTATTCATGATAACTCTGATTACCATACTCTTCTTTCTCATGGCATCACTCTTGGAAACACTCTCTTTATGCCACTATCATGCTCAAGAACTTGACCAAACAAACCTTTGACATCAATGACCATTATGCCTTTACATGATATACCCTTTTAACATCAATGATAACAACATGCCAACACATGGTTTTACAATGCAAATAATGAGAAAGGAGAAACTAAAGACTAAAAATAAATCCCTAAGATTTGTAGAAAGAGAGATTGTTATAGAGGGTGAGACCTATATAGATGACCTAAAAAAAGTGTTAGAAAGATAGCATATAGAAAGCATGATAGTAAGGGAAAGGTCTAGGTTAATGTCTATATCAAATATGAGCTTGTGAGAGATAAGCATATGTGTCTTAGAAGGTTTTTTGAACTTGAATTAGTTTGGTATCATGCAATGTAGAATAAGAGTGGGCATCATAAGATGCCCCAATGGGTAATTGGATGTAGGGATGGGCATTACAAGATGCCTCAGAGTCTAAAGTGATATGTGGGTGGGCATTGAAAGATGAACCAAAGGCTAAAAATAAGAAGAAAAGATAGATAGAAAAGATAGGAAGAAAAAATCTCCCCATATAGTGTCTAAATGGATTTAGGTTGTCCAAAAAGATTCTAATAGGATATTTCATTGTGCTTGATGAAAGAAATAAGATTTTGGAAAGGAGAAAGAGAATAAAAAATAAAGTCAACCAACAGAGAATAAATTCATCCAAAAAGTATAGAGTCAATTGGGTCAAAAGAGTACTACTAAAATATAGGCTAAAAATAGTATACGGTCATATGGATCGACTATGTACTATTGGACAATGGATAAAACAGAGAGATAAGAATACATAGTCATTTAGGATGAATATGTGTTATAGATAGGAAGGTAAAAAACATTATATAAGAGACTATATTGAACAAGATAATAGTGTTCTAAAATAGAGGAAAATTTGTGCTAGATATTTTGAAGCAAGAATGAAATCAAACACACAAATAATTGGATCAATGTGATTGATCCAATTGGGGCACATAACATAAATCTTACACCAACACTTTCCAATGTAAGTTTTTAAATACAACACACAATTATCAAAGACTAAGAAATTAACTAAAAAGTAAGTGCTAACTAATTGGTAACCCTAAGCATTATTATATTATTAGAAAGTTTTGATTTTAATGTGATAGGAAAGTTGGCTGAAATAGGGAACTAAAAAGTAGTCTAAATTTAGTTTCAAGATGTTTGGGTTGAAAAAGATCTATATTGAAAATGATATTAGATTGGTATTCGGGCCTACCCCCTCACTTCACAATCCTATAGTGATAAGGGTTGCTTTTCCAATATATACCATTAACCACGTATTTATACTTGGCTAGAAAACCAAGTCAACTTCCCCCTTGGTGATGAAATCCAAGTAGGTAAACCTTGGGAAGACAAATGTTTAAATGATTTTTGAATGTTAAGTGATTTTGTAGTGGGTACAAAAGAGTAAAATAGTGTAACTAAAATAATAATTTAAAAAATTACCAATTTAAACTATGTGAGTTAATCTAAGCATGCAAACAACTAAAAATAAAATGTGAATTAAATACTAGAAAATAGATGTCAATTCCTTGATTAAGAATAGTATAGAGTCAGTTTAGGTGACAATTATATGCAAATAATAGATAATAGAGTCAATTATGTCACTTCTATTCTATGGAAGTAAGGTCTTTAAGAACATAATTGAATAAGAAGACTATGTCTCTCAAATAGAAGGTAGATTATAGAACTAAATCAAGCAGGTCAACCTAATTAGTTGTAGGTTTGCAGTTTTGAAGACTGCTAACTTGTAAAAAATAAAACTGAAGGAAGAACTAAAATGACAGAGAGAGGTGAGAAATTAACCTTAGTGGGATTGAATATGATTTATATTTCAAATTTTTATGATGTAGTGCTTAATTGTTTTTTTTTAAATTCTGGAAACCAGGTCAACTAGTTTGACCAAGTTCTACAAAACCCTGTATGTTGAAGAAAAGTAATGAATAGAGTTAACCTATTCAACAATTTTTGGTTACCTATAAGTTGACTAAAAAATATTAAATAGATTTGACATGTTTGATAGTGTATGTTAATCTATAACTGAATAAGAATATTGTGTTGAACTAATCGATCTAGTAACCTGTAGTTGATGAAGACTTGCACAAATAGAATAGAGTCATTTTGAAGTGATTGTGTGTTAAACCTATAAATAGAAAGTTATAACTATATCAAATGGTTATAAAAAGTACTAAAAATATGGAAAAATATAATAAAATTATAAAAATGTTGTGAAAGAAAACCTACAAGGGTTAGATTCACATCAGGTTCATCAAAATATATGCAAATGGAAATGCAACTAATCTATAAATCAATCCTAGTCTAAGAAGATAAATCCTACTTACACTTCTTATTTTTGATGCATTAGATATTTGGGGTCATGATCAATATAGATCTGCTAGACTGAGCTAAGGGATCTCCTACCATAATAATAATACTAGGGAGGGTTTCAAAGCTTCCAATCAAATAAAACTATGCAATAATTGTAACTAGGTCCTATGTTTTCACATTCACTAAACTAATAACAAGTAAAGAAAATTCTAATCTAGTGTTCACCAAATCTTGTGGCACAAAGTGGGGGTTAGTAAATATGCATAAGATAATCTATTACTCACCAAAGCTTGTGTCACAAAAAAGGGGTAGTAAACATATATAAGATAATCCTAATTAAGATATGTATAGGTAAAACTCTAATGCATGAAGAGAGCAATATTTTCAAAATCCATTACTTATGCTACTTCTACCTACTAAAGAGAGGAGAAAAGTTATATATACTTACCTTGAAAATGAACCTGTCAAAACTCAATCTCTCCCTTGGCCAAAGGTGCTTCATAACAGGTTCTTGTGGTTTGTAAGGATCACTAAAAAAAGCCAAAGTATCCAAGACTTTTCCAAAAGATAAGCTTCTTCTCCAAGCAGAAACCCTAAGCTAAGACTCTTCAAGTAGAATGGTGAAAGATCAGATTGTAAAGAATCATAAATGAATAATTAGCTTTTGTTATCTCTAAAAAATGACAAATGGATGTGTTTATATAGTTGAATCTAACCTTAGTCCTTTTCTAAAGTTTAGCTGATAGGGTCGGCCCAATCAACTCTATATTGTTATTGACAAAAACAAATTAGGTCCTCATCTATGTCGGCCAAGGGTTGACCTAGACTGTAAATGAGTTTTTTCAATTAGAGTATAGGTTTAATGGAGTCAATAGTGTATCATAAACTATCAAAGAGGACTTTATGCTAGGGAAGGGCTAAGCAAGGAATAAAATGACTAGAGGAGGGTGAAAAATAGGATGAAAAGCTTAGGGGAGTGTTTTTAAGAGATGGATGGAATGATAATAAGTGGTAGTATAGGGACAATAATCCTACAAATCACCAATGATCTACCCACCCCTTTCCCAGTGCACCCCTTAAGGTGTGCACTCATAGAGATTAAGACTTGATGGGTTCCTCTAAGATAGAAATCATCAGTAATTGATAACATTTGAAAATAATGTGTGTATACAATGTGGAAATGCATGGTAAAGGGGTTGATCCTAATCTTCCCATAGGTGGTTGTAATTAGGAAACAATGGAAAATGGTCAGTAGTAATAGTTTTTCTATAGGAAGTTATAATTAGTAGCATGAGGAGGGATCAAATAACAAATGAAAGATGCAATTTCTAGGACCATTGTCATATTGCTTTCATATACTACCATTCAAACATTTAATTCTAAAACAACTACTAGAAAAAAATATGTCATCAACCACTAAATGTGCTTGAAGTATAAATGAATAAGAACTAAAGATAAACATGATAGGTGGGGTTAGGTAAAAATAATTGGTTAAAAAATGGTTAATGGCATGGTAGAATGGTAAGGGGTACAATACAAAGAATGGGTATAATGTGGCATAACTTAAATGATTATTGTAGATAATAATTCACAACCCTTAAGTGTAAAAATGTTTGAGGTGCATTATGTTCATTGGTTCATCAAATTCATCTCCCTTTGGTATGGCGAGCCTATATGCTCCAGAACCATAGTTAGAAATAACTACATAGGGCCCTAACTAGTTTGGTTGAAAGTTTTCTTTTTTCATGGTCTCCACATTAACATTATTTTGATATGCCTTTAACACAAGGTCACCAATATTGAATTCATGATACTTAATCCACCAATTGTATTGGACTTTTAATCTATTTTGATAAGCCTAAAAATTATTTAGGGTGGCCAAGAATTTTCCATCAAGTTTATCTCTTGCAAGTGATCTACTATATAGTATTCATTATTGATGATGTGTTACAATGAAATTCATAGAGAAGGTAACTAGACCTTGACAGGAAGAATGGCCTTAGCTCCGTAAACAAGTGAATAGGGTGTATCTCCTATTGGAGTAAAAAATGGGGTACGATATGCCCAGATGACATTAAATAGCTACAAGTGTCAATTATGAATATAAACACCCCATTCTATCCAAAATTAGCTTCTAACCTAACTTCAAATTGATTTCTACCAAATAACACAAATTAAGTCTAAGAATCACTAAATCTCCCAATTTCATCTACATATTGGACATTAGTTCTTAGAATTGTGTTAAGGCATCCCTATTTTGGTTATTATCCTAAATGCAACAATAACCTCTCACTGATTCATCTCTAGTCACCTTGTAACCTAACAACTGGCAGTTTGGCATTTGGACCCATTAAGCAGGCCACTTAAATAATTCCTAAAGTGCTAAAATGCTAAGTAGATTAAATCAACTAATTAAACCAAATTTAACACTTAAGTGAATTTTCCATGTGTATTTAATAAAAAGAAATTGTAAAAAGGAAATTTCAATAAATATGAGGTCATAATGGCATCATCATCCTCAAAGTCATGGAATTAAAATCTCCCTAAAGGCCTTAAATGCAAAAATAGAGAGCCATACTTAATAAATGGGATCTCTATCCCAAATATTTTTATTAGATAGGTTAATAGATAGGTTGAATGGGTCTCATACACTTACAAAAGAATGGAGAAGATAAGCATGATATAGCAGCAAAACAAAAAGGGATAAAGCCTAGAACCCAATAGGATAAACCACCTTCAGCCTAAAAGACACTAAGATTCAACAAAAAACCCAAGCCCAACTAAAGAAAATCAAACAAGGCCAACTAGTTAGACTTGGAATAATAGACCAATTTCTAGGTCTCAATGTTATCTACTTTATTGCTCTTTCATTTGGTCTAGTATCCAACTACCAGTTCTTTCTCCTCAACCTACCTCTTGCATTTGGAACCCATGAGCTTGGATTCCTCCCTCCCCTACTCTATCTCCTTGGTGTTTTCTTTCACCCCATCTCTATGAGTGTTTTTATTTCCCTAGGGAGTTATTTCATATATGCCTAGTGTTCCTTGCCAAAACTCATATCATAAGTTCCTTGAACCAAAATCCCTTTAAGATTTTTTAAAGTTCATCGACAATTTTGTTACACATCAATTTTTGAATAGGCACCTTGTTATGTAACTTATCAAGGCACTAATCAATGTCATTTTTGATCTTAGGGTTTATAAAAACCTAACCCCTTCTGGCAATTAGTGTCTCAAATTTAGAAACCCCCATGTCCTTTCCTCTTAGTTCAAGATCCTCCTACATAAACTCTTCTCTAACACCAACATTCTGATCATTCCCAACTTTATCAAACTCAAAATCCATGAATAAATCCTCTTCTCTGACTGAATCTTCTTGTTCACTAGAGATATTAATCACTTCTAACCCAATTTTTGACCATTGAGATTTACCCTTCTTAACCAACAATAGAATCAACCCATGGTGGATAAGATCCATCGAGGGATTGTTCTTATAATTCAAAATCATGGATTCTAGAGATTTCAAAAGAAATAAAGGGAGACTGATAATGTGACCCTTAAAATGGTAGAGAAAAGTAAATTGGTGTGAAAATATTATTATATGTTTTCCTTTCAGTGTGATATAGTGCATAATATACAAACATACATTCAGTTGCTTCCTCAGTAGATCTATCCTCAAGAACCCTTTCTGAGACGTTGCCTTCGGCTTCTTCTTCTCTTTGCTATAAAATATATTGACAAGTTCTTCCTTTTTTTATCCTTGAAAGCTTTAAAATTCAATAAATCCATCCCCATGATCTCCCTTATAAGCTCTTCGATAATCAAAATCCTTAAACCATGTATGCAGACCTCTTTGTCCATCTATCCATGAGTGAAATACTTAGATAATGCAGTGTCATGACTGACTAATCATTCCATGTATGTATCTAAACCCTATTTAACCATCTTATTCCAAACATACTCATCATCCTTAGCATCCACATAAGAGATGGGTTCGAAATAGTCACAGTCACCTCCCATTTTACTTTATTACAAGATTATTCTACAAACTTCATGGCCCAAGCCCTTAGAGATGAGAGTGGAGGGAGTGTTGAAAGTAGAGCCAAATAAATTATTATTGTGAAGTGTCAAATTAATTCATGCATGCAAATACTTTAGAAGTGACTAGATTATAATGTCCTTACATGTGTTAGCATCTTTTCTCTTAGGTTATGTGTGAATAGTCATAAATAAGCACATATGGGATGTATTTTATCAAGTTTGATAAAATGAATGATGTCATCAGGAAACTCATCACCTTTTCAGCTTGTAAAAGAGCTAATATGGACCCCAATACTATCCATTTTGTCATAACTTCTATTTCCCTCTCTATACCCATGAGTGATTGACACCCCTTTGAAGCAGGATAGCAAGTTTTTTTCTTCATTGATAATCCCAAAAATATTCTAGGACAATTGAGTCAATCCTTTTAAATAGTTTATGATATTCATAGAATCTCCCTCAATCTTAAGATAATTCATGCCAAGTTTCATTGCAATATCAATGCACCATAAAGTAGCTTTGGATTTTGAAATGTGATTCATTTAGATCCTAAGAATTCCCACATAGGTTGCCCATATATTCTGTAATGAAATTACTTCAACAATAAAGTAGAATAGTAGAAATAGATCCAAATATGACTGAAATATATTAGAATATATGATAATAGACAAGCGACTTCAAGGGGGCAACCTCCAAAAGCTTCAATAAGAGTATAATTCATAATGATGATAAACAATTACCCACTACCTCCTATATATAGTCTATCTAAGACATGGTTACTCCATAGGCTGACCTACTAACCAAATGAATGCATAGAGAAATGTGATATAGCATCAAATAGGGATAAGTAAGCCACAAGTCGACTCTTCCTATCCTAATACATGCAATAGGTTAAGGGTGTAGCATGCCCTTCCCCTTCAAACCAATGTTGTCCTCAACATTGAACAACTCTAGATGTTGTTGCAAAAAATCTTCACCTTCCCAAGTTGCATCTTCACTACTCAGGTTCTTCCACTTGATCAGACGTTCCCTAATCTCTCTATTTCTCAACCTCTTAGTACATGTTTGGAGGATCTTCTCTGGTTCCAAAATGACTCATCCTTCTTCATCTAGTTTTGGGAGCTCTGTTTGGGCTAAAACTTTTTGTCCAGTGACCTTTTTAAAATAGGAAACATGAAATACTGGGTGTATGAAAGATGAATGAGGTAACTCAAGCTTGTAAAACACACTTCTAATTTTCTTCAGAACCTAATAAGGGGCATAATACTTAGGAGCAAGTTTGTTGTCCTTTTTATATTTCTTCAAGTACATCTACTTGTAAGGCTACAAACATAAAAATATCCACTCACCCACCTCAAAAGTTTGCTCACTATGGTGTTGATCTGCTTGTTGCTTCATCCTATTTTGTGCCAAGGCCAAATTCTCTCACAAACTAGCCAAAACCTCTTGTTGATGTTGAATGTGCTCCTTCACATCTCAAACCTTGGTTTGCACCTTTAATGAAGAAGTGATGGAAGGTGGATGGTAACCATTTAGTGCTATAAATGGAGACATTTTAGAAGATGTATGGAAAGATGTGTTATACCACCATTTTACAAGTGGTATCCATTTAACCCAATGTTCCTATTTATCTGATACAAAACAACAGAGATACCCCTCTAAACATTTGTTAACCACTTTTATTTATCCATTAGATTGGGGGTGGTAAGATGAGATATGAGCTAGCTGAGTACCCAAATAGGAAAATAGTTCAGTCTAGAAATTACTAGTGAAAATAGGATCATGATCACTTACAATTATTTTTGGTGTTCCATGTAATTTTAGAACTGCCTCTAGAAAAATAGTTGCTACTATACTTAGAGAGCACAAAAATGGGAATATTTTGTAAGCCTATCCACAATGACTAAGATAACATTCTTACCTTTAGAACCAGGTAACCCTATGATGAAATCCATGGAAACCTCCTCCCACCTTTGACTGGGAATTGCCAACAGTTGTAACAGACTCGGGGTCTTAACTATCTCACCTTTATTTTGTTGGCATATCAAGCATTCTGCCACAAACTTATGTACATCTCCCTTGAGTCCTTCCCAAAATAATTCTTTCTTAATTATGTGATAAGTTTTCAAGAACCTTAAGTGTCCCCCAATTAGAGATGCATGCAACTCTATAAGAATCTTATGCTTAAGCTCTGAATCTTTGCACAAGTATAACCTACCCTTATACCATAGGACATTACCTTTCCATTCAAATTTTTCAGAGGCTAAAGTACCTTGCTATAGATTCTGAATCAGAACTTGTGTATCCTTGTCTTGCTCCCATTCTAACCTGGCTTCATCCACACAATCTACTTGCAACATGGACATTGCACAAAGTAATGTTTCTATGGATGTATCCCATCTAGATAGTGCATCTACTACTACATTATCTTTACCCTTATTATAGATTATTTCAAAATCATAACCCAACATTTTGGTTACCCACTTTTTTTATTCCTTAGATGATAATCTTTGCTCCAAAAAGTATTTGAGACTATCATGATCTGTTTTCACCTTAAAGTATCTACCCATCAGATAGGGCCTCCATTATTTAATGGCATGAAGAATAGCCATCATTTATTTCTCATAGATAGGTTTTTGTAGATTCTTACCTTTGAATTAATGACTCTCAAATGTAATGGGTCTTCCTTCCTGCATTAGTACTACTCCCAACCTAGATCCAGAAGCATCACATTCAATAGTGAATGTCTTTGAGAAGTCTAGAGTAGCCAAAATTGGAGTGGTGCACATAGCTACTTTTAGTTTCTCAAATGCTTTAGTGGAAGCATCATTCCAATGGAAGGCATCCTTCTTTAGCAATGCAGTGAGTGGAGCTGCTATGCTGCCATAACCTTTCACAAATTTTTGATAGTAACATGTTAGTCTTAGGAACCCTCAGAGGTTTTTGAGAGTTTTTGGCATGGGCCATTCGATCATAGCTTTGTTCTTTTGGGGATTAACTTTGACACCTTCATGAGAAATAATGTGACCAAGGTACTCTACCTCTTGTGCTCCAAAGGCACATTTGGATGGATTCACATAAAGCTGGTGCTTCTCCAAAACTATCAACACCTATCTAACATGTTGCATATGTGCTTCCCATGTCTGACTATAAATCAATATGTCATCAAAGAAAACCAGCACAAACTTCCTTACAAAATGCCTAAAAATAATGTTCATCAAGCTCTGAAAATAAGATGGTGCATTTGTAAGACCAAAGGGCATTACCAAAAACTCATAATGGCCCTCATGCATTCTAAAAGCAATTTTATGAACATCTTCATCCTTGATTCTAATTTGATGGTACCCTGAGTGAAGATCCAATTTTGAGAAATAATTAGCACCATGCAACTCATCAAGTAAATCATTAATTACTGGAATAGGAAACTTATCTTTGATGGTGTACTTGTTGAGTTCCCTATAATCTGGGCACATCCTCCATGTGTCATCCTTCTTCCACACCATGACCACTGGTGATGAATATGCACTTTGGTTGTGCTTGATGATCCCTACCTCTAGCATCTCATGGACCATCTTTTCAATTTCAATCTTCTATGCATATGGATATCTATATGGTCTGATATTTGGTGGTTGACTCCCTAGAAGTAGTTGAATGGCATGATCATGTTTTCTTTTTGGTGGTAGTCCTTTTGGCATGGCCCCAAAAATAGATGGGCGATCATCAAGAATCATCTATATATCAAGATGTGTAGATGCATGTGTGGGTTGAAATTATATGGAACATAATCATGCAATAATTCCCTCTGCCCCCTTTTTTAGCATCTTGGTCATCTGATGTAAACTAATCAATTGTGGAGATTTTCCCTGTAATCCACGTAGTTCAATTTTCCTACCTTTAAAATGAAAGTGCATGAATAGTTCCTAGAAGTTTATCTCAATGGTAACCAAGGTTGTGATCCATTGGACTCCCAAAACAATGTCTATGCTACCCATGGGAATAGCAAACATAGGAGAATCCAGATTTTACTCACCCATAGCAAGCTTAATACTATGGCATTTACCTGAATAATTAATTATGCCACCATCTGCAATCATGACCTAAAATTCTAGTGCTGGGTAGATGAAATAGTTCAATCGAGTGGCCAACTTATGGTTGATGAAGTTATGTGTGCTCCCTAAATCAATAAACACTGTCACCTTCTATTTCTTGAGAAAATCCACCACCTTAAGATTTTATGGAGTGTTAATACCTGCAAGTGCATGACAAGAGATTGTAGGTTGGGAATCTTCAAGTACCTCCTCTATATCTTCTTCATCATCATTGGAGGCATCATCTTCTTCTTCATCTTCATTGGATCCCTCAATGTAGAATAACTTCTTCTCAGTACATCTATGTCCTTTGCTCCACTTGTTGTCACAATTGAAACATAATCCTTTTGCACACTTCTCTTCAATTTTTTAAGGGATCAATATAATAGGTGGAGGAAATGTTGGTGTCGATATGTTACGATCTTTAAAGTGAGTGAATGGTTGCTTCTTGTTGGCTATGAATTTTTCCTCAACTTTGCATGCCATGATAATAAAATCAAAAATCTTAAGTGGATTAAACATGTGTACCTCATGTTGAATGTGGTCCTTAAGTCCACCCAAAAATAGTTCATTCAATTTCTCCTCAAAAATTGTCTCCACACGTAAGGATAGGTTCTAAAAATGATGAATATAATCCTTGATGAAGCCAGTCTGTCACAATTTTGCCAATTGGTTGAAGTAATTCTCTGTCACACTATTGCCATAGTGTAATTATAGCTCCTCTATAAAAATTAACCAGGTGACACTGAGAGTCATATTTTTCTTTTGAGCACATAACCATCGATACCAAATGAATTGATCATGTTCAAGATACAAGGATACCATGGTAACCTTCTATCCACCTTGGATCTGATGCAGATTGAAAAACTTCTCCATTTGGTTGATCCAATTGAGTGGATTTTTTCCATCATATTTGTGCATATCCACCTTGGGTTATAGGTTCCTCTATGGCAATGTAGTTGGATTTGAAGTAAACTGGTTGGAAGAACCACCCTAGTGGGGTTGTGAAATAGTGATAGCTGGATGATTTGACTGATTATTTTTCAAATTCATCATGATATCTACCAAACTATCTTGTATGGATTTCATATTAGATTATATGCCTTGCACCTCACTTTGAATGCCTTGCACACTATATTCAAGATGGCTTACTTTTTGATCTATGTCAGAGAACCCTAGTATAAAGGATCTAGTACATCCCCCTTTTGACTCCATCTCTTCCTTTTTAGGAGTTTTACCTAGAGTTTCAGCACCCTTTCCTTGGCCCTGAGTTTTCGGACCTACCATAAAAGGGCTTTAGGATGTTGACCCTGATTGATACTTTTGACCCAACTTTGACCAAGTGATTTTGGACTTATATCAGCCTCAAATAAAAACATAAAAAGAACATACCCTAGCCAAATTTTTCTAATCTTTCCAAAAATGTAAATAACTCAGAAAAAATATTTTAATTGCGTACTATAGAAAAATTTTATGAAAAACCCTAAAATGGAGATAACTTATATTAAATAGATCCAAATGATCTAATGGAAGCTAAATTTAATGATTTCACACCTCCAATAAAAAAATTGTAGAGAAATTTGTAACCATTTTTTAGATATATCCAAATTTAAAAAATTAGGCTTTTAACCACAAGATTGCTCAAATCGTAGCTCTGATACCACTTGTAATGAAATTAATTTAACAATAAAGTAGAATAGAATAAATAGATACAAATATGACTAAAATATATCTGAATATATGATAATAGACAAGCCACTTTGAGGGGGAAACCTCCACAAGATTCAATAAGAGTAGAATTCACAATGATGATAAACAATTACCCACTACCTCCTATATATAGTCTATTTCGGCCATGGTTACTCCATAGGCTGACCTGCTAACCAAATAAATTCATAGATAAATGTGATATAGCATCAAAGAGAGATAATTAATCCATAAGTTAGTTATTCCTATCCTAATACATGTGATAGGTTAGGGGTGTAGCAGATTCCCATGGGAATCCCTTATGAAGCATCCTGCTCCTGTTGGACCCAAAATTCCTTTAGTAGCCCAATCAAAATTCAATTTTAACTAGTTGGATGGAGTATGAGTCCACTTGACCTTATATCTATAAACACATTACTTGTGGGATTTATCAGGAATGTCAAGATTAAGTTGATTGAGAATCTGGGAGAGATATGGGGAATAAGACTTTTTAAAGGAAGAAGAAAAGGACAACCAATTTTCTTTTGTAAAGGCCATGATTCTCTTGAAGGTAAAGAAATGGTTAGGCTTGAAATTATCAAATATAATCAAATTTCTTGAGATCTAAATGCCCTAACAAATATGGGGTAGAACCAAGTTCCACCAAAATTTTAGTGGTGGGTAATCCCAAGGTGGATTTCAATGGGTGATCAAATCCTTGATAGTACCAGGAGTTACCCAGGAGTATTTGGAGAGGCTCAAGAAATATCAAAAGATGGAAGAGGCAAATGAACATGAGAGGAAAATGTGCTCTATGGATTCAACCTCCTATTTACAAAGTACACATCTGTTGGCGATAGGGATTCCCCTCATAAGATTATCCATCGTAAGAATCTTGTTCTAAGTAGCCAACTAGAAAAAAACATTGATCTTTAGAATGAGATTTTTTATCCAGAGATCATTCCAGTTTTCTTCAAATTATGCATGTTCCCATAGATAAAGATAGCTAGATTTAACTGAATATAGCCTGCTAAGATCATCTTTCCAAATGAGAGCATCTTCTTTTGGAAATATACTAATGTGAATATTTTGTAGAGACAAATTTAAATCATTTTAATTACATGTCCCCTTCTTAATTCAACTAGGGTTAGCCTTAACTCACCTAGGGTTATTTTTAACTCAATTATAATTAGTTCTAACCTAACTACACTTGGGTGAGAGTTAACTTTGGAGGCTATAAATACAAGTGCCAAGACCATTCAAAATAAACTCTCTTGGTGTAAAGTTATTATGCTCAAATACATACAAAGTTTTTATGTGCAATGTTATTAGGTCAAAATACCTCCAAAAAGATTCATTTTAGCCAACTCACATTACCAAGGTGCCAAAGAGAGGTGGAACAATGGAGCTTTATTAATAAAGATTTCTTGAGCACATAGCAGAGCAAGCCAACTCAACAAGAATATTTGGGGCTACAAATAAGTTCAAATAGAGTTTATCTTTTTTTATTTTAGTTGTGTCTTAATTATGTTCTTGTTATTTATGCTTACCCTAGTACGTAGGCAATAATTTTTTGTTTGCATTAAAATTGTTTGGTTTGAATTTTATTTACTAACAAGAGATTAACAACCCTCTTTGTAATCTTATTCTACATAATGGCATGCCCGATGGGACACACACCCCAAAAATTTATTCTCATGGCCTTTTAAGACCTCTTTCTAACATTTTTCATGCTAAAATTTTGACTTAATGACCAAAAAAGTAAAAAAAATGAAGCTCACAGACGTTACACAAGAAGTTGCAATTTTGCACCAATGACATGCATTTTTTCACCTGGTAAATGTGTCATATCACTACAGAGTTGAAATATTATAGTTTTGATATTACACTAGGTAAGTGTAGTTTTACCTATAAATAATCAATTTTATATCTCAAACTGCAGCTTTGCATCGTCAAAATCTATTTTGCAATGTAGTTGTGGTATTGCATTCACAATATACATTATTACAATAAGACATGCAATTTTGCACTAACTTATGTGGTTTTGTAGGGTGAAATGTGGTTTTGAAAGCTACATGAGATATTAACCTCATAAGTTGCGATGTTGCATTGTGTAATTTTAGTTATTCACTAACAATCTATGTTGCAGGTAGATATAATTTTGAGTTAACAATTATGGTTTTACAGGGGGGCATGTGGTTTTGATCTAATTAAATAAAGTATTTCACTATGTGAAATCACTATGTAAAAAATAAAATAAACTTGAGATCTCAAAATTCAATTGTCATTTACTCATTTATCTTTTAGCTTCTAAGCAAAAATCCACTAACACTTTTGCAAGACCCAAATGCCAAAGTAAAGATATTTTTAGGATTTTAAATCTTAAAATCACATCTACATTTGGTGCTTAAAAATCATTTTAGTTACTTTGTTTTCATTTTTCAAAGTTCACAACTCAAAACAAAGCCAAAGGGTTCAATTTCGCATCACATTTTTCTTGGTTTTTTAAATGAACACAAACTTGGACTAAACACTCTTAAGAGCTTGCTTGTTTTTCATTTTTTTATTTGTTATGTATTTATACAAAATTGACTTAGCATGTGTTCTCTCCCCCTATCCCCTTCAGGGAACTCGGGTGGCCAAAAATGATTTGTCCTTTATCTTTTATTGCTTATTCCAATCATAGAAGGAATGTCTCTAAGGCACTACCAAAGATCTGAATGACTTGGGTAACCCTAAAATAACCTTAAAGTCCTATCTTTAATTTCTTGCATCTTAGCTTATGGATGGGATTTCATCACCTCCCCATAAGTTCTTTAGGGAAGCTTTGACCCAATAATTCATCTACTAGCATTGTTTCAACCCCACTCCATGATGGGATATATAAATTGGGCATGGATATTATGATTGCCAGGGGGCTAAGCAACTAACCTCTCTGATCATAACAAAAACCTAAGTTAGGTCTAGATAACTAGGGGAATCACCTAAGAATTATGCAAATGGAATCACTATGAAATGGAATAGACCCTTGAATAGTAAGTTAGCTAGTATGAACTTAATTGATGTGATTGCATCTCTAGTGTTAACCACACTTGGGACCATCTAGAACATGCAAAAACTTATAGTTTTAGACAAACCCCACTTACCATATAAATATTGTCAATGTAGGGTGAGTATCCAGAAGTTCCATGTCATTGTATGAATTATTGAGAGAAGAGGGGAGCCTAAAAACCCTACTTTTCATTTGCATCTAAATTTTTGGATTAATAAATTATTTCCTCTCAAGAAGGTGTATATAGATGGAATTTGATGATATAAAGCCACCTTGTTAGTTTTTAGTATTAGGATGATACACTTAGGTGTTTTATGTTGTTCCTTTTACTTGCATTATTTTGAGTCAAAAACTATCTTTGTTTGTCAAACATGCATCCAAGTCATGTTTGCACATCACTCTTTTATTTAAAGAGGTGTTATGTCATCTATTTGATACCACAATTTGCCTTTGTCATTTCCAAAAATTTTGTGTGTGTGTCACTTTTTTGAAAGGGGTGTCATTACACTACCCATTTCATTCTAAATTTTTGCTTTAGATTTTTAAAATGAAAGCCTTGTCATACCTTTTGAGTAAGATAACATTGTTTCACTACTCATTTTGTTTCAATACCTTTTGCCTTATGTCAATTTGAGTTTGAAACCACATGTACCTTTTTGTTTTATGCCTAGTATCATTATGCCATTCATTTTAGTCTAGAATTTCATTCATTTGAGAAAACCAAGTTCAAAATTGGTCTTGTTAAGTTCATATTCAAATGTTTATCGGTTTATGCCTATGCCTCACTTAATTTTGGCTTAGACACCTTTCACTTTTGGATTGTTCAACTTAGACTAATTCCTTGCTTGCTTTGAAGATTGTTTGTGCTTATATTTTGGAAATGATATTCTTTATTTTCCTTGCATATTTTTTATTGTTTATAACTAAGGTTGAAACTCTCTCTCCAAGTACAACCTTAAATGTGGTTAGTTTACATTTGAGTCTTACTCATCACTTGGGCTTGAATGTTTTACTCTTTGTCCTTATTTTTTCCTACTTGGAATTGATTTTCCCAATTAGTTGTATGCATATGCCTAAATTCCAATGTCTTTTACTAAGGGTCAAGTTTGTGTTTGAATCTGTATGCCTAGTTTGAGTCCAAGTGTTTCAAATTGTTATTATTTTGCCTTTTATTCTTAGACCTAGTTGTTTCCAAGTCTAGCTTTTGTGTCATGTTTCCAAAAGACTTAGCATTTTTCCTTTCATTCTTAGACCTAGTGTGTTTTAAGTCTATCTTTTGTGTCATGTTTCCAAAAGACTTAGCATTGTGCCTTTCATTCTTAGACCTAGTGTGTTTGAGCCTAACTTTTTGCCTTGTTCCTAAAGACCTAACAATGTTTTCTATTTTTGGAGCTAGATTATAGTTATTTGAAACACTTTGCTAAAAACTAGGATTGATATTTTACCATCTCCTTGACAATTTGTGCAAGACATTTGACATTAAACCTTGAAGACATTTGACACCAAGCTTGTCATTGATGGTTTTGGAAAAAGAGATCCATTCTAGGCCAAATTTGAACCATTTTCAATAATAGACTAAGAACCTATTCCTAAACCAATGTAATTTTCAAACCTAGACCTAGACTAAGACCATTTTCATAGACCAAGACTGCCCTCTTTGGCCTAATTGCCAAAATCTACCTATATTGATTATCATATGCCAAGATTACCCTTATTTAGGTTAGTTAAAGTACCAATTTCTCCCTTTTAATGATAATGGTACCGGATCCACTACCTATGCTAGTAACCATCTTTTAGTTTATGCTAACAACCAAGCTTTGTATCACCCTTTCATTGCCAATCTAGGTGTCAGGATCCTACTCCTCAATAAGAGTACATATGATTACCTTGTATAAGCAACTAATCACGGAATTAAACTATAATTAACAAGTAACTAGAATTCACAAATGACACAGAATATGAGAGACAATACAATATGTATTAATACTCATCCAAAAAAGAATACAATGAAGAGATGCCACACTCTTCCACACCTCTCAGGCTTCCCACACCTGGTGTACAGTAATTCTTCTTCAAGAGTTCACTCTCCTACCAAAAATAGTCACAACACACAACTCAAACACAGAGTTATTGTTCACCTCCACCAATCAGTAACAATACTGCTAGTCCAAGTACTCAAAGTACTTCAAGTAGATCTCCTCTGATCTTGCACAACCTGAAAATCAATGAGACAATACTTACCATGTAGATCAGACCTGATCTTGCACAACCTGCAAATCAAAGATCTTACAATTGGAAGGATTTCTTCCTTTTCCTTAATTACAATACAAGACCATAGGTCTATAAATAGATCCCATACAAATAGTAATTAGAGACTCAGACTCAAGACTTGAACTAGTCTTCACATGCAAACACTCGAATCTTCCTAGAATAGCCTGAGTCTAATTCTGGAAACCACATGCAAACTCACGCTTCACACACACAGGTGACTGACATCGGTCCCTGTCTAACTAGGGATGACTGACGTTGGCCGATCCCTAACCGATGTCGGTTGCTCTGGGTCTACCTCTGATCAATGTCAGTTGGCCTGACCGACACCGATTACTGTAACACTTTAGCAACCTCCATGTTTACATCTTGGTGAAGCTTTTAGCTCCATAACCTAACAATCTCCCACTTGGAGATAAACAGTTGCACCTATACTTGTATAGCAACATCTTTTAATTTGTTCCCTGGCTTGTATCCCTCTTCAAGCTCAATCTTGAAGACCAACCACCACATAACTTGTGGTGCAACTCCTGTCATCCAAGTAACCTACCGTATATGCATCTACAAAGCCATGTAGAAAAGAACTTGACCTTACATAGCATGTTCACCTGTTGTTGGTCCCTCTCAGATACCTGAGAATCCACTAAACTGCCCTCCAGTGCTTCTTTCCTGGATTGGCTCCAAACTTGCTGACAGCTCCCACTGCTTGGGCAAACTCAAGTTTAGTACACATGTACTTAACCTCATCATGTGATTGGGGACACTGTTCTGTGAACTATCCATCCATAGGTGTGCATACTAATTCTGCATCTTGCATCTTGAACCATGCCACTACCTTATTCACACAATCATCTTGAGACAACATCAACCTATGATCTTTCCTGTCTCTAGAAAAACTCATGCCAAAAAATTTTGCTGCTCCCAAATTCTTCATGACACACCTCTGAACTAACTTTACCTTTAGCTCAGCAACTCCCTACATGTGTGACCTTGCAATAAGCATACACACCACATATAGTAACAGGATAATGTAGCTAATATTATCCAACTTGGTAAAGAAAACACAATGGTTAAACCTCCATTGTCCTGTAGCTTGCTCAAGACCATATACCCTGGCCTTCCATCTCACGTATCCATTCTCTCTTTTCTTTGACTTGGGAATCCATTCATCTCTCAGTGCTTTCTCTATGGATGGAAACTCTACCAAATCTCCCATTTGGTTCTCTTCCAAGGGATTCATGCCATGCTCCCACTATTTCTTAGATTCTACCTGTTCTACTTCTTTAAAACTTCCTGGTTCTTGACCATCACTGAGCAACAAGTAATCTAAAGAAGGCAAATAACAAATTTGAGGCTTACTTACCCTTTTATTCCTCCATATGGGCATTTGAGACTCTTTCACATCTTGTTGTCTGCCCAAAATCTGTCTCATTGACAAATGTCAGTCACCTCCCAGTCTGCATCTGACTGACGTCAGTTCCATGTGACTGACCTGACTGTCGACGCTAGTTCCCTGACCAACATCGGTGTCCTCCTAGTCACCGACATCAGTTCCCTGACCGACATTAGTAGCCACTTGCCTGACACCACCAACTCTAGTCTGCACATGAGTGACATCGATACCTATCTATTCAACGTCGATTCTCCCTGACTGACGTCGGTACTTGTGTTTACCTGTGAGTGATGACTTTTTACCCACGAGCTTAGTTTGAATCATTCCCTTGTTCAAATTGTCCTGCTCAGAATTATTCAGCCCCTATGACTGATCTCTGTCCATCATCTCCTCCTTGAACACCAAGGCTTTCTTATTCTTGTCAAAACCATCAGATTTCTTCCTTATGCAATATTGTGATCCTCCAACAGAAGTTACCACCTCTTTGTTGACCCAGTGTCAAGAAACATCACTTTCTTCTTTTGCTTATAGAAATCTTGATCCATGCTTTTCAAATCTAAAAGCATACCCTTTGACTCAAGAACATGCATCCCCTTCTTATAAATGTGACCAAGCCTATTAAGCCACATCTTTGAATTTACAGTTGAAGTAGCTAAACCAGAAGGAGAATCAATAATACAAGTAGATAGATAAAGAGTACCTACTTTATTACCTCTTGCTAAAACAATTGCACCCTTGGTAACTTTCCAAGAGTCTATTTTGAGAGTTACTGTGTATCCCTCATCACCCAAACTTCCTACAGAAATCAAATTCTACTTCAGGACTAGGATATGCATGACCTCCTTTAACACCCAGGTGCTACCTGTCTGCAATTTCAGCTTCACTTTCCCTTTGCCAACTATTTGACAAGGCTTATCATCCCCTAAATAAATTTCTCCAAAGTCTCCCTAGACATACTCATGAAAAAATTCCCTATTTGGGGATGCATGGAAAGAGACACCAAAATCTAAAACCCAAGATTCTAATTTATCCAAGGAACATACCAGAGCATCCTATGCAATAATACCTACATCACCTGCTTCTTCAGTTCCTTCATGTTGATCTTCTTTCACCTAGCAATCTCTCTTCATGTGCCCTTTCTCTCCACACTTCCAGCAGATTATACTACCACTTCTAGATTTGGATCTCCTGCCCATCTTTGACTTCCTCCGCTTGCTCTTCTCTCTTTGCCTTCCCCTGATTTCAACACTCAAAGGATTTCTTGATGATTCCCCTATGCTTTTCCTATGAATTTCTTCATTCAAATTACACTAACAACATCATCCACTTTTAAGATATTTAAAGCAGACACAGTATTACTAACTGCCATTACCAAGCTATCCCAACTTTTAGGTAAAGAGCATAAGATTAAGAGTGCTTTAATTTCATCATCAAAAACAATATTGACTGAATTTAACTGGTTCACCAAACCATGGAAATCACTAAGATGACTATGTACAGATCCACCATCCTGCATTTGCAAATTAAATAATTGCTTCATAAGAAATACCTTATTTGAAGCTGAGGGTTTTTCATATAAATTTGCCAAAGATTCTATTAACTCAATCAACTGTTGACTTTGCCTATGATAAGTTGGAAATCACAGATGATGCAAGGCTCAACCTTATAGATCCGAGAGCCTTTTGATCAAGAACCTTCCATTCTTCATCTTTCATATCTGTGGGCTTGCATGCAACCCCACCCAATGGTAAGTATAAATCTTTCTGATACAGATAATCTTCTATTTGCATCCTCCATAATTGATAATTCTTGCCATTAAACTTCTCCATTCGTAGCTTACTTTCTTCTGCCATTGCTATACTCCCACTCAAATAGAAACCCCTATGAGTGACCTGTAATCAACAAACACTAACTAGATCTGATACAACCTATTAGTCAACCCAACCAAAAGCTCTGATACCACTTGTCAAGATCCTACTCCTCAATAAGAGTACATATGATTACCTTGTATAAGCAACTAATCATGGAATTAAATCAAAATTAACAAGTAACTAGAATTCACAAATGACACATAATATGAGAGACAATACAATCTATATTAATACTCATCCAGAAAATAATACAACGAAGAGATGCCACACTCTTCCACACCTCTCAGGCTTCCCACACCTACTGTACAGTAATTCTTCTTCAAGAATTCACTCTCCTACCAAAAACGGTCACAACACACAACTCAAACATAGAGTTGTTGTTCACCTCCACCAGTCAGTAACAATACTGCCAGTCTAAGTACTCAAAGTACTTCAAGTAGATCTCCTTTGATCTTGCACAACTTGCAAATCAATGAGACAATACTTACCATGTAGATCAGCCCTGATCTTGCACAACCTACAAATCAAAGATATTACAATTGGAAGGATTTATTCCTTTTCCTTAATTACAATACAAGCCCATAGGTCTATAAATAGATCCCATACAAATAGTAATTAGAGACTCAGACTCAAGACTCGAACTAGTCTTCACATGCAAACACTCGAATCTTTCTAGAATAGCCTGAGTCTAATTCTAGAAACCGCATGCAAACTCACACTTCACACACACAAGTGATCGATGTCAGTCCCTGTCTGACTGGAGATGACCGACATCGGCTGATCCCTGACCGATGTCAGTTGCTCTGGGTCTACCTCTGACCGAGTCGGTTAGCCTGATCAATGCCGATTACTATAACACTTCAGCAACCTCCATGTTTGCATCCTGGTGAAGCTTTTAGCTCCACAACCTAACACTAGGACCTCATCCTTTAGCCTGCATTAGAAACCAAGTTTTGTAGTTCCTATTCATTACCATTCTATGCCCTCATATTTTATTCTGCATTAGCAACCAATATCCAAACTCAGCAACTTATAGTGAAACCTTGTTTGAGGCACTAGAAGACAATCAAAGTCAAAAGTCAATGTTCCTTAGTGAATCATTTTTAGATGCACTATGGGATAATCAAGACAACTTTATTGGTGAAAACCTATTCGAGGTGCCAATGGTTGAGCACAATAGCTCTTCACTGCTTCATGAAGACATTGTTAAAGATAATATCATTATAACTTCATTCTATATCATAATCAGATGGAATCATCTCTCATGCCCAAATAATAATAAAATATTGTGGTCCTATCAAGATCATATTCAAAAGTATTTGGCCCTACCATAACCAAAATTATGTTAAATCCAAAATTAGTAACATTGTGTGTGCTTGAAAATCTTGATCTTCATTTGTTGCCCAACCATTATACATTCCATTATGATTCATTTCACCATTTCCAAATTAGATGTATCAACCAATATTTATCCTTATTTACCATCCCTAGCCACACTTTCCTTTATAGAGGTTACAAAGACATATTATCTCAAAGTTTGAAGGAAATAGAATCAATGATCAATAAAGATCACAATAGTGTTATTGTAGTTCAAATCAGCAACAGGTTCTTGATAGGGGTGTAGGCTATCAATTTACATGATTAACTATTCTAGTTATTGATCAAGAAGTGTATTTCCACATCACCATGAGCAATAGAATCATTTACTAGCTACTTAGCTTTTCCATTTTCCATTTGCCTTTTAATTATTTCATACCTTGCCATTTACCTTACCTTGTCACTTGGGGGTAACCCTATTACCATTATAGCCAATTGTCATAACATCACCTTCCTTGTACCATAATATATGCCATTCCTTCCATACCTTCCCTATTAATCGATGTTATTTTTACCCTCCCAACCCACCCTTTTAACTTTGGTTTTGATCCATTAGTTTTTCAAGCACCTTCAACGAGAGGATTCAAATCAAGTTTAGTAGTTAATTTAATATTCTAAACAGAGGAAACATCTTGGACTAGTACCATAATGGTTTGGTAGTTACATCCTTCATTTGTTGTTTTGTTTCATTATGACTATTACTTATTATAACTACCTTTGGGAAAATCAGTGCCCCACCCCATGCCACTAATTATAATCACCTTTGGAAAAATTAGTTTCATTGATCCATGTTATTGTTCCCTAGTTATAACTATCTGTGGGTGAATTAGGAGTAACACCCTTACCATGCCTTGATACATCACTTTGTCATTCTTACGTTATACTTGCCATTTTCCTAATTCATAAACTTACTGCTACCTAGTTAAATTCCTCCACTATAAGGTAGAACTACAGTGACTTGAGGTTTTAATGCGACTATGTAGGCAGTGCTTGATTTACATTGAGGTTATCTTAGTCACCCCTTTTACTATGCTCTCATCATTTTGTAATTAATTTTAGTTTTGATACTCTCACCATTTTTTGAACACCTTAAGCCATGTTCTCACTATTTTGAGTTGGACTATTTGGTATCTCATCATTTTTGATTGAGTTGAGATGCTTAAAAAATCCAAAAACATTTGTAAAAGACCTAGAAATCATAAAATCAATAAAATTGGCTTAGAATTTCCATGCGAGATACAAAACCATCAAAATTTCTTAGGATGGGCCATTTTTTTGTTCATTTTATTTCTAAGAACACCTTGGTCTTTTTCTTTTCCTCCCATTACTGGGAGAACTACATCGGTAGGAGGTCCACACGGACTATGTAGGCAGCACTTGGGCACATAGGGTATCTTAGGTTAGCTCAATCATACCTTCCTTTCTTTTGGACCACTTCTTTACCTTAAGGATTTTTGGACTCCTCACTATTTCATGAGTAGCCACTTGTCCTTTAGTTTCCCCATCCTTATTGGTCTTAGTTGTATGTTCTCATCATTTTGTGAGTTAAATATTATGAGTATTGTGTATTCGACTTTGATACACTAATGACCACTTGGATTCATTTTATGCTCTCATCATTTTGCAAGCAACCATTTCTAATGTTCTCATTATTTAATGAGTCACCATTATGTGCATTATTCATTTAAATTAGATTCGTTACTATATCCTTGGCTTTTTCTTATGCTCTTGTCATTTTATGAGACCATTCCCATATTTTTCCTATACAACACAATCATGTTTCCTATTCATCATTTTATTTTAGCACATATCTTGGGAGAACTACATTTGGCCTGAAGTTCATATTGGATCTTGCATCCATGGAACTATGTAGGCAACATCCACTTGCCTAATGCATTTTGAGTCATCTCAGCTACCCTTTCCTTTTCTTCTATCCCCCCATTTTATTTATGTTATCATTTTGTCTCCTATAGCCTAGGGGCAATGTTTGTCATCTTGTCTATCTTGTTGTCTCATATAACCTAGGGGCAATGTTTATTGCCTTATCTATGTCATTATTTCCCTATAGCCTAAGGGCAACCTTGTGCTTATTATCCTTACATTATTGTACCTATGTCATTGTTATCTAGCTTAGGGGTCACCCTGTCACCAAGAGTAACACCTTTATTACACATGCATAAATAATTTGTTTTCTGTTAACACTAACATTATAAATAACCATTGTTTATTTTGTTTGCTTTTTTTATCTACTTTTTATTTTATTGGTGTTTTTTGTGTCTTTATGTTTATTTCTTGGTGTTTTGTTATTCATTTGTTTATTGGTGTTTTTTCTATTTTATTGTGTTTATTTCTTTATTTGCTTATTTTTTTCTTTCATTATTGTCCCTTGACTTAGTTTATATGCATTCATTGGGTGATTCCTTGCACATTAAACTTAAGTCCATCCATATTCATATGTCAACATTATCATCATATTTTTTATCGTTGGTGCATTATGTTTACTTGTTTATTATATTGTGTGTTAGTCCTTATGAATTTTATGGCTAAGTTATCATGATGTTTCATATCATGATGCATATTCTCATTTGCTACAACAAAAATTAGTTTGATGGATCATACAAGCAATGGTTCCCCAATACTTCTTCTTGTTCACCTAACAAATTCTTGCCATATCCAAATATTACCCCAATGTAGATTAATTAAATAACAAATAAATTTTAATCCTTTCTAGTTAGGATGTGTATCTCCATACTATTAGGTAGCCCAAATTCATGCCTATCCTCTATATCGGCTTACTCTTACTTTGTGAGTATGGATTCAGTACGTAAGCCCCCTTTTCTACTTTTCCATATTGTTCCAAACTACAATGCCAATGATTATAACCACCATTGGGCAAATCATTATGTCTAAATCTATCTAGATGTTAATGATTATAATTGCCTTTGGGAAAATCATTATCATTCTCCTACCCTATTGGGACATGTTTTCATTATGCTAATGATTATAACTACCTTTGGTAAAATCATTATCTCTATCCACCTGATTGAGGCATTTTTCATTGTGCTAATGATTATAACCACCTTTGGGCAAATCATTATTTTTCACCTCATTATGCTAATGATTATAACCACCTTTGGGAAAATCATCTTTTTTATTTTACCCAACTGGGAAATCTCACTATTCCACTAATTATAACTGCCTTTGGGAAAATTAATCTTTTTCACCCCTTTACCCTTAGGTCACATCATCCTTCTTTTTGATGGATGATTCATCAACCTTATTTGCCTCCCACTCCCTTGAGGGGGCATCCAGGGCTCATCCATCACCTTCTGGGGCATTAGGCATTAAAAACCTTTTCATACTTTAAGAAGAGTTACTATGCCTATATATTTCAATGCCTTCCCAAATAAAGGCAAATTATAGACACCCCATTTTGGTCATAACTATCTTCCAATCAGACTTCAGATTGATTTCTACCAAATGATGCAAATTAAGTCTAGGAATCACTAAATATCTCAATTTCATCCACACATCAAACATTAGTGCTCAAAATATTTTTAAGGCATCTTTATTTGGGGTATTATCTTGTACACAACAATAACCTCTCATGTATTCATCTCTAGTCACCTTGTGACCTAGCAACTAGCAATTTGGCCTTTAGATCTATTAATCAAGGTACTTGAATAATTCATAAAGTGCTAAAATTCTAAGCAGGGTAAATCAACTAATTAAACTAAATTAAATGCTTAAGTGAATTTTTTATGTGAAATTATCAAAGCCATTTTTTTAAATGAAATTTCAATAAATATGAGGTCATTATGACATCATCATCCTTAAATTCATGGAATTGAAATATCTCTTTAAAGGCCTTAAATGCAAAAATGAAGACCCATGCTTAATAAATGGGATCTCTATCCCAAATATTAATTACTTGTCCCCTTTTTAATTCAACTAAGGTTAGACTTAACTCACCTAAGGTTAGTTTGAACTCAACTGTAGTTAGTTAGAACCAACTACACTTGGATGAGAGTTAACTTTGGAGGCTATAAATATAAGTGCCAAGACCATTCAAAATAAGTTCTCTTGGTGTAAATTTATTATGCTCAAATGCATATGAATATTTTTATGTGCAATGTTATTATGTCAAAATACCTCCAAAAATCTTCATTGTAGTGTTACCATGCCAATTTCATAAGCCAAGCCAAGCCACATTACCAAGGTGCCAAGGAGAGGTGGAGTAATGGAGATTCATTAAAAAAGATTTCTTGATCACATATCTGAGCAAGCTAACTCATTAAATAGATTTGGATCTACAAGGAAGTTCAAAGGGAGTTTATTTTTTATGCTTTCAATTGTGTCGTAATTGTGTTCTTATTATTTATGTTCAGCCTAGTACGTAGGTAAGAATTTTTAGTTTGCATTGAAGTTGTTTGGTTTGAATTTTATTCATTAACAAGAGACTAATGAGACTCTTCATAATCCTATGCTACAATGACTAGCATCATTGATAAGCTTCCTCAAACTATTGACAATTATTTTATTAGAAACTTTAACTTAGTCATTACCTTGTGGGTAATAGGTAGTAGATAATTTTTATTTGATGTGGTATTGGGTAAAAAGTGTTTTCACATCTTTATTTTTAAATGATTCATCATTATCAGATATAATGATGGAGGGGATACCATAACAGCAAATGAGATGGTTAAATATGAACTTGGAGATTTTCTTATCAGTTATGTAAGTGAAAGGAATAGCTTCCACCCATTTAGTGAAATACTTAGTAACAGTTAGGACATGATTTTAGCCATTACAAGATGTGGGATTTATCTTCCCTATGAGGTCGAGTCCCCACATTGAGCATATCCATGGTGTTTTCAATGGTTTGAGTGTCTTGCCTAGATCATGAATCATATTGACATGCTTTTGACACTTGACACACCTCTTTACATATGTAGATACATCTACTTCTATAGTCAGCCAGTAATAACTAGTATGCCCTAAGTCTTTGGCTAATATTACCCCACTAGTGTGAACTCCACACACGCCGTGAACTTCCCTCAATGCTAGTCTAGATTCTATCGAATGTAAACAATGAAGTAGAGTTCCATCATAGCTTTTATGATACAAAGTTGATCTAAATAGGGTATAATGAGAGGATTTGTGGGTGAATTTCTTTTGTTTTTTACATGATAAATTAGGTGGCATATTTTAGTCTTGAAGATAGACATATATATCTAACTACAAGGGAGATGTGGGACCAATAATGTCACAAACCATCTTGATGGTTAATTGTTAATATAAAAGTGCTAAGAGATGTTTAACAAGAAAATAGTAATCCCTTGTTATGTCTATGATATGGATCATGGATCCAATAGTAGCCATAGCATCAGCCATTCTATTATTGACCCAAGTTATTCATTTAAATTAGATGTTGGATTTCTATTGCTTGAGAGTATCGACCATATCTTTATACAGCACTAATTTTTCATCTTTGGTCTAGTACTAGTCTATGACATGATTGATGATTAACTAAGAATCACCATGCACTAGTAAATGTTAAATGTTTCATTATACTATTTGATGAATCCTTGTAATTAGTGTTTTATACTCAACCATGTTATTGGTATAGGTAAATCCAATATGAAAGGACTTGGAAATGAGATCCACTTGTGGCATAACAAACAATATTTTGACACCCGATCCACGAGTTGTGGATGATCCATCAAAGTAAATATTCCTCTACTGGTGCTTTTGTTTTCATCAGTCATAATGGCCTCATCTATAAAACCAAATATAAGGTCTTGAGTATCTTGAAGAGGAGCTTATGTGAGTTGATATGTGAGTACTTGCCCTTCAATGGCCTTCTAATTGGCATATTCAATTTCAAACTTGCTTAATAGAATGATCCATTTTGCCATGTAGCCCTATAGAGAGGATTTGAAAAGTATATGCTTGAGCATATCTACTTTGGAAATAACAATGGTCTTGTTGTTCAACATGTAATTTCACAACTTTTGGGTTATGAACATTATTGTTAAATAGGCTTTTTCAATCATATATATAATTATGTTCATACATGACCCATGTTATGCTTAGATAATAAATGGAATAATATTTAACTTGTTTACCTTATTGTGTCAAAAGTGCCCCTAGGGAATTTTTAATTTTTTATAGGTAAAGAAGTAATCGTTTGTTTGGTGTGGGTGGCAACAAAATAGGTGGGTTGGTAAGATATTATTTCAGTTGATTCAATATTTTTTGGAATTATTTATTCCAAGAGAATGTAACACCTTCTTTAGTAAGTGTGTAAATTGATGGAGTTTGTTAGCCAATTATGAGATGAAGCATCTAACTGATTGTATCTTACCCTGTAAACTGTAAAGCTGCTTCAAGGTAGATGGTGGTAGCATTTCTGTAATTGCATAAACCTTGGTTGGGTCAACTTAAATGCCCTTGAAATATATAATGAAGCCTAATATTTTACTAGAATTTATGACAAATACACACTTATTTGGATTAATATTGATATTGTAATCATAAAGTCTCTTAAATATTCTTTGTAGTATAGCTAGATGATTATCATGAGTCTTTGATTTACCTAAGATGTCATCAACATAGTACTCAATGATATAGTGCATTATGTCATGGAAAATCACTATCATGGCTCGTTGGTAAGTGAATCTAACATTAGTAAGTCCAAATATCATCACCTAATAACAAAACATTCTCCAAGGAGTGGTGAATGCTATCTTGTGTTAGTCTTGTGATATTCTGATCTGGTTATAAGCTGAAAATCCATCAATTAGAAAAAGCATTTCATACCCAACTATTGAGTTGAATATCATGTCAATATTAGGCAAAAGAAAGTCACCTTTCAGTTAGGCTTTGTTGATATCTCTAAAATTAGTGAATATTTTGATACCTTCTATTTTTTGAATCACTAGCACAATGTTTAAAATCCACTCTAAATGGTCGATTGCCCTAATGTATTTCACATCTAACAGTTTCTCAAACTCTTTTATGACTAGCACAATAATATGAGGATGCATATTATGTAGTTTATACTAAATGGGCTTGACATTAGGATGTACAATGAGATGGTGTACAACCAAGGTGGGTCTAAACCTTGCATGTCTAAATAGGCCCATGCAAATATGTCAACAAATTCCCTCAAAAGGGATATAAAAACTTCACATTCCTCTTTAGTGAGGAATGCACCTAGTTTAATCCACTTTAGGTAATTTGGAGTCCCAATGTTAACCTCTAAAATGTCCTCCATAATAAGTGTAAAACCATCATCTAAAATAGTCAACAAAGAGATAAACTAGTTTGAAATGACAAAATTTTCTAATCTGACTAGCTCCTCTAGTTATCCCAAGTAGGACAAATCAGAATCTCCTAGTGCTAGCAATGACCATGAAAAAAATACCTTGAGGCACTCTTGAATAATATACATAAAAGTTTGTCACTCCTTGGTACTGATCTCTGATTCATAAATAGGCTTTGGACTATAGGTCTCATGTGCTTCATAAGAAGAGGGGTGAACATCCCCATCTAATGGCACTGGAAACCAATTTTCACCAAGATACTTACCTTTCTCTTTAGTTTTTCCCCAGTTAGAAAGTGCCTCAGAGAGGTTTTCACTTTTAGACCTCAATGTTTGATTTTATTTTTGATTTTGGTTAGGTAAGTTTACCCACTATTTGAATTGGGTGGCATGATCCAATCTAATAGAAAAGCCTTTCTTGTGGCCTCCAAGAGGAATGTGATTCCTCAATCTCAAAAAGTTGCATATGGCCTCATTATTTTCAAACTCATCTAATGGCATTGTTGATTTTTGTTAGTCCCAGTCTACACTTGTGGATGGTAAAGGGTTAAACGTGAAGGTTGATGAATAGATTTAACACTGCAAATGGTATGGGGGTTAAATAATTTTATAGCAGCAAGGTCATTGTAGATGTTATAATCAAACCCTGCATCACTGTCAACATCATCTTCACTAATTGATGGTGTTGAAATGTGAATAAGGTATGCATGGTCACCCCCAAGTAGTTTAAATCCAATAACATGGGTTCCTTTGTACTTGGTTTTTGAGATTGGTTTGATCATGCCTTGTTGATGTAGTTCTAAGCCTCTACTTTCATATGTTAGGTGATCCATAATTTGATTAGGGATAGTATACTTTGTACTATTGTAATATTCAACTAACTCATCAGTTTAAAACCATGAATCATCTTGGCTAGGGAACTATATTCTAGCCAAAGGCTAGTTTAAATATAATGGGCTTGTTTAGCTGATATTTTCCCTTGATTACCCATTCTATGTGAGTAATTTTGGCCTTAGGTCTCAATAGGTTTTTGGATTTTTAGGAAATTTGGTAAAATGGAATACATTATGGGTACTATATTCTCTGAGACCTTTGTCAGTTATATATAAGTGGTTGGAAATGTCTGGCGGATGCATGGCAGAGATGGAGGCTAAGTTTCCTGGGTTAATATAATTAATTTCTAGGCCTGATTCAATGGCTTTTCTTACCTTTTTCTTTGTCAGATTTGGGCATAGAATTCATGTTAAATTGATAATTATAACTCTTATACTCGGCCTCAAGGCATTTTTAATACTTATATGGTTGGATATTAGCTGGTATAGTCACTTCCATTCTTAAATGTGGAAATTTTATACATTAATGCACCATAGAAGGTATAGCCCTAATTTCATGGATCTAAGGTCAGCCCAATAACAGATTCTAAGATAGTTTTAGGTCCAAAACATGTCATAAAGTGTCATGGGTCAAAATCCCAATGGCCATTAACAAGCTAATAGTACCTTGAGATTCTTGTTCTTCATTATCATATGCCTTGATAATGATGTTATTTGGATACAATTCAGTTATTGTATATCCAAGATGTTTGATCAACTCTTCAGACACAATGTTGAGGCCTGAACAATTATCTACAAGGATTTGTCTAACCCTATAGTTCATTCTACTAAACTCAGTGTACAATGGGTTATTATGCAAAGGGCCCAAAGATTAAATATCACTTTGGTCAAAGGTAAGACATTAGCTAGGGGCCAAGTGTCCTACCATGGCATGAAATTTATTTAGAGTGATGTCATCTGGCATGAGGGATTGGTTTAAGGATTCATTCATGATGTCTTTGTGGATATTAGACATATGCAACAAATCTATGATGGATATATGTGTAGGTGTCTTCTTTAGTTATTCCAAAAAATCCTAGTTATTCCCCTTAGTTTTTTTAGTTGGTTTATTTCTAATAGGCATGAAAGGCTAATTAGGCTCATTTGTAGTATTTGGTTGTGATCTTTTGATAGTGACCTTGGCTCATTGAGTTGAAATTATGCAATATCGATCTGGTTCTTAGCTTTGGTAGTTATTTATGAAGGTAATGAGACCTAAAATGATAATTATAAGGTGGTGTTGAGCCTAAATACTAACATAATCTATAAAAGAATCACCAGCATAAGGAGGTTGGTAATCATTGCTTGGTAGATAGGTATTGTTAGATAAAGTTCTAGGTCTATTGGTAGTTGGTCGAGGGTTATTGGTAAAGTGGAAACATGACCACCTAAAATGTGTCCTAAAATATTTTTATAGTTATATGTATTGGCTTGATGGCCTCCTTGGTTGGTTTGCTCAATTTGTGCTTGGTTCTAACCATTTTTCTATTTTTGTTGTCATTGATGTTGTTATTGTTGATTTTATAGTGGATTTATCTATCGTTATTATTGTTATTATTGGTACTACTTCTATTTATTATTATTGTTGTTATGTTATGGAAATGGATCCTGGTAGATTTCAAAGTTATGATTGGTCATAGGATCATGGGTATCTCTTTCTATCTCTCCATTTTTCTAGCATATTCTCAATCAAATGCCTAAGTTGGATACACCATCATATATAATGGCCTCTGACACAATGGTCCTCATAAAATTCATGTCCTTTATACCAATCAATAAAAGGAATCCCTTTAAAAAATGGCTTTGGTATTGGCTAACTTATCATATTTTCCTAAACCAATATTCAAAACACAAATTCAATAGGCTCACTAAGGTCACTGAATTGTCTAGCAATGGGTGGTCTTTTCTATGGAGGATGGGCTTGTAATTGGTTTTAATTTTGTGGCTATTGGTTTTGTAGAGGTCTTGGTTGAATGTATGGAGGAGGTGGTTATTGAGTGGTTAGAGATAAATGGATAGCCAGTGTGTTAGAGGTATAATCACTGAGAGGGTGGGTGAATTAGTGACGTAAGATATTTCAACTTCAATTATAACCCTTCAAACACTTAAGCATTTTATACAACCATTCATGAAGTAGAAAATATGTTTATAGAAATGAAAAATGAAGATAATGCAAGATCACACACACAACACAAGATCTATGTGGGAAACCCTCTTGGGGAATAAAACCCACTCTCAAGTATACAAATACATGGACTACTTGTCCTATAAGATGATCACAAACATGAGACTGGTCAAGTCCTTCTAACAAAAAATTATTGAAACACCTATTTCATAAGGAACACCTACCCCTAAGATGATCAAGTCCTTTTGACCACTTGTTGGTTAAGTCCTTCTGACCAGTTTTAGTAAAACACCTATTTAAAAAGGAGGACCTACCCCTAAGATGATCAAGTCCTTCTGACCACCTATTGGTCAATTCCTTCTAACCTACATGTTGAGCACCCTCCTAACACCTATGAAATGAACATTTCTTGATCATTGATTACCTATCAATCTAATGGAGATATAATGTATATTAGCTCTCCTCAACTCTACACACTACACAGTCCATACTTTAATCTGTCTCTCAACTCAACCACTAAGCTCACACATACATTATCTATCCTTCGTTCATCCTCAAAATTCAAACTTGTAAGATCACTATCTATCACATCAAAAATATAACCTATAGTTCATACATATATTCATGAACCTGCTCTACTCTACAACCCATCCACTACGCACACACCCTTTCCTTCACTCCATAACTCTCACATACACCTCTTTTCTCAGGTCTCTCACATCTATTAAACAAGATTAGAAACAATCACATTTGGTTTCACCTTTTAAATATTCTACATGATTATTATGATCACCCTTAAGGCATCTAACATGGGTCACCTTTAAGCACAACCCTCTTTCAAATAGGTCTAAGTCACCTTTTAGGTCCTATGAAGACCCGTTCACCTCTTTAACACTTCTTCAAATAAACTAAGAACATAGGAACATTTTAAAATACATGGACCCATACCACACAATTTATATGTCCTCCTTAACTGATAACAACCATCACAGCATCCTTCTGCTAAAGCTCAATTCACTCAAATAACATTTTGTGCAAATAACCACCATGAACGAACACATAGGCACCTTATAAGCCTTTGATCATACTAAATATGATTTATCAAACCTTAAAAATCATCATAGATGGTCCTCATTGAGTCTAAAACACTCTTTGATAGTTATCTCATCTCAAAACATAAAAATACCATCAAGAACAACTCAATTACCCTTCTTGAGTTATTTTCAGAGCATGAATGAACACATAGTCAACTTTGGAGCTCAATAACTTTGATTGTACAAACATTTATATCTTTAAATTAATATTTGAAGATGCATCTTGAAGTCCTCTACAACTTTTATTTTTACTAAAACATCAAATTATGCATATAATGAAATTTATGGCTCAAAAACCAACCACTTATCTTTCCTTGATTAAATTCAAATATCTAAATCCAAATGGTCACAGTTAAACCTCAGTCACTTAGAACACATCTCATGCTATTCACTTACCTTTCTCAAATCACACTATATATATTCTTTAGAAGTAGCTTGAATTTTAACTCGTAGTGCTCCACTATCTAAATGTTAAACCTCAATCATGTTGACCTCATCTTGTGCTTTCTTGAAATATTGACCAAATGTAAACCACCAATATCTACAGATTAACCAAGTCTTTATCGTGTAGTGATCACCATTAGATATTGATCAAAACTCCCATGATTATGACACTTTGTACCCTCACATGCCTTATACACATTTTAATATTTGACTTTGACTCACACCATCAATATTTTAAAAGTACAAACACCTATGAATTATTGATCTTTTGTCCAAGCTCCATGAATGTGAGACATGTCACTAGCACGTTCATTCTTTGACATATTAAATTTTAAGCACACCATTAGATCAAGATCATGAATTAACATGCAATATATCTACTAACTAGATGACCTTAGACTTCAATGCAGTTTATCTTGATAGTCTTTGGCCCATCATAATTTGTAATTACAACTTCGAAGATTTATATCTCAATCTAGAAAACACTTTAGGACTCCAAATATTTAGGGTGAATTCTTGTTACTATAGATAACATCACCAAGGAAAAAATTTCCCACTTTTGAATTTATAAGTACCTATAATAAATACACAAACTTTTTGGATCACACATGTCTACATGACATGTAGTGATGATCTGGCTAAGTATAGAAACTTAGTGAACTTCTGTCTAACAGACCAACTTTGCACCTGCATATATTTTGCTCCACTCAATCACATTACCTAAAATTTGGACCATATAAACTTGGGACTAATTTTATCACACTCATATGACCAACTCCCCCTAACTCATCCATACATGGCAATGGTGATTTTATAAAACTACCTACTCATATTTTTCTACCACTTAACCAACTATGTCAAGATAAACATAATGAAGAACCAAATGAATACCATGCACTTCCACAATATATCCAACCATCCTTGACCTCTGATAGGACCCATCACACATTCTCAATACTTTAAACACATACCTAATCATGCCAATACTAAATATCAACCAAGCATACTTCAATCATATTAGGACAAGCACACTTCACATGTTGTCATTGACATTTAGATTATCAAGACACTTCATCCACTCACCTAAACACCTCCATGACATTACTGACAACTCTAAAACATAATTTATGCACCATATAAACATGGAATGATTTAGTGACCCCATTTCCAACAACATTCTTGTTATGGTTGTAGAGTTTAGTTCTTTCATTGTTGTTGGCTTGATGTTGTTAAAGCTAGTATTTGAATTGGGTTTCAATTATGGTTCTAGCCTTGGTTCTAGTTCTAGTCTTGTAGGTGTTGATGTTGATTTTTGATATGATTAGAAGAATAAATCTAGAGTATCCCTTTATTAATAATGGATTTCTCAATATTTATTCATTTCTCTACAACCTCTTCAAACCTATAAGCACATTACAGTTTGAGATGGTAAGATATCTTGTTGTGTAGGCTCCTAGTAAATATTATGGCCAACTATTTATTTGGTAGATTATGAGTAAATTTGCTCACTAGTGCTCTCAAAAATTTCAAGTATACAATGAATATTTCACCAATCTTCTATTTATCTTGGCCTAGATCCATAATAGTAATCTTGTACTTGAGATTATATAAAAAGTGGTATATGAACTTCTCTAAAATATCATCAAAGTCAGGTACAAAGTTATTTAGTAATTTCACTAGCCATTCCAAGGCTTTGCCATCTAGAGTCCTTGGAAAGATAAGAAGCAAGTATGTGTCATTATATGCCACTGGCTGGCATGCAATAAAGAATTATTTTAGAAGATCTTTTGGGTTGCCTTTGCCCTTATATTTACAAAACTTGGGCAGCTCATAACCCAATAAAAATGGTATTTGTAGATACTTTATGTTAAATGGATAAGAGCATATTTCATCCAATTTGAATTTCTTTGTTTGTTTTCCAATTTATATAGCTTGAATTACATTATTCATTTGTTGTAACTCTTGGGCAAGGAAATTAGATAGAGTGGCATGTTGCTATTGACATTGAGTGGTCAAAAGGGGATTACCTTGATCAAGGCAAGCATATTGTGGAATGTTGGTTGAATTAGTTGGATGACCAGGTATATTTATCCATGCATTAGGATTGTACTATGGATACAAAATATGTTATGATGGAAATACATTCTAATTCAAAATAACTACATAACCCTAACTAGTGAATTGTGGCTTCAGTGATGGCATTTGGTTATATGGGATGTGTTTATTGTTGGGTGTGGGAGGGAACTTGTTGCCTACTTTTCTAACCCTATTGTATATAGGGAACACATTGTTAATTAGATCCCTACTATTGGAGGTGTTGAAATTTGGATCTTTGTTGTAAGTGCAATACATATTGGGTGAAATGTAACTGTTGTCAAGCACCTATACCTAGTATATATAGTAACCTTTTTGTTGGTTGAATAAATGATGTTAGATATGCACTTATTATTGAATAGGCACTAGTTATTGGTTAAGAAATTTTTGGGGGTTTGGTACTTGTTATTTTTGACTAACTAGCACTTTTTAACAAATAGAAACACAGTATTGATTAGGTAACATTTGTGATTATTGACATATATTAGTATGTGATTATTGTGGTAGAACATTTGTTATAACCTATTAAATTGGCATAATGTTAGGCATTTATTGTGGTGGTAAGTTGGTCTGGTATTGGTTTAATTCCCCTATTTCACACTCAAGGAAGTAGTTGGTTGAGGAGTGGAGATTTCTTGTTGATTTTGGTAAATAGGCATGCATATCCCTTATTGTTTCAATCCACTCATGGAATTGTTTGGAGGAATATATTGTGTATTTCTCAAAGTTAAATTAGACCCACTTTGGTTTAAATTATAATGCACCTACATGTTATCCATAATATTTTGAATGAGGTCTTCCATTTGAGAGGCAGTTTCTTTAATAGAAATAGGGAAATTATACATGTCACCAACTAGCATGCTCTAGCTAAATGAGTCTTAATTTTGGCTTACATAGTCTAAAGCATCTATTTGTTTCCATATTGATAGATTTATCTCAATAAGTGGTGTTTTAAAGATAGCCCTTGCATTAAGATTGTAAGCTAGGTTGAGATAGTTTAGATACCCCTGTTGTATTCATTATATTTATTCATCTATAGGGTCTTTCCCTTTTGCAATCATACTTTTATTATGCTATGTCATTTGACTAGATATTGACTATAACTAATTGATACATGGTCAAACTATTGGATTATTGGATTTGAGGTGAATTACGAGAAGTTCTAATCAAACTACTTAGACTTTTATATGGGAATTCTCGCAGAAACATGGTTCCTACTTCAATAGATATGACAAGAACTTCATCCTTATTCTCTAACAAATGATGCTCCAATAAGTACAGATCATAGAGTGTCTACACTGGTGTTATAATATAGTAGGGCTCTTATTGTTGTCTTTTTTTAATTTTAGGCATTGTTTGAGTAAGGTACTATGTAATTTACTCTTGTTCTTGGCTTAGATAAGAATATGCAATCACCAAATAATGAGCTAATGGGTTGTGCCTTTATTCAATGTATGGAATGTTATAATATGTATAGGGATCCATCTCATAAGCTAAGTCATTAGATGACTCATGAACTAAAGGGTCATTGGTCAAAAAGTTCAAATAGTTTGGATTATATATAGTCCCACTACATGTGTAATGAGGCATATTAGGATTTATATTTAGGTCTCATGAAAAACAAAGGTAAAAAAGGTAACAAATAATTGAGGTCTAAAAATAAATAAACTTTATCTCTATAAAAGAGGCCCAAAGGGTAAAACAATTAAACTAGGCAAAGGTAGAACAAAATAAACTCAAAACTAGTCTAACAAATGATACTGATTTGCCCAAAGATGATATAATCAATGGCAAGGATAACACAAAATCTCTAAACTCATCTATGGCTAAGGTATTGATTTCCTCAAAGGCACTTATAATCAGTGACAAGAGTATTTAGAAAAGGTCGAACAATTATGAACTATGATCAAAAAATAACAATGATTTGCCCAAAGGTGGTTTTAATCATTTAACTTGAAAAATAAGGCTAGACTCAGAAAAAAAGAACTCAAAAATAAACTAAATTAAGGTAATTGGCTTGGGTGACACTCGATAATTGGCTCACTAAAACCCAATACTTGATTCACAAGATATTATTGGAACAATGAAATTAGGACAATCAACACTTGGCATAACAAACTTCAAACAAGGCACGTGGCAATAAATTATCTCAAAGGAATCTCAAACAAAGCATAAGATAAAAAAGAACTACCAAATCTAGGCAAGGGGGTATTTAGATCAAATAGGAAATTAACCCAAGTAACAAAATCTAAACACAAAAGGTAGATAACCTAAGCCAAAATTATATGAGGCTTTGTCATAAACCTAATTAGTTTAGGATTTTTACTATGAAGGAGTGAGTTTATAATTTAATACAAAAAGACTCAAATGTTCTAAGGAAAAAGAGATAGACCAAAATGGGTGGCATAACCATGCATTTGAAACAAGAAGGTATAACAATTTTCAAAAGCGACAAGTGATTTGGAATATTTTAGGTAGTATAATAATGTTCCTTCAAAAAAATGACATGACAATGGTTTTGGACTCAAAAATTGAAGGCAAATTTTTGAGATGAAATGGGCAATATAATGATGCCCTATGTAAAGAAGTGACACATAAATAGTTTTTGGAATAAAACTCTAAGGAAAAAAGTGTGACATAAAATAGATAGAGTAACACCTCTTGGGCTAAAGGGATGTGAAAACAACATGATGGTTTTGGACTTGTTGACTTGAAAATATAAGAAAATATTTTTAGTATAAAACACACATTTAAATCAAAGAAAATAGAAATAGCACCAATGGCTCATCCTATCCCAAAAATTGACATGGGTATGCATAGCTTCTGCTAAAGTTTTGACTAATATACTAATGCTTATGAGAAATTAAGTGTTAATCTAAAATTCAAAGTACAAGTAGAGGTAGATTTTTTATGCCCCCCTCTATATCTCAAGAATTGGTACATGGCATAGCTTAGAGTGAGGATCACTCAATATTTGGAAAGAAATTCCATAGTAAGTGGGGTTGACTAAAAATATATAAGCTTAGAATGCATTAAATGGTCCCAATTGTGGCAAATACAAGGTTGAAATCATGTCAGTTGGGTTCATACTTGTTAACTTACTATGCAAGGGTTTATTCCTTTACATATAGACTCCAGCCATGTACTACTTAGTAGAGTTTGATGTTTAGCAAGACTTGACCTGAGTTTTCATTAGGATTAGAGAGGCTATCCACTCAACCACCTAGCAATCCTAGTATCATGTACCTAATTTATATAGCCCACCATAGATTTGGATTGATATGATACTAGGAGATGAAACCCCAGGTCAATGCACTGCTAGAGAACTTGTGAGGGAGAAATGGGATTTCACCCACAAGCTAAATGTAAGAATATAAAATAGAAAGACTTTAGAGGTCATTTCTAGGTCACCCAAGTCACTCAGAGCTTGGGGAGAGCATATGCGACATTATTTTTTACAAGACCAAATAAAAAAGGTAATAAACTAAGCATTTTTGGTTACCCAAGTTCCCTATATGGGATGGGGGAGAGAATACACATAATAATTTCTAATTTTCCATAAACAAATAAATCTAACTATGAACTTTGAAAATTGACTAATAACAAAAAATAAATATAAAGTGAAAAAGTTCTTAATAAATCTAACTAAAATGTATGTTCCTTTTAATAGCACCAACTCGAAATGTGACTAAAATTTTAGCCGCTTGGCCTTGTTTACACTTGTAAAAACTTTGAAATAACTAGAATACAAGTGTTTTTAGATTGATTTTAAGCACCAAACAAAAGTGTGTGTGAGATTTAGAAATACTAGGCTTCTCTCTCTCCACCTTAGTTCCTAAAAAAATGTTAGAGGGTTTGCTTTTCTCTATGCCAAAAAACAAATGAGTAAACAACATTCCATTTTGAGCTCTCAAGTTTTTAGAAAAATCAGAGTGAATCCACCGTTTATTAGGGAGAAGTCAATGTTTTCCTACAAAAAGAGATAGATAGAGAGCACTTGGTCAAAGCTACCATTAAATAGGGTGAATTCATTGGTTAGATTAGGTGAAGCCATAGAATAGAATATAAGAATAGGTGAAGCCACTAAAATCTAGTGTATTTTTACTTGGTAAAGCCACTATTTATCAAATTCAAAGCCTTCGAATCCATAGAGTGAAGCTTTCATTTAGTAGGTTAAAGTCATAATTTCTAAGCTACTATTTTTGCAAAAATAATGATTACAAACAAAACATGGGACTGGAAAAGCCACTGTTACACAGGGTGAATCTTCTGATTACATAAAAAATAGAATGATGTTAATTTCAAGGCTAAAACTCTAAACTTGAATAATTAAATACATTTGTTAGAAAAACTAAAGTTAACATATCATTCTCTTTGGCTATATAGGATGTGTGGTCCCACTAGGTGTTCCATTATTTATCTTAGGATTTGGAATAGAACACAAATGATGATTAATTCCTTATTAGTCCAAATGATAAGAAATCAAGAATAACAATACACTATAATTAAACACTCTTGCCTAAGAATTAGGGGAGCATAATATAGTAAACAAAATAACAAAATAGGGATAAAAACAATATAATTAATTTACCTCCTTTATCAAATTTAATGCTTACATGTTGGTATAAGGATGTTCATGTTCGGTTTATGATAATTAAAATATTCAAGCAATGCTTCTCCATGATGGTAGCACTTCTCCAATGGTCACTTGTGGCTTGGTGTGAAGCTTGGCATAAAAATGGGCATTATAACACTACTGTCAATGGCTTCTTGAATGTATTCCATCAAATGAACTTTACACAGAGAAGCTTGTTGGTATATGGTGTGGGCACTTGTATTTATAGATCTAAGAACTAAGTCTAATCTTAGGGATTTTAGGTCAAATTCTAACTTTGGTTGAGTCTAAAATAACCTAGGTTGAGTTAGGTGAACCTTGGGTTGGGTCAAAGCACACATGAAATCTTGACACCTCAATTTCAAATATTTGTGAGGCATGACAACTCACTTTAGATATTTGTGACATTGTGACTCATAATTTTTTGAATATTTATAAATAATAAATCACTTTATTAGTTATTTTGACCTTTGACTTCATATTTAGCTAAACATTCCTTTTTTGATAAATGAAATTCACTAATTTGATTTGGAATTTTTTTTACGCAAGTTAATTAAAATTTGAAATGTAAATAATCTTGCTTAGTGATTTTTGGCTTTTGGAAATTATTTTAAATGTTTTAAATAAATAGCTTAACAGGCCAAAAGTATAAAATTATTAGGTCCTAATTTGACTAGGGTTGAAATTGAAATAGGTTATTGGTGCATATAGGGTAATCTTCTAAATAAACTAGCTTTGTCATGTTTCTAGGCAATTAAATCCTTTATATGAACAAATTTTGGCATTCAAATGATTTCTATGCTTAGATTGTGTCATGTGCTATAAATTGAACCAAATCCCAATTTAGGCATGAAAGTGATCAAAATTGAGTGTCTACATATGTCACTTTGTATGTTTTACTTTGTAAAAAAAGGAGTTATGCATGGGAAGGACCATATCCTATTTCTATGTGGTTGTTTTAAGAGTGTCATCCAAGGATGTTAGAATGATCATACCAACTTGATATTTTAAACTACAAACTCTCCTTTTTTTAATTTTATAAATGTTTATGCAAACAGTTTTACTAACTAGTGTTTTGTTGACTAATGTTTCGCTAATAGAAAGCTAGAATGTTTTTTCTACTAAAAGAAATGAATGTTTAATAATGATAAAACTAAAATAAAACCACCATTTGCTGATGAAATAAATTAGAATACAATGTTGAATATGAATAGATTAACTTTTTTTTTTGTATTTTTAATGTTTTTATGAATGTGAAAGCAAATTAAGTGCTAAAATTCAGTTTACTTAATGCTTTCTTTCTATTTTTTTAAAATGAATAATGCATGGAAAGAAAACCAATTGAATGTTTGAAGTTGAAATATGTTGGTTTCCTTTTTTAGCTGATTTATTGGATGCAAATAAAACTAAGTGGTTGTAAATGTACAACTAAGAGTATTTTTGTATGATATGCAAATGAAGCTAAACTAGTCAAGCAATATAAATGCAAAATTGTAATCTTTTTATAATTTCAAAATGATACCTAAAAGTCAAAAACTAGTGAAATAATTAAAATGTACAATTAAATTATTTTATAATCACATATTTAAAATGCAATCAAGAGTAAACCAAGCACTGAAATGAATGAGAAGTTAAATTCCTTTTGTGATTTTTCAGACTTAAATGAATGCACAACTAAAATTAGATTAACCTAGGTATTTTTTTCTCTTTTGTTTTTCAAATCTCTAGATGCATACAATAAATTAATCAATGTCGAAAATGAAGCAACTCGTTGGATTTATTTTTTTAATTTTTAAATTGATTAATGCATGTAGATTTGATGATTTAAATGTTGGACATGAACAACTAAAAATGAATTTATATTTTTAAATGTTTTATAGATGCAAGTGTAGCTGAAACTAAATTAATTTAATTTTCATGTCTTTGTATATTCATATTTAATATGCAAATGAAATCTAACTAATTATTTGTAAATGTACATGAAAGGTTATAGTTTATTTTTTTTATTTACTAGCAAGCCTTTAACAAAGAGAATCTAATCTAAGAAAATATAAGAAAACAAAACAAATAAACCCCCAACCTATCAAATGCTAATGGTAAATTTGAAGTGCATTGCTTAATACAGATATTTAAATCCTCAAGCTATGACCTCCTTAGAATTACTTAATCAAATGGATGGGTATTTTCTTAAGAAAGAATAATGTGGGATAATGAATTTGAAAGCAAATAATGAAAGGAAAATGCAGCAGTGTTGTGGCTAGCTCTCACAAATAATATAGTGCAGACTATTCATTTAGTCTTTCCTTTCCAATTTGTAATAAGGGTAAATAGACATTACAGTAGGTATGTGAATGAGCTTTAGAAAATGACAAAGTGTAAACTATCCTTTATTAAAATTTATGATCCAAATTTTGACATAAGGAAGATTCTTTGTTTAGAATGGGGAAATTTGGATAATTGAGAGTTAACTAGAGTTTATTAGGAGTTAGCTAGGATTGATTAGGAGTTAGCTAAGAATGATTGGGAGATGACTGGGGTGATGGATAGCTAACCAGAAGAAGCACAATTAAAAGTGGAGTGGTTGACATGAAATTTTTTTTAAAACATGCATCCCAAGATTTAAATTGATATTTCCTAAATAAATTTGATGAAACCATTGATTTAAGTAAGGTGAAATTTACAATATCATTAATTTAATTAAAAAAACTTGCATGACATTTTTAAAACCATCATGGTCATAGCTTGTTGTGCACATGAAAACTCTAGGTTTAGGAAGAACTAAAGTCAATATTTTAAAATTTTGACACTTGGGGAAGGTATGGAAAGCAACAAAATGGAAAAATAGAGAGGGAAATGGGTTTGAACATATTATTTTTGTTCAGAGGTCCTTACATCATCATCATTTTTTTAATGTTGCATCTTGAAAATTTTAGGTTTGTACATATTATTCCCTTAAATAAATGCCTTATAATGATTTAGCAAGGGATTTTTTCTTGATAAGAGATGCACCCCACTAAAATGGGGGTTAGAAAACTCGCCTCACTTATATGGCGAAGTGAAGTCAACCAAGAGACCCTGCCACCTACAACCAAAATACAAGAATAAAGTGTAATATATGAAATGAATTCAAAATGTGTTATCTAATTAGAATGTAAGAGAAAAAATAATATTATTTATGAAGGGAATTTAAAATACTACTTAGTTTTCCCTATCCAAGTCCGAAGCTCGATGTTGGACAAAGAGACATCATCCTAAAAGGATAAAATGAGATTGAAGTGTAAAAATGTTATGATTTTACTAAATTTCATGAAAAATAAAATAGGGATACTTAATATCAACGTGATGGAAGGTTACTACCTAGGTCACCTTGTGTTAATCTATACCTAAAAAACTCGTAAACAAATCAAAGTATATAGAAATTAAATCAGATGAAATAAAAAGAGGTAATTTTGGAATAAAACAACATAATAATATGCTACTATAATCATCATTTCTTTCCAAATTTGGAAATATTTTTTACTTTCTCACTTTCTAAATTTAGAGATCTAACCCACTGGTGACCAAATTTTGACTGGAGATAGGCTATAGAGAGAGCATGAAGGGAGGATGGAAGAGCCACTAGTGGTATCAAGTAGGCCACACACACAAGCTAGTTTTCATTTATCATTATCAAAAACCTACGTTTGTTAGATTTATTTGAAAAATAGCTTGGGGTAGGATAAATTTGAGGAAAAGGTAGTTGTAGTGTTTATTAAAACTAGGAGCTTAGTAAAATACAAGAGTTTTATCTTCTTGAGATAGTTTTATTTTTAGTTTGTAGGATTTAGGGATGTGGTAGACAAAATAGCCAATATAGGGAAAAATTGTCAACTTGTACATATTAGTGATTACATAATTACACTAATGGTTGTAAAACTAAAACAACGGTCATGAGACTACCAGTCTATATATATCAGTTTTTGTGTAACCATCATAGTTCTTGTACAACTTTCATGATGATTTTATAAGCACCAATCTATAAATACCAGTAGATACATAACCACCATGACAAAATTGTAACACCCCTACATATAAAAATAATATTATCATAGCAAGTGTTGTATTTAGATTTTAATGGCTTAGAATAATTGAAACTTTTTAGGTGAATGCAGGGGACTTATTAAAGATGGATTAAAGCCTGAGAACATAAGTGGTTGTTCTGGGTGATTGCCTTATTAACTACTGATGAGATTGCATTGCTAGATCATGCTAGGATTTGGAGAATTGCTCAAGTGATTTTGGTTTCCTCAACTAATAGGTTGTTACATAACTTATTTATCTATTAGGATACAGACCATAATACTTTCTAGTTTCCATAAGTGGAGGGTGATTGGACTATCACCCTTTAGGATGTGTTAAGGATCATGGACATGTCTACTATAGGGAATATAGTGACCCTTTGGGAGGATATATATAGAACCAAGGCTTGGATATTGGTTGATTAATTTGGTTATGGGGAGGTTCTTGATATGGGTGCTAAGTATGGTGCGAAGTTGACAAGGGTATAGAGAGTCCAGATCCCCACTATCTACAAGTTCATCATTGCAGTGTTGGATTTGAGTTTAGTCAAGGACAAGGGCACTAAAAGGCTATTATATTACTACTCTTTTATAGTGAGAGGCATTGAGGATCATTAACATTTTTATATTTGGGCGTAGAATGTCTTATCAAGGAAATATAGAGACCTTTACATAATTTCTAGGTTACGCACTCTTTATCTCACCACTTGACATTGGTGGTGGGTTATATTTATGAGCATATGATATTGTATCAGAGGGTGTATAGGATAGAAGATGCAAGAGCCATTAGGGTATCTATATAGAAATACATGGCTTATTTTAGAGACATTCCAAAGGTAGTGGGTATCCTTATGACTAGGGATATGATTTCATATCTTTATTGAGGTATGAGAGGGTTATGTGGGGATGATTCTATTATAGTGATGGCCTATAATATAGGGTAATAAGTTAGAGATAGGAGGGTTAGGTGTAGATACACCCCATTCTTAGAGTTCCCCAATATTTTAGCCTTCAATATCCAGCTAGCCTCCCTATTCCGCAGGTGACCTATAGAGGGGAGAGGTAAATTAAGTATGCTCATCTAGGATGACTAGGGTCGTAGTCATTGTATTCATGGACACTGATCTAGGGAGATATTCTAATTAGGAAGAGGGGTAGGGTTAAGTCCCCTATAGCTACAGTTGATGCCACATAGTAATAAGTTATACCCAGAGGAGATATTGGGAAAGTATTTGGAGTAGGGGCTTAGGTAAAAAATCCTATATAGGCCCTACGAGTTAGAGTATAGGTTATACAATAGATCATAGTGGTATATGGAGGGGGAGGATAGGCTTAAGTTGAGGTAAACCCAAAGGAGGGAAGTGATGATGAGGCCGATATGATCTTAGATGATGAGTCTAACCTTGATTGGTAGGATGGGCATTTGGGTGAGTTTTTTAGTAATTTTTCCTTTTCCCACTTTCTTATTTTTATGGTTTATACATTTTATACTAACCCATATGTGTGTGTGTAATAGTGTCTATATTTTACAACTAAGTGTTCAAAGATGATTTGGGATACCTACCTTGACTTATTTTATGTGGCCATTAGTATGAGCAAGGATGATCTTCTTATTAATCTAGAGCTACTTGTTGGCATGGGTAGACACTAACATTTTTCCACTACTTATCATGGACCTCAAGGGCTAGCTATATGAGGATAATAGATCATGGTGTTAGAGGCTCAATTTAAGACCTTGAGTGATTTAATTATTGATAAGAGCATATGTGCATCATCCAACAAACAAAATAGAAGGAGAGAGACTTCTCAAACTTGTACCAATGGATAAAAGGCATAGGAGTTTCAGTAGGATCCCTCAACATTCAATGTTAGGATGGTCTCACAAGAGGAGGAGAAATAGCCCATGGTATTCTACCTTGGGTATCTCTCATAAATGGTAGTTAGGGTTAGTTCTTAAGTGTTAGTACCATGATTTTTTTAAATTCTGACCACACTTTCCCTCTTTGTATGTTGATGATGTACAAACATAATGTATTATTGAAAAATTTGATATATATATGATCCGATTCACTTTAGTCTATTTCTATCATCTTGTTAGATTGTGTAATGTATTCCCTTTAGATTATGCACTTTAGATGGTTACAAATATGTGAAATGTTATCGACCTAATTTGGTAGATGTTATGCAAATGCTTATATTTATGATGTTTATCAGAATGCATGTAAATGTAATAACTTTAAGTTTTACAAAACATGAATGCTCTAAAAATTATTTTATAGGTAACCATTGATTTGTTTATGTTACATCACTGGTAACACTTGATTCATAGTAGGGAATGAAAGGGAGAACATAACATATGAAATGATGAGTAGGAAAGTCAACTTGTCAAAAAATAAAAATGCAAAAAATAGTGACCTTAGTCCATATGGGTTGTGGGATCATTATATTTCCTTTGAGGCTAGAAAATAGTTTTATAGGATTTGTCTAGGCTTTGATTCGGCCAACCATGGCATACTTTGGTATAAAGGATGGTTCTATTTTTAGCATGGGATTCTAGGTAGGTTTTTCAAGTGATTTAAAATTTGGACACTTTTGCATTGCCTTGATTTACCTTGCTTCTTATTATGACCCCTTACATTAAAACCCATGCAACTAGGAGGAAGCAAGGGATCATCAGTAAAGGCTAAACATAGGTAATTAAATACACCTCCCTTCAGTGCTAACCCCACAATACTAGTAAGATGATAAGGCTCACCACTAAATATTAGTAAAAGGCAAGAGATACAAAGTTTTTGCTTATATTTGTTGGCTTGTCTCAATTTGGATTTGCATTTTTTGTTATTATTTTTATTTTTATTTTAAGACTCTTAATCCCAAATTTTGACCCCATAAAACTAGTAAGATGCAAGGGCTCATCACTGAAGACCAAGGTAGGTGAATAGGGAAACCTTGGAAAAATATGTTAAAGCATATCTTAGAAAGGACCAAAGGGGATATTTTTCATGAGGAATCTTCTAGACAAGGTTGTAGACTAGAGTATTTAAGATTTAGGAAATAATCAGGTATTTATAATACCTATAAAGAACAACATTATCTTTCTGCTTAGTTTTGATTTTTAAATCATTTTTTCAAGGGTTAAAATGTAGTGAGCAATGATGAAAATTTTGAATGAATTGTTGCAATAAGGATTTTAAATGTGAAATTGTAATTAAATAGTTGTCTATTCAAAATGACTAAAATGGATAAATAGCAACACGAGTGATAACATGTAGTTATAAATGTAGTGAGGATAGTGTATAACATGTGGAATTATATATAGTATTTTTTTTAATTTAAATAGTTTATGGATTCATCAAACTCCTTACCTTCTAAAGTGCACAAGTGAAATGCTCCATTTTTATGTATTCAGTCACTAGATAGGAGGCTAACCCATTAGACCTAAATCTGTGACCCTTTCCCTTATTCTTATCAATTATACTATCAAGTCTCAACACTAAGTCTCTAAATAAAATAGGGTGTTTATTAATTTTATTATTATATTGCCTACACACGCAGTCCATATAGGCCTCATGATTATGGGTGGGTGACCTTAATCTAGTTTTTGTATGAACTCTCTAATTGATTCAAATGTGCATGTATATATTATTCTTCATACAGGATACCATAGAAATAAATGCATAAGTTTGGAAGTTCTACCTCTAGGGGAAAGACAACATTCCAAACACTAAATAATAGGGATTATCCCCTGTAGTTATGCAAATACTCATTGTATATGCTCATAAGTGGGATAAAGTTGAAAGTGTCAATCCCTATTGTCATCTTTCACATTTTTTTAGTTATTATGCTAAGAAATGGTCCTCATCCAATTTAGTTTGACTCATAATGTTACTATTTCCTAATATTTATATCTCTTTGAACTCATACTTTGATAATATGCGCATATATTATAAATAATATATATATGTAACATTGATCTTGGTTTAATATATTATTCCTACATTTACTAATGTTATTTAATGGTTTTAATGTTCTAATGTTTTTAATGAGGAATAAAGTGTAGCAGTATGTTGGTTCTATGTTTTTCATATGTAACCATTGTGGAAAAACCATCCATAGCCACATTTTAACAAGATCCAACCACCTAAAATCACTAGTTGAGTTAGCCTGTAGCAACGATTGCATGTGAGTATCTGCCCAAGGATGAAAAGTTAAGAAATATGTCAACTCTAACGACTCTATGCATTTTTCATGAGAACAAGGAATCACATGCTAGGTTTGGGAAATTTTTTGGAGTTCCATCATGCTTCAATTGGACTAATTGATTAGTTTTTTCTCAAATATAAACAAAAAAATTATTTTTAATTATTTTAGGCCTAGTTATCTTTTTTGTTTCTTAGTTTGTTGACATCATGGTTGTAACTCCCATAATTTTGATATCATATAATAATACCTCTACCTCTTTATGTAATAAAGAGTTACAAACCATAAATTAGTTAGATAATAGATTGTGTTTAACCTTAAATTTAGATAAGGGGATATTTAGGGTTAAAGGGGTATTAGATTAGCTTTTACACAAGGATAGTGAACTAACCTAATGAGTAGGCCAATTAATAGAAACTTAGATAAATAATATTATGAATTTATACAACTAAGATTGTTAAAAATAATAAATTACAACTATTGATAGATATTTCAATGAATAAGGAACAAAAGATACTTATTCGATTTACTGTGTTCATGCAGGTCTAATCTAGAACAAGCTAAAAGTGGATTGGAAGGTGATCCTAGAGAAGTCATCAAATTTTGGGAATATTATTTTTGTGGCCTCGGATGCTTGGAATGGATTTTGATAGTTGCATTGACATAGGTGTCTGACTTAAAATCATGTGTCTTTTATGGAATACTGACTAGATCTAGATTTGATCAACTAGATCCTTTTAGGTTTTCATCACCTTTATTCTAATGTATACAAATCATGCACACATGTTGTCACTCTTTGTCAAATTATCAAACCCTATCTTCCTTAGATTTTGAATGATTGTGGTAAAAATGGGTTAGTGGGATCATGGTGTTGAGCTACCCCAAGGACCCCTCTATCAATGGGCATTGCCTATATAAGTAATACTTTGTAGAGGGACTCAAACTTATGTAATTATCCCTTATGTATTAGCTTGTGTATTCACAAGGATGTAATGTGTGATAAGCATAGAAATTAAATGACCTAGCTTGTAACTTGTCAAATATGGCTAATATTTTTCTCTTTGAATACTTCAAACCTATGGAAATATTGATTCTATGAATGATATGGAAATATGGGTGAATAGGGTAGGTTTTCTCACTTAAATTCTTGATTAAGTGTTTCTTGGTATATTTCCTTATGAGTTATGAATTAGGGTTGATCTTGTATATATAACAATCTATTTTGAAAATATCTCCTTCTAAATCACTTAGTTTGACCTTTTGGATATGTTTCAATTACAAATTGGAAAAATTTTGGGCACTAGAAACTTTATAGTAAAAGTGGACGCTTGTAATGACATAGGTCTCTATCTGGGACACAAGTGTCAAGGATGCTAAAAAATAAGTATAGGTTTAAAACTGGTAGTGAAGGATAATGATCATGTTTAGATCTTTCTACATTGTGTAGAGGGTCTGGTCATTAGGATAACAATGGCCAAACTAAGAGATAAGGAATTTAAGCACAAAGAGATAGTTAATGTGAGCCTTTTGGTAAAGAACAAGTTTATAATTAAAAGGTACAGCCATGATGGATATTTTCCAAGTCTACAAGACTAAATTACTACATAAATCATATTTTAGTATCTACATCTACTTCCCCTTTAATCTAGTAATAAAATTTATAGTTTAAAAGAAAAAATGCATACCTAGGTATGTACAACACACCTTGTCTTTGTATGAGTATAACTTAAATGTTTTGATGGAAATTGACATGTAACCAAGATGATGTTTTAGTATATAATCAGTGTTTTAAATCTAAAATTGAAATAATTTGAATGCTTGAAATTAGAAAGAGAAATATTAGGAGTACACGTGTGTTGATGCAACCATCTTGCCTTTTGGCAATTTGATTTTAAAGGATGCCTCATTATAAGTCATTAAATCTAAGATTAGACAAATTTGAACCTGTAAGTGCATATATATATATATATATATGTATGTATATATTGGAGGAAACATGCCCCCAACCTTGATGTAAAAGTGAGTTGCAACACATCCATTTAACTAGTTTCATCTCAATCATGCAACCCAAATATGTGCATGATCTATTTAGTGTGAGTGATTTGATAAAGTTAGACTATTTAATCAAGTCTAACTTATAATCTTGGTAAAATTGAGTGATTTAATCAACTCAACCTTCCAAAAGTGAACCAATTACTATAGTAGATTGGCTCAATAACAGTCTAACTTACGTATAATAGCAATCCATAATACTATTTTATATCTATAAATTATTTGAATCTAAAATTTTAGGTGCTCTTTTCATGTCATATTCACCTCATATGTCTCAAGCTGGAATCTAGGTATAGTAATAGTATCAATGTATAGAATGTTACCATAAATGTGTATCCGAATCACATAACTATGAAATTTAGTGAATCTGAAATTGATGTAAGTGTGGAGAATATGTTTCTATGACATTCCACAACTAAATCTATAGAATATAAGTACTAATGTAAATGTGGAACACATTTTTTCATAACATGGCCCACTATAATCTAGAGAATCTAAGAACTGGTGTAAATTATGAGAACTTGTTTCCATAAAATGCCCCCACTATAATTTGGAAAAAATTTGAAAGTGTGGAATCCATGCCTTCATGACATACCCCCACTAATATTCCCCCCTTTTGAGGTGAGGGGAAGTATAAACTGGTAGTTACCTTACCTCAAAAGGATAAGATAATTGTACAAGATTTGTATGTATCATGTAACATATAGGGGTAACATGTCTAAGTAGATATAACATTTAGGCATGTAGTATGTGATCACATCAAGTCCTAATATTTATTATGTAGATCATGGAAACATATAGAGAGTAATAATACAATCTCAATAAGTAATAAATAACACACACAAGGTCACTCAAAATTAAAGCAATACGAAATCGTCCAAGGTGACCTCATACAAGGGGTATGTTCAAATGCCACACAATCGAAGGGACATGACTTAGTCAAATGTCCATAAATCATAAAATTTTATATTCAAATGTCTGCATACAACAAATAATGACACATCTAAATTTGAAAATAGGCAAGCATAGGCACAAAGACCACAATCAATGGAGCATATTCAAATACTCCAACAAGAAATACAATGCAAGACAATATCAACCAAGGAAAAATAAGCAACCAACATGAACATAGAATACTAGTTCCTAAATATATGTGTTTGTAAGTAATGTTAAGTACATATCATATCAAGTACATTATGAAAGGTATAAACATGGATTAGGGCATGTGTAAGTATATAAGCTCAAATGTATTAATGGAAAGTCATCATATAATAATGTAACCTGGGTGTATCATGATCAAAGAAGCAAATGCCCCCAACATAATTAAGATGTGAGTGGAGGAAAATCCCAACATCTATATGTCAATGTATCATGTGTATGGATATGTCTGTCACACTTAAATTCAGTGTGAAACACGTGTCTATCAAAAGGAATGATATGGCATATACTAACATGGAGTAAACAACATATGTATAAGAAAGAGTACAACTAGGAATATGTTGATTTTTTTTGGTATTTTTACATTTTATGAATGTTTATGGTATTTTTGGAATATTTGATTTTTTTTATTTTTTTGGTATATTTTATCTTTTCAAACTTAGGTTGCATCATTTACATTATTTGGAACATGGTTGGATAGTTGAAAATGGTGCATGAGATGATCTTCCTCACAATTTTTATGTGAAGTATAAGAATAGTTACCATCATGTGGTATATGGATCAATTTTACCTTATGATAAAAGGAGATGCCTTGTTAATTTTGGTTAATTTTTGATTCTATCTGGTATAACCAAAGGGTTCCTACTCTGAATACATATTGAAATTTTAGTGGCATAACCCAAACTCTTATTTGAATCACTTTAGAACTACAAGCAACTGGTATTATTATGTTGTCAAAAGAGTCTTTCCAACCTCCTTTAAGTTGTAAGTCTTTGAGATCAAATCCAAGTTGTTGAAAATGACTTATATTTCAAGTGGTTTTGACTTGTGTAGGATAAACATGGTTATGCCAAAAGTAAGCACCACTCATGAATAATGTGACTATTATATCTTATCAGTGTGGATGCTTCTTTATTTGTTCAACTTAAGGTGTCTATTGTGGATGTCTATCTTGTATTGGTCCCATATTTAGTAATGATTTTAATGTTCCCATATGGATGTAAGGAATGCCATAAATTTTTTCATAGTGTTCATTTGGTGTTTTATCTTCCTCATTTATATGTGGAATAAAACTTTTGTATTTTGAAGGAGAGATGTTAAGCTTATTTGGATATTTGAGTAGGAATGAAGCATATATATGAACATCCAAGTATAAATAGGTAAATGATTTATATTGTTTATATAATGTTCTTTCCCTTGGTGGGGAAATAATACCTCTACTATAGATAAATTTTAATTCCAAATTTGAAGGTCTAAATGCTAAAGCATATGATGTAATTTTAAATCAAATAACATAATCTTGAAGGGATTCATCATCTTGTTGTTTGAAATTTTTCAAATGTTCTAATGTAATTCTAATCACCTTATGTATGTTAAAATCAAAAAATATGACATTCTCTAATTGTGAAAAAGTAATTAATGAACCCTTAGGTAAGTCATAGAACCTATTGTGAGCTTCATCGGTGATACTCATTTGAAAATCCTTTTGTAATAGTTTTTCATCTTTATCCCATTAATCAAAAGAATATACATATTTAATTATGTGGTCAAAGGGATTTTTATGATGATAATAAAGAGGTAATTGTTTAAGTTTAAAAACTTTTGGATAAGGATGTTAAATTATGCATTGTGCAATCAGTTGATTATGGAATGAGGTAATATTGGCATTATCATTATGGTGGGCCATTTGAATTTGAATTATATATATTTTTATTTTAATCTCTCCAATAAAACTCATCATGGACATGATATAATCACTAAGAATGGCAGTGTTTGGAAAAGGTGTTATCATTGGTTCTAATCCACCACCTCTTATGAAGTTAAGCATATTAGTATTATCATCCTTATGAATAATAAGTACAAGTTTAGAATCACTGGGTAATGGTATTGGATCTTTGAATTTTAGAAATTTTTGCCTATCCATTGACAATTCATCCACCTTTGGTTATGATATATCAAATATAAACTTAGGTGTCTTTAGTAAAGGTACTTATTTTGATATGTGAGGAATTGTTTGGATGAATGAATCTTTTAGAATATAAGAATCCTTTTATGTAGAAACCTTGGTTGATATTTGAAAGTGTGTATATTTTGGAATATTAGGATCTTTTACCACTTAAGGTTTGTAATGCACCCTTCTTAATTGTGACTTGGTGTTATTTGGTAAATATTCCATGATGTATTTATTTACCTTTCAAAAAAATTAAATATCAAATGAAGGAAGAAAATAAGCATTACCTTTAATGAGGGGGATATTGTTTGGAAATGTTGGAAATGTGGGAGTTTTAATTAATGAATTTGAAGAAACTTTCCTTTTTGAGTAGTTTTTAAATCAGCGATGATGTCATTGTGCATTTTCTAAAAAATTTCCTAATCATACGATGTAATATTTTGCCTATATGAATAAAATGTGGGTATAGAAGATGAAGAAAATTTTTGTCTATCTTTTTTAATGTTGTTCAACTCAAATCTTGGGATAGTGGTGGCATGGACCTAGATATAGGGATAATATCTACCACCATTCAAATATTTAAGATGACATGCTTGTGCATTTGGAAAAAACAATGATGGTCAATTTTCACTCCTTCATTGATAGAAAGTTGAATAGTTTGATAATCATGGGCATCAAAATAATATATATCATCCATGATGAAGGAAATAAAGGAGATAAATATTATGGAAAAAAGGTGAAGAACATCAAATATAGAATACTTATGTGACAAGGAAACTTATAGGTTGAGTTCACCAAATGTTTAACCCTAAATTTAGATAAATAAATATATATGGTTAAAGGGTTATTAGATTAGTTTTTACATAAATATGGTCAACTAACCTAATGAGCATATTATAAATTTATATAATTGAGATTGTTAAAAATAGTAAAAAACAATTATTGATAGATATTTTAATGAATAGAAAACAAAAGATACTTAGAAGGTTTATTGAGCTCATGCAGGTATGATCTGAAACATGCTCAAATTAGACTGGAAAGTGATCATGGAATAGTCATTAGATTCATGTAATATTTTTCATGTTACCTTAGATGCTTGCATTGGATCGGGATAGTTGCATTTATGCAAGTGTTTGACTTTGACATAGGTGTCATATATAGAATATTGACTGCATATAGATATGACCAACTATATCCTTTTAGGTTTTCTATCATGTTTCTTTTGATGTATACATATGGTGTGCATAAGTTATCTTACTTTTTTCAAATGATCAAACCATAGCTTCCTCACTCTTGCAGTGATAATGGGAAAATTAGGTTAACGGGCTCATTATGTAAATTCTCCCTAAGGACTCTTCTATTAATGGATGTTACCTAATTAGCCAATATTTTGAAGAGGGCCTCAAACTTATGTAGTTCTCCCCTACATGTTGGCTTATGTGTGCACATGGATGTAATGTGTGATAAGCATAGACATATAGTGACCTGGCTAGTAAATTATAAGATATGGCTCATGGGTTTCTCTTTGAATGTTTTAGACCTATGGAAATAATGCTCCTATGACTAATATCAAAATAGGGATGAATAGGGCAAGTTTTCTCACTTGAATGTTTGATTGAGTGTTTTTTGTTATATTTCCTTGTGAGTTGTATGTGATTTCCAGGTGAGGTATGAATGAGGGTTGGTCTTGTATATATACCAATCCCTTTTGAAAATATCTCACACTAAATCATGTATTCTGACCTTTTGTATATTTTTACTTGTAAATTCGATGACTTTTGGGCACTGGACACATTGTAGGAAAGGTGGACACTTATGTCGATGCAGGTGTTTGTCTAGGATGCAATTGTCTAGGAACCTAGAAAATAGGTATAGGTCCAAAACTATAAATGTAAGATAATGATCAGGTTTAGAGCCTTGTACACATTGTAGAAGGCCTAGTCATTAGGATATAGTGGTCAGACTAAGACATAAGTAATTTAGGCACAAAAAGATAATGAATGTGAGCCTTTCGGCAGCACATAGGTCTATAACTAAAAGGTATAACTATGATGGATATTTTCCAATTGTACAAGACTATAGTACTACAAAAATCATATTTTAGTATATATAGATTGTTAAGCAAATGAAAGATACAAAATTTGAACAAAGCATTGTAATTTGATTTGTAACAGACCTGTATCAATTACTTTATTGTTATATATAAAATACTAATAAGCATCAATTATTTTTATCTAACTTTAATTTAAAGAGGAAGGCATTCTAACTCCAATTCCAACCAAGGTAGGGCCCACTCACAAGGATTTGGAGGTTAGATTTTTCATCCGTTAGCTAGTTCATTTTAGTTTTTGTGAGCATTTCATTTCATCTCATTTTAAAAATGTGTGTATTTAAATTTTGTTGTGTAGAAATATTCCTACTTAGATAAGGATTAAATATTCAACATGTATTCTCTTTTAGTTCCCTTTTTTCACATTTGGTTTACTTTCATGTTCTTTATTTTCCATTAGAGTGTTTCAATTCCATGCAAGTGTGTTTATTTTCAAATAAGTGTATTAATATACTCATTTATTTGAATTAGTTTAATGTTGTATATATAGTATAATCATTACAAGTTATAAATCCTTGGGTTGATAATTAAATAAGGATTTACATAATTTATATGTTATAAGGGTAGTTGGTTGGGTCTTTACTCAAGTTTAGAGGAGAATTCCTCGAGCTAAGAAATAACAGTGGATTATGTGTAACCAACATTTTTGGCATTATTTCCATGGAAGGATGTCAAAGTATTGAACTCTTGGAAATATGATAATATATTTATTGCTTTATATATTAAAATTCCTTTCTATACAGGTAGAATTATGAATCATAAATTTCCATTTTAAAATAACCAAGTGCAAGATAAGGTAAAAAAAATTAAAATAGAAGATTAATTAGTTGCATGCAACATAATATGGATCACTTGGGTAGATTATTGTATAGGAAATTAAATTTTTTTGTGGGATTAGAAGTTGAAGTACCATATACAACCACTACAAGCTGCATATGGACACATGTAGCTAGTGTGCACCAATCACTAAAAATTTTTATCAGAAGAGGCAACAACTAAGAAGTTCTTGTCAGAATTAGTAGATAGATCAAAGACTAGGGAGCAAGAAGATCCTCACACTCCTGAGAAATATATTCTCATACCACTTTAAAGAGTGTTAATTTTTCCATCCTTTATCGAGGAGACTAAAATCCATTACTCACCTTACGCCAAAATAATTGATATAGAATTTCAATGATGGATCGAAAAAGTCTTTGGCACATGAGTAGTATACAACATCATGGGAGTTATTTAAGGATAAAACTCTCCCAATGAGCTTACCACTTTTGAATTTCCAATCACCACTCCCACATGTGTTACACCCATAAAGAACATCTCTCCCTTTCTCTACCTAATTTTAGAGGCATGGCCTATGAAAATCTTGATACATTTATTTTTGAGTTTGACATTCTATGTCATAGTTATGACTACAATTAATACAACCAAAGACTGAAATTATTTATAGCTACTCTTACAGATGTAGCCCTCCATTAGTTCATCAAGGTGTTCAAAGATGTAGTTTCTACTTGGAAAGATATGAAAGAAAAATAAATTTCAAAATTCCAAGAGCATTACAGCATAAAATACCTAAAGGTAGATATGTCATAAAAAGAAGATGAACCATTGGAAGACTATTTGGAAATATTTCAATTCAGCCTACAAAGGTCTAAATAGAACAAGTTAGACCAAAAATATCTTAAACTGGAATTTTCAAGAGGTATAAGAAAAGAGTGTTTTAAATATCTAGATCTTATGTGTGGATCTGATGTCTCTCAGCTTCTATTTGATGAAATTATCTAGTTGTACAAAAAATTATTCTGAATCAATGGTGAATAACACCTGTCATAATAGATATTTACCTTCATCATCCAAAGTTAGCAATGCAGTCTCATGGATGGAAGTTAGTAACCTTTTATATGATATGAAGTAGGATATAATTAATCATATGGATATATAATTGGACACATTTTATACACAAATAAAAATAATAAAAATATTTACCAGTACCTCATCCAAATTATCATAGGAAGAAAGCAAACTTTAGATGCCAAAAAACTCATGTAAAGGTGGCAAGTATAACTAAAGAGCACCCAAAAATAATTTAACTTCATTAAACTAGAGGAGATAGAGATCAATAATTTTATGTGTCCCAATGGAAACCATGGTTATAAAGATCACAAAATTTAGATATGTAATCAAATCCTTCATTTTTCAATTCACAATTTCCATATGCTACTCCTCATAATTGGTATGGACCTGCTCCTTGGAACCAAATGTCCCAAATGCCACCCTAAAATCAGAATTGGCCACAAAAAAATCCTAAACCTCAAGTCAATTGGAAACATTATCACAACCAAACACAATAGCCACAACCTCTGACTATGCAAATGCAATAACTTCCTAACCCATGACAACAACAATGGAGGGGAAACTCATACTAGCACAATCAACACACTAGGTTCCAATAACAATCACAACCAACTTTAATGTCTAATTAAAAAAACCAACATCTTCCTCACCCACCAAAGTTATCTTCCCAATCTTTACCCAACCCAACAATAAAATATCTCAACCCGCATGTATTAATGATGCCATGATATATCATGCATATGCAATGGAGTTGAATGATGTTCAACCTTATTTAGGGAATGTTATCCACAACCCAAAAACTCTTATAATAATGAACCCCCCAAGGATGTTCTTGAAAAAACAACTAACTTACCCACATTACCTAATAACAAACCCAACCCTAAACTTAGTTTATCAAATAGTCTTATTGTACCTACTAACCCTCCTTTTCTGTAATGCCTTACTCAAATTAGGAAGGATCCCCAACCAAATTTTGATTTTATGGGGGAGATTTAAAATGTTTATTATTTTATACCTTTGTTTCAAACTATTAAATATATACCCATCTACAACAATCAATAATTATGCTTACAGAAACTTGGTCAGAAGAAGAAAGATTATCGAACTATTCACATAGTTGGACAACTAGTTGATCTTATGTTGAGGAACATTGTTCCTCATAAATATTATGACTATGATAGCCTAATAGTGGATGTCCATATATGATGATTCCTTATCCAAAACTCTCATCAACTTAAGAGTTTTTAATAACATTGTCACTAAGGAAACCATGAATAACTTAAGCTACATGACCTTCACCAAAACCTAGATTTTATCTAAATGATGAATAGATATATTGTTTGGCCTCAAGGGGTAATTTAATACCTTGTTATATATGTTCATTCATGATAATATCCAGTTGATTTTTTAGTCCTGTAGCCAAAGGATAGTTTACGAGAGTATCCTCTCATCCTAGGAAGATATTGGTTAGCAACAATTGATGCCTATATCATCTATCAGCTAAGAAACATGGTCATTTCTAATAGAAGTATTACCAATAAATGACTACTATATCCTCCTACCCAAAACTTAATTAGAAATAGATCAACCTCTTTGGCCATAAATGGATGAAACTAACCAAATACTCATTCAACATATCCTTAACATTGATCAAAGTTTATCCCTAAAACCACCAGATGAGGACACAATAATCTCAAACTTTGTACAAAATCTATATTATAAAGACCAAAATGTTGATAATTCTCTTTCATACATGGACTTCCTCATTAAGCATATATTTTCAAAGGAATCTTAGAATCCCACTAGTGAGATCCTTACTTTTCACTAACTATTACCACACCAATTCAGGCTACCTAATCTTCTAGATGATATTAAACCTATTGTCTTAGTTTTTAAGGTATTTTAAATTTTCCCTACCCAAATGCTCAACATAAGCAATCAACTAAAACCTCAAAAACATGATAAGATAGTTCTCATGCTTTAAAGACACAAAAATACCTTCACATGGGAATTCCATGATATGAAAGGTATACACCTAGACTTATGTACTCACCAAATTTATATTGGAGACAAATGTAAACCCATATGCCAACCTCAAATGAGGATGAACCATATTGTTAAATAAATTATTATGAGAACAATGTAAAAACTTATCAACATCGGATTCATCTACCCCATATTTGATAGCTAATGGGTTTATCTAGTAGTCATTTAGCCTATGAAAGGTGACAAATGGTGTATGTTTTTGGATTATCAAGAACTTAAAAATGCTACTAGGAAAGATCATATTCCCTTACCTTTAATTGATAAATTCTTTAACACCCTTTAAAAAATAATTACTTTTCTTTTCTTGATGGATTTAGTGGAATAATTAGATTAAAATTACACCAAAGGATCAATATAAAACTACTTTAATGTGTACTTTGGGAACATACACTTATTGTGTTCTTCCCTTTGGACTTGAAAGAATTGATGTAAAATATACAATATAAGGTCTAGAGTGAATTCAATAATCAAAACACATAATAGTGAACACAGATCAATGAACTATTACACAAGTATTTACCATGGGAAATCCTTGAAAGCTAAAAAAACCCACCAATGCGATATTCATTAATATGATAAACTAAATCAACCCAATACACACTTCTTATTCTTCTTAAAATCCTTTTGAATGATTTAAAATATGATAAAAGTTTCATATTCAAGTGATGATTTCATAATAGGATAAAACCCTATTTATAGTTAAATATCAAGGGAAGTGACTTTAGTAAAAATAATGAGTCCATCCATCCTAATAAATCCAATTAATTAAAAACAAGGTAAGTATCAAATAATCATAATAATATCATTTATTTTCTTGAGTTTTTCATTTCATGTTAATAGATAATGTATATTATTTATTTATTTAATTTCCAATGTAAACTAAGGGTTAATAATTACCACTTAGACATTAATCGCTCTAATACTCCCCCTTAATGCTAAGTAGAGATATCATAGTCACTTCAAAAAGGAATTATACTATGTATAAAATTGAAGGATTTAAAAACTTTCATTATGTCAAACATCATCATTCGAAACAAAAAGAATTATAATCCATAAATTACTTGAAAATAAATTTAGGCTAGCATGATCGTGAGACTACATCTCACAATTTCTCATGAATAATCACTAAGCATATTTGGAGCCTTTTATAACATAAGAACTTCCATTGCAAAGTATGTTTTTAATGTATTTGGGTACAAAATTAAAACTTACACATGAATATTACTTAAATTACATAACTTTCATGTGAAGTTTACAATGATTTACAATGAGAATAAGTATATAGAATAAGAAGAAACACATGGCTGTTAGGAAGTGGCGTTGTTATGGACACTCCCCCTCAATGGTAAATTTGAGAGGCCCAACATTTCATGAAACTAACAAAACTTGGTAGCATCAAGTGGTTTTATGAAGATATATGCCACTTATTCATCCACAAGATAAAAATACAGATCCATATCACCATTTAAGACTTTCTCTTAGATAAAATGCACATAAACTTCAATATGTTTAGTTCTTTATTATTTCACTAGATTTTTCACTAGAGTTCTACAACTTTGGTTATCAAAATGAAGGATGGTATTGTGAGAAATACCTAAATGAAGTTCTCCCAACAACCTTCTTAGCCACATGGCTTCTTTGGTAACATTCATAGTACTTCTATACCCTAGTTTAGTAGAAGAGTAGAGATAGTAGGTTGTTTTTTACTACTTTAAATGATATCACCTACACCAAACTTAAACACATATCCAAAAGTAGATTTATAATATACAGTATCACTAGTATGGTCAGCATCATAATAACCATATAATTTAGCATTATCAATAGAATAACAAAATAAACTAAAATTACTTATTCTTTTGATATAACCAAGAATACTTTTAGCTAATTTTCAATTATCCAAATATAGATCCTGCATGAATCTATAAGAAACACCAACATCATATTAAATATTTAGCCTATTAATAAATAGATAAATCAAACTACCAATAAGTTGTCTATATAAATTAAAGTTAACTTTTTCACATGCAAGTTTTGTATCAATTTTAATACTAACTTTAGTAAGAGTAGAAGAAGATTTAAAATCAAGCATGTTAAAATTAATAAAAAGATCGTGTGCATATTAAGATTATGATACAATAATTGAATATTTATCCTAAAATATAGCCATTTTTAAAAAATGATGTAGAATGTCTAAATCAATAATTTCAAACATTTGACTTACTTTATCCTTATATTTTTAAATTAAACTAATTAAATTGTTAGTAATCAAAAAATCATCAACATATAAAATAATTAAAATTAAATGATAATTTTTAACTTTAATAAAGAGATCATTATCAGAGTACCAATTAGAGAAACCCAATTCTTTAAAAAAAGAAGTAATTTAAGAATACTAAGCTCGAAGAGATTATTTTAAACCATATAAATATTTATTTAATTTGCATACATAATGTTATCTATTAGGGTCAGTGAAACCTTTAAGTTGAGTCATGTGGATTTTCTCTTCTAAATTACCATTTAGAAAAGTATTCTTGACAACCATTTCATGGATAACCCAACCATTTTGGGTTGCAAGAGTAATAAGTAATTTAATAATACTTATTTTTACTATAGGAGTAAAGGTTTCAACATAGTCTTTTCAGTAACCTACGAGCAACTAAGATCACTTTAAACTTGTCAATTTTAACAATTGAATTATATTTAATCTTATAAAGCCACCTATAACTAACAATATGTATTTTTTGTAGAGGAGGGACGAGATACCAAGTCTAATTTTTAATTAAGGCCTTATATTCAGCTTGCATAACAACATTCCATATATCATATTGAATGGCTTCCACAAAAAATTAAGGTTCACATTCATACATAATCATTAAAGCATGATAATAATGTTGACTTATAGTTAATTTAATAAGGTTATTAACATTTGAAGATTAGATTAAGGATGTTACCCATTTAAGTATTTTAGATTGAACATAAAACTTAAGGAGTTCCTTAGACTCTAAGTTATCTAAACATGGATCAAATTCCTCTAGGGCATATGTTTCTTCATAAAGATCAACTAGAGGGCTAGGTTCATCAAAAGAAGAACATTGAAGAGGTTCCATATAAGGATCACAAAAGGATTTTTTTAGAATAGGAACATTACTATTCTCAATGATCTGATGTTTAAATGGATCGTATACTTTTAAACCTTTTGTATTACCTCTATAGGCTACAAAATTGCAAGAATAAAAAGTGGGATCAAGATTATTTTTTTTAACTTTAGGAATGAAGATAGAAGTAGGACTACCAAAGATCCTAAGATGAGCCACATTGGATTTTTTTTAGACCACATTTCTAAAGGAGTAAAAAGATGAAAATCATTGGTAGGGACTTGATTCAGAATATACACAGTAGTAGTCATGGATTTAGTCCATAAAAATTTAAGAATATTTATAGATTACAACATTATTTTAGCCATCTCAATAATGGTGCATTTTTTCCTTTCAGCAATAACATTTTTTTGAAGGGAATAGGGAGTTTTAGTTCTATTTGAATAACACAACTAATGTAAAAATAATCAAACTCTTTACTAATGTATTCACCACCGTGATTAGATCTTAATCTCTTAAAAAATAAATTATATGTATTTTCAACAAAAGATTTAAATTCTTTGAATTTAGACAACACATCATATTTCTTTTTAATTAAATATGACCAAATCATTCTAGTGTAATCATCAATAAAAGTTACACTATACAAAGAACCATTAATAAATATAACTTAACGAGGTCCTATAACATCACTATGAATCAATTTTAAAATAAGTGAGGAATTCACATAATGATTATTGTGAAAGGGGTTAGTATGTTGCTTATCACATAATCAAATCTCACAATTTTCATGATGATAAGGTATAGAAGGAAGTCCAACAATAAGCTTTTGAGTAGACATATCATGTAAACTTTTAAAATTAACATTTCATAATATTTTGTGTTATAATTGAGATTCATTCTTACTATATGATGAAAGAAAACATGCAGAAGGAGAGAAAATGTATAAACCATTATTTTGAACCCCTTCAACAATCATAGACCTAGACTAGTTTCTAATGGACCAGCTATCTTTAAGTAATGTTATAATGAAACTATCATTAGTAAGATGTGAAAAATATAACATGTTCTTTTTAAGTCTAAATACGTATAAAACATCATTAATTAGAACATTTAAAAAAGATTCCTTTCCTTGTTTAATCACTTCTAAAATTGAATTATCTCCTAAGTAAATATTTTTAGAGATATCTCTATAATTACATAAAATTTTAGATAATCAAGTCATATAGTGCGATGCACCACTATCTAGAATCCACTCGTTTTCATTTGAAGCAAATAAAGTAGTATATAAAGTAATAATATTTAAATTTTGATCATGATTATTACTTTGATTAGGGTTTTGATTCTTTTATTTGTTTTGATTAAATTTCTTTCATTTACTATTTTTATAAGATTGATTATTAACTCTATCCTTATTTTTATAACAGGTTTTCCTTTTATGACTAAATTTATCACACATATTACAATTTCTATTAAACTTAGGTTTATGATTCTTATTACCAGATCTCTTGTTTTTATTTTTTCTTCGAGTGTAATTAAGGTTAAGTTTTTGGTTTTTATCGTTATCAAAAATAGGGTTTAGAGTGAAGAGTACCTGAGTAGCATTCTCTTTAGAATCAAAATTAGACATCACTTGCTCTTCTTGAATCAAAAGATCTGACAATGTAGTGAGGTCTAATATATCTTACTCTATTTGATACTTAGAGTTCAAAATAGAAATAAAATTACAAAAAAAATTATGAAAGTTAAGTTGAATAATAAAATAAAATAATTGATCTAAAATTAGATTATACTTACAACCATCTAATTAAGTTTTAAGATTCTTAATTTTAGCAATAAAATTAACAATATTTTTATCACCTTTCATAAGTTAGTCAACAATTCAAGAATCAATTTAATTTAATTTAAGAATAAATTTAAGATTTGAGTGCCCTCATGCATAGACTCAAGGAGTTTCCAAGTATCACTAGGAGACTCTAGATTACTAATGTGGAGGAGGAATTAATCCTTGACACTCTGCAAGATAATCAATATAACTTCTTGTAATTTATGTTGAAACATATTTGAAATTTTAGGGGTAACGTATCATCCTAATGGAGAATTTTCTATCCTAATGGTAATATTCCATAACCTTCAGGTCGTAAATTATGTTTTAAAATGAATTTTTCATATCTTATAGTTATATCCATTAAACAATTGTTATTTATCTAGAACAAAGTTAGATGAAGCCATAGCTTCCCTTTAAGAATGATAGTAAAAAAAATACTTTAAATGAACCCTTTTTAATATGAATTTAATTTTATTTGATATTAAAAATAAATTTTAAGTGTAAACACACAATAATTGTTCAAATTAATACTAGACAAATCAAAGAAAATTGTGAAAGATTGTAACAAAATAGGGTGTCGTAAATGTCAAAAAAGCCATTAATGTAAGAACAATTATTGAAAAAGAACCTTGTTTAAGGAATTTTTATACTATTTTTGTATAATAAAGTAAACCACAAATGCAACTATAATTATTTTCTCAATTAGATGTTAAATAATATTAAAAAATGAACTAGAGTTGTATTAAACTAGGTGTCAAAAGAGTCACACTTAGAACAACAACCTAGACACTATTATTAAAATAGTTATAAAAACTATAATAGGAGGTTTAAAAACAAAATTCGACCATGTAGATACATTTGAAAGATGCCAACACCTAGAGATTGACTGGTTACACAACTAGGGTCGATAAGGTTTTGACTACATCAATTATTGCAAGAAGGTCGACAAGTGAAGTAAGGTTATGAATGCATGAAAAATGGCATGTAAATAAAAAATAAACTCAAATTACACTAAATTTGAGAAAATTCAAAAAATAAAAAAGTAAAAAAGTTTATTTTGGGGGTTTTGAACATAGGACCTCCCTAGTGACAAGATTTTAGCAAAATAAGGTCTACCAATACATCTAACAAACTTCTAAAAAATTGATATTCACTAATTAATATTTAAAGATTATTTTTTTAATATATGTATTAATAAAAATATATATAAATATGATTTACTCTACATGCAAAAAAATAAACAAGCTTTTTGCTTTTTGTGAAAAGAAAACACATATTTATAGTGGAACATAGCTTTTCATATGTGGAATTTTAGTTTTTAATAAATATTTTATTTAATAAAAAATTCCAAACTTTAGCACTAAACTTTGAAATCTTTTTGAGGAGAATGGCGCACCTATAGATGTTCTAGATAACACATAAATTTGTACAAACATCCATATAGCATAAAACTTTGCCAAACTTATAGTTTTTGCCTCTTGTTGCTAGAGATGCCTTCAAAATTGTAATTATAACTTAGAAAATAATTTCTTTCAGCCCCTGGGCCATACTATGGCATTGAAGAGGCATAGGAAAATTTTAAAATGCTGAAATGATGCATCTCATGCTTGGATTTTGATTTTGGAATGCTTAACTATGCATTAGATGACCTCACAAAGCAACAAATCTCTTAAAGGACTGAAACAAATTAAATCTAAAGTTCTTCCTTGCATAGGCCATACAAGCCAATAATGGCATCCCAAGGAAGTTTGAAAAAATTATTTCTACTTGAGGAAGCCTTTAGATGATCTATTGAGTGTTTTAACTGGTTAAAATGTAACAATCCAACTCTTAAACACTTCAAACTAGCCCCAAAAGCTTTGAAATTATTTTTTTGAAGTTTCCAAGCTCCATAGGCCATACTTGGGCCATAAAAATGGTGCCACTGGTTGTTTTTCTTATTTGAGTTTGTTAAGCATAAAATATATTGAGAGGGGGGGTGAATCAGTATATTATATACCTTTTACTTAATCTGATTTCTTTTCTTTAACCACTCAATCATACATTCAAGATATGCAATAAAACTAAAATAATAATTTTCACCACACAAGAGAGAGAGAGAGAGAGAGAGAGAGAGAGAGACACTAGATTTTTACGTAGAAACCCAAAGTGGAAAAAAAACCATGGAGAACAATCTCAAGTATATGAATGAGCACCAACTCAAAATATAAAGTTCTCAAGCACCAACTTGCAGGAGCACCAACCCCTTTGCCGAGCACCAACATAGCAACTATTTGTGAGCACCAACCCATAAGAGCACCAACTCCTTACAAAGATTCATGAGCACTAACCCATAGGAGCACCAACCCCTCTTGTGTATAAAAAACAACTATCTCTCAATGTTGCTTACTTAACAAATGATAGAACTCTAAAATATCTCCTACTTTTCTCTCTTTGAAAACAAATACAAAATATGCACTCTCTTGCATATTACAAATGGCTTCTCAAGCCTTTAATTATAGTTTTCCAAATGACCTTTGGCATTCACCATTTGTGACCCTTCAATCCTCACGGAAAATGGCACCAAACTTGCATGACCCTTCATATCCTTGCATTTGAAAAGTCATATGGTGACCCTTCATAAGCAAAAGCATCATTTCCTCTTTTGTCTTTATCTTGGTGATTTTTCATATTCCTTAAAGTTTCCCTTCATGGAAAAATGTGCCATACCTCTTTTGTCTTTACATGGTGACTCTTAGAATTCCTCAAGATGACTCTTCATGAGAAAATACGTCTCATTCCTCTTTCATCTTTTACCCCATGACTCTTTGACTTCTCCATGGGCGCTCTTTTGACTTATATACAACCAAAAATATATTCATTAATATTAAATAGATATTAACACACATTAGCCAAGATATGAATATTAAAAACACCATTAAATGCAATGGGGCCTTTATCACCAATAATGTTAGACCTTTGACATCAATGACAATATTTCCAACAATCTCTCCCTTTGTCATTGATGGCAACCTCAAATTAAAACTACCACATCCTGAAACTTGCACATAATACCATCTAAAAAACATATAGTAACTCCCCCTTACTATAGCAACATGTACCTATTCCCTGTACCTATTTTTGCACCTATACATATACCTGTTATTCTCCCCCTTTGACATCAATGGTAAAGGACCTACCTGGAGCTAATACTTAGCTCCCCCTCAACTAATGTTGAACCTCAATGGCAAGAAGTAAAATAAATTGCTCCCAACTTCTCTCGCAAATACTTAAATATGTATTTTGGTAATGCCTTTGTGAAAATATCTACAATCTGCTCTGTAGTACTGATATACTCCATCTTAACCTGTTGAGCTACAACCTACTCTCTCAAAAAGTGATATCTAATGGGAAAATTTTTTGTTCTTGAATGCATCACTGGATTCTTCAAAATATTTATAGCACTTGTGTTATCACAAAAAATAGAAATAGGTTCATCATACTTTACCTTGATATCTTCCAAAGTTTGCTTCATCCAAAGCACTTCTGTACAACACAATACTTTTGCAATATATTCTACTTTAGCTATAGAAAGTGATACTAAATTTTGCTTCTTGCTTAGCTATGATACTAAGCTATCACCAAGGGAAAAAGCTCCTCCACTTATACTCTTTTTGTCATCCAAGCACCCTTCCCAATTTGAATCTATATAAGCAACCAAAATGAAATCTCTACCTGTGGGATACCATAATCCGTAATCTAAAGTCCCCTTGATATATCTAAATATTCTCTTCACCAACTTAACATACTATCATTTAGAAATGACTAATATCTTGTAACCATACCTAATGCATGCATGATGTATGGCCTTGATGCTATTAAATATAAAAGACTACCAATCATAGATCTAAACAAAGATTGATTTGTAACATGTGAATCTTCATCCTTGCTCATCTTATTTCCTATACACATTAGTGTGCCAACTGGTACACAATCTTCAAAATTAAATTTCTTCAACATTTCCTTGGTATATTTACTTTGAGATATGAAAATTCCTTTATCTAACTAAAATATTTGTAATCCTAATAAAAATGATAATTCTCCAAGCATAGACATCTCAAATTCTTTTTGCATATTATTAGAAAATTCTTTTGTCATATTTTCAATATTTCTTTCAAAAATGATATCATCAACATATACCACAACAATCAATTTATGCTCACCTTCTATTTTGATGTAGAGATTACTATCAGCAAATCCCTCTCTTGAAACCTTGATCTTGTAGGTACTTATCAAGTCTTGCATACCAAGCTCTGGGAGCTTGTTTCAATCCATACGATGCTTTCTTCAATCTGCATACATGGCTACTAATATTTGAGAGAATAAATCCCTTTGGATGCTCAATGTAGACCTCTTCTTCTAGATTCCCATTCAGGAAGGTAGATTTGACATCCATCTGAAACACTTTAAAAAATTTAAACACTGCATATGCAAGAAACATTCTAATAGCCTCTAACCTTGCCACTGGTACAAAAGTTTCTTCAAAATCTATTCCCTTAATCTGAGCATATCCTTTACATATTAATCTTGCTTTATTTCTGGTCACTTCTCCATTTTCATTCAACTTATTTATATAAACCCATTTTGTTCCTATCACATTGTAATCTTTTGGTCTAGGTACTAATTCCCAAGTATCATTCTTTTCTATCTGATTTAATTCTTCATCCATAGCCTTAACCCAATGCTTATCATGTCTAGCTTCTGAAAAAGTTATAGGCTAAATGTTGGATAAAAAAGAGAAATTAACTTGCTCAAATTCACTTACCATCATTTTTTTGGTGCAAATTCCTTCATTTATGTCCCCGATGATGTCACTTTCATTATGATTTCTCTAAACATATTTGGATGGAGTTTTGATGCCTTTTTTTTCTTCTTCTCATCTTCATCTGATTCTTCAAATCCTTCATCTTCAATGATTTTAGGAATGTCTACTAGATCACTGATTCTTTATGTTCCATCTTCTTCTATCCTGACACTTGCACTTTCAACAATTTTCTTAGTTCTTTTGTTATAACATTTATAACCTTTAATTTTGGAAGAATAACCAAGAAATATACCTCCATCTACTCTAGATTCAAACTTACCAAGTTTTTCATCAATTCTCTTTATGAAGCATCTATTGCCAAAAACTCTAAAATAATCAATTATTGTTGGTTTGTCTTTCCATCGTTCATAAGGAGTCTTGTCACTATTGACTCTCAATAATGTTCTATTCTGAATATGCACTGCTATAGCAACTACCTCTCTCCAATATTTATCTGCTATCCTAGATTCATTTAGCATTGTCCTCACCATCTTCTGAACTATTCTATTTTTTTGTTCAACTACTCCATTTTATTGTGGAGTTCTGGCTGCTAAATAATGTCTCTTTATTTTATGGTCTTCAAAAAACTCAATAAATTGATCTAACATGAATTCTCCTCTTTGATCTGATCTTAGACACTTAATCTTCAAACTAGTTTCATTCCAACTAATGCTTTGAATGCTTTAAAATGTCTGAAAGCTTCTAATTTTTTATTTAAAAATATTACCCAAGTCATATGTGAAAAATCATCAATAAGCAACATGAAATATTTCTCACCTTGAGTTCTTTGAGTTCTCATAGGTCCACACAAATCAGTGTGAACAAGCTCTAGCATCTGAGTAGTCGAGTATTCTTTTTTTTTGAACCACCTTCTAGCCTGCTTCCCATGTTGACAAGGTTCACAAAGCATGTCAAATGGCTTTGTAATCTTTGGAATATTTTTGACTGCTTGCTTCTTGTTGATGTTGACAAGATTGTCAAAATTTATGTGCCCCATTCTCCTATGCCATAGCCAACTTTCTTTAATCTGGCTCAAACAACATCTTTGACCTTTGATGTCTGATAGCATATACAAATTATTGCCTATTCTTTGAGCATCTGCAACCAACATATCTGAATATTTTCTTCTAATTTCACAACCTTATACATAAAATGTTAGTGTGTGCCCTTGATCACATATTTGACTTACACTCAAAAGATTATGCTTAAGACCTACATACAAAACATTTTAGTTTTAGTTCTACCATTATCCAAACTTAGTGTACTTTTTCTAGCAATTCCAGTAGTAGTATTATCTCCTAATTTCACTGTGCCACCATTGATCTTCTTTAAGGTTATGAACTTTCTCTTGTCTCCTACATGTGCCTTGAACATCCACTATTAATGAATCATGGCTTTTCTTCATTTCTTGCATACAAGGGAGTCTGCACCAACATAGATTTTTCAGGTTGTTTCTTTTTCCATGAACCTATCTAAATTTCTTCTTGATGAATGGAGCCTTGAAACTCTTGTCCTTCTTGACTGACTCGAGCACACTTCTATAGTACTGAGATATGTGTCTAAAGTTGTTATAGTTGTAACATATTATGGCCTCTTAATTAAAACCTAATAGAGAAGCAAAAGAGTTATGGCTTCTACTTGACTCTGCATGACTTTCCTTCTCCTTATTTCTGAAACTATTAGCTCTTTTTCGACATTCTAATTTCTTATGACCATATCCACTAAAATAAAAATAGTAACCATAAAAATAGGACCTATTTGTGTATCTCTGACCTGATTTCCCTTTATAGCTTTGTTCCCTCCAGCCTTCTTTATTTGAGATGTCCTTTATATTCTTAACTTCTTCCCTTTTTATTTCTTCTTTTGTAAGAGCTTCAGCATAGCTCTTTCCTTTTTTTTTTGTCTATGAAAATAGTGTCATCTTCTTTCTCTTTTTCAAATCCAATACCTATCTTATCTAACATTGATCTTTAATTTTCTAATATCTTATTCAACATATTAGTGATATTCTCAAATTTTGAATCATTAGCTACTCTATCATTGATTGCATTATTTATTTTCTCAAGATCTGCTTTTAAAGAACCAATTTCAATAACACACTTTTCACATTCTTTACTTACTATTTTTAACTATGTCGTTAGATCTTCTTCATTCTTCTTAGCTTCTTCAAAGTGTGCTTGTAGATCTTCAATTCTTTCCTTTGACTCATTTTCATTTTTCTCGATCTAGATCTTTAATCTTTTATTCTTCTTTTCAAGAGCTTTTAACTCTTTTAAGGCACAAATGAGTTCTCCTTCTAGATTCACTTCAGCTTCATCTTATTCTTCTTCTTGATCATCTATACGTTTGTTTGTGTAGGCATCTTCATGTTTGGCCATGCATAAAATCTCTTCTTCTTCTGAGTCACTGACTCCACTATCTTTAGTTGAGCTAGGATCTTTAGAATACAAACTCTTCTTCTTGAATTTACCTTTGAAATTCTTCTTGTATGTAAACTTTCCTTCTTCATTATCATCATTACCCTTATTTGGGCATTTAGCTGCAAAATGTCTAATCTTTCCACAATTAAAAAATTTAAAAGGTAATTTTCCTTGATATTTACCTATGCCCTTTTTTGGCTTGCAATTGAATAAAGCTTCATTGTCATCTTCATCATCGCTAGAATTGTCACTTGATTCTTGAATTTTAGCCTTCTCTTTCTTTGATGCCTTGAAAATTGCTTCTCTCTTTGAAGGTTTATCTTGTTCAGTCCATATCTCATATGTCATAAGAATACCATGAAGCTCATCCATCTTTATCTTGGCAAAATTATTCATCTCTTTAATTTCTATAACTCAAGATACAAAAAAATTAGTAAACTAGCCTGCTTGTTGCCCTAGAAATTTCAGTTTGCACAAAAAAATGCTATAACTTGAGTTGTATGCCTCTAAAACTCATGAAATTTGAAGGTGGGGGAAACATTTTAGAAATTTTTGAGGTGGTTTTAGGTCTTTATAGTGCTTTAGGAGAAATAAAAATCAAAAATACAAACCTATGCATGCAAAAAATGGTGAAAATGGATCTTCAAGGAGGCCTAAAAGTACCATAGCTCAAGTTCTAGTCATCCAAATGTTTTGAAACTTTATGTGAAGGTGAAGCAAGGTTGTATAAAGATAATTAAGGTGTTTTAAATCTTTTGAGGCCAATATATGAAGGATTTATGGCTTAGTGTGTATGGGCATGCCTTATTTTAGGCTTAATTGAGTGAATGGGCAGTTAATATGGCCTCACCAAGGATTAATATTCTTTATATTAGTGTTGAAGGTCTACACCAAGGATGGCAATGATAGTTATTAATAAAATTATGTCATAATTCACCTCAAAAAACCTCTCTGGCCTCTTATACCTTGTGACAATGATGTATATTGTGGTCATATTGTGAAATCAAGTCTATTAGCAGGTTGCAGGTCTGCTAAAGATCATAGTGAGAATTCAAGTATATAAAAGTTATAGGTATTCTATTCAAGGTATAGGAGGACCTCAATAGGTTTGAAATAACACCAAGAATCTTAGGGTTGTGTTGAGAAAAAAGAACAAGTTGTCCATGGGTTCAATGGCAGAGGTTAACGGGTAGAAAATAGGCCAAAATGGAGCCCTCCAACCATGAGATGTAGGTGTTTTGGCCATTTCAAGAGCTATTATGAGTATATATTATGAAACATAATATTCTCAACCTCTTCAAGGCACATATTTCTGGAACACAACTATCTACTAAGGGGGGCGAATCAGTAGATTGATTGAAATTATTCTTTTAACACATTTAATGTAAACATGCAAAGATCACATAGATACAAATAGACATAACACTTAATGTACATGGAAAATCCAATATGGGAAAAAAACACTATGAGAATAATTGCTAGAATCTATTTTTCTAATCCAACTTCATAATCAAAACCTCACTGATTATAATGTTTAAGGGCATCAACCCTAAGGAGACACCAATCCACTAATTTAATAGCACCTACTCTAAGGAAACACCTACTCCCTAACTGAGCACTAACTTAGCTCTTTTGATGGCACTTACATATTAGATCTATTATGGAGGTACAACTCTAGATTATAATATTTGATTCAAAAATGAATATAGTTATCTATTACAAACCTATTCTATAAATGCGCATGCTTTGCTCTTCATCTCTCTTTTTCTATCTTCTCTTTTCCTCTCAAATTAACTCTTTGTCTACACTTAATGTATTTCCCAGATGATATATATATATATATATATGCATTAAGCTAGGTCTCACATATTCTTTATGTTCACACTTGGTCATTAACACATCATGCTTCATTTTTGGACTCAGTTCATATTTCTTTAACAACAAGTTTCTCACTTCTTGAATTCATGCTCCACCACCATAATTCTCTATATTTTACTATATTTAGCATATGTCAAGCTATATTTTTGATGCACATGCCATATTACACAAATTTTATCGATCACAATGATATATATCATTCTCTATGTTATATAATGCATCTCTTTTATATGGTCCATCACTTGGCTGTTGAGATGAACATATCTTTAAATATTGACCATTGATCTTAATTTTTGTGCCATGATCCAATGATCCTTATTCAAATGACTCAACTTTAAAACATAACTGTTATATCAAACTCTGACAGGCTCACACACTTTGTTGAGATTCCAAACTTTAATGTTTCAACTTTAAAATGCATCCATTGATCTTTTGATCTAAACTCCCACATGTTGTTCCATATTCAAAATAAGCATGTAATTTACTTATGTTTATCATTAAACATTGAACACTTGATCCCATCTCATTTTTTCTTGATGCTTTAGAATAAATATGCACTATCAATCTAGCTCGATCCTTAACTCATTAAATATTAGACACTTTAACCTCTTTGACTCCACACACTCCATTGATCTTCATTGCATGATCACACACTCACCGTTAGATCCTATGAAAGATTAATACACTTATTAGATCTTTGTCTGACAAGCTCTCACAAGTGTGACACTTGGCACCCTAACATGCCTTATGTAAATTACTAGTAGTGCTCATGCTTGTGACACTTATCACTCTCATGTGCCTTATACACATTGTTAGTCCTCACACTTTTGATACTTGGCACTCTTGCATGCCTTCTAAGCACTTTATTGTCAATCCTTGTGTTTGTGACACTTGGCACTTGTGCATTCCTTTTCCACATTGCCAGTCCCTACATTTGTGACACTTGGAACTAGCATGTTCACTCTCAGGGACCTTTGACATATTGAATTTACTATGTGTCATTAGATCTTCATTATATGATTTAGAGTTAACCATTGATCAAGACCAAACAAATATTAAGTCAAGGACTTAGGAATATTAAAGTCTTTGATCACTGCTCCAAATCGGTAATTGCTAGGTTGAAGGGGTCGATTATACAATGATGATAAAGGCTTAAGTTATAACTTAAGCAACCGGTTCCCATTTATATCTAGTTAACATAAAACTAAAAGTGCCTATGAATTCCATGACTAAAAAACCTTAGGGTTTTACAAAAAACCCTAATAATGGTTGAGAGCAAAGATAAATCATTTTTAAGCTCATTTCTCTTCATTTAAATATGTGGACCATATATATGAGATGCACTTTAAAACCCCATAATGGATCTTCTATCTATTTTTATACAAATATCCATAAATGGTCTTTTTAAAAGCATGAGAACTATGTATGATAATATTGCAACTTATAAAATTATAAAACATGTTCTTCTCTCCATCAATCTTATCTGTGATAAATTCTCTTGACATTAATGACATCCATAGTGCCAACTATCTCCCTTTTGACATCAATGACAATCATAGCCAACAATCTCCCCTTTCTTATTGATGGAAAACTAACTGCCCTAATCTTGTAATGCATGTTCTACTCTGTTGATGATAAAAATTGTATTGTCAATGAATCAACCCTTTTGCCTATCATAAAGGTCAAATTGGAATCATACCAATCTAATCATGGGGGTTTTAAAAGGTTCATTCATGATCCTAAAGATGCGAGGGGTTTTTATTATAAATTTTGGAAAATAATTAACAAGTTATCAAGATAACTTATTCCATTATAATAATCAAAAATACATTTATTGAATCATGAATCAATTAAGATAAGAATTTTGTAATCTGTCTATCTGAGAGAGAAAACCTATGAGTTAGATAGTCTCTAGAAGAATAAAAATTTGATTCTATAATATATATGTATTCAAATAATATCTTTGCTTCTTGCTTATTATGGTCTCCAAGTTAACTTTATAGAAAACCAGAAATAGAAGAGAGAGATCAAAGAAAGAGAAAGAGATAAAACATGAAAACAAAAGAGCGAGAAAACTAACAACAAACAAACAAGAAAAGAACATTAAGAAAGACAAACAACTAAACCTACATAAAGAGGGGATAAACTAGAAAAGAATAGTATTCTAAGAAAATAATCTAATATAAACAAAATAGAAAATAAAATTATATGAATTAACTAAGTAAACACTCTAAGGATAAAGATTAAAGGAACAACTATGAAACTTAAAGGAAATTAATCTAAAGATTAAAGCAAGCTTAGAATCTATATGAAATAAATCTTAAATAAGATTGATTAAAAAAATCTAAGCTATGAAATAGATATCAAAAGATTAACTTTAAAAAATATAAAGATTATTAAACTAATGATAAACTGAAAAAGATATAAATCTAGATATTAAAAGATATTAATCCATAACTATCTAAATAGAGAAAATAACAAACCTAAACTAAGAACTAATAAGAAAGAGACAAACTCAACTAATCAAAATAGAAAACAACTATAGATTAAAACTATATAAAGATGACCAAATAGAAATAAAAATTAGATTTAGAAGAAATCTAAAAGATCTATTTATATTCAAGTTAGATTCAAGTAAATTACAAAAGGTATGCGAGTCTAAAAAGGAGAGTCATCTTAGTAGAAAGAGACAAGCTTATTGAGAAAACCAACATCTTTTCTCTACAAAAACTTGAATCACAACTTTGCAATAAAAATAAATCAATGAAATGTCATGAAATAGTGTAATGATCATCATTATTCAGGTTGAATACTTGGAATATATATACATAGGACTACAAAATAGAAATCATCAAAAGATATTAAGCTTAGTAAAATTTAGATAATCAGTATTAGATGATAAATAAAACTGGATATAGATGTGTTGTATAAGCAATTACTCAATTGTCAGATAAAGTATCATTGTGTCTATCTGCAAAAGTTGTAATATCTCATAGAAGTTACATATAAAAAAGAGATAAATGATTGACTTCAAAAAAATACTTAAATCTTTAATACTTGATGTGATTTTGTCTTCAAATGAGTCTTTGATCTCTTCTTATACCTTTAACTTAGTTGTAAAATAAATTATAACTAACTTTAGTTAGTTATTAGTTAATGTTAACTAATTGACTTTTAACAAAGTCAATTGATTATAAACTAAAATTGGTTAAGGACAAATTTAATTAAAACTTAAAAAGTCTTAATTGATCAAGATATTTAAAAATATTAGACCTGGGAAACTAATCTTAACAGATGGGGACCCATATTAATTAATAATATAATAGAATACATATCAATCATAAAATAAATAAGTTATAAATTGATAAATTCTATTTATATTAAACCATAATGCATATTAATTAACTTAAGCATATATAATTATGTCAGAACTCCAAAATTGTTGTATTTACCAAAATAGCAAAATTTATCAAAGTCTGAAAATCAAAGTGTCAAATTGAAATATCAAGTTCTACCATGTAAGTTCAACACTAAACAGAAATCATCCTTTAGATGACCAATAGTCATCCGAATCTGACAACACTTCAATTAATTATTTGTCTTTTTCATGAATACAAACATTGTATTCCATCTCAGTAGTAGGAAATGGTACCAATTTAGTTCCTGAATCAGTCATGTCATCAATTTCCAGCGTAATTCTTTTCAGCAATCTAGCCTCCCTTAGTGTTTATGGCTCAGACTCAACCCTCTTTTCTACAATCCTTTTTTCAGCAATGTGAGGTGGAATATCTATGGTTTTCCTTCTACCAGCATAACCATGGCTCCACAAATTCAATCTCTCAAATCTTAAGAGAGGCTCACTATGGGCACCAGACAGATTCAACTTTCTACATTTTTTAGCAAAATCTACATGAGAAGGGGAAGGTGCATTCGAATAAATGGCCATCTTCCTAAGATCTTTAGCATGGGATATTTTTACTTCAAGCTGTGTGGACTAATTAGTAGCAAAGGATCATTAATTTCTTCACCTCTAAAATTAGGGGGCTACAGAGGCAAATGTCAAGGATCATGCTCTAAATGGTGAGATGAACTACTTTAAGAAGATGAACGGGTTCTAAATCTATGACCATGGAAACCCGTATAACCTCTATTGGTTGGATTAATAAGTAGATTACTCAGAATATCCCAAAACTTAGGATCATAGGCATCAAAGTGAATGGACATTCTTGTCCCTTTATGAAATTGAGGTCCAAAACATCTTGCATGAAATCCACCTCTATGATAACCTCTACTAAAATTTGACTGACTAACACCTCTATTAAAATTCTATCCCCATCCTCTACCATCATTACTTCTTATTCGCTGATCCCACCCAGACATAATGATCAATTTGACACATAAAAACAAAACTAAGATTGAGAGATAAGTGTTTGAGAAACAAATTGCAAATTGTAATAATCTAATAAATGAAACTAAAATTGTATTATGACTGAAAACTACTATGTTAAGGTGTGGAGCCTAAAAGCTTCACCAAGGAGCACTTTGCAAGGTTGCAGCCGTTACACAGTCACCGGCGTCGGTCAGGAGCAGTTCAAGAGACGTCGGCATCGGCAGGGATCGGCTGACGTCGATCACAGGCAAGCAGCCAAGAACTGACATTGGTTATCTGTGCGTCCAGAGAGCTATTTTCGAGGACAGAACCGAGTGTTTGCATGATGAGATTAAGTCATAGTCTTAAGTCCACGTCTCTATTATTAGTAAGACTATTTTTAGAGCCCTTGTTTAAGAGGCATAACTATTGGTTGTATATGCATGCTCAAGTTTCCTAATTCTATATGTAGAATTAGATCTTCTTAACTTATTGTATTGGTATGTTGAAAGAACAGTACAGAATTGTATAGGTGAATCAATCCAGGTTGTTGGAGTTGATTGTACTTGAGAGAGAGAGAGCTCTTGAGGGAAAGAGATCTAGAGAGAGATCTATACATCTGAGAGAGGTGTGGAAGAAATAAGTTTCTTCAATTGTATTCCTTCTGTAAAAAGTTTAATACAAGTTTTCAGGGTGGTTTCTTGTATCTCTTATTCTTTGTTCTTTATCATTCTAGTTACTTATCTATCTGATTTAATTTCATGGTTTATTGCTTTCATAAGTGTAATCAAATTATTGGTTGATCCCCAACAAGTGGTATCAGAGCCTTGGTTGTAGGTTCAGAGCTTGATATCCAAGTGGTATCAGAGCTCAAGTTCAATAACAGGTGGTTCAGATCTGTGTAGTGTGTATTGATTACAGGGTACTCACAGGAGTTTCTGCAGGGATTTCTATTTGAGTGGGAGAAGCAATGGCAGAAGAAAGTAAACTGAGAATGGAGAAGTTAAATGGCAAAAATTATCAACATTGGAGAATGTAGATAGAGGATTATCTGTATCAGAAAGATCTATACTTACCGTTAGGTGGGATTGCAAAGAAGCCCACAGACATGGATGATGAAGAAAGGGAAGTTCTTGATAGAAAGGCTCTGGTGCCTATAAGACTGAGTCTAGCATCTACTGTGATATCTAATTTATCACAGGCAAAAACAACAGTAGAGTTGATGACTACTTTAGCAAATTTGTATGAAAAACCCTCAGCTTCTAATAAGGTATATCTTATGAAGCAGCTATTTAATTTGCGTATGCAGGAAGGTGGATCTGTATCTAATCATCTGAATGATTTCCATGGAATTGTAAATCAATTAAGTTTAGTCAATATTGTGTTTGATGATGAAATTAAAGCTCTTTTAATATTATGTTCTTTGCCTGAAAGCTGGCATAGCTTAGTAATGGCAGTTAGTAATACTGCATCTGCTTCAAATATTTTAAAAGTAGAGGATGTTGTTAGTGTTATCTTGAATGAGGAAATTCGTAAGAAAAGCATAGAGGAAACATCAGGGAATGCTTTAAGTTTTGAGAGCAGGGGAAGGCAAAAAGAGAAGAGCAAGAAAGGGAGATCAAGGTCTAAGTCTAAGGTGAGAGGTAGATCCAAATCCAGAAATGGCAGGAAGCCAGAATGCTAGAATTGTGGAAAGATGGGGCACATAAGCAGAGATTGTTGGTCAAAGCCTAAGGAGGACAATTAGCACGAAGGAAAAGAAGAAGCAAAGGTTGCAGGTATTGCACAAGATGCTTTAATATTCTCTTTGCATAATAATATAGAATCTTGGGTTTTAGATTCGGGTGCATCTTTTCATGCTACCCATAATAGAGAATATTTTAGTGACTATATCCATAGAGATTTTGGAATAGTGTATTTAGGGGATGATGAGCCTTGTAAAATTATTGGCAAAGGTAAAGTGCAGCTGAAAATGCAGAATGGCAACACATGGGTGTTGAGAGATGTTATGCATGTTCCTAGCTTGAAGAGGAATTTGATTTCTGCAAGAAAGTTAGGGGATGAGGGTTGTACAGTAACTCTCAGAGCTAAATCTTGGAAGGTGACCAAGGGTGCACTTGTAATGGCCAAAGGTAAGAGAGTAGGTACTCTCTATTTATGTAATTGTGTTACTAACAATTCTCCTTCTGTATTATCTACTTCGGATGTGGATGCAAAATTGTGGTACTCAAGGCTTGGCCACATGAGTGAGCAGAGAATGTCAATTCTTAAGTCTAAAGGTAAGCTTTCAAATTTGAAAAGCATAGATCTGGATTTTTGTGAGCACTGTGTCTTTGGAAAATAGAAGAGAGTGAGTTTTCTCAAGACTGGGTCAACAAAGAAGAAGCATAAGTTGCAGCTTGTTCACACAGACATGTGGGGACCGGCTTAGGTTGCTTCTATTGGAGGATCACAGTACTATGTTATGTTCATAGATGATGCTACAACAAAGGTATGGGTCTATTGTATTAAGAAGAAATTTGATGTATTTGAGACTTTTAAGATTTGGAAAGCTATGGTTGAGAATGAAACTGGCTGAAGATTGAAGTGCCTGAGATCTGACAATGGTGGTGAGTTCTGCAGCTATAAGTTCAACTGGTATTGTTATATGCATGGAATCTACAGGCAAAGGATGGTTCCAAAGACACCTCAGTAGAATGGAGTTGCTAAAAGGATGAACAGAATAATTATGGAGCGTGCAAGGTGTATGAGATTGCATGTTGGGTTGCCCTTAGAGTTTTGGGCAGAAGCTATTGACACTGCAGTGTACCTGATTAACAGAGGACCCTCTACAACTCTGGATGGTGGAATTCTAGAAGAGGCATGGACAGGTAAAAAGGTATATCTCTCATTTCTCAAAGTTTTTGGTTGTGAAGCCTTTAGCACGTTGATAAGGAAAAGAGAAAGAAGTTGGATGCTAAGTCTATGAGGTGCACATTTATTGGCTATGGCTCTAATGATTTCGGTTTCAGATTTTGGAATCTAGGAACTAACAAGATAATTAGGAGCCATGATGTTATTTTCAATGAAAAAGTGATGTATAGTGATCAACTGAAGAAGTTGAATCAATTTGGGCAGAGCAATGGATAATTGGATGAGGTGACGGTCCAAAATGAGCTCACGAGAAAAATTAATCACAGACAGGAAAACACAAAGACCGACGTCGGCCAAGCAGGAACCGGCATCGACAAGACAAAAACTAAAGTCGATCATACAGAGACCGATGTCGATAGGATAAGCACCAACGTCGGTCAGGCAGAACTGGCGTCCGCCAATAACAAGTTTGGAGGTGACCGAGGTCGGTCACTATCAGAGAATTTGGGCGGACAGCGTGTTGTGGATGAGTCTCAGACACCCATCAGCAGGTCAGAAAGGGTAAGTAAGCCTCCAATTAGATATTCCCCTTCATTATTCTATTTATTGCTAACTGATAGTGGAGAACTAGAGAGTTTTGAAGAAGCATTACAGGTGGAGTCCAAGAGTCAGTGGGAGCATGGCATGGTTGAGGAGATGGAGTCCTTGAGAGAGAACCAAACATGGGATTTGGTTGAGTTGCCAGCTGGTAAGAGGACACTGAAGAACAGATGGACCTACAGGTTGAAGGAAGGTGAGAATGGATAGATGAGATATAAGGCCAGGTTGGTAGTGAAAGGATTTGCACAAAAGCCAGGTATTGATTTTGGTGAGATTTTTTCTCCTATTGTTAAAATGACTTCTATACGGGTTGTATTGTCTTTAGTTGCTATTAAGGATTTGCATCTTGAGCAGCTTGATGTTAAGACAGCATTTCTTCATGGAGATTTGGATGAGGAAATATATATGGAACAGCTGAAAGGATTTGAGGTCAAAATTAAGGAGAAGTTAGTGTGCATATTGAAGAAAAACTTGTATGGCCTCAAGCAAGCTCCTAGACGGTGGTATTTGAGATTTGACAGGTTTATGACTGAGCATGGCTACAGTAGGTGTCAATCTGACCATTGTGTGTATTTTAAGAGATTGGATAATGGTAGATATATTATTCTATTGTTGTATGTAGATGATATGTTGGTTGCAGGATCACACATGCAGGATATCTCTGAGCTTAAGGTGAAATTAGCTCAAATGTTTTCCATGAAGGATTTGGAAGTAGCAAAGAAAATCCTTGGCATGAGCATTAAGAGAGACAGGAAAAATCACAGGTTGATTTTGTCTCAAGAGGATTATGTGAACAAGGTGTTGAAACGGTTCAATATGCAGGATGCAAAATCGGTAAGCACACCTTTGGCTGGACATTTTAAATTGAGTAAAGAACAATGTCCTAATTCACATGATGAGGTAGAGTACATGAGTAGAGTTCCATATTCTTCCGCAGTAGGGAGTTTAATGTATGCAATGGTGTGTACTAGACCGGATATTGCCCAAGCAGTGGGAGTTGTAAGTAAGTATATGGCCAATCCAGGAAAGGAACATTGGAAAGCAGTTCAGTGGATCCTTAGATATCTGAGAGGAACTAGCAGTAGGTATTTGTGCTATGGAGGTTCAGATACTTCTCTACATGGTTATGTAGATTCAAGTATGGCAGGTGATTTGGATGGCAGGAGGAACACCACAGGATATGTTTTCACTGTTGGTGGAATGGCGGTTAGCTAGATATCAAAGTTGCAGAAGGTTGTTGCCTTGTCAACTATAGAAGCAGAGTATATTGCAGTCACAGAGGCTAGCAAAGAGATGATATGAATGACACAGTTCATGGAAGAGCTTGGAAAGGAGCAAGAGAGTTGCAGATTATACAGTGATAGTTAGAGTGCAATTCATTTGGCTAAGAATTCAGTCTTTCATTCAAGAACAAAGCATATACAGCTTAGGTACCACTTCATAAGACAGGTATTGGAGGATGGTGAGTTGAAGCTCGAGAAGATCCATACAGATAAGAATCCTGCTGATATGTTAACCAAGCTGGTTACAAAGGAGAAGTTGAATCTTCATTCAACTTCTATTGGTCTTCATGATTGAGTTGAAGATGGAGGAGCTAGAAGATGTTGTTGTATAGGTACTGGTGCAGCTGTTTATCTCCAAGTGGGATATTGTTAAGGTGTGGAGCCTAAAAGCTTCACCAAGGAGTGCTTTGCAAGGTTACAGCAGTTACATAGTTACCGACGTCAGTCAGGAGTGACCGACGTCGGTCAGGAGTAGTTCAGGAGACGCCAGCGTCGGCAGGGATCGGTCGACGTCGATCACAAGCAAGCAGGCAGGAACCGACACCAGTTACCTGTGCGTCTAGAGCTATTTTCGAGGACAAAACCGAGTGTTTACATGATGAGATTAAGTCATAGTCTTAAGTCCGCGTCTCTATTATTAGTAAGACTATTTTTAGAGCCCTTGTTTTAGAGGCATAACTGTTGGTTGTATATGCATGCTCAAGTTTCCTAATTCTATATGTAGGATTAGATCTTCTTAGCTTATTGTATTGGTATGTTGAAAGAATAGTACAGAATTGTATAGGTGAATCAATCCAGGTTGTTGGAGTTGATTGTACTTGAGAGAGAGAGAGCTCTTGAGGGAAAGAGATCTAGAGAGAGATTTGTACATCTGAGAGAGGTGTGGAAGAAAGAAGTTTCTTCAATTGTATTCCTTCTGTAAAGAGTTTAATACAAGTTTTCAGGGTGGTTTCTTGTATCTCTTGTTCTTTGCTATTTATCATTCTAGTTACTTATCTATCTGATTTAATTCCGTGGTTTATTGCTTTCATAAGTGTAATCAAATTGTTGGTTGATTCCCAACATACTATATCTAAAATAAAATCTATATTGAACCTCAAAAATTAAATATAAAATTTTGATATCAATTTCAAAATATCAAAGAATCTTAATCTCACTATCCACTTTTAAATAAAAGTTTAAAACTTCAAAATTGAGTTGAAACTTTAAATAAAATCTCATGTTCTTCAAATTAGCTTTGTATCCATTCAAAAGTATCCATACCTATTTATAAATATTTATATCATTATCATTTTCAACACAGTTGACCGATTCAATTCAAATTTCCACATAATGATTCCAATTCCCACATTGTCAATCACATTTTTATATACTGAAACTAGACGTCTGGAAATAAACTTTCAAGCAATATGTTTAAACCAATACAAAGACCAAAACATCCTTATGACTTCAGTAACCCTGATATTTTCATAACACACACATATGAATCACGATCAATTCCTAGTCCTTCAAAACATAGAACAACTGTAACTTGTTTATGTCAAAAAATTCCATAAAAATTCTTATATTTTCAAGATAAAACCATTATTATGCTTTTCCAAAACCAAAATAAAATAGAATGCCATATGCTTTGGATGAAATCCTTAAATTGTGCCACATAAAAAATCAAACAAATGTATATTATATCTTATTATCTCTATATGGACAAACTGATCTCTTCATCCATATAAATATATTTTGAGAACTTTAAAATATGGTTTACAAAAATAACCACATATGTATTCAAAACCGTATGCACTAAATTTTCTCAATAATTTTTGGGTCCATACCATCACTATTTTCAGAATCACTTGTCTAAGAAGTTACTTAAGCATTTGTCACAAATATAAATCATGGTTCTAATATCAGTTTCACCCAAAAGATATTTGCATATCTAGTTATCCAATAACACTTCAAAAACCAAAACAAACAATTTGTGCATGGTGACAACAAAGAAATATTTGAAAACTTTACAATAATTCTATAAATCTACGTAAAACTGCCATCAACCTCAACTTAAATGAAAACAATAGGGCATTTAAAACATCTACATGCTGGAGAGTTACTCAAGCATATGATATAAACAAGAGTCCTTAAAATCCTAGGTTTTACCCATGATTCAAAAATTATTGAAATCTTTGATATATCATATGCAACTAGGATAAAAAACTTCTCAGTTTATTCTATACTCAAATTTCAAAAAGAAAGATAGATTTATCTTTTCATTTACCCAAAATATGCAAGTGACCCTTCATACAGAGATTAAAAAACATGCACCACTATCACAAGTAAATATTAAACAATCTTCTAAATGATTATCAAAACTTACAACTTATTTTGATAGTCAACAAAAATACTATCCTTCATCAACCTAGAAAAACTTCAAAAACTAGAAACCCAACTGCATGCAGATAATTTTTTTAGAAAACTCAAATCATAAACTATACAAGAGGAAAATTTGTTCACATGCAACCAACTAGAAAAATTTTGCATAGCATATCAATACATTCTCAAAACCTTTCAAACAAACTTTGTTTCTTTCCAAAACCATTTTAACTTGCATGCAGACTAAGTTAGAAACTTTCTTCATTATAATCCTCATCTTTAATAAAAAACCATACAAGAAATATTGAGAACTTTCATTCTACACAAACAATGTCGATAGAACTTCTTTCACTGAAATTGAATCTCTCACAACTACCTCTAGATTTCCAAAGAAACTAATTTGAACTTGTAAAACATACCTGGTATCACTTTCCCAAAAATTTCCTAACTATCAACTTTCCAAAATCTCCACAAGATCCCAAAGGGCCAGAGCTTCACTCCCATCAAAGAGCTTGTGAAAATGACCAAAGATCAAGGAAAACCAAAACTTATATCTACAAACCTTGTTCTGTAACCAACTTATGACATGTCTAGATCAAATTGGTTTGCATTAACTAATTTTGTGTTTAGTAATCCTACCAAATTTCTATCATCATCGATAAAACTATCCATGACTATCCATTTATACTATCTCATTAGCCAATTACCAATTTTTGAATAATATACCGTTTCAATTAATGCCCTTACTACCAAATCTTTAGGTGATCTCGCAGATTATGCTTTTGCATTTAACACCCATGCCAACTCATTTACCACAATGGATGAAAATTCTAGCCAACCAAATCAAATCACAATGAATATGTTTTATGATCAACCAAAAGGGTCCTCGACACTTAGTGTATTAAGCTAGTCCCACAACAAACTTTACATAATGCATACCACTATAACCTAGCACTGTCATTTTGAATTATGACATTAATGCTATAATAGGGTCCTTTAGACATAAGTAATTTGAACATGAATGAAAACTTTTGAAAGCTCAAATGAATCCTTATAACATTTTTATTTTGTTCATGCATAAGCCTAAGGTTGATATCCAACTTACAAGTCCATGCCCAATGAAATATGAATAAATGGTGTATATGTTCTAACATTATATTCACCAATCTTGAATACTTATTTAAACATTAAGACAACTGAGATTTAAAATATCCACTAGATAATCATAAAAGTAACAAGGCTACAAAAATATATGAGATAACAATGAAAATATTACTTAGACCAACAGTAGTGAATGAAATTGAACCATACATGAGATCTCATATTTTCAAAATAGCTTTTGAATGTGTCAATTTCAAATGCAATGTTTTGAAATATGCCACCTCACCATTATTTATCATGAACCATGAAGCTAATGAACTATGAAGATCAAGCAACATCATAAATCAACTAAAATAATTGAAAACTGATAGTGCATATATCAATTGAAACTGTTAAAAGTGTACTAAATATGAATAGTAGAACAACTGATCATATCTATAACTATATATGCATATTTATTTATTACTCCACTATGCTTTTTGAAACCACTTAAAACATAAATAAAATTTTATCAATCAATCATTACTATTTCATAATAAAAGATGTAGATATAATACTATCAATCAATAAGGTCCCCAACACAATTTTAGGTTTCATGACAGGGTCATCTCTATTGTAGAAAGTATAGATTTTGAAAAAAATAGGGGGGGTGTAGAAAATAGGCATAACATGCTCCTTATTTGGCATTAACTATACTTTCATTGGCTTACATTTTCTTTTGATGACTGTGATTTGAAGTTGTTCATATAAAAATTTCTCCCAACACACCTTGGACACATGCTTTGCTCCTTCTTTGATAAACATAAAGCTTTTACAAAGAGCATTTTCATTTTTTCTCCCCCTTTGACATTAATGGAAAAGGGAATCCAACTTTCTCATCGTTTGTCCAATTTTTCTCCCCCTTTATCAGATAAAGGAATTTGTCCAAAAACTTACAACCATAAACTCATTAGAAATTTTCAAAAATATGTACTTGATTTGCTTTTTCTCTCTTCTTCTAAATATTAACAAAGTTTATGTGATCCTCCCCCTGGACTCATGCCCTATTACTGAGATCTAGTGGTGTCATGTAGGAGCAACCACTCTCAATTTCCATCTCAAATACTCAAATTGTTCCTTGGGAAGAGGTTTGGTGAATATGTCTACAATTTGATCCTATGTTGGCACATATTCTATTATGACCTCTTGATCTACAAACTTTTCTCTTAAGAAGTGATACTTGATTGATACGTGCTTAGTTATGGAATGCATCACTAGATTATTTGATATGTTAATAGCACTTGAATTATCACAAAGAATAGAGATAGGTGTTTTGTATTCTACCTTGATGTCTTTGAGTGTTTGCTTCATCCACAAGACTTGAGTGCAACATGCCACTGCTACAACATACTTTGCTTCTATTGTAGAAAGAGTAACTAACTCTTACTTTTTGCTTAGCTATGAAATTAGTTTTTTTCTAAGGAAAAATGCACCACCACTAGTGTTTCTTCTATCATCAACACTTCCTGCCCAATCAGCATCTATATATGTTGTCAAAGTGAAATATTAATCTTTAGAATACCATAGGCCATAGTCAATTATACTCTTGATATATCTAAATATTATTTTCATTACATTGACATGTGATTCTTTAGGAGTAGCTTGAAATATTTAAACCATGCACACTTATTGCATGATATCTGGTCTTAATGCAGTTAGGTATAACAAGCTACCTATCATTGATCTATACAAAGTCTGATTTCCATCAAGGGACTCATCTTTTTTGCTCAACTTATAAGTAGTTATCATGGGATTACCTATCGGTTTGCTATCTTCCATTCCAAAGTTCTTGAGCATTTCCTTAGCATAATTAGATTGGAATATAAATATCCCTTCATCAGTTTTTGTTATTTGTAGACCAAGGAAGGAAGAAAGTTCTCCAAGAATAAACATCTCAAACTCATTTTGTATTTGAGTAGCAAACTCTTTACACATATTGTTGTTGTTGCCACTAAAAATGTCTACATATACAACAACAATTAACATATGCTCACCTTTTGATTTGAAGTACAAATTGTTATCTGCATAACCTTTATTGAATCCTTATTTTTGTAGGTACTAGTCTAATCTTGAATACCATGCTCTAAGCACTTGTTTTAGACCATACAGAAAAATTTTTAGTTTGTAAACATAATCTTCTTCTAATAGCTAAAAACCTTTAGGTTGTTCTATGTAGACTTCATCTTTTAGATTCCCATTCAAGAAAGTAGACTTAACATCCATTTGATAGACTTTGAATTTCTTATAAACAAATAATGCTAAAAACATTCTTATGGCTTCCAATCTAGCAACTGGAGCAAATGTTTCTTCAAAATCTATGCCTTCAACTTGTGCATATCCTTTGCATACCAATCTAGTCTTATTCCTTATAATAGTTCCATCCTCATTGAGTTTCTTTCTAAAGACCCACTTTATACCTATTACATTCTTGTTTGAAGGTCTTGGAACTAATTCCCAAGTTTTGTTCTTCTCAATTTGGCTTAGTTCTTCTTCTATAGATTTTAGCTAATTTTTATCCTTTCTAACTTGAACATAGTTCTTAGGCTCAATTTCAGACATTAGAGCAAAACATACTTGTTATTTGTTCATTGAAACTCTTCTCCTTATCTGAACTCTTTCATTTATATTGCCAATGATCTGCTCTATAGGATGATCCTTTTGAACAAATTTTGTAGGTGGATTTTCATTTACTTAGGTTCTTCATTAGCTGCTTCCTCTTCAAACTCTAATTCTTCTTCGCATATGTCTTTGTCAATTTTAACATGTTTCAAGCCTTCTTCAACCTTGACATTGATACTCTCTACAATTTTATGTAGTCTTTTGTTGTAACATATGTAGGCTTTGCTTTGGGTAGAATAACCAAGAAATATTACTTCATCACATATTGATTCAAAGCTTCCAAAATTGTCTTTTTTCTCTTGATGTAGCATTTGCTTCCAAACACTCTGAAATACTTAACAGAGGTAGGTTTTCCATATCATAGTTCATAGGGGGTTTTATCACTGTTTACCCTCAGTTGAACTTTGTCCAAGATATATATTATTGTTTGTATGGCTTCCCTCTAGTATCCATCACGTAACTTGGCCTCTTTTAGCATTGTTCTAGCCATTTCCTTGATTGTCATATTCTTTATTTCAACAACTCCATTCTGTTGTGGAGTCCTTGTTGTAGAGTAATGCCTTTTGATTTCATGCTTCTCACAGTATTTTATGAACTCATTTAAGGTGAATTATCCACCTTTATTAAATCTTAAGCATTTTATTTTTTTTCCAATCCCATTCTCTACCATGGCACTAAAGATCTTGAAACTTTCAAATGCCTGAGATCTGTCCTTAAAAAAGGTTACCCATGTCATTCTTGAGTAATCATCTACTAGCAGCATGAAGTATCTTTATCCTTTGGATCCTCTGTCTTAGTAGGACCACAAAGATCAGTATGAACTAACTCTAAAGGATTTGGAGTTGTATACTCCTTATTTAAAATCTAACCCTTATTTGCTTGCCTTGGTAACATTCCTTGCAAGAAGTGTCTACAGGTTTGGTTATCTTAGGCATATGTCTAACACACTTATTTGAGCTTACTTTTACTAGGTTATCAAAGTTGGCATGACCCATTATTATATGTCATAACCAACTCTCATAAACCTTTCCTATCAAGTAGCTATTACCATTCAATTCACTAAGATTATAGATATTGCTTCCAGTTCTCTTCCCTTATGTAACTAATCTTCCAGATCTCCTTATCTTATAGCTTATCCATTAAATGTGACCTTATATCCATTGTCACACATTTGGCTGACACTTAGCAGATTGTGTTTCAATTGTTCAACATAAATGACATCATGTGTAGGTAGTTTTCCATCTATGTTCAAGGTTCCTTTACCATAGATCTTTATTGTAGTATTATCTCCTAAGTTGACAGATCTTTCCTTACATTTACTCACTTTGATGAGCTTGATCTTGTCACCAGTCATGTGTTATGAGCAACCACTATCTATTACACACAATTTTTGCTCCTTGACATGGAGTGTAGTTTGAGCAATCATAGATTATGCAAATTTTTGATCTTTTACTTTCCACACATCCTTAGGTTTCTTATTTGGATTATTTTTCTCTTTTTTAGAGACTTGTGAACCTTTATTCACACTGGGAGGCATGCTTTTCCTTTTACTTTGTATTTTTGGTCTTAAAAAATTTGTTCTACATTGTTTAGCTATGTGACCAAAATTATTACAATTATAGCATATTACATTTGTATCTAACAAGGGGCCAAATGAATTTTTGATTAAAAAGTTTGTTCTCCTTCTAGGTATAACCCTACATTCACTATCCCTATGACCAAATTAATTGCAGGTATAACAATAACCATATAAAAATGAGGAATACCTAGTCATAGAATTTCTTTGTGCAAGATGAGGATATTTTCTTAACTCTGGATTTTTCAAGTCTCTCACCCTTATGTAACCATCTACATCAGCTACCTTTGTCTTTTGCATCTTATTTGAGTTTGTATAGATTGACTCATTATTCTTCTTTTTTTCTTCAAGCTTCTTTTCTCCTTTATCTTTCTTCATATCAGTAGTGTTTGTGTTTTTCTTTGTATCTCTAGAGGCATTCTTGTAAGCTTTTTCATTTTTGGTTCTTGATTCTCCTTCTGCTTTGAAGTTGTCATATAAGTTTGTAGATGTACTAGTTATGGGATTTTCTCTTTTTCAAAACCAAGACCAATTCTTTCTTTTGATCGCTTTTGAGAGTTGATTAACTCGTGAAGAATTTCTGAAACTCCTATCAACTTCAAACTTTTATCTATTTATTTTTTATATTTTTCCAGTTCTTTCTTCAAAGCCACTATCTCTACTTCTAGCTTCAAGCATTCATCAAATTTAGATTGTAGTTCAAATTTTACTACATCTTCTATTCTTTTAGCCTCTTCAACTTATGTCTTTAGCTAAGCTAACTACCATCTAATTAAATTTTTCAAAACTTTTGGAAACCTTTTCAATATCCTTTTGTGCCTACTTCTTCTACTTTGAATTCTCTTTTCTCATCTTTTCAATTTCATATAGAGCATAAATGAGTTCACCCTCTAGATCCACTTCTCCTTCCTCTTCTTCATCTGAGTCTTCAACTTCTTCTTTTTCTTGATCCATAGAATTTGATTCTAATGTCATGAATAAGAGTTCATTTCCCTTAACCACAAAGGCACAATCATGGTCATCATCTAATCTATCACACTCATCCAATGAATCACTATCTTCTTTTATATATAAGCCCTTCTTATTTTTAAATCAGTTCTTCTTCTTGAAGTAGTGAGGTGAGGTTTCATATTTTACTATCCTCTTCTTACTCGGAGTTATCCTTTTTGTTAGAAGGTCATTTAGCAGCAAAATGTCCTACCTTACTACAATTTAAACATTTAAAGGGTAACTTACCTTTGTATTTTCCAAATTCTCTTCTTAGTTTTCTAACAAAGTTGCCTTCTTCTTCATCAGTCTCTTCAGATTTGGATGTAGGTGCTTCTGATTTTACTTGTTTGTATGCTTTCAATGTAGCTTTTATCTTGAAAGTATCTACTTTTCCCATACTCATCTCATAGGCTATGAAGGTTCCATTTAACTCATCTACAATGACCTTATCTAGATTTATTGCTTCCTCTATTGTAGATATTTTAGAGTTATACCTAGATGGTAGTGATCTTAGTAACCTTTTGACAATGATCAAATCTTTCATCTCTTCTCCAATGCCTCTAATCACATTGATTATTTCATCCACTCTAAGGAGGTAGTCTACACTTTTCTCTTCTTCATTCATTTTGAGACTTTCAAACTTATCTCTATATGTTTGTAGCTTAGCATGCTTTACTTTATCATCACCTTCATAGAGTTCTTAAACTTGTTCCATACATCATGTGTATTTTGATAGTGCATGACTTTAACAAACTCTAAGTTAGACAATCTACAAAGGATAGCATTCTTTGCATTGGCATTATTCTCATATGTTTTATTGGTAGCCTGATCAGCAAGAGTTGTAAGAGACATTGTATATCCATTTACAACAAACATCCATACATCAAACCCTAATGAAGATAAATATGCTTCCATTCTAATGCTCCAAAATGCATAGTTTGATCCATCAAAGAGAGGTGCTTTGTTTGAGGAAGAGCCTTCTTGACTAGTCATTTGTGTTCACCATCCAAGATCTACCTGAGCTAATTAAGTTTCTTCTAAGGAACTAGGGCTCTAATACTAATTGTTGGAACACAACTATCTACTGGGGTTGAATCAATAGATTGATTAAAATTACTCCTTTAACACTTTTAATGTAAACATGTAGAGACCACACATATACAAATAGAAATAACACTTAGTGTACGTGGAAAACCGAATATGGGAAAAACCACGGTGACAATAGTTGTTAGAATCTACTATTCTAATCCAACCTCACAATCAAAACCTCAATGGTTATAATGTTTAAGGGCACTAACCCTAAGGAGACACCAATCCCCTGATTTAAGAGCACATACTCTAAGGAATCACCTACTCCCTAATTGAGCACCAACTCAGCTCTTTTGATGGAACCTACCTATCAGATCTATTATGGAGCTACAACTCTAGATTACAACATTTGACTCAAAAATGAATCTAGTTCTTTATTATAGACCTATTCTATAACTGCTCATGCTTTGATCTGCATCTCTCTTTTTCTATCTTCTCTTTTCCTCTCAAATTAAATCTTTGTCCACACTTGTACACACTTAGTGTATTCCCTAGATGATATATATGCATTGATCTAGGTCTCACTTCATCTCTATGTTCACACTTGGTTGTCAAAAGATCACACTCTATTCTTGGACTCTGCTCATATTTATTTAACAAGTTTCCTGCTTCTTGAATTCATCATCCACGACCATAATTCTCTATCTTTTACTATATTAAGCATATGTCAGGCTCTAGTTTTGATGCATATGCTATATTACACAACTTTGATCAATCACGTCAATCTATATCATTATTTATGTCATATAATGCATCTTTCTTGTATGTTTTGTCAGTTGACCATTGAGATGAACATATATTTAAATACTAACCATTGATCTTAAGTTTCATGCCATGATCCCATAATCCGTGTTTAAATGACTTAACTTTAAAATGTAACCATTAGATCAAACTTTGATAGGCTCATGCACTTTGTTAGATCTTTACGAACTACTAAATTTTAACGTTTTAACTTTAAAATGCATCCATTGATCTTTTGATCTGAGCTCTTATGTGCCATTAAATATTCAAAAGAAGCATAGACTTTACCTCTATTTATCATTAAACATCAATAACTTGATCTCATCTCATTTCTTCTTGATGCTTTAGATCACATATGCACCATCGATCTAGCTCAGTCTTTAACTCGCTAAACATCAGACATTTTGACATCTTTGACTCCATGTGCTCCATTGATATTCATTGCATGATCACACGCTAACCATTAGATCCTTTGATAGATTAATATACTCATTAGATCTTTATCTGATAATATCCCACGAGTGTGACACTTAGTACCCTCATGTGCCTTTTACACATTGTTCTCAATGCTTGCACTTGTGACACTTAACACTCTTGCATGCCTTCTACACATTATCAATCCTTGTGCTTGTGATATTTAGCAATCTTGCATGCCTTCTGATCACTTTATTATCATTCCTCATGCTTTTGACACTTATCACTCATGTATTCCTTCTGCACATTATTATTCTCTATGCTTCTAACACTTGGTACTAGCGTGTTCACTCTCAAGTACCATTGACATATTGACTTTATTATGCATCATTGGATCTTCATTGTATGATTTAGAGCTAATTGTTGATCAATCTTAGACAAATATTAAGTCAAAGACTTAGGAATATTAAAGTTTTTGATCACTGATCCAAGCTGATAATTGCTAGGTTGAAGGGGTCGATTGTACAATGATGAAAAAGGATTTAGTTATAACTTAAGTGATCAGTTCTCGCCTATATCATGTCAACATATAAAAAAGTGCCTATGAATGTCATGACTAAAAAACCTTAGGGTTTTACTGAGAAACCTTAGTAATGGTCAAGAGCAAAGATAAATCATTTATCAGTTCATTTCTATTCATCTAAACCTGCAGACCATATATATGAGATGCACTTAAAAAACCCATAATGTATCTGTTTCTTTGCAAACATCCAAAAATGGTCTCTATAAAAGCATGAAAAGTATGTATGATAATATTACAACTTATGCAATTATAAAATATGATCTCTCTATTAATCTTGTGTGTGACTGATTCTCTTGACATTGATGACATCTATAGTGCCAACTATCTCCCTTTTGACATCAATGATAATCATATTACCAACACCTATAGATGAGATTCAAGGCAAACTTCATACAAATCATGCTTATAAGACTTGTTTATCATATCCACAAATAGAGATGTGGCAAATGGATTTTAAGGAGGTGTTGAATAATAAAACATGATGATTATCTAGTAGGTCTGAGAAGATATAATGACAGTTATAGAATGAATCACAAAGGTCCTAGGATGATTTTGAACATCTCCAAGCATGAAGACAATTTTTAATGGTAGGAATAGGCCTCTTTCAATTAGAAAATGGTCATTAGGAGCATAATAGATGTAGGAGTTTCATTTTTAAGTCAAGCATGATCCTTGCATGCCATTAAGATGGAAAATCAGCCTCAAAGTCAAACTTGAGAGAAAACCTATCAAGCATGCATGCATTCTTGATGACATGAAGAGGGCAATGAGAGTATATTAGTTCATGCAAATGCAAGAGTAATATTTGAGTTAAGGTACTAGAGATCAATTCCCAATGCACTAATACACTCTCATTTCCCCCTTCATGTCATGTAGTGGCAATCTTCATCACCAAGTATATATCATGTGAAGGTAGGCAATATTTTATCTATAATTCTCACATGAATTTGTTAAGTCATCTAAGGCATGGGATCATAGTTAATTTACCCAATTTACTCTAAGAATTTCTAGAAATAATGGCAGTAGAATATCATAAAAATAAAAATACAACTTTAGCACATCACCACTTTATAAATTTGATAGTTAATAAAGTCCTCACTGATAAGAGACTTGATATCTCTTGGGAGAATTTTATTTTGTTACCACATCTTCCACAAGTTTTACCTACATCCACTACCATATAAAGTCTGATAAGTTTTCTCCTTTCATCCTTCAAGCCTCCTAAAAGATAAAAGACTTATAAATCCTCCTCTAGCAGGACCCAACGATGTTCCCATAGGTTAAAATCAAGTATAATTATAACTAGATAGTCATATTCAAAAGTTGTCATGATATAAATCTCAACTAATGAGGATAAATTAGAATGGGAAGAAACTGGAAGTGAAGGAGAAGAATTGAAACAAAGTGGGGAACGGTTTGAAGAGGAAACTAATGAGAAATAATTTGGTAGTGATGATATAGAGTAAAAGGCATAAAATTATTATATGGAAGAGGAACCTATAGTATGCAAGGGATTCCATCATGAGAGGAACAAGATGGACCATTAGTTGAGTCCACCCCTAGTAATGAAGAAAATAAAACTATTGACAGTTAGCTCGCTTCTTCGGATGATAATATTGGCACACATTCAAAACTCATAGTTGCATAAAAGGAAATGGAATCACTTAGAGATATAATATTTTATTTTGAGGCTAATAAAAATTGGTTGGAAACCTTGGCTAATATTTCATAAGAAGAGGCAAGTAGAGTAGAAGAAGGGGAACCTGTAGCCATTTAAATACCTTCACATACAACACCTAATTTCATTATTGAGGAGCTTGCAACCATGGTGATTATTAAAGATCCTAATGCCACCTTCATTTTTGAGGATCTTGTAGTAACACTTATTGTTAAATAGCCTATAGCCATAAAGGAGGGAAATGAATTTGACTCCCAAGAAGCTGGTACAATCAAAGCAATAGAGCTAGATATTCCTTGTAAATTATCTATAGAAATGACTATCAGAGGATAATTTCCACCTTGAAATTATAGTTGTATTTACATTATGAGGAAAAGATTCATAAGTTATGTAGATGTCTAGGAGAGAGGTCTTGAATCATTCCACCTATCTTTGCAACAAAATTACATAGAAATTATTTTAATTTTTTAGGGTTTTACTAGTGTAAATCCCAAGATTGATTAAAGGACTGAGTTATCTAAATTGATGAAATAATATGCAATAAATACCCATTGATTTGTTATAAAATTTAACTTGATTTGACTTTTTTAAAATAGTAATAATTATGTGAAAATAGAGACTTATTTGGAAAATAAATGTCATGGAAGATTTGGGTGCTAAAAATTAGGTTACAAATAAGTTTGAGTGTCATCAACAAGATCCCTAAGTCAGATTCTCTCCTAGATAGTAGCGCCCCACTTGGAAAGTAACACATGTGGCTCTAGTGTCCTGAAAATGTGACCAGTGTCCTCTTTGTAAGACTATTCCTAAATTTTGGGTGCACCTATGCCTATGCTTTTGGGTTTTCTTCCTACACGCATGAAATCTATAAATTTGTATTGTGCCTATAATAACTAATTTAAGTTACAAACCCTAATCCTCCTTTCAAGTATGGCATGAACTAAAAATGTGTATTCATTAGTAGGATAGGTCAAACATCATCAACACCCCATTGTGAAGAGAAGAGATTTGCCTATATACTAATACTCTAAAGAGGTATTAAGCCCAATGTAGTTATCCCACCTAGTATTTGGTACAAGTACAAGTGAATGATAGAATGATAGTGGTCTTGAATGCCTTGAGTGAGCTTAAGATTGGAAGTCTTTGAAATATGGGATTAGGCCAGTTGTATGTGGTAGTATGCATAAGTAGGGTAGAATAGGGATTAATAACCTTGATTTTGCTCAACTTATTTCTTGTTTGAATAAGCTTTTTGCATTTATTTTCCATCTGATGGATATAGATCTAAGAGTCTTGTATTTATAGTGTTTCATAGCTTGTGTAGATAATAAAATGTGCTTAATTTGACCTTAGGAGAGTTACACATTTGAAGATATATTCATTTGGGAGAGTTAGGGTAAGGGATACTAGCACCATAATGGGGACACTAACGCAATGTGTTTCTAGTGTCCTTAATGTGGCATTGGTGTCCAACTAGTAGGTTGTTGGGTATGAAGGGCCAGGATCTAGGAATATAGGTTTGATTCTATGTTTGAGCTAAATGGGTACATTTATGGTTTGCACAATATCTGGAAAAGTGTGATAAAGGCTCTAAGATAGGTCTAAGCCTAATCTAGGAATAGGTTTTCTCAAGCAACACTCTTAGCATCCAAATACCACTTGTAGGTGATTACATTCGTCCCCCTTTATGCTAGAAATGTAACAAAGTGAAATAACTAGTTTAAAGGAAAAATAATCATACCCAGACTAACCTAGGAAGTGAAGCCTGTGTAGTTGAGTCTAAGTATATGAATTTGGGTCTGCGTATGTGAAGCATGTTCAAAAGTATGACTTGTAATGAAACATGCATAAATCAGTCTTTTCTTAAAAGATATCAAAAGCAAAAGACTGATAAATAAAGAGGAAATTGAATAAAGTTGAGTAAAGAGATAGGAAATAGGAAAGGAATGAATACACCTCATTAGGTATTTGAACCAATGCATGAACCTACGGACAACCTATGTGTGTCAATGTACATAATGATTAAATCATTGAATAGCTTGAATTGAGTTGATCACTTACTCAATCCTCATATGTGGGTGGCTAAAGAACTAAATCTAATTTTGACTCCATCATTTCCCACCCTTGCTTAGTGGCTCATGACCTATGAATAGCTTGGATTAGACTATAAGTGTGTCTAATCCTCCCACGTGGGTGGCTTAAGAACTCAAGTAGGCTGTGACTCCATAATTACCCACCCGTATGTAGTAGATGTATCTAAAACTAAAATGCACAAAGTTTTGAAATTATCTAACTAGGTATATCTATTTATGTACGTTAGTTTTATGGCCACTCGGATAGATTAGGAGGCTTTGGTCCACTTGAGAATGCCAACCACCATAGATGGAGTAAGGTATGAAACTGGTGATAACCTAGAATACGATGTCAACTATATATAGCATAGAGAATGACATGTAGTTTATCATTCCATCTAATCAACCTATGTGTAATTTAGCATATGGAAACTATGTGCCATGCACATGCCCCCAATTTGATATCTGAGTATATTGATTTTGAACATAGTTGTGATGAGTGTATCTAAGTATCTAAACTAAATGCGCAAGTGATCATGTTATTCATGATGCCCTCAATTTTAGCAAAATGTATGAATCTAAGTTAAACTTGTGTGAATATGAGTTAAATCTGAGCATACTTGTCAAACATGTAGTTGTATTTGTGTAAACATGTATTGTACTTGGTGTACTACTCTAGCTAAAGTGAACTACCTTGAGACTAGGGCTACTAGACAGTATCACCATGTAGATATAGTGTCCCAATATGCGTGTTAATGTCTATCTAGTCTAAAATCTAAGTGACTAAATTACTTTCTAAGTCCCTTTTTTTTTTGTGTCTTACCTATGTCTGATTTCCTGAAACTAAGCCTTTGTGCTTAAAATGATCTATTAATGCAATGTAGTAGCCTGATCTGTATGAAAAACCCCTATGAAATCCCCCTCTTTTGAGGGGAGTTGTTGACCTATGCAATAATTTTCCTCAAAATTAATAGCTCTAAAAAATGTGTTAGCCAAAGCATATATGATAATCCAATACAATGTGTAAACATAACATTAGAATGTAATAGTATCTGAGCATAAGTATGTAATGTAAGATGTATGTTATATCTAGAATTGCACAAGGGTGTCAACCTATATGTAATCAATGTGTATAATATAAAATCTAAATAACTACCTAGGGGGGTGGGGCATGATTTCCATCACAGCACCTACGTAGGAAGGGTAGATGTATTAGGTCCTTCATAGCATCAAAACCTAGTGTGTGTAATAAGAAAACACAAGTGTCATGGCCATGACACATAATAAAACATACATATAAACCATGTGAGGTACACAAAATATGCCAAGGGGCCACAATACAAGGGACATAGGCACATGTCACTAAATCTAAGAAATAAGACATACAAGGGCATGTTCAAATGTCCACATACACAAGTAACTAGCAAATTGGCTTAGAGCCACATAGAAGGACATGTTCAAATTCCTACATACATAATCAAGAAAGTACACACAAGGGACATGGGCATATGTCCAAGGCATACATGAATAGAAGTGGTGTAGAACCAAAGAACAATGGCATATTCAAATGCCTTTGAATAGAAGAAGCATAGGAAATGCAATCAAGTCTAAACTAGGAAAACTAGAAATAAATGTATGTATGAATGTAGTACAAATTTGAGTAAATGCTATGATGTACATATGTTGAGTCTAAACTAGTGATAGTCAGTAAAAAAATCTTAGTATAAGTAGTAATGATAAATATCAAGATATATCAATGCAAAAACTAGAATGTATAGAATATAAGGATAGAAACTGGTAATAGAAACTTTGTACGAGATACCCCTAAGTGGGTGAATGTGTCGAATAAACTTGGATCAGTGTATATGCCCCCAGTGGAAAGATGATATCAAGTCTAAATCAATGTAGTGGACTTGATTCATGTAAGCAATCTACCAGCACTCAACAAGAACAAGTAAAGTGTATATGTATGATAAAACTGACTATACTAAGATATCTAAAATATGTAGTGTCTGGAAAATAGAAGAAATGTAAACATAGCAATCCATACAATACATGAATTTTATGTTTTTTGAGTAATATTTGAATGCTTTTGTGTTTTAGCATATAATATTAGTTTCTTATTTTATGGATATAAACTATGTACAAGCAAATGAAAATAAACTATGTACAAGGAGAATGAGAGAATAAAGTATGTACAAGAGGGTAGGAACCACACTAACTGATGAGTATCATGGGAGACTCACTATCACTGTGATCAGTGTCTAATAACGGAACTATGATCATGTGTGATGTGTGAAAGGGAAATTATGATCCCATAATCTGTTGTGTAGGGTAATTTATGTCTGTATCTCTTGCGTAGTGATGTTGTGAATCTATCGCATTGACTGTGATGTCTTGTAAACTATAGGGGTCTTAGGAATACATCTGGTATAAGAAGATGTAGGTGACATAGGTGCCCTATTTTGAGAATCTTGATAACCCAATAATATTGATCATAACATAAACTGAGTAGAGGAAGGTCCTGAAGAATGTGTGACATATCTTTGATGTAGGGGTTTATCTAATAATAGTCTCCATGGGAGAGTATGTGTACATGTCGATACTATAAAAGTAGAGCTCACCTACACTAATGACACTACTAAACTCTATGATATATGCATAGGAACTATACTCTAATTTGTAACTGATAACTTTACAATATCTAGTAATGGTGCTTGAATTGTAACTGTTGGTTGTGTTGTAACTACAATTGGTACCTACACTAGAACTGCCTATGGAATGAGTAGAGGATACTCATATGGGAGATCCTCAAAATTGACCACTTGATTTTAATATATGTACTTCAACCATTTTTGTATTGTAGATGGAATGGCTTAGACCTTCTGTAGCCATGGCCTACCCAATAACATATCAAACACATTTGTACTAAGTATTACTAGGATCCGAGTGGCTATATGTGCTAATCCAACCTGTAATGGAAGCACAATCTCCCTAACATAGCTCTAAATGTGACCACTAAAACCACTAATGATTATATCTATGGTAAATATATCCTACTCTAAGTAACCCAAATGTTATAAAAGTGTCGTAGTGCACATGTTAATATTTGACCCATTGTCAACCATAACACTTTAGATGGGATGATGATCTATGTATGCTCGTATAAAGAGTGCATGTAAATCTGTATCATCATCAACAATCTCTTTCTCTAAGAATGTGATGAGTGGTCTAGGTGTAACTATAGTATGGTACATGACAATAATGTTGTGTAATGGATGTGCCTCCTCTGTAATAGTATGATATGAGGTTGGTGGTGGATGTGCCTAATATGTGTAGTGAACAAGTGATGTGCCCCCTACCTCATTCATTGTGTGCTTTGGAAATGAGTTTGAGAATATATTTAGTGATTTATCTTATGTTTGTTGTGATTTTTGTGCCTATATGGGTGTGCCCACATGAATAATATTAACCTCAATTAGATCTTGTATCTTATCTTTAGGCTTATGCATATGCTTGTTATATGGCCTAGTTCCCTATCGTACATGTAGAATGAATTAAAATCATAGTTCTTTGGAAGAGGTTGTGTTGTATCAACCTCTTTAATGGGAGGGAGAGATATGACATTACATTCTATGAGCTGTTGTAAAACCCATGCTGGTGAATCTAGAAGGTTTTTCAAGATTTGGCGCTAAGGAGCAAATAAAACCAATCTAGGAGATGGCTCGGAAGCTGTGTTGACTATGGTCTTTTGATCACTTTTGTTTTTAGTGGCCCTTACCTTGTATAGAGGCTTATTTAAACTCTTAATATTTGATTTTGATCTATTGATATACTTAATTTTTCCCATTGATAGGATCTTAACTTCTTTTTCTTTGACTATGTGGCACAAATATGTAAATGTAGGAAACTTATTAAACAAGATAGCTTCATGTATGTTGGTAAGAGAATTTGTTTAAATATGTCTTGAAACTCTTTTTTTCCATGGGGCTAGTCAATTTGGAAAATATAGTCTTGTATCATAAAATATAACCTGTGATAGACTCATTTGACTTTTGTTTTAATTGTGCCACTTGAGCACATGATATCTTATCACTAATGTTTATGGAGAAGTGTGCTAAGAACATGTTAGCCAAAGGATTGAATGTTGTGATGGTTTGATTAAGTAAATCATAAAACCATTATAGGGAATAATATTTTAAATTACATGGAAACAACTTCGTGAGAAGCTAATCTTCAGACACAGAGTCCAAGCATGTTACATAAAAAGCTCTGAGATGATGCTCCGGGTCACCCTTGCCATCATATAATCTAAGCTTAGGTGCCAAAAAATTGGATGGCAAGACAGTTGCCATTATGCGTTGTGTCAAAGGTGTATGCAAGAGAATATTATAATCTAAGGCATGTGATCGCCTAGTGGCTCCCTTCTCAAGATGTAACACCTTAGACTACAAAGTATGAATCTTGTCCATAAGGGATTGTACATCTAGAGTGGAGGTACTAGCCACAAGAAGTATAGTTGTCACTGAAGGTTGTTGAATTACAATTTTAGGTTGTGCTAGTTGAGTTGGTCCCACTATATGTGTAATAATTTTATTAAATGGGGGAGTTGAAGATTGACCATTATTTGTTCTATTTTTGATTTCTAACCTAGATTTTAAAATTTGTACATGATCAAGGGGTTGTTACTATAAATCTCTATAATATCTCATCTTTGTTGATAATTATGTCATCATTGTTAAGTAGAGGGAGAGTGTCCTGATTCTCAATGTGTATATCATCTTGCTCTTGATTGTATTGTTCATCTTCATATGCATTATCATTGAAATCCACATAATTAGGGTGTGAAGCATGCATAGCTAGAGTTATGATAGGTCTCTTATCCATGTTATAGGCTTAGATAGCAGGAATTTGAATATGCTCTATAGGATTACCACCTAATCTAACACTTCTTCTTAATGGAAGGGAGATAGCTTTCTCAGATGATATATAGTAAACAAATTGGAATACAACTACTAAAACATAATATATGAAATCTAAAAAATTTAAAGTAGCTAATGAAAATAGGAAAAAAAATTATATAAATCCTAAGAGCATCTAGGGTTGGTTTTATGTGAATTATGATTGCTTTTCAAAAATTTAATTTATATTTAATTAAATGAAAACCTAATGCAAGATTGATTTAATGAGCTAGGTTATGCCAAAAAAATAGAAAAATAGTATCCCTAATTTAGTACACAAAAATATGGACAATACAAATTAGGGTTTTCAGCAATATTCAAAGTAGGTTAGGTTCACCAAATGTTTTAATCTTTTAGGGTTTTACTAGTGTAAATCCTAACTTTTATTAAAGGGATGAGTTGTCTAAATTAGTGAAATAATATGAAATAAATAACCATTGATTTGTTATATAATTTGACTTGATTTGACTTACTAAAAATAGTAATAAATATGTGTAAATAGATACCTATCTAGAAAACAATTATCATTGAAGATCTGGGTGTTGAAAACTAGATTACAGATAGGTATGAGTGTCATCAACAGGATCCCTGAGTCAGTTTCTCTCCTGGATAGTAGCACCCCACTTGGATAATAGTGGCATGTGGCTCTAGTGTCTTGAAAATGGCACAAGTGTCCTCTTTTTAGGATTATTCCTAAATTTTGTGTGCACCTGTGCCTATGTTTATGGGTTTTGTTCCTGCATGCACAAAATCTAGAACTCTATATTGTGTCTATAACAACTGATTTAAGTTTTAACCCTAATCTTCCTTACAAGTATGGCATGTGTTAAAAATTATGTATTCATTAGTAGGATAGGTTGGACATCCTCAACACCCCACTATGAAGAGAGTTGCCTACATACCAAAACTTTGAAAAGGGATCAAGCCCAATGTAATTTTCCACCTAGTTCTTGGTGCAAGTGCAAGTGAATGCTAGAATAATAGTGGTCTTGAATTCCTTGAGTGTTCTTAAGATTGTAAATCTTGAAATTTGGGCTTAGGACAAATGTAGATGGTAGTATGCAAAATTAGGGTAGAGTATGGATTAATAACCTTGATTTTGATCAACTTGTTTCTTGTTTGAATAAGATTTTTGTACATATTTTCCATCCAGTGGATATAAGTCTAAGAGTCTTATATTTATAGTGTTTAGTATGTTGTGCAAATAATAAAATGTTCTTAGACTAACCTTAAGAGGGTTACACATTTTAAAATATATTTGTTTGGGAGAGTTAGGACAAGAGACACTAGTGCCATGTTGGGGACACCAATGTTGTGTGGCTCTAGTGTCCTTAATGTGGTGCTAGTGTCCAATTGGCAGGATGTTGGGCATGAAGGGCCAAGATTTAGGAATTTAGGTTTGAGACTGTGTTTAAGTTACTGGGGACATTTATGGTCAACATAATGGTTAAAAGAGTGTGATAAAGGCTCTAGTGTAGGTCTAGGGCTAAGCAAGGAACAGGTCATCTAGTGCAACACTCTTAGCATCTAAATACCACTTTTAGGTAATTATAAAAACCTATATTGCTTATGGAGAAAGATAGAAAGAGCTCACCCTTTCTTATAGCAAAGGGAGACATGTTCAATAAGTAACTTCAAAGCTACCAACAATAGGGTCTATAGGATATGAATTACTTTAGACAACATCGTGTTAACTAGATGGGATTAAGATTTAGCATGCTCATTTTGTGGTCTTCTATTCCTCCCTAGACATGCATTGTGATAGTAGTTGAGTAAGAAGAAATAAGTGGGAGAATTTGATACATGATATAGTTTATTTACCACAGGCCCCAATTGGAGATGATATATCATGTGACATGAGAATTACTTGTGCTTATTTCATGTCCCAATTTAGGTATCCTTGAACTTATTATGATTTCACACTGGTCCTACAAAGGTTTAAGTTCAGGGGTGTGATGAAGTGTAGAAATGGTCATCATCTTACCATTTATTTTGATTCATAATGTTATTTTATTATGATATTTATACCTATTCAAACTAATGCTTGGAAAATATGCACATAAATTACAAATAGTATACATATACAATGTTAATCTTGGTTTAATAAATTATGCCTAGATTTACTAATGTGATTTAAAGGTTTTAATGCTGTAATTTTTTAAATGAAGAAGTAGTATGTCAATTTTATGTACCATTATAGGTAGCCACTGTGGTGGAACCACCTGTATCCACTCATTGGGTCAGCTAGTAGTAACGATTATGGGCAATTTTTTGCCCATGCACAAGTTGTTAAGAATTTTGTCAACTCTAACCACTCCAAGCATATTTCATGAACAAAATGAATCATGTGCTAGGTTAGGTAAATTCTTTGGAGTTCCATCATGTTTTTATTGGATCTATTGATTGATTGTTTATATAAATGTGATTCCTCTTACCCTGCTCCTCCCTATGATTTTACGTCAACTTTTCATGCTTACCACATGGAAACCAAGAGACCTTTTTGATCAAAAATAACCCTTTGGAGAGAGTTTGACATTCATGCATTACTTTGATCCCATCTAGGCCTTCCCACACCCTACATGGCCCTTTTAGGGACTTATTTGGACCTTGAGGGCACATTGGTGGATTAGGTCACCTATTTACCAGTTGGGCCACGACCTAGGTCACAACTTACCTAGAACTACCCTTTTTCAACCCATTCCATTGCACAATGACTAGAAACGATCATTTTTTCCTTTTCTCACCCATTTATAACCCTATATTAGGTCCAAACATGCCTCTTAATCTAAATTCTAGATATTCTTCCTGGTCTTCTTGGTTTGATAGCTCTTCATCTCTCTTGAGATTCACTCCTTGATCTTCTTGAAATCTTGATAGCTCTTCATCTCTCTTGAAATCTTATTAATCTCTTGAAAACTATTCATCTCTCTTGAGAACCTCTACTACACATTTTATGGTTCTTCAACTCTCTTAAACCTTCCTCCATGTAAATTCATAGATTCACTAGTTGTTCAACTTGGATTGACTCACTTGTTACTCAATTTTTCTTGCTCTCATTGTATTAGCTAATGTGTCACATCAGTTATCCTTACACCTAATTTATGCACTTGATTTGGCCCTCACATCTCTTTCTTGTTTCTACCTCACACTCTCTCTTGGATAGGTAGCATTGGATTGGTTATAGATCTACACTATAGCTTAATCTTCATCTAATCAAGATCAAACTTGGACTCTTGGTTGCTGGTTTTCTTTCATGTTTGATTGAGCATAATCTAAAATTACTTTGATTACAAAGTGACATCATTCATTTATATAGTTTTAGTGTTATTGCTAGGGTTAGGTATTAACTGTTAGAGTTATCTCTATTTTGAACAAGCACTTAGTATAAGTTCTAAAAAGTTAATGCATTTCCCTTTGATTTCTTTTGAAAACATATTTCATTCCCTAGGGTTGCACATTTTTGAAGTATTATTTCTTCTTGATATTGTTTATTTGTTAGATAACTTTATTTTATTTTTTAAATGCATTGTATATTTCCTTTAGTTATTTGTATTTTTGTGGTTAGACCAGTTAGAGATACTTGTTTTTCTATGAGCTTGATTATGCTAGCCCTAACTTGGTTCTATAAGTCTATCTTTGGTCTAGTGCAAGCTGACAAACAAGACAAATACCATAGACCTTTAGTGGCTTACTATGTTCTTCATCCCAATAGTTGTTTGTTTATTCCCCCCATACCAAACCCTAGTGGATTGTTTATATTCTTGGAGCTACATTATGACATGCTCGATGGGACCTTTTATAAGGTTTCATTCTAGTTTTAATCTATTTAGATATCCCCTTATGCATTTCCCACTACCAGCCACAAGGATTTCTTTTCAGCTGTGTTGTGGATCACTCTGAGGTTATTTGATCTTGTTTTGGTTTTACATCCTCCTACCCATTAGTTCTCTGACAATTTTCCTCTTATGTTGCCTTCCTAGTTATTATTGTTTCACTATGTTTATGACCAACCTCCCACCTCTAGGATGTTATTCTCTCTACATTCATGAGAAATCCCCTGATCTCACTCTTGATAAAAGTAATATTATAATTAAATGACATAAAGCCTCTAGGATTTAAGAGGTATCCATTACCTAACCTAGTGACCATGACCCTATCATGTTCCCAACAAAATGGGATTGGCAAGTGTATAAATAATGACATTAGTCCCCTTTTCAGCAGTTCAAGCTTTTACCTTCTAAATATGCCTCCCTGCATCTTCATACTACTTTTCATTCATTTGAAAGAGGTGAAGATGACCCCCTTTCATATTTGATGCCTAAAGAGTTACATGTGATCATTGAGGATTATCGAAGATATCCTCACATAAATGTATAGTACTACTCTTCTCATAGGAGAAAATTCCATCACCCATTCCCATTTGAGTGCCTTAGTTAGTTCTTTTGTGAGTTCCTCACCTCCTTCCCAATAAGAAACTCTACAGCAAGAACCCCTTATCATCCCCATTGAGAGACAAAGACATTCAAACGTGTTGTACCCAAAATTTCAATTCATGAGATTTTGAAAATTTTGGCTCCCACTTGAAGAAACCATAAGTTTGGGACTAGACCAGTTGGGCCTCATAAGCATAACAAGTCTTATACATGTTTCACTTGGAGAAATTTCATTTTGGAGAAACCTAAAAAATCAAGTATCATTCCCACCTCAAGCGTGTAACACGTGAAATTATTTCATTTTGACATATATTTCACATTTGCTCTTCATTTTGGTTCTTATTTTATGTGTTGGATATATATTGTCTAGGGGATCATCTTTCTTTAGACATTAGAGTTACAAAGTGTATATTTTTTTTCACACTGGAGATCTGTAACATTAGAGCCAACAGGGATGAAGGACCAATTAGGTGTCAATTCTCCATTTTGGCATATATTTCACATTTGATCTTCATTTTAGTTATTATTTGATGTGTTAGATAAATATTTTATATGGGATCATCTATGCTTCAAACCTCAGAGTGACAAAACTCATATATTTTTCACATCGAAGATTCAGACTTCAAATCCAATAGGGACGAAGGGCCAATTACATGTCAATTATCTATTTTGGCATATATTTCACATTCAAACTCAATTTTAGTTATCATTTGATGTGTCAGATAGATATTGTCCTAAGGATCATCTTTACTTCAGCTATTAAGTCCCAAAGTGCATACATTTTTCACACTAGAGATCCAGAACTTCAGAGCCAACAAGGACAAAGGGCCAATCAAGTGTCAATTATTCATTTTGGAATATATTTCACATCCAAACTCCATTTTGTTTATCATTTGATGCATTGGATATATATTTTCAAGGGGATCATATTTGATTCAAACATTAGAGTTACAAAGTGTATAAATTTTTCACACCGGAGATATGTAACTTCAAAGCCAGTAGGGATGAACCTCTTGCATGCACCTCTTCTCAATCTCAAGGCTAGACTTCATTGTAGCCCTATTTTTGGCTAAATCTTCTTGTCTAAAATGCACTAATGGGTTTTTTGACCAACTCAAACCACTTTAAGATACCCATTACTCCATTTTAATTCCATAACCTAACTCTAAAAGCAAATCACTAAACTCATTCACTCTCTTTGCCAATTAGGCCTCTTTAGGCTTTTTTAAGCCTAAATGCTTGATACAAACCCCAATACCATACTATATGAGCTAGTTATAGTCTAAAACCTCATTATTATTAAATAACACTTCCATCAACAGTATATCCTGAAGTTTCAACTCATTAGAGGGTGGGAACGCTAGATAAGCCAATTTCACTCCAAACCCTAGGTCATGAACATGTATAAGCCTGTAACTTGGTCGAGAGAAAAAAAAATGATCCAAAGTAAATATATAACCATATTAATCACTTATAAATAATATATGAGGTATGTCTTAACAAATTTCACTTTTTCCAATACTTATTTGGTCTTAAGCAATTAATAAAAGTCTAAAACTTACAATTTTCTAGAATTATGTATGTATCAAGGGGTTGGGTGGAGGTTTTATCTAACCCTATAACTTCATAAGGACATCTAATAATACTCAATGATTAGTATTAATAAATAATGGTTTATATGCTAAATTTTTTATTTCAATAAGCTCAAAGATGAATCCATAATCATCACTTTCTCGACCTTTAAGACTGTATATACACATAATTTAGACTGTGTGAAAGTTATATTTAAATCTTGATTCTTATGAAGGGACTTATGAGTATTCAAGTGAATCCCAAACCTAAACCAAGATTATATACTCTTATAGATACCCTTTACAATCTCATTCAAATCTCACCAATCCTATTAATATTTGATTAGTCCTACTCTTGGATTGAACAACATAGACCTATTATCTTTAGATGATTGTACTGCAAGTATTATCTAGTTATCTGAGCAAGGATATTGATAAATCCATAAGAACACACATCAACACAAGATATCAACACATATATTTAAATAAAATTAGTGACATTCAACCATATCTCATTAATACCTTTCTTTATTCTATTCATCCATCATATACATTGTTATGTACAAAACATTAATAAAGGTAGACATGGTCTCATGAACTTTGAATATTTTATTATTATTTATTTATACTCCTTACCTCTACCTCCTCAATATTCTACTCTTATCTATCCACTCTTTCTCACTTACACACATAAAATAATTTATATTCCTCCAAAACTGGCAAAACTAATTCCTTGCATCTTGCCATTCTACGTAGAGGTGGTAATTATCACATCTTTATTGGATAATGTGGCTTATGACCACTACATGCACATTAAGACACCTCACACCACCTTCATAGGATCAATCTATGACCTTACATTTTCCCATCATTACATTTCATGAAACTTACACAAATCTCCCTAAACTCACTTTCATAATTCAAATATTCGAATTGCCCATTTTGGTAGGAAAATGTCAAAGGATATTGTAGACACCAAAAATCTGTACACAATGGTTCTAAATTTCATAACTCCCTTGGACCACCTCAGGACCCCCTTGGGCCCAACATTGGCCTCTCGATCATAAACCAAACCTTACCCACCTAACTCTAGTTAGCTTGACCTAGTGGATAAACCCACCTTTTAACCCAACTTGACCTTGACCCTCAATCATCGATGGTCACCCTAACTATTGACAATCACCCTAACCATCGATGATCAGGTTCCACCATCTAAACCACTAACTACCACTTCAACTCTACCTTACTTTTTTATAATTAAATTATCTAATTTATGTGAAAGATCATGCATGTTGAAGTTAAAATTAGATAGCAAGTTAGACCTCTTGTTAACATCTTGTTGCACCTCTCCTTCCTTCCTATAAAGAGATAGGAGAGGGTGAAAAGGGATCCACAACTATCAAGAGATTTTGTATCCAAAGTTTCTTTTACAGGTGTTCTTCTAGTGATCATGACAGAGAGATGAAGTGTTGTCATCCATTAGCCAACAACCAAGGTTCGTTACTCTACCATAATTGCTCCAGGCTCCACCACCCCAATCATTCATCTGATCAACCACCAACAAGCTAAGTATCTATTTTTAATTATTCAATTACTTTGTTTATATTTTGCACTCAACCCATCCTAAGCCAATCTCTCAGAATCTCATTTTATAACCCTATCTAAATAGCCTTTTATTACCCAGACCCAACTCACAGTAACCACCGATGGTCACTCTGACTACTGATGGTCTATCCCAATGGCCGATGGTTACCCCAACCACTGATGGTCACCTCAACCACAGAAGGTCACTGTGCCACAAAATAATAGCAAGTTATTTTCACCCACTTACCCTCAGCCAAATCCAATTTTATTTTCCTCGACCTAATCATAGAACCATGCCCTATTTTATGAACCACACTCAACCTATTTAGCTATAGTATTGACCCACTTATTGTTATAATTAGTCAACTTCATCAATTTCTTTATCAAGAATTTCTTGTACTTAATTTTAGTATCTTCTATGATTTATGCAAGTACTTTATCTTTCAATTTATAAACTTAATTATTTAAAAAGCATGGATTGATAGCCTCCTAAGGAGCTCTTGCTTCCCAGATCTAGCTAGCGCTAGGCAATCCACCCAATTATCTATCTAACCAACCATTTGCTCCATTGCATTTTTATCTACAAGTTATTCCTCCCATGCCAAATAAGAGCTCTCTATAATAATTTGATTCAACACGCACACAACCAAACAAGTTTTTATACCATACCCATACCTAGTTTCTTTATTCTTCCTTTATTAGAATATAAGTTGAAATTCTTTGAAACAATCTAGCACACCCCGTGGGACCCTTGAGTCTCTACTTGGGTTTCTTTTGTTTGCATCTACATGCTCTTCTCCCTATTTTTTTTCTCATAAACAAAATTAATTTTTTTGGGGGGTTTAAAAGCAATTGCATACATTGGTTGCTTGCAAGTTTAGATCACTTAGTTAAATTAAAGCAAAGTAATTTGATCATAGCATCACTTGTATCACACACACAAACCAAACTACCTACATCAATCAAATATCAAAACAAATTGACATAAGGCCCAACTAGGATTTCATCACCTAGTAGTCACCTTGCCCTTTCCTGATGATCCTACTTAGAGGTCATTACCAAGGGGAGAACCAACTCAGCTCTCTGGTTGAGTATAAACTCTAGAAATTGGTATATATTGGCTAAGCACTTGACACCCTTATCACTATGGTGTCTAAAGTGAGGGGGTAGGTCCCAATACCAAGCCAAATATTAATTTCTAATATAGATCCTTTTTGAGAGCCTGAACAACCTAAAACCATCCATAGATTATTTTTTTGGTACCTGTTGTATCAACCCAAGAGGAGTCACACAAAGCATAAGCCCAAAGAGAGACTAAAAAAACTTTAGGACTTTATGTACTTTTTCATGTGTGTTTGATTTCCTTGATCATTTCTTGTCTTCTCTCTATTTGAGTGGTGAGATTGTTTTTGTATTCTCTCTCCCTTATCTTACAAGGTTCTAACTCACCAGCAACAAAAGAACCTAGTAGAACAGAACCCATCACTAAACCATCAACCTCTTCTACCTCCTCATCTATGGAGTACATCTTTAAACCAAAAAACTCTACTCATACTTTGATAAGTCCTTTCCCTCGGGTAGTTTTCCAAGGAGAAATAAACTTTGCCACCTTCTTAGATAGCAATTATGTGGCTTTTCAACATTATCTCAACACCATGCCTCGCCATACCCTTGCTTCATTTCCACCTATGGACCCACCTTATGGCATGCCTTCTCACCTTATGGGGAACACTTCTATTGCCATAGTCACCACCCAACCATTGACTACCCAAGCATATTCATCTACCAATAATCCATTAGATACTAATGTGGAAAACTAACCTACCCAACCTACCAACACACTTACACCTTCCACTCCCACCAAAAAATCATCTACCCTAGGAACAACCCAACCATTAACCACTTATACTTCACTCACCATGGGAGTACCTACTACTAGCATTACTAACCTTCCTTTGGCTACCCCTAATTCATTAGTTACTACTCCACTTCAAAATCTTGTGGTGTCTATACTTTCTACCTTACCACCAATTAGTACACAGGTCACCACCTTTCATTTGGTTATAAACCCAACCATAAATCCTACCCAACCCACCTTAACCTCTCAACAGGTGCCCATTACACCCAAGTTGGGTTACATCCCCAACCCACAAGGGCATGTACCTCTACCCACTAACCGACTGCCTACATCCACCTACCCCTACATGGCATCCACCCAACCACCTGTGTCCACATATCAATATGTGGTAGCTCCTCAACCTCTTACCAATTATCAATATGTCACCCAACCACAACGACAATATGCACCTTACGACCTTTCAAGTGTACAACCCCAAACAAATATAATGAAAATGCTAATGGATAAAATTACCACTCTAAAGTCATCCATTTTTGGGACTCACAACATTTTATCTTATGACCAGATCTACAATGAGCCCATTCACCCATTTGTCCGTATCAGATCATATCCTCCTTAGTGGGAACTCCCCAAGTTATCTAAATTTCAAAGTAATGAGGATCCCCAAAAACACCTTAGGGCATTTAGGCATTCAGGTTATTTGATTTCCTACGATGATTCTCTCCTTATTCATACCTTCCTCATGTCCCTGTCTAGTCCAACACTAGATTGGTACATTGCCATAACAAAATACTTCACCTACCTAGCCCAAACTTTCTTGAATCACTTTTCAATAAACATCTCCAAGAAAGTTTCCATCACTGACCTTTATTCTACTTGGCCATTTCATGATGAATCTATTGAAGATTTTGTAGCTCATTGGAGAAGCCTAATCAATCAACTTTCTTTCTCCCTACCCTAACATGAGCTAATAGAATTTTTTTTCTCGAGCATGTGCCAAGCACATCTCTTCCACATTGCATTTTTAGAGCTTCAAAACCTTTGACAAAGCTTTTTTCATGGCACATAATCTAGAAAATAGAGCCATCTATGAAGGAAAGTTAAAATTGAAAAACAAAAACTCTACCTTCAAATCTAATGAGGCCTCTTCCTATAAACTAAGTAACCAAACCAACACCAATGCCAAAACTAATGGAACTGTGAATGTGGTTGTCCTTAAGACCTCTCCTCCACCATTTGTCAATCAACCAAATTCTTATAACTCCTCGAATCAAAATATGAGGAACCAAAACTAAAACAATCATAAATAATTTACTTCACTTGGGGAGTCTTACGCTTCGGTCTTGGAGAAGTTGTTAAAAGATAATATCATACAGCTTCCTCCCATCAAACCTCCTCAACAATTTGATTTTTCTCATCCTACACCTAGTTGGTACAATGAGAATGACCTATGTGCTTTCCATCAAGTAGTTGGGCATGATGTTAGTAGGTGTAATACCTTCAAAAACATTGTCTACACCCTCATTAACAAGGGGGAATTTGTGTTGGACAACCCCAACACACCTCTGAACCAAGCCCTTGACATTTTTAGACAACCTTTTCCCAATCAAGCAGCTACCAAAAATGAGAGAAACAAAGTTGAGTCTTCTCATGTTGCCCATATCATCAATATGGTTCTTGACACGATCATTGTTGAAGAACCTACCACCCAATCTACCTATTCTTTGCCCTCTCCACTTATTGAGATAGTGGAACTACATTCTCTTCCTTTGGAGACCCAAAACATGGAAGTAACTTTTTCACCTTCTCCACTCATTGAGGCAATACAGTCATCAACCCCTCCTTCAAATGCCACACTAGAGCAAGCAACCATCACCACTTTACCTCCTCCCTCAACTACTAAACAATTCACCTTCCTTTGAAAATCATTCCCAAGGAATAAACCATCATATCTACACCTCCCACAAAGGAACCACCCACACAAACCTTACATCTTTTAATTGAGGAGAAGGACAAAGTCAGTATTCCCCTTTCTTAACCTATGGGTTTATCTTTTGAGTCCACTGCCTAGGGAATAAGACCAGTCTATAAATCATTCTCTAGACTAGTTCAGAGATTGGAATTTGTTTTCAAACCTGACATGGATTGAGCTACCTTTTGAAAATAATTGGGACTCCCATACATCACCAAATAAGAACCTCCAACCACATCTTTGACAAACCAACCTACCACTTCTATTATCCAACCCACTATCATATCAATCAAACCAATAAAAACCCCTACCAACCCTATCATCTCTCAACCATCCAAAGTAAACAAATCCTAAATAACCAAATCACCCTCTATCACTTCAACAAACCAACTAAAAACCTTGACATATTCCCCACATAGAGCCTTGACCATCCATCCTTGAAACTAGAGCTAACCTCACCAGACCTACCAACCAAACACCAAACCAAATCAACCAAGGAGGTAAAACCACCAAAAGGCCAGATTTCTACCTCCCTCAACCTTGCCCTCTATTTTAGGGCCTCATCCCTCTACATTGATTAGGAAGCCAATTATCTCAACCAAAACCAAACCACCACTTTTGGTTATGCCATCACTCTTGCTTTCTAACACACCCATCTTCACCGAGCCATCAATAACCAACCTAGCTACCTTGACATCTTCTACCTCCAACTTATCAACTTCCTTACCTAAACTAAAATCATTGATTAAGAACACCATTGTACCCAAGACCTCTACTACCAATCATGTTTCCAAAATGAATTCCATCTCACCAACCAAGGCCAAAACCTCTAAACCCTCACCACCTTTAGTTGAGTCTTACTCAACTATTTTCTAGAGGCTACTAAAAGCTTATTACTTGACCTTACCTCCTATTAGACCATTTGACCCTCTTGGTTCAAAACTAGTTTGGTATAATGACTGCCAAGTATGCTCCTATCATAGGACACCTAGGCATGATACAGAGAATTGTAAAGCTCTACAAACCATAATCCATCAGCTCTATGATGAGGATGATCTATTATCGGATGAACCTCCCATGAGCCCTCTACCAATCCAATAAACAAAAACCAATACCCAATACCTACCTATTCCCCCACTATCACCTCAAAGTGATAGGGAACCAAACCACCCTCCTACCCCAACTCTTTCCTCTACCCATACTATCCATGTGGTCACATGATCACACACTCAACAAAAGGATAAGGGGAAGGTGAAAGTGTCCATCTTATCAACATACCCATCTTCCACCTCCCAACCATATCAAATTCAATCATATTCACCATTAGCCAAACATAAGGTATCTATCTTAGGTACCTCTCAATCTAACCCCTTTAAATCAATCAAAAGAGTGGTTCTAAAATAACTTCACTAGACCCTGGCAAAGATGAGCCTATACAAATTGATTTCTACCTCTGCTCATTATCGCCAAGCAATGATAGAGGCTCACCAAACTTAAGACCCTCAACCTCTGGTAGCCTTTGTTAGCACTCTCCAAATTTTTAGCCTTGTCACCTTTAAGGATCAGAAATACCTTCTATCCACCCTGATGACCCATATCCCGCTCTTTTCACCATTGCCTACATCAACCAAACCTACATCAAATGGGTTATGATTGATGGGAGAGATAGTATTAATATCATCTCCTCTCAAGCCTATGACCAACTTAAACTACCAAACAATGTCATGTTCTAAACCTTGGTCATCCTCTAATCCTTCAACAACACCATGGCCACTACTCTAGGAACTATTATCCTTCACAATTGCTTAGGACCTTGCACACTCCCAAAGTTCTTCTATGTAGTGGAAGGCAAATTCTAGTATAATGTTTTATCCAGATGACCTTAGATACACTCCATGGGTTGTGTACCCTCTACCCTTCATCATTACATCACATTCAAGCACAAATGTTAGGTTATCACTATACAATCTAATCCATGTCCCTTTTCGTCATGCATCATGACTTATTAACGTAATGATGTCCTCCTACTCCATCTCGCACACCCTCATTAGCCAAAGACAACCCCTCAACCACAAAAGATGAAGCTATATCTTCTTCAAACAATGAAGCATTTACTAGCTCATCAATCCCCTCAGATCAAATCCTCACCACAGACCACTTAAAATCAACATTCCAACGTCTTTCACTTGTGAAATATTACCTCTTAACCCTTGATGCCTTCCCTACTCCCCATGAGTAAGGGAAACTTAACAACCAACCTAGGTATGACCCCTATATCAAAGCCATTATTCCCCTTGGACCCTAAAACTATCAAACCCATTTCATTTATGGGGGACTTGATAAACACCTTGGCACTTCTGCCACCTTTTTTTCACCTCAACCATTCACCTCCAGCTTCTCCTATCTAGACAAACCAAAATTTGCTAAGACATACCTCTACCAGTTCACCTAGAAGGGATTTGGCCTAGGTCAGTATGAACATGGTTCATATGAATTGTTTCTAATAAAAACCCAAAAACCTCACAAAAAACATGACCTCAATTTCACACCACCTTAATACAAAATAAACCTACCTCTTATTATCATCATTAACGAGGATATCCCATCCTCATTGTCTACTCCAACATTGATAGTTGAGGATTCTGATATCATCCCCCTTAACTTTTTTTCATCAACATAATCAACCTAAACCCCTGACTTAACAAAAGGATGGGGTCATCATAACCATCCCTATGACCCATCCTGAGATGATAGGAGATGAATTTCCTATCATTAATATCATTCATTGTTAGGATGATGATTATATTCTCACCTACCTTGGTGCACCAGATACTTCCATCCATAAATCTCTTCCTCTTGAGACTTTGACCATTATGAATGAATCCACCATGGATATCAACTTGGGCACTTCAGACAACCCCCACATTGTCAAAATTGGCCAATCATTGAATTTTTAGTAATTTTAGGACTTCCCATACTTCCTATAAGACCACAGCATAGCATTTGCTTGGTCTTATAATGACATGCCAAGAATCAACCCCTCCATCGCTACCTATAACATAGTCACCAACCATGATGCTAATCTCATTAGGCAAAAAATTTGGTGAATGCACCCTCACATAGCTCTTCTCATCAAAGAAGAGCTTCAACATCTGCTATTCGTCAATTTAATTTAACCCATTCACTATCCCCAATGGGTCTCAAATGTCGTGCCCATCAACAAAGCCATAGGGGGACTATGCATTTGTGTGGACTTTCATGACCTCAACCCTGTTTATCCAAAAAATGACTTTCCTCTACCAAGCATTGATCAACTAGTTGATCTTGAAGTTAGCCTTGAGATGTTATCTCTAATGGATAGATTCTCAGGCTATAATCAAATCCTAATCACCCCTGAAGATCAACACAAAACTACCTTCATCACCCTATGGGGGACATTCTCCTACAGGGTCTTGCCTTTTGGCTTGAAGAATGTTGGTGCAACTTACCAATGTGTTATGACTTACATCTTCCATGACCTTATCCAAAAAATCATCAAAGACTATGTTGATGACCCTCTTGGGAAATCCAAATATTGCAAGGATCATTTGGCCATTCTCAATATTATCTTTGAGTGACTAATCAATTATCATGTCCACTTTAACCCCAAGAAATGCATTTTTGGGGTCTTGTAAAAAAAACTCCTTAACTTTATTGTTTCCCTTTACAGAATCGAAGTCAATCCCACCAAAATCAAAGTAATCCTCAACATGCTTCCTCTAATCAACCTCAAACAACCTCATAGTTTGTAGGGGAAGCTCTAATCCATTCATCGCTTTATCTCCTAGATCTTAAACTCATGCCAACCCTTCCATTACCTTCTAAATAAGGATGTGTCCTTTAAATGGAATGATGACTATCAAAAGGCCTTTAATTCAGTTAAAAAGTACCTTTTGTCCCCACATGTCCTCACCCCTCCCAAGGATGATCAACTCTTCTACATTTATATATTTACCACAAACCACTCCTTAGGGGCCATGCATACTCATTGGGATGAACAACACAAAGAGCAAGCCATCTACTACATCAATTACATGCTTGTAAAGTATGAGACTCGATACACCCATACCAAGAAACTTTGCTTAGCTATAGTCTTCATGGTCACCAAACTTTACCACTACCTTCTTAAACACATAACCTTTGTCATAACAAATACCGACCCACTCAAGTATATGCACTCCAAGCCATTCCAAAACCGATGTTTGGCCAAGTGACTCATGATTTTAGCTAAGTTTGACCTTCAGTTTCTTTAGTAGAACTCAGTTAAAGGGCAAGTCATTATCGACCAATTGGCTAACACACCATTAGCAAATAATCAACCTCCTTCTCTTGAGTTTCCTGATGAGTCCATCGTGACCCTCTCTCAGGGAGACTTCACCTATCAAGTGACCATTTTCTTTGATGGATCAAAGTGTCAATGTGGTGGGGAGCTGGCATTATCCTTACTCCCCTTCATGGTGAACCTCTTCAAAGACTATGTTGATGATCTTCTTTAGAAATCCAAATATCGTAAGGATCATTTGGTCATTCTCAAGATTATCTTTAAGTGACTCATCCATTACCATTTCTACCTTAACCCCAAGAAATGCATTTTTGGAGTCTTGTCAGGAAAGCCCCTTGCCTTTATCATTTTCCTTCGAGGTATTGAAGTTGATCCCACCAAAATCAAATCAATCCTCGACATGCTTCCTCCAATCAACCTCAAACAACTCCACCTATCCTCACCCCTCCCAAGGATGATCAACCCTTCTACCTTTATATCTCCTCCTCTAAACACTCCTTAGGGGCCATACTCACTCATCAGGATGAACAACACAAAGATCAAGCCATTTACTACATCAATTGCATGCTTGTAGAGTATGAGACTTAATACACCCATACTAAGAAACTTTGCTTAACTTTAGTCTTCATGGTGACCAAACTTTGTGACTACCTTCTTAAGCACAAAACCTATGTGATAATAAATACCAACCCCCTCAAGTATATGCACTCCAAGCCATACCAAAGCCAACATATGGCCAAGTGGCTCATGCTTTTAGCTGAGCTTGACCTTGAGTTTCTTTAGTAGAGGTCAATTAAAGGGTAAATTATTGCCAACCAACTGGTCAATTCACTATTAGCAGACAATCAAGCTCCTCTTCTTGAATTTCTTGATGATTCCATCATGACCCTCTCTCAGGCAAACTTCACCTATCGAGTGACCATGTTTTTTGATAGATCAAAGTGTCAATGTGGTGGGGGAGCCATTATTATCCTTATTCCCCTTCATGCTAAACCTCTTCCTTTATCCTTCAAGCTAGATCTTGAATGTACTAATAACATGGCTAAATATGAAGCCCTAGTCATAGGCCTTCAAACTACAATAGCCTTGGGAGTCAAAATGATCAACATCTTTGGTGACTCTCAACTAGTGGTCAATCAAATCAATGGCTTTTACTAGTGTAAGAATGATGTTTTACAACAATACAAACAACTAGTTGACAAACTCTTAACATTATTTGAACATTATCATATCCAAACCAATCCATGATCTATGAACAAGTTTGTTGACACCATAGCTTCCCTCACCTCTCAGATCCTATTTGCACCCTTTGACTCTAAGCTATATGTCATTATCCATAGACTTACCCAACCCTCATACGTCAAACTAGATTCACCCACCATCTTTAATGTGAAGGAGCCCCAACTTGATCTTTGGTATCATCAAACCTTCGACTATCTTAACCTTGTTATTATTCCTTCGGATCTACCTAGGAATGCTCAAAGAGCATTTATCTAGAGTACCTCACATTATACCATTATGGGGGAAATAATTTATAAACATGGCTTTGATGTTCTCCTCTTCTATTATATAATCAATCGTGAAGCCTCTCATGCTATCAAAGAAATGCATGATGAGATCTATGGGGGACACTTTAGTAGCCTCACCATGGCTAAATGCATTCTTCACCCTGGCTATTACTAGCCTACCCTTGACCAAGATTGTTGTGATTATGTGAAAAAGTTTGTTAAGTGTCAACAACATGTTAATCTACATCACGCACCTAGCCATAGTCTTTGTGTATCCATAGATTTCTAGCCCTTCTCACAATGGGGTCTGAACCTTATTGGTGAAATTAACCCCCATTATTCACAGTGACACCATTCTATCATCATTGTGACTAAATATTTTACCAAATGGGTAGAGGATATTCCTCTTGTCTCAACCAAAGCTAAAAATATTGTCAACTTCATCAATCACCACATCATCTGACATTTCAGTATTCCTCACAAAATCATCACCGACAATGGCAAATCTTTTAAAAACAAACAAGTCCAAAATGTCTTTGTGATGCATTCAACATCAAGTTAAGTTTCTATTCACCCTATTGTCCACAAGCTAATGGATAGGTCGAGGCCTCTAATAAAACTCTTAATAACATGCTAACTAAAATGGTCAATGCATCTGGTCAGGATTAGCATTTGCACATCCCCTTCACCTTATGGGCATATTGTACTAGCATTTGAACCCCTATGGGTGCTACCCCTTTCGCTCTAGTTTTTGAAGTGAAGACCATCTTACCTCTTCCTTCACGCTACATATCCCTACAGGATATCATTTTTGAAGATGATTATCATCAACACCATTTACCCTAACTTGAGTTACTTGATGAACGTCGTTTAGCCGCCATTACCTATCTACATGTATATCAAGATCAAATCAAACAAGATTATAAAAAACACCTTAAATTATAATAATTTAATATTAGAGACCTCATCCTAAATGAAATTCAACATGTCACCAATATGGAGAAAATCAAGTGAGGCAAATTCACTTTCAATTGGCTTTGACCTTATATCATAACACACAAGTATGGATTAGGAGCTTACCAGTTTTCCTCTCTTGAGGGAAACCTAGAACTTGATCCCCTCAATGCTTGACATCTATGTCTTTTCTATTGTTTAAAAAGATCAAATTCACCTTTTGTCTAACTTAAGCTCATCCCTTGTTTTTAAAACACATTTGTCTCCTTATTTTAGGGGGAAACTGATTAAAACTAAATCATGTGATTATCCATCATAATCATAGCCTAATCTTGAACAATGGGTACTATGGCTCTACCCATGGCATGATTCTCATGGTACTTTCCACCCATTTTATAGGATGGGTTCCCATGATCATAATAACGTAAACCTCTTTACACATAATCAATCTTCTTGTGCTTTTAGTTTTGCTTTAATAAAGGTCAACCTTTAAGCCTATATAAGCAAGTCTATGTCAAGCAAAAAAAATCAAATCAAATTCATAACCAAAAACAATCATGGGTCATTCCTAGCATTCGCAGACTACTCCCTCGAAGGATAGCTGCTAGAAACATATCAAAATTGTTTAAAATAAGGTAGACTACTAACTTGAAGGGTAGTTATCAAAGGCATTAAGCAAATCACATAAACTCAGACCACTCCCTTGAAGGATGGTTGGGTAAAGCATTTGGAAAAATATAGTAATTTATTAGAAACTTCCTACATCAATCAACTTCCCCAACCCTCCCAATCAATAACATAATCATCAAAAGACACATTATCAAGCATCAGTAAAAGCAAAAGAAATTTGAAAGTCACATACGGTTCTCATAAGCAAGATAATTTTGAAAGCTACAATCGACTCTCATGAGTAGGCTTCTTGCATCGATTAGTATACACCTTACATGATATAGACTTGTTTATACTGACTCTTTGATAACCTCCAGAAGAGGCATGTTAGTCATGTAAGAAGGTTTAATTTTCATCCATCTCCCCTTTATGCACTATAAGCAAGATATTTTTTGGGCTCACTTGACATCATGTGAAAGACACCTTTTTAATGAACTAATGAATGCTAATCCAAAGCTTTTGAAGGGCTTATGTTCATTAAGCCAATCCAACTTTGGTGTTTGTTTTAGTCCTTACCAAAGAAGAATTATTGTACCCTCTTCTTATCCTCTCATAACTAGTCAATATATTCACTCAGATATTTTGTCTCTTGATTATCTTCTCTTTCTAACATTTGGTTTTGTTATTCAACTTACTTTATGTGTTCTACCTTAAGCAAAGTCACCATAACCATAACCACATCACATCATGTCATAATTATATCATGAACAAAAGCAAAAAACATAAATATAAACCATATCCATGAACATAATCATCTTAATAAACATTATAGTATCCATGAATAATAAAACAATAAACCACTTTCAACACATGCCTGTATCTAAATGGGGAAGCATATACTCATGAAAAATTAGCATCAACATCATCATCATATCAATGGTCATCTCAAAACGTGAAATTAGACTCATCACATCCATCAAAGGCATCATCATAAACAATAACAAACAAACCATAAATAATAAATCCATGTGATCAACATCATCACATTATCCATCCATCACACAAATAATTATCATATCGAAACATACCAACTATGACCATCATATCAACATCATCTAGATCCAAAACCAAACATCATCATCAACATAAATTAAAAGCCATCACATGCCTAGCTAGGTGAGTCCTTATCATAACCATAATCCATAAACATCAACACCATGAACAATAAACAATAAGTAAAGAGCGTGAGTCTATAATCATAAGTAACCACATAATCATCATGTATACAATAAATATACATGTATCTATCTCAAAATATACATCTCACCACATCAGCTTGCAAGTCATTATCAAAATCATATACATCAACATATGTAGTGTCTCATAATCAAAGTTATGCCTCTAGGGCACCACTACTTCATGGTGTTTGTCCTCCCAAGTCCCTGTCTATCCTCATATGGATGCAGCCCACTATCCAAGTGTCACCATGCTAGCACCACGTATCAAAATAACTCTGTACTCACCCTATCAAGGCTCATTAGGATAATGTCTCAAGACTATCACCTCATAATAATGGAGCTCCTCTATTGTGGCTATATACCATGTAATGGGGATAGTGTTTGATGGTCTTGTAGGTGTTGTAGCTCCTCCTCTAACCTGTCTCAAGGAGTCTCTCTCCTAGGTAACCAAGGCTAGTGTAGCTCTAGCCTGGTCCCTCTCACCTATAACTATAGCCACTTGACCCTATGCCACTACCAACTGACCCTATAATGCTATCATGGTAGCCTATGCCATAGCTAGTGTCACTCAAAACTGATCTCTCTCTGTAGTCACTACATATACATCTAGGGAAACTCCCTGTGCCAACACCTACTGACCACCTCTATTAGCTAGATCCACATCCATCACCTATCACCCACCATCATCACCCCCAAAATTGGCCATCACATATAGTGCCTAATACCATGTAAGGTACCCATTTACAAAACTTATATTATCTATCTTGACCCTAGCTAGAAGCTCCTCATGATCAATGAAAATCAAAACTAGATGTGGCTCTAGGAGTAGAATATCTGCATCCTCTCACCTATACCTTGGGAATGGACCTAAAATACCCTACACCAAGCCAAACTATCATCAAACCCTATCAAAAATAATGAGCTCTATCTCACCCTCTATCCTACCAAAGATCCACTTGTAGCTCTGTAAGGATAATGTATGCCTCTAATAATGTGCCCACTCTAGAAACCTAATGTATGGCCTCCAAATCACATCACCAACAACCAAGGCATCCATTACACCTCTGAACCAATCAATATCATGAACCCCTCCACTTGGTCCTAAAAGGGCAAAATCATCTCTCCACCACATGAATCCAACTCTGAACTCCATCTATGCATACCCCTCCCACAATAGCCCCATTGGCCTTAGCACTTGGATGTGCTCATAAGCCTAATAGTGTAGAACAAATCCTACATTGATGTCATACTGCTTATGAGTTCCAAAACCCCATAGCTCCCTATATATTTGGACTAGAAGCATAGGCACCAAACTAAACATTGTGCACCCTAGTAACATGTCAAACAAAACCCACAACAACATATAGGAAAACCTCCCACTACTCTAATCTAGTATGACAAAACATGAGATTGCCATCATCATCATGGTCATCATCCTCCTATCACCTCTCTCCCTCTAATTATAGCAGAGTGTAACTGAAACCCCTAGCATGCCACCTAACAAAATCATGGTTATATTTGTACAATAGCTCCATGAGCTCATCTCTCTCCTCCCTTTCAATGTGATAAATTGGCTTACCCTGAATGGGTAGCTATGTAATCCTATGAACATCCTATGATAAGATCATCATCTCACTAGTAGGTAGTAAGAAGGTGTTAGTGGTCAGACCCGTTCTCTCGATGAGGGCCACTATCATTGTTGCATATCGTAACAAGTGTTGGTCATTCAACATCATACCAAGCCCCACCTCCTTTATATGTGCCCAGTCAGTAGTAGTCATACCTAGGTGAATCTCAATGAAGATCAGAGGCACCTGATCTCATATTTGAATCTACTCCCATGCTTATAAAGTTCAATATCAACCAAGCTTAGTTGTCTATACTCTTTTTACCTACAAACTTAAACATATACCTATGGCTTACCTTCATGACCAAACATTTAACTTATCTTATTTTTACCCTAATTAATCACACTTTGCCTAAAACACTTAACCCTTACCCTTAAAACATTCACCTTAACACTTTCAAAACTATCAAACACTTTCAAATATCCAAAAAACATTTCCACCCATTTTTGACCATCGACAGTTGTGGTGATCGTCGATGGTCAGGCCACCAATGATCGATGGTCATTGACCATTGATGGTTGGGTATGACTACTGATGGTCACTGTGCATAACCATCGATAGAATACCCAAACCCTAACCTATCCAAACTCCAAAATCAACCTCAAACATCTTCACCCATACCTACCCCCACCCTACTCAAGCTACCCTACCCTCATAATCTTGACAGTTACCCATAAATTTCACCTAAACACCCATAAATCCTAAAACCTAGGTTAATAGCTACCTAAACCCAACCAAACAATCACCAAATCAACCAATTTCAAATTTAACTATCATGTTAATCTATCATTTAATATAGCCCCTACTACATTCCTCGACCATCATCGAGGAGGAATCCTAGGACCCACTACCTAACCACATCCTCATCCACCCTACATCTTGGCTAATTCAACCCTCTGACACTCTGACACACTTAATCCCATTCACCCACTCAACAAATGCCATCGGATTCTTTGCATAAATTTGCCAAGTAGCCAGACACCAAAGTCAAATTATTCAAATGAATGAAAATGACAATTGGACTCACGTTTGACTTCACCCCCTTTTAGGGTTTGAACCTAATTATCAATGGTTAGGGTGACTACCGACGGTTGACTTCAAGACCCCAAACCATCGATGGTCAGAGGTTAGTACTTTTTATTTTACCTCAAGTAACTAATTTTTAGAACACCAAATTCAGTGCCTCCTAAGAGATTACCTTCTCTGCCTACCATACCACCGACCACATCACCTCACCATTGGTCTTTTTTTTCCCACCTAGCATGTGTTTTGCAATAACCTTGCCTTAGTCCTTTTGACCACACTAACAACAATTGTCGTGTTGAATTTTTTTATGATGTTACACTACCTTATGCATACCCAACCAACCTGTGTCTTATTAGGAGCACTTCTTACCTTAGATACCCACAAAAATATAGACCTTACCTAGGAGACTTGTGTTTACGAGTATTCCCAACCACCACACCTAAATGCAGTCACATGATCCACTTATCACTTATCCTTCTAGTACCGACCTTAATTTTTTACAAACTATGGTAACCTAGTCAATGCATGATCTTGACTATCGCACTTTTGTCACATTTTGTGCACATGTTCATGCTTCAATGCCCAACCTATCACCCACCTTTTATCATAACCTTCACCACTTATCAAACTCATACCTAATTTTGTTTCACCTCATCTATTCTCAATTTGAGGGGAAACACCTCCTCCCATGCTCAGGAAAACCGAACCTTCAACCTATAATCTATTTTTATTTTTTAGTTTGTTGATTCAAACTACATAACAAAGGGGCCAAAATGTAGACACCAAAAATCCTTTCATGATGGTTTCAAATGTCACAACTTCCTTGGACCAACTTAAGACCCCCTTGATCCTAACCTTGAATTCTCAATCGTAAACCAAACCTAACCCACCTAACTCTAGTCAGCTTGACCTACTGGCTAAACCACCTTTTTACCCGACTTGACCTTGACCCTCGACTTTCGATGGTCACTTTGACCGTTAATGGTTAATGGTTAGGTTCCATCATTTGAACCATTAACTACCACTTCAAATCCACCTTGCTTTTTTATAATTATATTGTCTAATTCATGTGCAAGCCCATGCATGTCAAAGTTAAAATTAGATAGTAGGTTAGACCTCTTATTAACATCTTGGTGTACCTCTCCTTCCTTCCTATAAAGAGAGAGGAGGAGAGGGTGAAAAGGGATCTACAACTATCGAGAGTTTTTATATCCAGAGTTTTTTTTGTAGGTTTTATTTAAGTGATCCAATGATCCAGCCATCACAACAGAGAGCCGAAGTGTTGTCATCCATCAACCAATAACCAAGTACCATTACTCTATCGGAATTGCTCCAAGCTGCACTTCCCCAACCATTCATCTGATCAACCACTGACAAGCTAAGTGTCTATTTTTAATTATCTAGTCAATTTATTTATATTTTGCACCCAACCCAAGCCAATCTCTGTAAATCGCATTCTATAACCCCATCTAAACAATCTTTTATTACCCAAACCCAACTCACGGTAATCAGCGATGGTCACTCTAACCACCTATGATCTATCTGAACCACCGATGGTCACCTCAACCACCAACAGTCACTATGGCACAAAATAACAAGTTATATTCACCCACTTACCCTCAACCAAATCCAACTTTCTTTTTCTCAACCTGATCATAGAACCCTACCCTATTTTCTGAACCAAACTCAACCTATTTAGCATTAGTATTGACCCACTTATTTCTATAATTAGTCAAATTCATCAATTTATTTATCAAGCATTTCTTGTACTTAATTTTAGTATCTTTTGTGATTTATGCAAGTACTTTATCTTTCAATTTTTGAACTTAATTGTTTAAAAATCATGGATTGACAACCTCCTAGGGAGCTCTTGCTTCTTGAATCTAGACAATGCTAGGAAATCCATCCAACTACCTATCTAACCAACCATTTTCTTCAGTGCTTTCTTATCTATATCTCATTCCTCCCAAGCCAAAGAGGAGCTCTCTACAATCATCAGATTCAACATGTGCATAACCAAACAGGTTTTTCTACCATACCTGTATCTAGTTTCTTTCTTCTTCCTTTCTTAGAATATAATCTAAAATTCTCTAAAATAGTTATCAACACACACTTTATGACTATTTTCTTGACTCAAACATCACCTTGTAGACCCTAATAAGCCCCTCACACTATCACATGCCTGATTTCATCAAATTTGAAATATTATTGTGATGTTCCTGCATCACTTTGGTATCACAAATGAATAATCTACATTTTATAGCTTGATGAATGATGTCTTACAACCATTTTTGCAAAAAAAATAGTGTTTTTTATGACATCTTAATATACATCAAAACATGGGCATAAAATTTGCAACACGTGAATCGAGTTTAGGATATTTTGGCACAAAATTAGTTTTATACCAAGCCTTCCAAGATTGCCTTTGAAGTCAATTTGGTAGACTAATTGAGAGACATTATTTCCCATGAAGTCATAAAGGTGTACCCTCACAAGATCAAGGCCATGGTCAAATGACAAGTTTTTAAAACCATCAAACAACTACATGGCTTCTTAAGGCTCACAAGTTACTATCACTGATCTATTAAAAATTATGATAACATAAAAAACCTCACAACTTTATTAAAGAAGAAATCATTCCATTAGAATGAGGAAACCACCAAGGCATTTGAGAAGTGCACCACTTTAATTCTAGATACCCCAAAAATTTCAAAAACTTTCATTGTTGAGGTGATGCTTTAAGGTATGGCATGGGGATAATACTCATGCAAGAAGGAAAACCTATTGCTTTTGAGAGTTTTCAACTCAAGAGTAAGAATTTGTTGAACCCCATTTATGAGAAGAAAATGATGGATATACTTCAAGCACTCAAAATATGGAGACCTTATTTGATGGGAATACACTTTAAGGTGAAGACAAATCATGATAATATCTAACATTATTTAAAACAAAGGCTATCATCATAAGAATAATAAAAAATGGGTTACAGATATGTTAGGATATGACTTTGAGATCGTATGCAATAAAGAAAAGGATAATGCAATGGTTGATGCACCATTTGGTAAGGTTGATTCCACAAAATCACCATTGTGTTGCATATCAATATTACATAATAATTTGGCAGAGGAGGCAAAATTAGAGTGGGGGAATGATAGAGATATATAGACTCTAAATTAGAATATCCATTGGGATTTAGGCATGTCAGATAATTTTTTTATGGAAAGGGGAGGATCTATGGTACAAGGATTGGTTATACTTGTGCAAGAACTAATCCCTTAAGCAAAATGTCCTTGTGAAGCTAAATGCTTCACCAATTAGTGGACACTTGAGATTATTGAATACTTATCATATAATGAAGTAGGGATTTTTTGGGAAGAGCTCAAAGGGAAAGTCTAAATATTTGTGGCAAAATTCATAGTGTGTCAACAAAATAAGGGTGATAAAATTTAAGACCCCATGTTTTTTATAGTTATTTCCTATTCTTAGTTATAGGTGGGAGGAGGTGTCAGTGGATTTCATCATAGGGTTACTCAAGTGTGAAGGGAAAAATGTCATCATGGTTGTGATGGATAAACTCACCCATATACATATTTTTATTCCTTGTCACATCTTTTTATAGTAAGTACATTTGTATCAACTTCTAGGGATACAATTAAAAAGCTACATGGGACCCTAAATATCATAGTAAGTGATCATGATCCTATTTTTAACAAAAAAATTATGGATTCATTTATTTTTTTGCTTGGGTACTCACTTGGCTCCTAGAGATCTGTATCATCCATCACCTTGTATGTGAGGGTTTATCTAAAATTTTGGAAACCTGAAGACCATATTAAACACTAGCAGGAGGTACTCATTAGTTTCAGAGAGAATTTGGTAATGGCATAGAACTAAATGAAGTACCAAGATTACCAACACCACACAAAAATAAAGTTTGAAGTAAAAATCTATATTTTTTAGCTATTACAACCATATAATAAATTGTCCTTGAAAAAATATAATAAGGATAACAATATTTCACCTAAGTATTGTGGGCCCTATTAGGTTTTACAGAATATAGGTAGTATAACATCCAAATTGGAGTTATCTCATTCAACAAAAACACATATATTCTTTCATGTTTCTTATTTGAAGAAGGTCATTAGACAAAGAGTTTCAACTAAGACATGTTACTAGAGCTTGATGAATAAGGAAGAATCATTTTAGAACCTATAAAAAACCAGCCAGACACACAAAGATGTTGCAGATGAGGGTTATTATAGAGTACATGATCAAGTGGAAGAATCTAGACAGTAAGGATGTGAAATATGAGGATAAAGCTTTCCTACAAAAGCATTAAATGATCATCAAATGTTAAGGACAACATTATTTGAAAGGGAGGGTTAATCCATGCCCTTAACTACTAGCGTGTAATGGGATACATGTGGTCTACTTGTGGTTATCATAACCTTTTACATAGTCGTATGATAAATTTTATATCTTCATGATGGTAGTAGTGTCAATCTATGAAGTACCTGTAGCCTTAATAGAGTGTATATAATATGTACTAGTTACTATAAAATCATCATATTACAAATTTTGATCTTATTGTAAGGTTGTGCAGGTTACCCCCTCAAAATGGCTTAGTCGTATATTTTCAATATTTTGTTATACTATAAATATTTGATGTGGATATGCTCTATTAAGATATTATTATTATGAGATATTATTATTTCTTTATATTTGATATTTATATTTCCATCCATTTCTATGAATTTTATTTATCTAAGTAATTTCATTATATTGTAGTATCTTGTAACACTATCTACCAACCATTGTTTCTTGAATCCATCCTTATTTGAATGTTCTTGGGCACGTACAAAGTCTCTAAAATTGCTAAGAATAGTGTCATTCTTAGTGGTTTAACTTATTTAAGTTTAAAGCATAACCAAACAAATAAGTTTAAATTATCTTTGTTAAATGTGTTACAATCCAGACTACATGAACTGGTAACCACATTTTTAAGTCCTCAATGAGCATCTACTAAGTAATCTACAATTTGATGCATATAGAAGTACTTGATTAAGGAAATCTATGCTAAGTTTCATGCTTTATATCTCAATAGTTTATTGACCGAGAAGGTCATTTATATTGAAGGCAACAACTCTTAGATGATAAACAACATTCACAAGTGCCTTTTATTGCAAATTATTTCAACTTATTCAATACCCTACATAAAGAGAATAAGATGAAGCTCCACTGAATAAAGGAAATTATATTATCTAATCAAGTTTTCAAAAAAAAAAAAAAAGGGTTCATAACTACACCTTATTTTACTACAAATTATGTATGCAACTATAAATACAATCACTACATGCTATCCAAAGTGTGGCTACTTCGCATGTCACTTTATCATGATTATGAAACAACTCCTTAGTTATTGAGAACAATAAAAATCCTATGAAGCTCAACCACAAAGTCCTTGAAAAAGATGCCTCATTTTTTAATATGCATTAAATTCTATTAAAAAAATAATCACAATCTATTTAAATTTAAAATATGTGGCCTTTTGCAACATGACTGTATAAATAAATTTATAGGTAAAAGGAGCCTGGTCTATAATATTTCAACCCAGTTTGCAATAATGTTTGTAAATAACAATATACTTTCCCAATAATCAGTGATGATTATAATCAATAATTGTTGGATTTGAGACTTCAAGAATACAACAATGTTGCAAAGAGTATTGTACTTTCCTAAGAGTTGGTGATGATATTAAGCACTAAATATTAGTATTTGAGACTCTAAAGTAGGGATTCCATGTTAAGGCTATTGTTCCTATAAATTTGGTAATTGTGGTCCCATGTAATGAAATTGTATTATTGTCGCTAAAAAAAATCCTTCCTAAAATTTATGAGTAGCTCAGTTGCTTCAAAAACAACTTTCTAGCCTAGGCAAGTAGTGGGGGTTACCAAAAAAATGCCTCTCTCTTAAATTTTCTTATACTTTCTTCCACCACATGGCATATTGGCATGCAATTACCTCTAATGTTTTTCCTCCAATATTTTGTTTAGAGTATTTAACATAGTAAAATACTTCATGAAACCACTTCCATAGGAATTTGAATTTTCTTGGTAGTTCCTACAGATAAAAATTAGGAAGTGCATGGGGGACTGTACACAATAATAAGCTCCTATAATTTATCATCAATACCCACTTAAAAATAGTAAGTTATCCCCTAGCATGACACCCTTACTTATGAGTGCCTTACAATTAAATAATAAATTCACACTCTTGAAAGATTAGACCTTGCTTCGTTATATTTACTCGATTCCGTACTTAAAAAAGAAGGGATAACAAAGGAAATCATATTTTATTTCAAATTAGATTTATAATAGAGTCTATGATATTGTAATTTATATGGAACAAAATTATTTATAATAAGATGAATTAGTTATTTGAGCATCTAGCCTCCATAAAGACTTGCATCTCTTGTAACTTAGTTTACTTGATTAAGTTTTGCCCTCCTTGGAAAATTATTTCAAATAACACAAGTATTTAAAATAATTGAATCAAACATGAGATATTTGCCTCATTACAACAATAATTACACTAATCGTAAAGTAGGTAAGAAAGGAGAAAGATCGGTCTCTTTAGGTAGAGCAAAACAAGGATCATAGGTATATAAACCCAATTAGACATGAAGTGCATTTCTTGGAATATCAAGGGTCTTAAAGGTTTCCCTTCTAAAAGCAATAAAATTATTATAATGTTGAAAGATCATAGCCCTCATATACTATTTCTTTAGGAAATCAAAGTCTCTAGTAGCATCATGAACTCTTTGGATCGGAAGCTTTGGTTAATGGCTAATGTTTTGTCCAATGATTCTCGAGGAGCTTCTGGAGGCATTGCATGTTTTTGGAACCCCAGGGTAATTATGGTGGTTAATAATGTAGCTATGCATGGTATCATAGTGATCCTTGCTCAAAGTAGATATTCAAATTAGCAAGTTTTGTTTGTCAATGTTTACTTTTCTTCTTCTTTAGAGGGGGAAAAAGTAGTGGAAGAATTTAGAATATATTATTTATCTCTTTCTAAGAGCTTAGGTCCTGATTGGAGGAGATTTTAATGATATTACTTCCTTAGAAGAAAAAAATGGTGGCAACAACAAGATTAATGTTAATTCAAGTCTCATGTTGGAAGATATTTCTTCTCTTGATCTTATTGAAATTAAACTTAGTAATGGGCTCCTGATGTGGACACCTTAGAGATCGGGTAATGCTTTCATAGTAGAAAGGTTGGATAGGTTCTTGTTAACCAACAAGTTTATGGTTAATGGGTAAATCCCCAAGTCTTCAATTCTCAAAAAGGTTGGATCAAATCATTGGCCTATTATGAAAGAAGTATGGAATTCTCAATGCCTGAAATCTCCTTTCCATTTCCAATTAATTTATCTTCGGTACATTGATCTCAGGAATAAAATTTAGCACTTTGGATGAAAGTTGAGCCTCATCATGGAACAAAAATGTTCATTTTTGTGTAAAAGCTTAGATATGTCAAATCCCAACTCATGAAATGGAATTGAGATGAATGGTTTCAATGAACTTTTACAATCTATCAGGGAATTGAAATGAATTTGGGGACATCAAAATAAAAAATCAATAGATATCTAATAGATTATAAAAGGTCATTGAAACCATTCATCTCAATTACATTTCGTGAGTTGGGATTTGACATATCTAAGCTTCTGCACAAAAATTAACATATTTGTTCCATGATGAGGCTTAACTTTCATCCACAGTGCTGAATTTTATTCCTGAGATCAACATACCGAAGATTCATCTTAACACTATTAATGAGAAGTTTAAGCATGAGGAACTTGATTTAATCAATCAGAGAGATGAATGGAATCTTAAGGAGGAAATTATGAGGAAACAATAATCTAAAATTAGATGGATTCAATAAGGGGATAAAAACTCAGTGTTTTTTCACAAATCCATGTTGATGCAAAGGACCTTTAATCATATTTTTTCTCTTAAATTAGATAATGGAACTCCAAAGTTCTCTTCATAGTGTATTGCTAACATTGTGATCATTTTCTTTTCTCATCTCTTTGTTGTTATTCCCTTATTTATGGTGGCACAAAAACAAATTCTCCAAGACATTCCCACTCTTATTTATGTGGAGGACAATTTTTCTCTTCTTAATAGCATTTTTTTAGCATAATTAAGGCACGTTGTCTTCAACATGAGTAAAGGGAAATCCCACAGGACAGATGGGTTTCCTATAGAATTTTATCACGAATTATAGGATATTATTTAGGAGGACTTGTTGAAGGTTGTGAAAGAAGCTAGAACAACTAAAGTTATTCTTAAACAAATCAACAAAACCTTCATTGCTTTGGTTCCTAAGGCACATTAGGTAACAAATATTTATGGCTTTTGTCCTACTATTTTATGTAATGTTTTGTACAAAATTATTTCCAAAATTATGGATAATAGATTAAAACCCCTCAATCATTAAATTATTTCCCTTGAGCAAGGTGGGAATGTGGATGGTAGACAAATCCTTAATGAGATTGTGTTAGCTCAAGAAGCTATCCATTTTATGCAATACCAAAAGACTTCGGTTATGCTTATAAGGTTGGATCTCTCCAAAACCTATGATAGGGTTGATTGGGTCTTCCTCTTAAGAATGCTCAAGCATTTCAATTTTTTTTAGGAATGGATTATTTAGGTGAAAGGTTATATCTACTTGGTTTCTTTTTTGGCTATGTTTAATTGTTATCCCACCAGGCCTTTTGGAGCCTCTAGAGGTATTCAACAAGGAGATCCTCTCTATCCTTATTTGTTTATCATTGTGGCAAAAAGTTTGGGTAGAATTATTGTTAGATGTAGAGAAGAAAGAATTATTAAAGGTGTTAATCTTGTTAGAGGTCTTAAGTTAATGACACGTTTGTAGATTGTGGATGATTCTTCCCTATTGGGAAAAGCTACAACTCAAGAGGCTTTAAAATTTAACAAGAAGTTGCAACTTTTCAAGGTTGCAACTCGTTATATTATCACTGAGGATAAGTCAAAATTTTATTTATTTCACACCTCTCCCAGATAAGAAGCTATGGTTATTGACAGACTTTACTTTTGGAAAGCTTCTTTGTTAGTTATCTACCTTGGCATTCCCTTAAGGGAAAATATACTTTCTAATTGGAACTGGTTAATAGACAGGATGAAAACTAAAATTTCCAAGTAGACCAATAGATGACTCTCTATGGGGGGATGAATCATCTTGATCAAGAATGTTATGTAAGCTATTCCCATTTACTTCTCTTCTATACCTCATGTATTTTTTTTTATTGGAACCTCTCAATTACAATTATATTGGCATCTTTGTTTATATTTTAGATTATATATAACAAATTACAATGTTTAGTAAGCATACATCTAAATGAGAGCCTTCTATCAAAGCCACCTACGAACCAGTCTAACAATTTCCAAGCATCGGGTATATAAAGGGATTTGTAACCAGTGGATGGATATAATAAACCATCATCCTCACCAATTAGACTACAACCTTTTTAATGTTTAACACCTTTGTTTGGTTGTAGTTCCATTAAAAAATTATACTTAAAGTCTTCTATATAAATCTCTTAAAATGCACCTTCAAATTCAATGTAACTACAGGAGACTTGATTAAGCAAAATAGTTGGAAAGGCTAATGAAGTCTAGATACTATTAATTTTGAAAAAAAATCAAGCATTGGAGAAAGAAATGACATAAAGGCAAAAATATCGAAAGATCTCAGAGGTGAAAACACCTTGACTTCGTAACTTACAGTAATTTCATCATTTCTATTATGAGGGATTGTTTGACCTTTTCCACAAACAATTATAATGACTCGATCCTTGCATATATTAAATCAACATTGAATTCTCCTTTTTATAGTGGACACACATGGTATCATTTCTTAAAGAGTTATGCTCTTCTAAACTTACAAGATTTCTTTATAAATGTTTCTCAGTCTCTCAAGATGTTAGGGTATTTATTTTAAACATATTAAAATCTTCTTACACAAATCTCAATATAAAATCAAGCTTAAATGTATGGCTTTGAATATGCATTTGTATTCAATTCAGACATAATCATTCTTATAGCTAGGTTGAAGATTACAAAAAATTAAAGATTGGAACAATAGAACCCAACAATAATCTACAACAGATTATAAGTAGTGGTTTGATGATAAAATTTACATTGAGGAAAAACACTATATGGTTCAACTTTATGATATATGTGTATCAAAAAAGAAAGAGACTATTGCACTAAGTTATTACCTTTAATTATGCATATAAAGTATACATCTTTCACTTATAGCAAAAAAAAATGCATAGATACGACAAAAGCTTTACCAATTTAGAAGAGGCTTTGGGATGAAAGTCCTTAGGTTAAGACACGAGCATCTTCAATGTAATACTAACATTGCTTAGAGGTTATTGCTTTTTTTATTGTTTCCCATGTACATGAAAGTGAGGCTACATAAGAAATGACTAATCATGGAAACTGGACATCAAATTAACAATTTATACATGGTTAAAAATCCCACGAAAACAAAAAAAAATCTAAATAAAAGTTGATCGTGCAAACTCCAAATAGTTAACAAAATTTAAAAGGTGTTGGGTTTCGATTATCCCAAAAAGATAACAATTGTGAGATAGTGGAGGATTATAAGGGATCAAATACGTTGAAAGCTTTGCCATTTTTGAAGATTCTTTGGGGTGAATGTTGGGTTGATGTGTTCACATATTTTTTAAAGGTCATAAAAGAAATGATTACTCATATAAATTAGCCATTAAAAAGATGACTTAAAACACATTTCATTATTTTTTCATGAGGATGAATTATATGGGTCTCTTTTTCTTATTGGGGGTTTGAACCTAGGTGAAAAGATTTGAATGCTTTCGTTACAAGTTGGGCTACCAACTCACCTAGGTCCCCTTCCATCCAATGACAGATTGTAATTATTCTGGGACATTAACATAATTTTTATCTGTCATCTGTACAATTTTAAGAAAAACTAAACTGCAAGAGGCCATATTTTTGTAGTCAAAATATTCAAATGTATTTCTTAAGAACCTTAGTGTAACAAGCCCTACTAAACACTAAATATATTTAATACACTTAGTATGACTAAGAATCCTAGGATAAAAATACCTCATAAACACTAAATACATTTAGCATTGATCAAGAATTATGGTACAACAAGACCTTCTATACACTACATAAATTTAAAGAAAATCATACGATAACAATACATAAATTGGGTTCCGACCTTCACATCCTTAAATGAATCCCCAAGCTAACATCAAATAATGCATATCAAAACTTCTTATAGAGTATGCATAGGTGAGACTATTAAGATTTTACCATTTGGAATGTTGGGGTGATTCCTTCTATAATTAGGTACATAATCCCTGAGTCACCAAAATCGCCCTGCCTATGGAAACCAAAGAATATGCATACAAGAGGTATTCCTAACAACCAAAATTTAAAATCAAGTGTTGTGAGAAGTGTGGGTTGGGGTTGGAGCCTTGAACCCTACTACCTCAAATTCAAAACAGTCATATTAGATTTTTAAAAATGAAGGCACAACAATCTATACCCATTTATCACTAGAAAATAAGAAAGCATAGATAAGCTTAATTAGGCCACAACGAGGCCATGCACAATATCTTAAACATTGGACCATATTAAACTAATAATGTATTAAGAAGTAGGATCAAGCCATACCCATGATCTCAAATCACCAAAATACATTGATAAGCTAGTATCCATAATCCCTTTGCATTACCAATATGCCCTATGTGTTGTTTTTACAATCAAATTTTAAATACTTAAGACAATAAAACATAACAATAAGCTACTATTCAAGATTGTTTATAATACCAAAATACCCTATGTGCTCCTATTACAACTAAATTTATAAAACAAAAAGATACTGAAATGCAATAAGTAATGACCCATGATTCTTTAAAATACCCAAAATCTCTATATAGTGTTTTTATATTAAAATTACAAAAAAAAGGAAAAACATAAAACAGTAATGTATGCAGAGATCTATACCAATTAGATGGATGCACAAATATATAAAGAATTATAATCTTCGGGCTTCCTTACCCAACTTATCCTATAGTATCCCAGATCTAGGACTTTGACCAACTTCCCATCAATAGGGACATTGCAAGTTGCGAATTCCACTCCAATGGTTGACTTAGACTCAAAATGAACTTATTTATTGTAAACCTTGAAAGCATATCATCAACTTTGCAAGTCAATATATTTTCCCCCTTAGACAAGGCCAATATTAAACTATCATATAGGAGTAAACAAACTTACAAAGAACTGAAAACACCATGAAATTTGTTGTGCATGGTAAGCATAATAAGATACAAAAGAGAGAAAATATAGTAACAATCAATTAGAAATCACCACTACCTAAAATAAAGAACACCTATAAAGAGCTTAATCCAAGCTCCACAAAGAAAAAGAAAACAAATGATTGATTTATAATATTTTAAAGTCTATAAATGTTGGTATAGAGGAAAATGAAAATACTATATTGAACAACCCAAAAGATTTCATAAGCACGAAATCTTAACGATAAAGACTTTGTACATGAAGTCATGTTTACTTCAACTTTTGTTGGTGTCTTTTGTTTTCCCATAATTTAGCCTTTCCTACACCAAAGTGCACCCCAACCCAAAATTTTCATGGAAAAAAATGGTATCCAAATTGATTAATTCACTCTTGTTAGCATATTGCCAAAATAAGAGATTTCAAGCAGGGTATGGAAATCTATCGCACATAATTTTTTGTGATATGAATGGCAAGGGTAGTAAGTACCCAAACTAGTATGCGTTCAACCCCCTTTGTGGCATCTCCCTTTGTTAAAGAATCCCTCATTATATCTAAAAGAAATATCTTTTTTGAGATGTTGTAGTTACAAATATATACATAAAGCATAGGAACTATTTTACAAAATATGTCAAAGAAATGTAATATAATGGAACTTTACGTTCACCCTCACCTTTGAAACCTCACTTCCACTTGTAGATCTTCAAAACTTCATGGCCTAACACCCTCCAGGTATTATAAACTCTAATTCATATATTCTAACAATTATAAACCTACATTTCCAAGAAAGAACTTTTAGAAGGTAAGAAAGTCCACTCCCATGTCAATGATATCAATGACATACAATTTAATTAGTCGTGCAAATTTTCATAAAGTAACCTTAAACACATGTAAGATATAACCCTTGCCATGTTGAAACCCTCCTTTCCCTCTACAAATAAAAATCACTTATTTTCTAAAAATTATGATGTATTGATGGGGGAGTTTGTACCATGAAATGCAGGTTATTACAATCTTTTAGCGTTTCATGAAACATATTTGTACTTTACGAGATCCTATCTCTTCTTGAGATAGGACTCCATAACCCATCCTTTGGAGAAAAATTAAGTTACCTTCCTCTGACATGTCTTCAATTTTACATATATATGAGCATATTCCCGATGTAATGATGTACAAGTTGGGGTTGCATCCATCAATGACATGGGGGAAAGATTGGTGATGGACTTTTTACATGCTTCTTTAGCATTACTCTCCACTTTTTATGTATAAAATTATCAATTCCTTATCTTTGGCTCTTGGTAAGTTAAATAGTGGGTGCAGTTTAAAATCCTTACCCTAGACTTAGATTGCTTGTCTTAACTGAATTTGGCCCTTGCTTATTTTTACGGTGTTTAGTTTGTCAAGGACTTTTGCTTGGAGAAAGACTGCACCATATTGGTATTTCTCATCTGAAATGTCTAGCTTTTTATAGTGCAGAGACTTTCAAGCATTTGTTTTGGACTTTCCCTTGGGCATGGGGCACTTGGGAGTGGATCCATAGATTTTTCTTGCCTTTCTTCCTATAAGCGATCCCCTGTAGAATTCCTTTGTTTGGAGACTATACTAAATCATTGGCTTATATTATTTTTCTTTGTAAAATTTTTAGAGATTATATTATTTTTTAGCTTTCGCAAACTAGAAATTATGTTATCTTCAACAATGAAACTATTTTAGAATGGTTTCTACTAACGAAAAGTTTATGTGCTAGAATTTGCCTTCTTTCAGATACAAGTGCAAGCTAAATAAGTGGGCTCAGATCTCAATCGCTATAGGATCTGCATGATCACTAGAGTATAATTCATCTTCACATCCCTCCATAGGGCTCTCTTCCACCAGCGCAAACGCAGTAGCAAAGCCATTCACACAATCGCTTCTCCTCAACGAAGAGGTTGGAGTCTATCAATTTGTAATAAGTTTGTTGTTGGGTCATCTCAGTGAACCCTTTTATGTACATGATGGGACGGATACCAAAGTGCTCGTTCCCCCTCAACACGAACGAGAATTACTTTTGACTTTGATTACGCAAGATAATAATCAAAATTGATAAATGATATAACGATTATCGTCAAATAAGTCCTCTTCTAAATACCCTATCCCTCATCAAAATAACCCAGCGCCTCCTCCTTCCGATATTATTACCTATACTTAGATTGGTATGACAATAAAATCAAATCACCCAATACGGAACTTCTAGAAATGATTAGATATTCTACAAGATCAGACGCTCCACTAATTAATGAAAGAGACATTTGACAAACTTTGATAAATGATATAACGATTATCGTCAAATAAGTCCTCTTCTAAATACCTTATCCCTCATCAAAATAACCCAGCACCTACTCCTTCCGTTATTATTACCTATACTTAGATTGGTATGACAATAAAATCAAATCACCCAACACGAAACTTCTAGAAATGGTTTGATATTCCACAAAATCATAGAGACTCCACTAATTAATGAAAGAGACATTTGACAAACTTTGAGATCCGACAATTCTGATATTTTATTAAACTAATGCAAAGTAGTTAGCATTATTTGATGGAGGAAGAAATGGGGCGCAGTACAACAGGTAGGGCCAGATCACTTTTCCTTTAAATAAAGTGATCTTTACACATGCTTTTATTTGACCCCACCACTAGAAAGTAGTGATAAAATTTTATCTTTGAATTCAACGACTCCATTGGCTCCGCAGACTCAACCATCATCATTACTGATTATGTGTCCTTATAATATTACTATTTTAATGTGTCGGAGACAGAATCTTTCCATGGACATTATAACGTCCCCACCACAAAACACATCGCCATCTAAATTTGACTACAATACATAACATATTTAAGTTCCAAATGAGTGCAAGCACACGGAAATTATCATGAGTGTACTTAATACGACCCTACAAGTCTAGGCCTCACTGGTATTGTTATGGAACTGGGGAAGAGGGTTAAGCATGAGTGGAGAGATCCTTTTGGGTAAGTGTGTTTATGAGACTTATATTTATTTTGTTAAGAATTAGGGATACCGGGAAAAAAAAATTCCGAAAAATTTAAATTATGTTTTTTTGGGTTAAGAAGGAAGAAGAAATTGATTATTAATTTCAAGGAGAGTTTTTTGAAATAGTATCAGAATACAAATATCTCAACGTAAGTTTTTAGAGCAAATTCATTTGGAATATATGTAAAATGAAAAGAACACAAGGCCAATGGAGAGCTCTTTATATGTTTCACAATAAATACTTGAATTGTAGATTATGGTATTGGAAGACCACCAAATTCCTATTTAAATAACTTATCACCCTAGTGGTATTGTATGGGTGTGAACTATGGTCAAGTAGAAAACTGAGTTTAAAAATTGAGACAAATGAAAAGGATCTTAAAGCATTTAATTACAAACAATTTTAAATTGAAGATTTCAATTCCCTCCAAAATGTTCCTTACAAAAACATTCACTTTTCCATTAGAGGCAATTGTTATGACCATGCCACTATATTCCTTGAAAAAATAAAAAAACATGGAGACAAGTAGATGGCCTAGGGTTGCAAGAAATAAGAGTTGCATAGAAGGACGAACAAATAGATGACACAAAACTACAAATAGATGAGTAGATGGGATATTAGTCCAAAATAATGTCCCAACCTTAACAAAGAAATAAAAAACTATGCGAATAGAAGGTTTGTAATAATTATTCGAAGAAAGAAAACAAGTAAGAAATGACAACATTATATTACAAAGTTCAACCAAATTCATGGGCATTGTGAAAAGGCATGCGTAAGAGCTGAAATCAAATGAAGAGAAAAGAAACACATAACTCAAATAAGGATTATCTCCCATAAGCTTAGATGTGAGATAGGGAAATGAACGACTCCCAAGGAAAAGTGAGAGGAGAGGACATGCATTTTCTGTACTGAAAGGGTAGCATAAATAGAAAAATATTTCATCCTTGAATATCCAAATTACACTGATATTTGAGTAAATATAAGGAAACATTAAGAGTTAGTTTAATGGTGGAACTATTTGAAGAGGCTTTAAAATAAAAGAGCTTGGGGAGTTAATAACCTAAATCAATAAGGAACAAGCTTCTAAAAGAAACAACTTAACCTGCATATATTTTAGTGGTTGAAGCAGTTGGAATAATCTATGGTCCTATAAACTGTTAAGCCTCGTGAATGCTCTTAAAATAATTTCATTTATTCATTCATTTAATCAAGGGTCTAAAGTATTTAAGTATTTATGTATGTTAAGAGGTTGAGAAATTTAAGTGATATAGGTGACTTTGGGACAAGTGTTAATCTTACATTCATTAATCTTTTCTTCTTTAAAAAAATGTGTTAATGGTAAAAAACCCATCTCTCTAGGAGTTTTGGTGTTATATTTTTATATTTTTCTTTTTACGTTTAAATGGGCTTATATGTGGATATTTTATATTTTTATCTTGAAGGCATGAGATTGCTACATAGAGAGATATGATACGTATGCCCTTGTTTTATTAATTTTGGGAAAACTAGAGATTAGTTCCTACATAACAAGGGGTCTGGAGAAAGGGAAAAATCTAATTTAATATGATGAAATATAGATTTTTATCAAATAAATTACATGAGGAGAAGAAATAAATTTATCTGAAAACAGATTGAAATGGATGATTCAGGCGCTGGAAACTGAGATATAGGAATGGGACATTGTTTAGAATCTAGATCTAGACTTCATTTTCTGATTGGATAGGAGTGGCTCCGACGTTGTAGTCCACCTTTGTTGTTGTTGTTCTGAGGATCTAAGCTTTATGGGTTTTGTTCGCCAGGTTAGTGTGAGCATGAGTACCAAACTTCAGAGGCTGGAAGTCAAAAGAACTCATTGTAGGTCCATTTTAATCTCCAAAACCCTGTGTTCATCTACACACATGCAAACAACAAATGCATTAAATGCAAAAGGGGGAAAAATTGGGCGAGGGGAAGAATGATCGCATGATCTAGAACCCCTGCTGTCCTGATCACTGCCTACATTAACCCTCAAGCTAGGGTCTCAGATCAAATGTAGTTCTCCTTTAGGGAACATGCATAATCAACACGCACGATAGATGCAAGAATGACTTTCACCTAGGCCCTTCCTTGATCAAGCATGCAAGTCTATGTGTGATATAGAATGTTGAGTTATACTATTGACTGATTTTTATTAAGTCTAATGTACCAAAGTAGTAAGTGCTAGATATAAAATGCCTTGTGAAGTCCTTTATATAGGAGACTCACTATTTCAAATTTGGAAGCTTTGTTGACATTTAGTTGACATGGGAAAACTTAAGAACGAAGCTAAGAAAAGGGGCAAGACTCAACTAGCAAAAGAAACTGACCGTTAGAACTCAAAATAGCTTTGGACAAGAGCGCTGAAAATAGACACTAATGGCATTGACGTTGTTGTCCAACCCCAATGCTCTTGTCCTACAATCCTAGGAATTGAAAGGATGGAAAAAGGATAGAAAACTTGACATGGCTGAGGTGGAATGATTGTTTGAAAGGCTTAGGATGATCAGGGATAGGCAAAAAGATGATTTAAGCATAGGACAAAACCAAAATGAATAAAACAAAGACATGCCTAATGTGAACAAGGCTCATATTCTCCAGTCAGAGTCTCTTGTGAAAGCACTGTGAAAAGACATGATATGTGTGGTTGCTTGACCAATATAGGGTGTATACAACCCTATAATTAAATTATAATCAGGGATAAGCCCCATATATTCAGAGCATTGTATACCTTAAACACCATTTATACATTTTTTATATGCTTTAGTGGACCTAATGGTGAAGATGCCATATATCCATTTCAAAAGCAGAAAATTGATTGAGATAAATAGTGTATGTGGATATATTACTACGACTTAAAAAATTCACCACAATCCCTACTATATGCACAAGTATGTTGACACCTTGAGGGTTGAATATGCATACACTTATTGAAGAGGAAAGACTTGTAAATAAAAGGGAGTTTTCACTCAAAATTGATAATGTAAGGTCAAATAAAAGGGAGTTTCCACTCAAAATTGATAACATAAGTCCAACTTTGAAAAGAAAGTTGTGGTGCAACAAATTTCATTTGGCTGTTGCATATAAAACCAATTCAAAATGTAGTTTTTTAGCTATGTAGTCCCATAAATTAATTAAGTTTCGTAAACATTAATAAAATCATTTAATTCATTCCACAATACACCTAGAAAAGCATAACACATGTGCTCCATGTAATCTAAGTGCCCTGTGCATATAAAACTTACGTTTTTTTTTTGAATCCATACCCTATCAACTATTTGGGTCTCTTGGACATTAATAAAATAATCTTCACAATAAAACTTACATAGAAACGTAGTTTTCCCCTCTCTAAAGTCTTATAAACATTTTTAAATCATCTTCACATACCAAAAAGAAGATGTACATCCTATATTTTAAACACAATAAAATATGACACAAATCTCATAAAAAATCTATATTGTAAATAGTGTTCTTTTGGAATCAACTCTGTAATAAAGTTATTTTCTGACATTTCAGATTTCACTACTAGATCTATCTTCCAGAAGAGAAGGTCGTGTACAAATATTAAAACGAATAGAGCATGTCGATATCTTACCACAAGCTTTAAAAAACCACCACAATCCCTACTATATGCACAAGTACATCAACACCTTGACGGTTGAATCTGCATACACTTATTTAAGAGGCAAGACTTGCAAATAAAAGTGAGTTTTCACTCAAAATTGATAACAAAAGGTCCACCCTAAAAAAAAAAAGTTGTGGTGCAACAAATTCATTTCATTGCTTGTAATTCACTTTTTGTGCATATAAAACCTATTCAAAATGTAATTTTTGACTATGTAGTCCCACAAAGTAATTAACTTTTGTAAACATTAATAAAATCATTTAATTCAGTCTACAACACACTCATAAAAGCATACCATATATGCTCCATAAAATCTAAGTGCCCTATGCAAATAAAATTTACATTATAATACAATTCTTTGAATCTATAGTCTATCAACTATTTAGGTCCCTAGACATTAATAAAATCATCTTCACAATAAAACTTACATCGAAATGTAGTTTTTTTCCCCTTTAAAGTCTTATAAATGATTTTAAATTGTCTTCACATACCAAAAAGAGATGTACATCCCATACTTTAAGTACAATTAACTATGCCACAAATTTCATACAAAATAATATATTGTAAATAGTGTTCTTCTGGGATCAATTACGTAATAAACTTATTTTCTTATGTTTCAGGAGAAAAGAGAAGATCATGTATGTATCTTAAAACAAATATAAAATTAAAGGTAAAATAACCTAAGGAATTGTAGTTGATTGATGATGGTATATTAGAATTATTGGCCATTTACCAAAATACAAATCTCAAAAATATACATCAAATAAGGATTATTTAGCCAATCATCTACTCTCAATAGTGTAAATTTGTAGCTTTATTAGTGAGAGTGATAATATCTCACAACATATAAATCTTGAGAAATCCATGAAATAAAAGAGATGATGTTGGGAATCAAGATGTTTATATTTCAACTTAAAACAAAATAAACTATGGATGAATAAGTGGGGCATCAAACCTCATGAATGTTCAACCAGAAATCAAGATATTAAAAATTATGTGAAAAAAAAATTAAATCAAACACGAGGACAAAGTAATTTGGGATATATAACTCAATGTCATCTTGATGTGGCCTCGGCTTCATTTTCTCCCTTCGGTGTTGAGGAACATTCGTTTCATCAAACTCTTGGTGGATAAAGTTGGTTCTTTGTGAAGATTGACGTTGCCTCTTAGAACCTCAGCTCTGTCCATGTTTGTGCTTACATTGACCTTTATAAACTGCTCTCTTTTTTGGTTAATTTGCTTTCCTCGTGAGGCTTGTGGACTCAACATCTCAATTACGAAGGCCTTTCTTTTTGCTATTTTCATTGTCGCCTCCCTGGTCATCGCATTGCTGAGTGCCCCTCCAAGTCCTAACAATGTCCTCAACTAGTTTGGAAGAGGAAAGAAGGGGAGCTTGATCCACATTTCAAATGGTTTAATCATGAAAAGTTCTATAGTTCCCCTCCCTCCCAGTTGATGGGTTTGACGGATGTTGTTGTGCATAGCCCTGGACTTGCTCCCCCGACCCTCCCTCCCATTCTCACTCAGCTTGCTGAGGTCCCCCCTTCCCGCCCCAGACCAACCCCTTTATGGAAGACCCCTTGCAGGAGAATATGACCTCTCGATCAATCCCTCCTTAAGGGAACCCTTATTGGGCTTCCGCTTCCAGGGCTTCTAAGCGTCATGCAAATGTTGGTGTCTCTTCGAGGAAGAAAAGAAGTAGATAGAAGGCAAAATTACTATAGGTAGAAGCACATTCTCTCATTTGCAACAACTCTCAATTGACCCTGGTAGATCTCCTTTCTATAAGCAAGGGAGTTGAGTATTTACGACTTGTAGACAAGCACTTCTAGTGGACGGTTAGCGGCTCCTAGACTTGGGTGTTGTGGTAATCTGCTCATATTTTTGGGAATTTTTGGTGATTCTCTATGATCTATCTGTTTTTTGTGGTTTCTTTTGTGCTGAAGACTCAGGAATTCTGTGTTTTTCGGTTCCCTACAATCTTTATGTCCCCTCTTTTTTAGTGTTCTTTATTGATTTATTGTGAAGAATGGGCCCTGATTATACCCCATACCGATTCATAACTATGGTTAAAAACATTATACCTTATAAAAAAAAAATTAAAAATTAAAATATATAAATAAATTCATTCTTAATTATCATTATGATCAAATTTTTTATACATAAGTAAAAATGAAGATGCTCATATGGCATCAAGAATGATATTATATTATAAAATGCTCCACATCTAATAAAATAACTCTCATGACAACTTATAAAAGATGACTACGACTGCCATATTGGAAGGAACACAAATATTAATAAAAAAAGAAAAAACATTTAATCAAAATTCAAAGTAAGAAAGTTGTAAAACAATATAGGAAATAGAGTAAAATTACATAGATCTTTTCTTTTTTCTAACAATTGTTTTTGCCATTAGGGATGCTGCTCTCTCTGTTGTTTTCCCCTTTCGGGTCAAGGAAGGTCTCATCACTTTAATTAAAATATCCACCTATCAATAATTAAATAAAAACCTTAGTCTGAGCACAATCCATAAGAGAAATCCATTGCATACAGACCTTGTCACCATCGACGGTCAGAATAGGCAGGGTGTTAGATTCTGTACCGTCGGATCTAAGTAGACAGGTAAAAAAACTGTGTGATGTAAGTAGAGAATACGGTGAAGGCGACTCTGGCTCTCGATACCCAACAAATTAACAATGCCCGTAATTATTAAAAATGATATCGCTCCATCATGCATCCCCTATTTACACTTTCCCATCAAGTCAAGTTCGAATCTCGTTGACTCCGCACTCATAAACCGACTAGAAGACATCCGCTCCGATGCTCTACCCTTCTGCAAACAAAATAAAACATCTGGCCTTGGTCAACATTGGGGATGGAAGCGAACGGGTAAGGATTATTTATTGGCTTTACCATATTTTTTTTGGGTTAAATGGTGATGTTAGCTTAATGTGCGAGTTATAAGTACCTGAATTTTGAATTGAATGCAGCTAAATTTGCCCTTTTCTAAGCTCATTAAATAAACAAACCCTTCATAACAAAACCAGGCCTCAAGAACCAGGCAAAAGAAAAAGAAAATGTGTAGGTGGGGAAACCTCAAGAATTTGGGTATTTTAGAAGTACCTAATTCTTTAAAATATTGCCCTTCATTCTTTCCCTTACAAAACCCTGGATAGATTGACTGATTAGAAGCATGTCCACGAGACCACAACAGTCTACAGGACATCAAGAATATATAAGGCACGGCTGAAGAATTGGGAAACTGCCGAAAGAAGATGTACAAGGGAGATTGAGTTTGGCTTCTAGTTCGAGATGAGAAACTGCTTTTTTCTGAATGTTGAGCCATTTCCTGTTACTTTTGATCAGAAGTTCCCCTATTTTCTTTACTCTTGCCTCTTCTTATCTCGTAAGTTTACAAATGCAGAGATCGGCTCATAATTTTATGCCCAGGCTGAAATATTGCTAGGTACCACCCTGTCCCTGAGCATCACAAGAAAAATTATAAATCAAAATCTTTATTTTCAAGCATTATGTTGGAACCGTGAGTGTCTCACACATCTTTTACTAAAATCAAAGTACCACCCCTTCCTGAGCATCACAAAGAAAATTGGAAATCAAAATCTATCTTTTCGAGCATTAGTTTGGAACGGCGAGCATTTAAAGCACCTTTTACTAAAATCGAAGTACCAACCTGTCCCTGAACATCACAATTAAAATTGCAAATTTAAATCTTTCATATCAAGCATTAGTTTGGAACTGTGAGATCAAGTTACTCTTACTAAAATCAATGTCATTGTATGCAGAATGGATCCTCGTGCCTTGCTAGATTATTATAACTTCTAGTTCTTTAGTGACCTGTTGGAGGATATGTATGTTCTGGATTTCTTTAGGAGACATTTTTCCTGCCATTGAAAATGAAAATGAAAATGAAATTGAAAATGAAAATGAAAATGAAAATGAAAATGAAAATGAAAATGAAATTGAAATTGAAAATGATTTTATTTATATCCACGAAACCATAAACAGTGTCAGGACCATATAGAGCTGTTCTACCTGCTATGTAGGTTTACATGTATGAGAATACATAAGGGAAAGCGTGCATAAAAATAGGTACGAGGGCACAATATCTGTTCTGAGTTGTTCTTGCTTGTTCTTCAAAGGGTTAATCTTCTGCTACTTCTTTTTGAGGATTGGTTTTAGTTTTTCTTTTGAAGTGTCTTTCTTGAAACCATTTAGGCTCTGCAAACTCTCTGCTGGTGGCCTGCAGAAATTTCAGTGTGGATACCTTACAATTGCTGAACAGCTGAGTAAAAGCCAATACTTAACATGGGTCATTCTGCTTGCAAATGTAAATCCAGACCAAAAGAACAAACTCGGGTCCTCGGCAAGACATGTTTTTTGATTTGTCTATATTTTTTATTTATTGGCCTCTCCCAAGCAAAGGGTTAACACTCGTATTGGCATAGAACACACCACTCCTTCAAACGGATTTGAACAAGATAAGTTTACTAGGCCACTGTAATTGTTGATAAAATGTAGATTCTAGTAATGCGTAGCCTCTGTTTTGTACTTTCTACTGATAATATGAAAACAAGAAGGAAGATTGAATGAAATTACATAAATGTCTGCAAATGACCAAACTAGGTTAATTGGACTAAAAAGTATAGAAAGTACATCAGCCAACCAGAAGTGCTGAAAGGACTCCAACAAACAAAGATTAGAAATATAATATTAAATCCTTGAGAACTTTCAACAAACACTTGTGTTGCAAATTATGGTTTTGGTTTTGGAGGCTTATGATTGCCTGCCACTTACACGACACTATTGGCAGATAGCACAAGGAGGACCGATTTGAAGTAGAAAACAAAATATTCCTAAACCACTTGTGCTATATCATTGATGCAAATCACATAACTTAAAGATGTAACTGTGAGTCTGAACAGAAGAACGATTGAATATGGAGAATCTAAAGCATGCTGATGGCTGAGGACATTGATTATTGAAATTTACTCTTTATTTTTGAACTCTTAATCCCTTGTCTTGTATGACCATGATTACTTTAATTTTTGGTTCCTTTAGTCTAATTTGTCAAAAAATTAAATGTTTTTTATTGTCAAACTCCATGGTTTACTCAAAATTGCCAAAAAGACGTACATGTATACCATTTTGGTGTTCCACACCGTACTGTTTCCTTGAACATTTGCCAAATATTAACTGGCTTGCCCATGTAACTTAAGATTGCACGTGCTCTTCACTTTAGCATCAATCACACTCACACAATAGTGATGGTCAAATACAGAAATGATAAATAATCACGCTGGTAGGGTACAATGATGAAAAATAAATTAAAAATAAAAGTGACTAGAAAAGAACAAGCAATTTAAGATGTGATGGATAAAATAGTGGTTAATATATAAAGACAGCCAAGCGATGCACAAACGTAATGAATGGAAGGAGGGAGATAATTCAAATGCAACAAAATGGATTTTTATATTCCTAGCAAAAACCTGGGGTAGCAGCTGAAAAACTTCGGAATCTAAAATATGAAACTCTGAAATCTGGATGAAAAATCTGAGTTTGAATGCCAAAATCTGTGACTAACAGGAAATCTGCCACTATGCTTGCGGCTCTAAATGCTGGAATCTGAGCTAAACAAAACTGTTTCTTAAAACAACTAGAACACAAAACTTGAAGGCTGAAATGGAAGGCTGGAATGTGCATTTCCTTTTTATCTTTGAACCGAATATGTGGTTTACGGAACAGATCTTAAACTATTTGAAGAACTAGATGGAACAAAGTGAAAATAACTAAAAGCACACAAGGAGACTTCACTATCATCAAATTAACAATTCAAAACTGTACGTAAGGTGACAGGAAACGTTTTTGAGAAAATATGTGCTCGCACCAATTTAGGCCAACTTGAAGAGAAGTATGGGTGTTACACTTGGCTAGAGGTCCAGTGTTTCAGATTGCGAAAGAGAAAAGACTTGAGAAGGCATAAACTGATACCACATTTCAGGGAAACAATCTCTTTTTATAGACTTTTCTGTTAAAAAGCCTATCTATATCATACCTACCAAATTATATTAACAATTAGGATACGTTGAATTTGGACACATTGATTTAAATTGTTAGGTTTATTGACCTTTTTTTGGACTAACCTCAAAAATTTCATTGATAATCACTCTTGTTAATATTGCTTTCTTTATAATTAGCTTTTCTTGCCAGTCCAGTTCATTGGAGCCTTTCTAACCACATGTAAGATAAACTAAGAAAGGTGCTTTTGCTTTTTGCACATGTTTGGGCTTATCCAGCCAGCACATACACCCATCCTTGTACATCTTTGTTTTCAATTTTGGCCATGTCGTTTTGTATCAACGTCAAGTTAAGGCCTGCAACTGACGGCTTTGGAAGCACACTTTCACTGGGCCCTTGAGGCCCAATGACTTGAGTCCTTCCAAGCTGTGTTTTCATTTTATTGTCCACATAGGGCATGTGGTTGCTACCATTAGAGTCTATTTCTGGCTCTATTTCAGGCTGCAATAAACAAATCCACAATCACATTTTCGTTGAATCAATTTCATGAGGCCAAACAGCCTAAACTTTATTAGTCTCCTCTTTGATCCTCGCCTTAACTTTACAACAGCTGATCATTTGCATTCGTCTATTTCATTTAGTAGAGTTTTTACAGCAACAACATCAATATTTGTAGTTTTAGATTTAAGCTAAGATATCAATTCTTCCCTATCTGCTGAAGAATCCTGCCCCGGTCCGTCCCGGTATTGGTATGGGTCAAGTACTGCAAAAATATGGTCCGGCAGAAGAACCCGGGCGAACCCGGGTTACCCAAGACAAATCCAGGCAGAACCTGAGCAGAACCCGGGCAAAACCCGAGTTTTAAAATGTTTTTTTCTTATGTTTTTAAAAAATTAGACATAGAACAATGATAAAAAATAATAAAAAACACATTGCAAATCCTAAAAGTTAAGTAGAACACAAAACCATAGTTACCAAATCCGGCCGGATCTAGACTATATCCGGCCAGATCCAGATTTTTTGGCCGGCCCGGATAAGTTCGTTCGGCTCGGCCCTGTTTTTTTTCATTTTTTTTATTTTTTAAGGTTTTCTACACAAAAAAACACTCAAAAATCATAAATATGATATAATATTAACATTTGATATTATTTTATTAATGTTTTTCAATGTCTTTGTTAGTTTTAAATATTTATAAAACTATGCTCACATATATATCTATATATATTTTGGATCAGATTTTTTCGAACTTTTTCAAGAATTCCGGATTTCGGATTTTTTTGCCCTTCCGAACGGATCCGGATTTCCGAACTCAGTAACTATGCACAAAACATAATATAAAAGAACACAAAACATAAAAGCAGAACACAAAAGCACAAGCACTTAACTCTCATTTTCTCATTGCGTATTTATCAAAAGGACATCACCATTCCTTGTCAAGAATATTGATCAAATATTTTTTTCTATGTCATCTTAAGGTGTCGTGCCATCCTAAATTTATAATAAAATAGGGTTTAATATAATGGTAATATAGTTGCATTACACATCACTAGCAAAGACAAGGTGAGGGTGGCACTATAGATTCCATTTACATTAAACAAGAACTAAATTAGGTTGTATTCCCATGTGTAGCATATATGGTTAAAACTCCATTGAGGTTTCCTAACCTAGCTAACCTTTTTCTTCTTCTTCATTTGAACATTTGTCGTGAACTGGGTTAGGAATCAGGATAAAAGGAGAAAGAGTTATAATGGGAAAAATAATAAATTAATGACATCCTAATTTTCCAATGCTGATCTTGGGTTGAAGCTTCATCAAGCTATTTATTAGGGTAGAATTTCTATATTTTTTGTACTGCCATACCCAAACCTTATCCAATACAATTTTTTTTTGCCGTATTGGCGATTTCGGTTCTTCAAACCAGAACCAGAACTGAACCTGGATTGGTAACTTAGGATTTAAGAAATTGAAGGCCTGATTTTTGTAGTGTGAGAAGATGGTCTTCTCTAGCTAGACTGTTCATGTCAATTTGAAGGAGTAATCGTGGTTTGGATACCATAGCTGCTTGATTTTTGCTCAATATAAATTATGGCTTCAGTCCCTGCTACCTCACCTTTGCCCTCCAGCGCACACTTCCTTCCTTATTATCATTCGTGTCTTTTTGTAGCCTCAGTTTGTTTGCAGCTCTTGCCGACTTTTTTCAGTAAATACTAGCTTTTTCCTGTTTTTTTCTTGTGCATGCAACAATTTTCTTGTTCAAGCAAGATTTTTTTCTCATGGATGCAGTCTAAGTTTTGTGCATGCTCCCATGAAATCACTGCAGGTGCTCCTAGTGACTTTTGTGATCCTGCCAACCTATGTGTGCTTTTTACCAGTGCAATTAGTTTTTTGCTGCTTATCTTGCGGTCTTCGTCCAGTTCTAATCTTGATCCTTCAATTGTCATTGTAATATTTTTATTGTAATTAAAAAAAGAAAAAAGAAAATCAAAGCCAAAGAAAACTGCCTTTTGTGTGGTGTCTTTCTTTTGCTGTTATTTTCTTGCACTATCACCGTCATGGATTTTTTGTCAGCCCTGACAGTTCCCCAGGAGTGACCCAAAATCCTGACAGTTCCTCAGGAGTGACCCAAAATCCTGACATAGTCCAATTTCTTGCATGAGAGCTTCACAATCAATGGCAGCGCCAAATGAATTTCAACTTAAATTCATGCATTAAATGCCGAGCATATTCCAATGACTCATGAGTCAACATTGAACCTCCGATTCTATTTCTTCTGCCCTTATGATTGCTCAATCTGCTTTCAAGCTGGACACAAACAGATCCATTCCCCATTCTGATGGCATAATTGTTGGGGACAAACTGGGTGCATTGATTTGTAGTTTAGAAGAATATTTCAAGGCTAGACAATCCTTATGGATCCATAATGCATTATGGTTGCTAAGGCTCATATGAATGATAAGGCTCTCACTTGGAGGTAGTCTCATATCCAAATTGTGGTCACAACAAAACAACCCACCATTGACAGTTGGAAAGTTTTAAAGAAACTATCAGGTAGTGCTTTTGCCCCCTTTGGTACAAATAAGAGCTATTGGAATGTCAGTTCCATATTTTCCAGGCATTTGGGCACTCGGTCCAATCATCAAATCAATTGTGCCTTTCCATCAAGTTAGATGCACATAATGTTGATTAGGTCCTATTGATCGAGTTTATATTAGGTTTTTTTCCTCATTTCTAAAGGAATTAAGGCTTCTGTTACACCCCTAATATTTGATCTTCCTAAGTATATTAAGGCTATGGAGTGGCCAACTTGGCGCATGCGTAGCTCGTATCTTTTCATTTATTAATTCCAGATGTTTCTTTAGGACGACCTAATTAGGACTAGGGTGTCGCCCCAACCTAATTATTTCTATAAATAAGGACAAATAGACTCTTCTAAAGAATCTGAAATCGAATTCTCTATTCACTCCATTCTTGTTCTGTATTCTAGAGGTTGCCACCTTGAAGTGGCCAGTATATTTGATTATGTCATACCGCGTCATTTATCAATTGCACATCACTATCTTTGGATCTATTCTTATTTTTCCATTCAAGTGGATCTACTATTGCTAGCTGAGTTTATTTTATAAGTAATATCATAACAAGTGGTAGCTGAGCGACAATTTTGGGTGGCAAATTCTGTAACATGAGGACAAAGGAAGGAGATTATCAAAGAACAATGATTGAGAATTCTGTAGCGCAAGGACAAAGATTGAGCATTATCAAAGGCGAGTGCCTTTTTGTTAACCATTTTTTGATAATTTTAAAATTGTTGCATGTTATGTATTGAAGTTTGATCTAGGTACAATAGTAGATCTATTGCAATTCTTTTTTGGTCAAAGCCTAGTATAAAAGACAGTGTTTACTATCTTTCAAACAATGGAGAATTTGGGGGATCTGATTTGAGCAGTAGACCCGAGAAAGAAAATCTATAATTTTTCACACACACCCTTGTAGGGGTTATGTTCATTTGATTCATCGAGTTGAGACGACCACAATTGTATGTCTTAGAATCAAGTTTTTTTGATTGTCCCTGACTCTCCCATTTTTTTTGGTTTGCGTCAGTGCTTGATGGAGCCTTATATCATCGGATGCAATTTTTCTATGTGAGAAATTCTATATAGGTCCCTGATAATACTCATTTTGGTTGCCATACCCTAAATTTTTGTATGGTCACTACTTGTAGAGGGTATTTTCCACTCATAATCACAAATCTAGAACCAGGGGACAACCCTAACATCGACCATGTCATCCTCATCTCCATAACTGAATGCAATAGATGCTTCTTTTACGGTTAGTGGTGAAAATGATGCACTTTGTTGCATGCTGCCAAAAATAATAGAAAGTTCGTGTAGGTTGTGAAGAGGCAGTAAACTTTATCAATGATAAGGTACTTACTCCTTTTATAACATCACTAAACACTGGATTGAAAAGATTTGGTGATGCGCTCATGGCCCAATTGGTTCGGCTAGACCAACCCCACTGTAGATAACCAAAACCATGGATTTGGCCCATCTCCAACCCTACAAAACCAACAAACCCAGGAGTACACGACCAAAACTTGACAAGTAATGGAATGGGGCATTTTTCTTGAGGGCAAAGTCTACACTTTCTCAAAGTAGATCTCTGCAAGTTTGATGGCACAAATGTGTCTTTGTGGCTAATAAGCCTCATGGAACAATATTTTCAACTTCATAATATAACGAGGACGCAAGGGTCGATTTCCCTGCATTCTACTTGGACCTGAACCCTATTAATGCTACCAATGGATTATGAAAGACAAGAAGGGACAATCGTTGGATTGGAAGGCCTTTACCATCACCTTTCACTTTTCCAGTGTTGATTATTAATTAATCAAAGGAATTTTAAGCATTTAATGAGCTTTTATTAACTAATTATGCTTTAAGTAGTGGACTAACTACTTTGTGCGTGTGCGTGCGCGCACTGGTGGGTTCAAAAGGAGAATGCCCCTAAGAGGACTGGAGGGATGAATAGATATGAGTGTACTCATATTGATTGATTGCGTGGCACAATTACAACGCAAATTCTTCACACTTACATTGCATAGCTTGGAATGACGAAAACAGTGTCACCTTTTAGTAAATGTTGCCATGCTCCACCGATTTCTTATCTTGTGTTGTTCCCAGTAAGTGGTCTTTGATGAGCTTGCATGATTGCCTCCTATTTGGTATAGGGTTGGCATTTGCCTGGATGGACTTGGCTTACTACGGAGGGTATTGTAGAAGTTTTGATTTAGACTTGCCGATGAGTAATTGGCTCTGTAAACACTTGATTTTGTGTATAAGGCATGTCATCGATGTAATACACACACACACACACACACACACACACACCTAGTTGGATGTTATTGGCTTAGGGCTATGTCATGCATGGCATGACTTCATTTTTCTAACGGGAAATGAAATTGGCTTATATTATTTTAATTTTAATATAATGGTCTCAATTTAGAAACCATCGTATTAATTAGAATAAGAAAAAGCATTTTTGACTTTTAGAAAGGCCTGACTAAGGGATGGCACAATGCTATTCTTGAAGGGTGCCAATGAATAAGAAGGCAGGCATTTATTGCAGCCACACTTTTAGACATGGTTGGCCTTTATTTCTAGCATCTCCCTCCTTATGGGGCTCTCACTCTCTCTCCCTTTTTTACGGTCTGCACTATTTTGTTGTCATCTGCAATAGTGGTAGACAGGCAGTACTGCAATAGTGGTTGATAGGCAGTACTGCAATAGTGGTAGATAGGCAGTAGATAGGTAGAGGGGTTAAAAGGGAGTTGTAGGCATGGTAGAAGGAAGTGCAATGCCTCCTCCAACTGACTCTATCATCATACTACTGTGAGATTAAGACTGAGATTGGCAGTGGATGGCATTGAAATTGCATGATTAATATTGTAAATTCCTATAGATCGCCATCAGAGTCCTGACATGGTATGAGGAGGAATAAGAGGAAGGCAAAGGTGAAGCAATGAATCCACGGGTTTTCCAATCACCTCCGCAATGCAATTCCATGTAAATATGCTATTTTCAGAAATTATTAATGTGCAAGCAAATTTATAACCACCTGGTCGGGTTTCTTTTGGGTACCATATATATATATATATATATATATGCGAGTGTGTAGATATTTATTCTTGCACTGAAGTGATTGAGAAATACAGTATTCCCATGACTGTTAGGATGGTCGCAGCGCTAGTTTTGTAGTCAGTTGAACCTACCCATCACGTTAAGTTGCGAGGATAGAAATCCTTTCTTCCATGCCATAATTGCTAATGTGGTTCATAGTTATGAAGGGAACACAAGGGGCAACATCTTTATATTAATCCTTTAAGCTTTTGCAAGTCTGCCCAAATTCCATCTTGTATCTATTGCAGTTCACATAAACAAGTCTGGTTGTATTTTACGGCAAGAATGTGCTCAAGTCCAGTGGATGTCGAGCTGTGACAAGGTGGGTGACGTCTTCTTGTTACATCGGTTTCAGCCTTTGTATGGGTATCTGAAGAGAAGGGCTTTTGTAGTGTGTAAAATCCATTAATGTTCTTGCAGGTCTGCCCGAATTTCACCTTGTGTCTGATACAGTTTGCTAATATAACCTTCAAGACTCTCACTTATTTGGAATCCTTAGTATGGCCTTGCACTTGGCTGGAAATGTTGTTTTGTTATATGTTCAATTTTATTTGATAGATGTAGGTGCTTGGTAGAATCTCTAAGTCTGCAGCTTGCATGTGCAACATGATACCCCTCCAAAACATCTTTTTGACCACACTTTTCCTCTTCTGATCTATTGGTATACTCAGCCAAGAATAGGATACTAATGTGTAAATCGTTTAGCTGTTAAAAGGTCTAAAACGCCTTGGAAACTCATTTTCACCCCTGCTTAGCACATGTAGCAACATGGTGCCCTACCTGTATGGTTGTATCTGGTTGGTATCTATTTGGTTGTAATGAATAACCGGCTTAGACTTTTTATTTATTAGCAAGATTCCTCGAGCTTATTTCATTTGGTGAGTCGTCAGAATGTTAAAGGTAAGGAAAATGGGCATGTGGGGAGAAGAAATCTTCCGAGGTGCATAACTCCTCTTTGGGTTTAGTAGTTTCATGTTTGGAAAGAGCAGGTATATTTCATTTATAGCAATCTTAATGGGAAATTATGTGGAGTTGATGGGGTAGGCATTTTAATCTTAAGGGTGTATAAGTTATAATTGCAAAACTAGGTGCTCGTCTTAATAATACCATAAGGCTCCGGGAATGGTAAAACCATATTGTCTGTCTGTTATTAAAAATTATCTTCCAGTCATAGATTAAGATTGTTTTGGCATGTTATACGGGTTTAATACTTGGTTGTAGTAAATTCTCTTTTGCAAGGAGAAGATAAATAACTTGCTAAACATATATTTTAATTACTTTATAGTGTTCAATTCTCATCCTTCATTAGCATATGGAAGAGCTGATTAGGTTGCTAAGCAAATGTAGTATTTACTTTTATGGACCAAATTGATAGCGATTCAATTTTTCTTCCTTCGGCATAGAGGTGCTAAGTAGTTTGTGAAGCAAGTGTATCATTTACTTTCACAAACCAATCAATAGTATTGCAATTACATTCATTAGCATCGATAAGTAAACTATGCAATTACATTCATTAGCATCGATAAGTAAACCCTGCAATTATACTCATTAGCATCGATATGTAAACTATCGCTTTGTAATGCAATGCATATAGTAAATACTTCATTTCTTTTATAATAGCTAGGGAAAGCTATTTGAATAATAGAAGGAAGTTATTGCTTTAATAAAGCAATGCATGTTGAAACGTTTCCATTTCACTTATAATATACCTTGAGAAATCTATCTAGATAAGAAATTTTATCGCTTTCAATGCAAGTTAAACTACAAATGTTCTTATTGCATTTACAATAGCTAGAGAAAGCTAGTTAGACTAATAAGTAATTATATTACTTTAAAAGGGAAAATTTAAAGTGCTAATGCTTTGATTGCATTTATAATAGTTTGAGAAAGCTGTTTAGATAAACAATCATTTTTTACTGCCTTCAATACAATTTAAACTATCAGGGGTTCAATTGCATTGTTGATAGCCCAAACAAGCTCATTGAAATAAATAATAGGTGCTTCCTTTGCATTTAGAATATTGAGCAAATAAATGATGTGTGCTTCAATTGCATTTAGAATGCCAAACAAATAAATGTCAAATGCTTCATTTGCATTATCGATATCTCAGGCCAGCTCATTGGAATGTTGAGAAATTAAATGATAAGTGTTTCATTTGCACTGAAAAGCTTATTAGAATGATGAATAAATGATAAGTAACTTCATTTGCATTGAAAAGCTCATTAGAATGACGATTAGAGGATAAGTGCTTGATTCACATTGCTCGTAAGCTTGGGAAAGCTACTTAAATAGACAAGCAAAGTAATACTTTTGAAATGCATTTAAGATCAATAATGTATCAATTGCATTTATATAACTAGGGAAGTTGTGTAGTTCGTTAAGTAAATAACCACTTTTGAAATGTATTTAATATTGATAATGTCTCAATTTCAATTGTGATAGCCTAGGTAAGCTACCTAATTCGTTAATTAAATGATTACTTTTTAGATGCATTTAATACTTATAGGGAATCAATTGCATTTGTGATAGCTTAGAAAAGCTATTAATTTCGTTAAGTAAATGATTACTTGAAAATGCATTTCATATGGAATAAGATAAGATAAGATAAATATGTTAATGTTTGACAAATTACCACAAAAGTAGGTCAAAGGGACTGCAAAGTACAAAAGGTGTTAGAGCAAAGCGGCAAAACCAAACGGTTTCCCACGTAGAACACAAAGCAGAAAGAGACAATACAACAAAGAGTGGAAGCAATCAAAAAAGAAAGAGGCAAAGAACAACCCGCATCCAACGACTCCAGCCAAACAAAGAGGTGGGAAAGTACAATATGAGAGAAGAACCAGGAGAAGTAATGAGAAAGGTCTATCAAGGAGTGGACCCAACTAAGGGATTAGCTCGCCGTGAAGAATGCTTAGAATGCTTTTATTTGATAAGTAGGAGCTAGTTGTGCTTAGAATGCTTTCATGGTGAAGCTAAGTCACAAGGGTTGGGGTCGTGCTCATGTCTGGCGAGGATAAAATTTGAAATTAGTTTGTTGGTTGAAAAAATTTGGGAATTTTTTTTGGTGTCTGGTCTGTCCTGTGTGCTATTGTCGGAGGGAGTAGCTCGCCGCGAAGAATGCTTAGAATGCTTTTATTTGATAAGTAGGAGCTAGTTGTGCTTAGAATGCTTTCATGGTGAAGCTAAGTCACAAGGGTTGGGGTTGTGTTCATGTCTGGCGAGGATAAAATTTGAAATTAGTTCGTTGGTTGAAAAAATTTGGGAATTTTTTTTGTGATTAAGTTCAAATTTTATGAATTTGCATTTTGATTTATTTTTATTTTCAAAAGTAAATAGTAAATATTCAATAAATCTTAGCTATATATTATTAAACTAAATCAATTATTAATTAGCTACATACTACCTAAGTCAATTACTAACTACGTAATAAATACTAAATACTAACGATTACTAACAAAGTATGAATAAATAAAATTTAAGAGGTAAAAATAGAAAAAATAAAACTAAACCCCATTAATACTAAAAACTAACTACATATTAAATACATGATAAGTTTACTAATTAATGATGAAAACAATTAAATATGTAATACCAATTTAAAAAAAGTATACATGAAAAAATAAAACTAAACCTATACATTCTTAGTAATTAATATCTAATTAAATACGTATTCCTAGATTTTAAAAAGTAAAAATGAAAAAATGAAAAAATAAAAGTAAACCTATACATACTAACAAACATCTCTAACTAAATAGGTATTAGTTTTTGACTAAATACGTATTACTAAATAAATAATATAACTAAGCCTTCAGTTTAAAGCTAAAATTTAAAGTTTAAAAGAATTAAAGTAAAACTAAATATCTCCGTTTAAAAAAAACCGCAACCCAAGGACAATCTATCGAAAAATAGGTTGAGGAACAAAATTTGTGGGTACAAGTGGTTAAAGGGAAGAAAACACCCCCTTGGTGTGGAAATGCCTGTCCAAGCAAAGTTTGATGGAGAAAAGGCATGTCAAATGAAGGCACTCAACCTTCGTGTTCATGGTCTCCTAAACCAGTCGATCCCTTACAAACAGGGCATGCGTTCTTGCATGAATCTTTGGACTTGATAGACATCTCCATTAACAAAGCTTGGACCTTGTCAGACAACATGCTTGTTATCCAATTCCGAACTATAAAAGAGCGCTTGCAAGCTTTTAAAGTGAAAAATAAACTTTTTCCCTCTCACAGAAAATCTATGTCGATGAAAATCTCACACGACTCTAGGTGGAGGAGCTTCAAAAAACTTGTATTCAGGTTGTAGTTGCTAGGAAGGAGACCAAGTGCGTTGTTTTCAGAGATTGTAGGGTTATCATTTGTATTTCCCCCCTCCTGGGTGGTCATGCCGTAGACCGTCAACATGACGATGACTTCTAGTCTTGGTGGGTGGTGATGGCATCTCCATTGGTTCTTTGAACTGCAATGGCACTTTATGGTCTTCTCCAGGTACCTTCAAGGATGTTATTACCTCCTGGGATCTCATCTTCCTCATAGAGACACGAGATCCCCGAACGGGCCCTCCCTCCAGTCATGGGGTAATTGTGGATTTTGTCTTCCTATTGTGAGACCCACATATTAGGTGGTGTCCGTGGTTCAGGTGGTGTGGCTTGTCTCATTCGGGATAGTCTCAGGTCTAGAGTTTCACATGTGGCTTTTGATGTGCACCCCAGATACTTGTGGATACAGTTTCAGAGGGGTCCACCTGCTTTTCGAGATGTCTTCATAGTTATATGCTACTTCCCCCCCACGACATCTGTGTTCTCCATTCATGTTGGAGACCCATACCTTGACCTCTATCTAGAGATCTCTCGGTACTCCACTATTGGTGATATCATTCTTTTGGGTGATTTCAATGCTCGCATGGGGAACCTCCAAACGCTTGTTCATGACCTTGCTTAGGATGAGTTATGTCTTCATGAGTTGGATCTTGAGGAGTTTGGTCTACAGAGAGATTTTGTTAATAGGAATTCTACGGTTACGGCCTATGGCAGACACCTTCTTCGATTGGGCGAATCTTAGAGCCTCCACAATCACAACATACTTCCTCACTTCCCCGACTCTGGTAGGTTCACTTATTTTCCCCATGGTGGTGGTGTGAGTGACGTGGTCTATATTCTTACTAGAATATTCCTCATCCCCCACATCTATGGCTTTCTTGTTTCTCCCCAACTCCCTCTTGTTGACCATGTTGTCTTGACATTCACCCTCCATACTGGATCTCATCCTCCCCACCCGCATCCTTCCCCGTCCACCACACCCCCAGTACTAGACATACCACCATCCTCTTTGATGACGACTGCACCATTGATTCTGTTGCTTGTCTTTCCCTTCTAATGTCTAGATTCTAATCCCTCCTTTTTCCTCCACTGACTCCATGTATGAGTTCTTACATCAAGCCCTCTGGGACACTGCCCTTGACTCTTGTCCCCACACTATTCATTGCTCCAGATCCCCTACTCACCACAAAACCTGCCCCATCAACTGGTGGCACGATGATGCATGTAAATCCCTTCATTAGAGACTTTGATTTACTGTCACCCCTGAGCCTCCCTCCATACCCACCCTTCGTAGGGAGCACCGTCGTCTTCTCTGATGTAAGAAACAAGAATTTCTTGTATCTAGACGGCTTACACTCCTTGCTGATCTCCACCATTCACCTAAGACTTTTTGGCTTACTCTTCTCCTAAGAAAAATCATAGCTTCTGACATCACCCCCGAAACATGGGTCTCTTATGCTACTTCCCTCCATGATGTTCTTGTCCATCTTGTTGCCATTGCCCCCACCCTGCCACCATCCTTCTTTGTTTTCTCCACTTCTTTAGTGAAGAGAGATTTTTTGAAATTGTGCAACAACAAAGTAACTGATTGTGAAGGTCTCAAAGTTGAGTTCATCAAATAAGGTGTGGATTCCCTTGCCTTCCCCCTTGCCACGCTCTTTAGTAAGGTGGTGCATTCAGGGTTCCCTTAGTCATGGTACCATTACATTATTCACCCTATTCATAAGTCCATAGATCTCTCTATCCTTGACAACTACACAACCATTATGATAGGACATACATTTGCCAAACTCTATGCCACAATGTTGGATATGCAATTGTTAGAGTACCCAGAAAGGAATAATCTCAGAGCTAGGGGACAAGCTAGCTTCAGAAAGGACTATCAGAATATTGACTGCATTTTCACTCTTAGGCCTATTATTGAATAAGCTCATTGTAGGTCTTCCAAAGCATTTTGTTGTTTTGCTGACTTCAAGAAAGCTTTTGATTCAGTTCCAAGCTACCTGCATTTCAAAAAGTTGAGAGATATCTTCCAAAGCGTTTTGTTGTTTTGCTGACTTCAAGAAAGCTTTTGACTCAGTTCCAAGCTACCTGCGTTTCAAAAAGTTGAGAGATATTGGTATTCCAGATTCTTTGATTACCGCCGCTTGGAGGTTTTGTGAGTTTGTTCTTGGGTAGTTTTGTACTTCACACGATTTTTCTAACTTTGGGAAGAGTACCATTGGGGTCAAGCAAGGATGCCCTCTTTCAGCATCTACATTGATGAGTTAGAGGAGTTCCTTTGGCAACATATTCATATAAATGATGGCTGTTCTTTACATGAGGTGCTTATAGCTATCCTTTTTGCCGACGATGTCGTCTTCCTCTCAGACTCTGTCGAGGGCTTACAACGACAACTTGATACCCTTGCTCATTTTTGCAAACTCTGACAATATATGCTCAATCTTAGTAAAACTAAGGTTATGTTCTTCAATATTTCCTAGTGCTCTCTTTCCAAATTCCAATTTTTATACAAAAGGGAACTTATAGAGATCACATCAACATACACTTATTTGGGGGTCCAATTCTCTGGTCCATGCTTTATTATGAAGTTTACTTCTCATCCGCACCTTTCCAAGGGGTATGCTTCTCTTTCTGTTTTAGAATGTCAATGTTTTTAGATCCACTTCCAGGACATCCTTCCAAGTTCTGCATTTTTGATGCAATCATCAAATCTAAATTTTTGTATGGTTTAGAGGTGTGGGGACCTAGCTTGGGGGTTGTTGATTGGGCCCATATTGAGAGGGTCCAAACTCTCATTACAGCGCATGATCTGTTGCAAGTGGACAATTTCTTAGCACATCATCTACGCTGAATTGCCGTTTAGCTGCTATGCCTTGAGACTATCTTCAGGGTTAATTTCTACATCTATAGACTTAGGTCCCTAGGGGACTCAGCTTTTGGTCATGAGATATATCCATACTTAGCACTTTGCTCCTCAGAGAGGATTGCTTCACTAGTCCCCACCAAACGCCAACACTGTTGGTACTCTCAGACTAGGTTGCTCTTTTCTATTGGCATCGTGATGGATAGGCTACCCCCTCTCATGTATTCCTTGGATGCCCCGTAGGCTCCTTCCCACAAAGGATGCTATCACTAGAGCTGCTAGAGAGGACATCTACAAACAGTATATCTAGACCCCCTGGATCTCCCCCCTTGAGACACTCAACCCCAAGCTTGCCTTCTACATCAAGCATTTCTTACAGGTAGTGGGTGGTATTATTTGTCTCCCTCACTACATCCAATGCCATTGGTCTCAGTACTTGAGGTTTCCCCTTGGCCAGAGGAGAGTGTGCTCTCACCAACTACGAGTTGAAAAAGATCACCACATTATCTGTCCAGATCGGATCTACCATCTTTGCTTCCTCTAGGAGGTGGAGGTTGAGGAACACTTGAGTTTTAGATGCTTCGTTTACTATGAGATCCGAGGACGGTATCACTGTCTCTACAGGGACTCAGCCAACTCTTTATCTACTTTCTTTAGATAACCAGACCAACGGTGCCTTGCTCTTTATCTTCGCGAGACCATCAGCCCCCGATGTAGATCCCTACAGGAGGAGACCATAGGCTTTAGAGCCTCCATGTTGATCACCTATTTCTTCTAGCCCATCCAGATGATTGGCAACACTAAGCGCCCCTTGGACATTGATGCATCACACATCAAAGCTGATATATCAGTCAACGACGGTTCTCTCAGCATGTCATAACTACTCAGAGTACTTAGATTCCACATCCTACTCTCCCTCGGCATTGTGGCTCTGCTTCTTCTCGCTAGCATGGCTTTGTTCCTTCTTGATGACATGGACCTAATATTTACTGGCCACGCTCCAGATCACAGAGACAGAGTCACATTACTAGTTTCTTTTGTGCTATGGGAAGTACCTTGGCCTTGGATGCTAGGGGATATTCTAGAGGAAATGCATTGCTTCACCCTAGAATCTCCCAATTGGGCCCCTCCGACATTGAGTACTCCCTGATGAAAACTAGCAGATCTTCTCATAGTGATTGATGATGGGTCATAAACCCCTCCACTTCAAGCATAGACAAAGATTTCTGATGAGGTCTTCTAGTCTTCATCGACACATGCTTTTGGAGGCTCTTGTTTGCCCCTCATTGCTATTTGTATTGGTTCCATTACCACCTTTGTTAGTGGCACAATGCCTTACTTCGTTTTATGTACTTTAGTTTCTTGGGTTCTCTTTCCTTGAACTTGCTATTGTTAACAGTTGTATCCTCGAGTCCCTTTGACCTACTTTTGGTCATCCGTGGACATTAATATAATTTCTTTCTTTCTTTTCTTTCTTCACTCACAACAATGGTCAAGACTCGATGACGCTGCAACAACGAATGTCAAGCACTCCAACAACAGATGACAATGGCAGTAGAGATATAGATGGGCTTCCGACATAGAATAAGCTTTGAAAAAATAAACACAGATATAGCAGACCCTATACTGAAGGACGACTCTTGCCTTCGATCGCCGCAGATTAATCTTAGCAGTTCCCCTAACAGTAGATTAAACTCGAAAGTAGTAGGATATAACAACAATTAGATGGGCATTATATAAATTTCAAAGGCCCTATTTTGCTAACCTTAATTGACTTGAAAAATTTAAAAACCGTTTTTTTAATTTTTTTTATTCACCTAACATTGACAATTTTTTTAGGGATATTGAATAAATTCAGAAGTAAAATTGATTTGTATGAATTTAACTGTAATTTGAAACTTTTTTTTTTGGCTCGTATTAAAATCACCGAAATCTGATTTTTTTCCTTAGAATTTGGGAATTTCTGTGTCTTAATTTCTAAGCGAAGCAAGTTTGTGCTTAGAATGCTTTCATTGGATAAGTGGAACAAGTTGTGCTTAGAATGCTTTCATTTGGTAAGAAGATCATTTGTGTTAACATTTTTTAGAATGCTACATTTGATAAGGTCATTTGTGTTTCATTTGATAATTGGATAAGTGGAACAAGTTGTGCTTATAATGCTTTCATTTGGTAAGAAGATCATTTGTGCTAACATTTTTTAGAATGCTACATTTGATAAGGTCATTTGTGTTTCATTTGATATGTGGATAATTTATGCTAACATGTTAGATGCTTCATTTGATAGGAGGATCAAATGCTTGGATGTTTTCCTTTGATAGAATCAATTGCATAGATGTTCTCATTTGATAGGTGGATTAAATGCTTGGATGTTCTCATCTGATGGAAGGATCATATGCTTCTATGTTTTTATTGATAAGTGGATCAAATTAAATATCTTGTGAATAGATAACAAGACAAATTGAGGATGTTCAACCAGTAAGTTACTTGTGCTAAGTTGCCGGGTAGGGTAACTAGTACTGGATGTTGAGTTAACATTTTCACATGGGATATGATGCGAGTGTAAACCCCCATGCACATGTAGGCTAATTATAGCCCTACTTTGATTGCCCTAGTCTTCATATGAATCTAGGTGGGTAGTAAGGGATTCATGTTTTGGATAAATTGTTATGACTACATGCTTTGACTTGACAGAAACCCCAGGCTACTAGATAAGATAAGATAAATATATTAATGTCAGACAGATGACCACAAAAGTAGGTCAAAGGGATTGTAGAGTACAAAGGTGCCAATACAAAGAAAGAAAACCAAAAGGTTTCCTAAAGTGCAAAGCAAAAAAAAGAAAAACAATACAAAGTAGACCAAACCCATGACCCCAAACTCAACGGGGAGGTGGAGATGTACAAGAAAGGAAAGTTCTAGGAAGAGAAAGATCTAGAAGAAGCAATGAGGAAGGATCATCAAGGACCATTAGAGTAAGAGTCATTTGGTGGGCATGATTCCAATTGGTTGAGTATGGATTTATAACGAGCTAGTAAGTGTTATTGAAGAGGGAGTCATTGGAAAGGATTAGATTTAATCCCAAGACAAAATGTATGTAACTACTTTGGAAAAGATAATGAAACCACTGTTCATTCCTTATAAGAAGGGTAGGTTTTCCTTAAACCAAATCAAGTTGTCAATGTTCTATGTCTTGTTTATCGTTGTTAATCTTACTTTATGACCTTGCTTATAATGGGTACCATTTTCCTTTGAGATGTATTTGACTTAATGAAAAATGTTGTTAGATACATGATAAAGATATATCTTTGTGCTCATGTAATCTTTTAGGAATATACTTGTGTCAATATTATTTCCGTATCATTTTACACCTTAGAAATGTTTGTTAATGTTTTAGTGAACCTTCTAAACCTTGAAAGAATGTCTACTTGTTAATTATGAAGTTGAATTGAATTAGCATAGTAATTCATTTACGTAAGAAGTGGTTAATAGTCTTCGCTCATAAATGGAACATAGTCAGTAAAATATAATTTCTGGCCCGTTTTTCTGGTTCTAGGCAAGGGGGATGTGACATTTACTCTGGAATTATCTATCCACTATGACAAGCATGGAATGGAGATTACTTTAACTAGTTGACAAATCTGAGGCAAACAAGATTAGTAGGAGACTATAACGCAAAGCACACATGATTGTTCATCGGGACAAATGATTTGACAAACTATTAGAGGCTTCAAATCTACATCAATGGGCTTAGTGATTGGGATAAGCATGATCTTCGATTACTAGAGTCGTTTACAGTTAGGGATGCTATGCGGAAAGCCTTGAACATGGTGCAAACGAATGTGGCTAGTAAGAGTTTCACTCAAGATCAACCCTCGGGATGGAGAGACATAAACTTTCCCAATACTTTTAACACAAGACAAATCACCAAGTTCTCTCCTTAACAAGAGGCAGAGAAGAGAGAAAAAATACTATGTTGGCATTGTGGTAGAAAATGGTCCAGGGTTCATAAGTGTGGCAATGGTGAGAAATGCCTAATGATTATTAAGAATGAGGTTTCTTAAGATAAAGATATAATTGGAATTTGTTTCGGAACAAGAGCAAGAACCAATAGAAGAGAAGGAAATCACCACTATTTCCCTACATGCATTGAATGGGATACACATACCTCAGACACTCAAAATAATGGGGTATGTCAAGAAATAGATGGTGACAGTTCTAATACATGTAGGTAGTACACAATTTCATTGACAAACGCTTAGCAAATTAACTCAATTACTTTGTGTTTCTAGTTTTTAATTTTTAGGTTATGATAGTTTGTGGGAAGCAACTCTCTTGTGGGGGTATAAATGCCATCACATCAAACTCTCTATTGGGGAATATCGATTTGACACAAATATTTCCTCTCCCCTTAGAGTAACATACACAGTATTGGGATTGTAATTGCTGAAACAATTGAGGACAATATCCTTCAACTTTCAGGACTTATTCATGGCTTTCACTTTAAATGGACAAAGGTACAATTTTTTGGGTATGCAATCACTTCCAAGCCAAATAAATCACTTGTCATAGGATGGAGGAGCTGCTTAAAAATGGATCTTATGGGATGGTGGCACAATTACATTCAATGGAAGCACACGAGGCAAAACCTCCAATTGCACGAGAGCTCTAGGAGATCATTTAGCATCATCATCAAGTTTTTCAAGTAACCAAGGGTCTACATCTAGTTTGAGGCATTGTCATGCCATTGAATGGATTCTAGGTAGTTTTACTCCTAACATCTGACCCTACCGCTATCCACATGAACAAAAGTATGAAATTAAAAAATTGGTCAAGGAAATGCTCGATTCAAGAATTGTTAGTCCCAACCAAAGTGCATACTCATCTTCTGTGGTCATGGTTAAAAAGAAGGACGAGTCGTGGAGTATTTGCCCAAATTACATGGAACTCAACAAGCTCACTCTCAAAGATAAGGTTCCTATTCTTATTATTGATGAATTATTGTATGAATTGAATGGTGTTGTTTTCTTTTACTAAATTAGATTTGTGGTCGGGTTATTATCAAATATGGGTAAGGGACAAAGATGTACATAACACTGCATTCCATACACATGAGGGTCATTATGAATTCTTAATTATGCTATCTAGCCTCACTAATACTCCTACTTTTCAAAGCATCAAGAACTAAGTTTTTTGTTCATTTCTTTTGAAAATTGTGTTGGTTTTCTTTGATGACATCTTAATCTACGATAAAACATGGGAAGAGCATCCTCAACATGTATAGAAGGTATTACATTGGTTGGAAGACAATCAAATCTATGCCAAAAAGTCCAAATGTGCCTTTGGAGTGTGAAAGAAGTGGAGCTGTCAGTTCATGTGGTGTCACATGAAGGTGTTAAAGTGGACCCTAAGAAGATAGTAGTAGTAAAAGAGTGGCCATGATCGAAAAGCATCAAATATTTGAGGGGATTCTTGTGTTTGAGAGGTTACTGCAAAATATTTGTTCGCAACTATGCTTCCATTGTTGCACCTTTAACAACATTGATGAAGAAAGATTCCTTTTCATGGTTAGAGTCATCCACCCAAACATTGAAGCTCATATTTCCACCCTTGTTCTAGCTACCCAAGATTTCTCTATGACATTTGTGGTAGAATGCGATGCTTTTAGATAGGGCATTGGGGTAGCATTAATGCAAGAAGAGCATTCCTTGGCATTTGTTAGTAGACAACTCAAAGGCAAGAACTTGGTAAGGCCGACAAATGAGAAGGAAATGTTAGCTAGCATTCATGCAACCAAGCAATGACGACAATATCTCATGGGAAAGCACTTCAAAGTGAAGATGGATCACGAGTCAAGTATTTTTTGGAGTAGCGATTATCATTGAAAGAGCAACATAATGGGTCACCAAGATGTTTGGGTATGACTTTCAAATTGTTTTTATTTACAAGAATTTCAAGGAGTATTGCAAAGTATGCTCTTTTTGATAGGAGACAAAGGAAGCAACAATTTTTGCCTTTTCTTTATTGCAATCGGAATGGGTAGAAACAACACGGGTAGAATGGCAACAAGACACTAACAAGGGAATGAACTCAACAACTTCAAAGGGACCCATCTTCTTCAGATAAGTATGCTTGGAAAGGAGATTTGTCATGGTATAAAGACCAACTCTTTTTATGCAAAAAATTTCAATTGAAAGCTAATATTTTATCTTAAATGCATGACTCACGAATAGGACATTCAGGGTTCTCAAAGACTGATCACCATACAAAGAAGGATTTTTTTTGGGAAGGTTTTAAGAGGGACGTACAAAAATTTATGGATAAATATTTGGTATGTCGATAAAATAAAGGAGAAATAGTCAAGAGGTGTCTTACATTTGTTAGCCATTCTAACATAGTGTTGGGAGGAAGTATCAATGGATTTCAGTTAGGGTTGCCAAATTTAAACAATATGGATGTGATATAGGTGGTCATGGATAGAATCACCAAGTATGCACACTTTTGTAGACTTTCTTATCCCTTTCAAGCTAGTAAGATGGTAGAAGCATTCATGAAAAGGTACAAAAACTGCATGGCACCCCAACAATAATTGTGAATGATTGAGATCCTATATTTATTAGCATATTTTCGAAAGACCTATTTGTTGCATGGGGCACAAAACTAGCACATAGCTCATCTTATCATTCAAAATCAAATGTATGAACAAAAATTATGTATAAATGTTTGGAGGGATATTTGCGTTGCTTTGTTTCAGACAAGCAATCACAATGGTCTAAATGGCCTTCAATGATATAATTGTGGTATAACACCATGTTTCGTACTTCAACAAATATGACTCCATTTGAGGCACTTTAATGTGGTAGTTATCCTTACATGTGTGAGAAGGGTTAGGTGTACTTGGGGAATGATCCTACCTTTTACTCCACTAATAAACATTTCTCAGTCAAATCTTACTTTTCCTAAATAAGAAACGTTTGTGTTCTTGTGGAAGGTAATGGAGCTTAGAGTCATCTCCTAAGCTAGTGGAGATGTAGTCTTTTAGAGAGTCCTATTCTAGTGCAACCATTGATGGTTGCACACCTACATTGTATATTACACATAGTTAATACAGTGTGTCTTTACTGATAAATCTCTGTCTTGTTTGAATACTTTATGTTGATGGTGTATATGCTGGAGATCCATGGGCTATGTTGGCATTTTAAATATGAGATAGAACAATGAAGCTGTTGAAGTGTCTGCTGAATATGATGAATCCTCCAATGTAATGATTCAAAAGTAGCTTCCATTAATTTGGTTGTGTGAACAATAGTGATTATTGGTATGTGTTCTTTTTGAACAGAATGCATGGTTAAATGATTGCAAATGGAGTGCTATGGAGATCCTCTAGAAAACAACCAAATTGCAAATGGATTGCTATGGAGCTTCTTCAAGAAACAACCAGCCTTTGCATTTGCTAGGAACAATCACTAGGTACGTAACATACTCGTACAATCAAGGAAGCATTAGTAGTACACAAAAATCATTTTTAATATGGTATCAGAGCAACTTTTTTAAGAAGATCAATGAGAGTTTTTGAGAAGAGATCCATATCACTCTCAAAGTTCGGTTGTTAGGAAGATTAAGAGAAGAGAGGAGCCTTAGGCACTCCAAAGCTTCAATCCTTAGCAAGCTTCAAGCGGTAAGGATAATTTTTTTTCTCTTCATCAGCGTCTATGAGAAGTTCTTCTCAAGTCCCAGTTATTTTGTTTAAATCCGGTTCATTCCCTAAGTTGGATTTAGGTACTAGTTGCAAATCTACATATGAAGTTCCATGGAAGAGATTTTCAGCCAATTTTCGTCTAAGTGTTTTTGGTGTGTATCGGACATTCCCATTGTATTTGGAGTGCTATAGAAAGTCAGTTTTGACTTTTGTTTCACTTGAATTTGACATCATGAACTCATTTGTCAAGCCATGTAGATCTTGTTCTATGTAGATCTAGGGAATTTACAAGGGTAAGAATGTTCCAATGGGAAGGAAAATGTCATTTTCAGCTCCTTTGGCATGTTTTCAGGACTGGATTTTGAGTTTTTGTAGTACATGGTGACAAGCTATGAGCTCTTACGTTTGGCTACAAATTGGATTTGGGTACGTTTGGAGGTTTTTTTTTCGCCTTGCATTTTTTCTTCATGTGGCATATTGGGCACTCTCACTTGAGGATTTTGTGTGTTTTCAATTCACACCTACCGCATTGACATTTATGGAGATATTGAGCTGCTTTGTCTTCACTCCCTAGTCAACATTAAGGCATGGTGTTGTGTACTGCTAATGCTTTCTTAGTTTTTCAAGTATGCATGTACCCAGTTAAGTAACTGCATTCGCCGAATTTAATCAAAGAAGTTTGAAATTCGCCGAACTGCAAGAAAGCCCTTAAAATTTGTTTGAAATTCGTCCTGAATTTAATAAAAAAAGTCGTTTAAAATTGTTGAAATCCGTGGAAATTTGTGTTTAAGGGTTTTTTTGCTGTTTTCTTCGTTGGTCGCCGCGTTTCATTGTTTGCAGTCTAAATATGTCACGTTTCATTGTTCGTAGTCTCTTGTATGCCGCGTTTCATTATTTCTAGCGTAAGTGCAAGAACATAATGTAGGAACTTGAAACTCAGTGATTAGTGTGTTCATTGTTTGCACTTTGCAGTCATGACTTTCAGTTCTCTACTCAGACTCCACAAACCCAACAAACTCCACTCCTCCACACTGTGTCCACTCAGGGTTCGAATCTGTTGCTTGTGGCATTCAAAAGTGGGCTTTGATTTCTTAACTAAAATTTTGCAAGCATAGGTTTGTAGACAAAGAAATAGGCATCTCATTTGTTTCGAAATTTAAATTGTAATGCTTTGATATTATATCATGCTTGTTCACATAATTTTTTTTTTTTTTTTTTGCTATGGAGGCCACAAATGGGAAAATCTTTGACAGTGGCAATTATCAACTTAATGAACACAATCAAAACACATCTAGTGGGAGTTGACTTTACATTGTGTAGGATAAACAATAGTGTGCATTAAGGCATTTCTAAGTCTATGAAATAAATTTAAGTGTCCCAACCTAAAAGAGTAAAGGGGAGGTTTTTGTTTTATATGGTGATCAAGAACAATGCATATTGCTAAAGATGCTTTTCTATTCCCTTCCTTACCCTGTCAAAAGGTTTATTATCTTGAAAGGGTAATGAAACCTTGATGGGTGGAATTTGCAGTTCTGAATTCAACACTGGGTTGGTATATTTAAAAAATGAAGTATATTTCTATTAGCCGAATTTGATATCAATTTTTTTTGTTCCCATTTTTTTTCCTCAAAGAATTTGAATGTGGTGACTATGGTACCTTGTGATTGTTCCTAGCAGATGAAGAGGCTGGTTGCTTGTTGGAGGAGGTCCTTAGCACTCCATTTGCAATCATTTAACCATGCATTCTGTTCACATGTACCAATAGTCACTTTTGTTCACAGAGCCAAATTGATGGAAGTTTTGATTCATTCCATTGGATGATTCATCAGATTCAACAAACATTTATTTCAGTAGCTTCATTGCTCTTTTTCATATAAAAAATGTCAACATAGCTCATGGATCTCCAACATAAACACCATCAACATAAAACATTCAGACAAGAGAGAGATTCACCCATAAAGAAATTATATTATGTGTAATATACACTATATGTGTGCAACGAACAATGGTTGCACTAGAACAAGACTCTCTAAAAGACTATCTCCACTAGCTTAGGAGATGACTCTAAGCTTCATAGCCTTCCACAAGAACACAGACGGTTCTTATATGGGAAAAGTATAATGTGAGTGAGAGATTATTATTGGTGGAATAAAAGGTGGGATTATTTCCTAAGTTACATTTAACCCTTCTCACATATGTGACGATAACTACCATGTTATTTGTGCATTTATAATTGTGTTCGTAATAAATTACACCTTGGTAACACATCTACCTAAGGTGGATTTGACATCAAGTGTGAATATGACACACTCCAACAGTTTCATACTTCAACAAAGATGACTCCATTTGAGGGATTTTATGGCTATTATCCACCATCTTCTACTTTCTACTTGTACGGTCACCCCAAAACCCATGTGGTGGAGGGTCATACTCAACGCCAACAAGGCATGCTCAAAATCGTCAAGGAAAATATGGTTATGGCTCAAAACATGCTGACACAACAAGTAGATCAACTCCAAAGTGAGGCACTTTGAAGGAGATTGGGTCTTCTTTTAGTTACAACTTTACAAACAAATGTCATTAAAGCAACAAAAGAACAGTCTGGCCCCAAAATTTTATGGTCCTTGGAAGGTTCTCTAGTGGATTGTTAGTGTGGCATACAAATTGGAGCTTCCACCTTCATCCAAAATTCATCCTATATTTCATGTTTCTTGTTTGAAAAAAGTCATTGGTAACTCGATTTCAGTCTAGTCAGAACTAATAGAGTTAGATGAAGAAGGGAAGTTCATCATGGAACCAAAGGTAGTCATCGAGAAGAGAGTGAAGTAGTTGCGCAATTAAGCCATCTTGGAGTATTTGATTAATTGGAGGAATTTTCTAGTGAAAGATGCAACATGGGAAGATGAGCAATTCATGCAAAAACATGTGGAGCTATTAAGCGTCGAGGGCAATGCTTTTCTGAAGTGGGGGGGGGGGGGGGTATGTTACACCCATAATATTCTATTTCATAAGTGTATTAGGGTAATGGAGCGATTGACTTGTGATTCATAAGACCTTTATCTTTTCATTTATTCATTCTAGATGTTTCTTTAGGCTGACATAATTAAGATCGCGAGGTCGCCCCTAATTATGTCTATAAATAGGGATAGATAGGCTCTTCTAAAGCATATGAAGTTGAATTCTCTATTTCATTCCATTATTGTTTTTCATTCTAGAGGTTGTTCCCTCAAAGTGGCCAATATATCTGATTCAATCATATCAATTCATTTATCAATTGCACATTGATATCTTTGGATATGTACTTATTTTTGTATTCAAGTGGATATACTATTTCTATTTGAGTTTCTTTTGTCAGAAATATAATGACATTTTCACCATCACCTCATTAGAGCATGCTTTCTAACTTTCATTAAGGGTGGAAACCAAGTGCAAAAAGGGGCCTTCCAATCGGAGCTACTCATCTTCGTCTCCTACCAACTCTAACCCTGCTAGCTCATCTTTGTAGGATGATCATTATTCATAGAGTGGCTCAACTAAGAGTTTCGACTCTTCCATTTAGCAATGGAAGGAAGTACTGTACTTATCACAAGCACACTAGAAATAATATGAATGAATGTCGTGTACCTAAATCGAAAAAGGCAAAGACCCTTCGAGCCGAGTAGAAGTCACATCTTGGAGAGTAAGAGATTAAGGTATTCAATCTCGAGGCTTCTAATCCTCAACTTATTTTTATGGTCAATGAGTAATCCAAAAATAATTTTTACTCGTATCTATCAAATCAAAAATAGATTGGTGGGTCTTATCCTTGACAATGGTAATAAGATTTTTTTTTCACAGTGTTGCTTTATGAATTTTAGCTGTCAACTACAATGCATTGACCACATTGATATTAGATGGGATGGGTCAAGGAGGGGTCATCAACACTTGTGTCTTGTAAGTGTTCTATCACATTTTCCATTGAGTCATTTCAAGGCAATGTTGATTGTGATTTCACACCACTTAAATATTGTAACCTGATATTTGGAGCACCTTATCTATACGACCATAAGGCTATCTTTGATGGCTTCATCAAGATCCATCTACTCCACAAGGGCGGTGAAGTGTGTGAATCACTTCTCTTATTATTTTGCTCTTTGGTAGGCCAACACTTAAACAAGTCAATTTGCATAAGTTTCTTACTCTTTGCATCATATGGGAAGCTAAGGTAGATAATGTTGACAAGCATCCACCCGAAGCAAATCAAATCTCTTGTTTATGCATGTTCTCATGTTCTTAAGGATCTAAAATTATTTCCTCGTTTGAGGTCCATTCAACTTTCTATTGAGATTTTGTGAGGATATTAGTTGCCCTATTAGACACCTTATCGCATTACCCCTATTGAGAGTGTTGAGACCGTGCCAAATATGCCAATTGCTTGAAGAAGGCAAGATACAACCCAACACTTATCCTTTTGGATCTTTTGTTAAGGAGAGATTCAATCAATAGAGATGTCGATAGATTGAAGGAGCAAGCTAGTCTAAGCACACCAACTATGTCGACACCTAGTGAGACCTAAGTAGGCAACCAACTCTAAAGAACAAAGGATCAAATTTGGGTATCTCTTACGACTGAATATTTGACTGCCTAGGATATGGGTTTGTGAATGTAGAAAATAAGCATGAAGATACTCTCGAGGCAAAGGGGTTGGGCATCAAACTCAACCTGATCAATGAACTAGGGAGTTGTTTGTTTGTGGTGGATCATGGCTTGAGAATGAAGGAAAAAAAACAAGCCCAACCATTATCTTTACAACAGCCATCCCGATCCGAACAAAGCCTCAAAAAATTAGATTTTGGACCTATTCTTACTGCAAATCTCTCTGCTAAACATAGACCTAAGCCTAAGGAAGATGAGCAAGTACTATCTAAATCTCTGATGCAAAGAGGTTTTGTCCCTATTCAGCCATGGTATTTAAATATAGATGACATTCTTGACCCATACCATGAGATCACTAGTTGGAGTAATTGTTTTGAGTTCATTGGAACTGTTGGAGGAATGGATGTTGTTACTGTTGCTAGATTAGTAACCAAATAATTTTGGGGAATTGTAGCTTATTGGTGGTAAAGTATGCTAGAGGCTCAACAAAATGTACAAGTTTTCAATCAACTAGAACCTCCAAAAGCTCTTTATACCATGCTTATCCAAGAATTTGTGCCACCCATGCAACCCAAGCAGACTGAAGATGTTATGTGGTTAATGAGAATGAAACTTTGTGATGTTTCTCAATTTGAAGATTTTTGCATACAGTTTATAAAGCTTGCTTATGCAACAAAATGTCATAACCAAAGTGCTAGCTAAAGTTAAGCGTCTTTCTTTTCGTGAGTGTTATTTTCCATGTTGTCTCACACCTGCTCCTAAATATACATTCTTGTGTCGCTGCAAAATCCCTTGTCCTCAATCTAAACAAATCATTTGTTATATCTGCCACCAACCTGGCCACAAAGCCCGTAATTGCAAATGCAAAAACCTTGTTGTCAAAGTTGTATATTCCTCCAACGCAGCACAATGGTGGGATATGCTTGGTGAAAATGAAGATTTATATGATCAGGATGAAATATATGAACCTATCATAGGGGAAGTTGAGGATGATGAAGGAAATGAAGAATATGAGCTAGGTGAATTGGATGCTTTGGCTGATGATCTAGAAGAAGAAAGTCCAACTTTTATGCAGAGACTTTGACACCCTCTTGAGAAGGAAGCTCTAGAAGCAATAAAAGAGAAAGAGGAAGACGTCCTTCAAGACCTCCTTTTCAGGATCAACGAGGAGGAAGAAATAGATATCCAGGAAGAGGTCAACAACCATCACATTACAGCCAACCTCCTACATTTAGACCTCCAAGCCCTTTGCCACTCGCCTTTCCAAAAATTTTTAAGGCTAGTGATAAATGGATTAAAGATAAGTTTAGTTTCCTGCTCCCAGAAGAGGTGATTACAGTTCGATTAGCACCAACATGGGATGAAGACCCATATATTGAAGATATTTGTGATGAAGAAATTTATGATGTAGAGATAAAAGCTTCTAGTTGGGTGAAAATTTGAAATTTCTATGTTTATCTTGCCACGTCATTGCCAACTGTACAGATGCCGCACTGTCCAATCACAACATGCCATGTGCCCCTTGTGGTATCCCCACAATTCCCAATTCACTGCCAACAAGCATACAACATAGCACAGTGGGTGGGTTGAGGAATTGAACCCCAAACCTCCCTAGAGCTAGTTGAATGACCTAGGCAAGTGGGTTACGCTTCTGCCCATACCATACAAAGGGTTGTTGGCCTTTTAATGAAGGTTCGACGACACTTTGGGGTAAAGTGGTGCTTGCATTGCTCCCTCTCCTTCCACAGGCAGTGTTGTTGTCGCTCCTTTGCTCTACCGATAGTCTTTCGCCACTTGAATCTTTTTGGTTCATCAATAATTGCTAACTGGACACCTCATTTAAATTAGCAATACATCCACACAATGACACTCAAACATGGGCAAATGGTTGGGCGATTTTTTGAAATTTCCATGCCGACATTGCCATGTCACTACCAACTATACATATGCCATGTGGTTCAATCACAACATGCCACGAGCTCCTTGTGGGTTCCATGAGATGCCCAACTCACTGCCAACAAGCACACAATACAACATTGTGGGTTGTGTGAGGAATCGACACCAAACCAGTCCACGACTAGACGAACAACCTAAGCAAGCAGGCTACACCTGCACCTATACCTTACAAAGTGTCTCCGACCTTTTAATAAAGGTTCAACAATGCTTTAGGGTAAGGTGGTGCTTGTGCTGCTCTCACTCCTTCCATGGGCGGTGATGTCGCTAGTCCTTAATTGCTTTGCCGGCTGCCTTCCTCTCTCAGCATCGGATCAAGCGACAAGCTACCATGTGCAATCTAATCTCTACCTTGTTGTCACCTTTGCTCCTTCCTTGCATTTACTAGGCGAGTAACCCCGTAGTTACTCCCCTTGAAGTTTTGAACCATAGGCAACCTATTGAATCAATCACTTGCTATTGGAAACCTTTGATGGAGGACTTGGGTGGCTAAATGGAAGTATTTTTCGACAAACAAAAAATGGACATGCAATGAAATTTCGCAAGAAATCCAAAAATGTGATCAGATCTGGGAAATTTTACTTCTTTCTAGGGGTTGCAGTACAAACCCTAATTGCCCTATATAAACAATTTCTTGCGCCAAAGTGACCAAAATGAAGCATTTATCTCTAAACAAGTGTTCCTCATCTCCAATCTTCGCAAGAATTCTAAGCACATCACCAAAAATGTCCTTTGTTTCACAAATTTTGTTGAATTGCTTCTCTTCAGTAACACAACTCCAACAGAATGCCAAACTATTACTAAACACCTTTGTTGCCACCATGCTTCTGTGCACCTTGTAAATCAAAGGACTAAAACATTGAGGGGTTTTAAACCTTAGGCTCTAGTACCATGTGAGAATTAAGTGCAAGATCCCATGATCGTTAGAAAAAAAAAACCCACAAACATTCAATCGATCACAAGAGCACCAAGCATAGTGGGGGATCCCTCCAAGGTACCCCATAACACTTTATGCTCTATAAAATCAGAAATAATGAATGTAATGTAGAATCGATATAGGCGAGGCAAAGTCCTTTCTTTATACACCGAGTCCTAATAACATGTAGGTTGAGTTAACACTCAAGCCTACTATGCCAATATCAATCCCAAGGTATATCACAAATATTGGTAAGTCTATGTGCTCGATAAGACATGTTTTAATAACTTCAACAACGACTTGTCATGTGGCTTTTCATATTCTTGAGACAAGTCAATTCTTCTTCTACAATGACTCTTTGGATTCTACGTATGAATTTCTTTATCTACCCTTCTGCATGTAACGACAAATATGCTATGATCCAATTTATCCCTAAAGAGTGGTCTAGAAGATAGGCCTGAAAAATGTAAGTTAAGTGGATTGAACACAATGGTATAAGGATATATGTTTTGTAAACAACCAATACTATTGTACATAGTGGAGAGCAGAGTAGAGGGGGATGACCATAGTAATTTCCTCATAAGTAGAAATCAAAGAGAGCTGAGAGCAGAGTGTCGTAGCTTTACATCTCTTCTAAGAGATTGCTAACTTCTTTCAAAATTAATCTCATTTTTAATGAATTTCTCATTTGCATTGAAGTATCATATTTGTTTGTTGGATAAATTTTCTTTTCTTCAGTTTATAGTTTTCATCACACGTTAAGTTTTTGCAATTTAGGGTGTTGTCCATCGAATTACTAATTAAATCTGGATTAGTTGTCTCTGAGCATGGATTGCATACATTTTATAGGCATCTTGTAGCCGTTATGGGGAAGGTGAGCAGGAAAAGTGCGAAGGGGAGCAAATCCAAGATGCAGATCTGCTTTCAGCACCCCATAACGATTGCCAGTCACTCCTTGAATAAAATCAACACCAAAGGAATGAGAAACAATGGTTGCAGAACGACCATAGTCTTACTATGGAGCAAATTATTGATGTGGAGAAGAGTCTTTCCCAATTAAGAAATACTATTGTTGAAGGATTATGTTGAGTAGAGGAAAGATGCTACTAAGCTATGCGAAAGCTTTAACAAGAATTAGCTGAAAAAGAGGTAGCTTGTGATGAAATTCAACAGGACTTGGCCATTCTATAGGGCAAAGTTAAAGAGGTGAAAGAGAAGAAATAGCATGACATGGATGCATAGACAGAAACAAAGGAAATGACGTGGGAATAGGTCATAAAATAATAATAAAAACAACAAAAACAGAAAAGACAAAAAAAAAGTCCAACATAAGGTAACAACGAAAAAAGATCAGATTAAGGAAAAGACAAAAAACAGTCCAGCAATAGAAAAGGACAAAAGCTAAAGCCCAACCAACACCAAGGTGCATTAAAAGCACATTTGCTCCAGCATATTGGTGGAGGAGAATGGGAGTTGCAGCAGAAAGGTAGGATTTTCAGACTGAGTGTTCTCTGTAGTTATATATTTTGGGAGAGCTACAGGTCACAATGGGGGAGGTAAGACTTAATTCCACGATGAAGTTGCACTTATACAACTCTCTTTCCGCTTTGAACTTGGATTGAGCTCAATACCAAGCCCATGCGGCATCACATTCCATGCTGGAGTTTTGACACATTGGGTTTCTCTAGGGTAAATTCTTGTGTTGTGAGTATACCTATGTCTGCACACATCCAAAGTCATTTGCTTCCATGTTGTGATGGTAATTTTCTTGGAATGTATGGTCTTTAGTAATGGACATCACATGCGCTAAGTAATGGTAGTAATTGTAATTCCTATGGGTGTGTAGAAGATATTTGCATACTCGCACATTCTCATTCTTCATATTGGATGTATGTAGTAGCTATTTGTTGCATCTCATATCTAATTTTTAGCCTATGTATGTTGGATCTCAATGGTAATAATTGAATCAGCAACATGGCCTATCTTGTAAATTTGTAGTAGCAAAGACTTGAGAAACTTTACAGATCAGGAAAGCATGGTATGTTATTCTAGCTCTCATAATTTGATCACTCTCCATAATCATTCAATAGTTTGAAAAACACATCAAAAGGAATTGGTTTCAGGTTTTTGAAGAAAATGGTATACACTGGTCAATGTCTTGGCCAAAATGGTCTAGTAATTCATAAACTCCTTGAAGTTGAGGTGAGGCCCAAGAATTTCGATCCTAGGTACATTAGAAAATCTTTTGAACCCACCATGGGTACATGTTTGTTTGTTGGCATTTTTACATAGCAATCATCATCATCAGTAAAAATGAATTTTGGATGGCTTATCTCATGCAAGTGGAAGAGAAACTTCTGCAGTCAGAAGTTCTTATGTTAAGCATAAATTAGAACTAGAAGTAAGGGGGCATATTGCTTGCCAAGGGGAATGATTTATCCATGTGGCATTTCGGGGTAGGATATCCTTAAGATAGGAACCTTGCTAGGGTCACTTTTTTTTTTTTACAAGTGCTCAGAATTTGAAACTGTAACATGCTTTGGAAAGCTTAGGATTTTTTGTAAGTCATTTGTCTTGACTATGGGATGTCATATTTTTTGAAAAACGCTCTGAAGGGCCCCGAAAATATAAAATACATAAATATATCAAAAATCTCATTTTTTTTGAAATTCAAAATATTGTTTTAATGAGTTTTGCATCACGACAGATCCTTCACTTCTTGGGGGAACCTGTCATGTGGATTTTCATATTCTCTAGAAGATTAAGATCTTTTATAATGACTTTGGATTTTACATATGAATTGCTTCATCTACCCTTCCTCATGCAACTACACACAATTTCACAGAGAGCAGCCGATAGGGAGCTCTTTAGTCATTGCCTCCGTGTATAAATAAGAGGGCAAAGAGTAGAGAGTGGTAGCTTCACATATCTTCTCAGAGATTGCTGCATTTTTATGATAATCAGAGAGTAATAGCCTACATTCTTCTAAAAAATAGTACATCCCTCTCAAATCAGTAAAATAGCTACTTCCTTTGTTTAGATACTCTGTGTATATTTTTATATCTATTCGTTGATGGTTCATTTAGTTACAATTCTAGAATTATTTTGATTCTACAATTGTTGTAATCAAATCCGAAATACACTTTTAGGTGTAGGACCTTACAAGGGATCCCTAGAGCTATTGTGATGATTAACTCCTCTTAGCCCATTGTCATCATAGTTGTTGGCACTGAGTGAGCTTTGGATATCGTTGATTTGCATAGAGAGGGAGATAGATCAGTGAGACAAAGCTCATCCTTGCATACCTCTGCTAGGGGATCATGACCTTCTTACTCATTCTAAGTGTCTTGGATCTAATTTGTTTTCGTGTCGAGGGCCTTTTAACCCCTTGGCCTGCAGTTAGGGTCGCGGGGGCAGGCACAAATTTCTAGTTCCTTCTTTGCCACTAGATGTTCCTTGCCCTTGGGCATACATTGATTTCTTCAAGGATTTTCTAGTCATTCTTTGATGTAAATTATTAGGTCTTGAATTGGTATTTTGTAGTGGTCAACGATGAGGTCGTTGGTTCTTTTGGCTGGAGCCTTGCTGGAGACATGTGACAACCTTAATTTTCATTCTTGATCATGCTTTTTTTATTTTCGTAAACTCCATGTTTCATTGCTTCTTTGGGAGGCCCTTCCCTCATTTAGATACATGTACTTGGATGTTATGGTTCAGAGGTTTTAACCACTTTTGGTTTGACCTTTGTTGCGTTGTTTCTTTGCTTTTGCTTTTATGTTTAGTTGCTTTCATAGTCTAGGGTCCTCTTACCCTAGTTCTATATTATAGCAGGTTATACTTTTGAGTCCCATTTATTTGCTTTGGTCATTTGTGGACATTATATAATTTCTTTCTTTCTAAGTTCAAACAAACTTGTGGATATCACCAAATTTGCACTTTGTCCCGTGATGTTTAGAAGACAACGTTGGACTCTACTAGTGGTTCATCATGCCTTTTGATTTACCCAAAGCACTTGTCACACTCATGCACATCATAAATAATGTAGTCAGGTCTCATCTATGCGATTTTTTTGATCTCCTATCTAAATGTCATTGTGGTCTACAACAAGACCTGAGATGAGTACTTGGTTTACGAAACACCAAGATGGGTAGAAGGTATCAAAAGTTTAATCTAATTTTTTTACGTTAATTAGGTCCAACAAAGGCAATTGTTCTTGACAACTTACGATTAAAAGAGTAAGCACAAAAACATATAATTCAAAGATTTAAAACTATCAAAAACTCCAAATGAGCAAGACATTAAAAATGCCAATATTTATATATAAAAGCATTTAAAGAGATGTTTGATGTTGTTTTAAATTAAAGATGATTATAAAATAAAAAATAAGACTCTTTTTTGTGTTTTTTGAAGAAACAACAAAATGATCCCAATGCCATAAATGACAAGATTTAAGAATGAAATTGTTTATTTTGAATATGGATTAAATAAAAGGTTTTTTTTGTTGGTTTTGAAAGAACATAATATATGTCAAGTTTAACCATTATAAAATTCCTTGGTTTTTTTTGTTTTTGGAATTGAAAAATTCATGACAAAAACAAACAAAAAAGCTTATGATGCCACATAAGAAGAGTGAAGCATGAATAGTGTTACCATAAACACGGTGAAGCATTCCTATTCTATTTTGTTGAATTTTAAAAATTTGGGAATGCATAAACAAGCAAAAGACCTGGACATACTATTTATGGCAAATACGCCATTTGGTAAAGAGTGAATATTAGTGAAGAAAAAGAGTTTAACAATGCGTCTAAAGGAATTGAGGAGAGTGCAAAACAAAGGAACCAAAACGTTACATAAAGGAACGCTACCAGGACTAAAGCGCCAAGCTTAAGAGACCAGCAACATTATCTTTGAAAAACGTTATGAAGTCAGAAAATGCCAAATGTAATGCCCTATGATTCAGAGTAAAATTCCAAAGCAATAGGCTTGAGGAATATTAAAAACGTTACTACACATTACAAGCAAAGTATAGCCAGGGATTATCAAAACTATAAATGACTATAATAATGCCACGTAACTGAGAACATAAGCAGCAAAACAGCAAAATGCCAATTGCCAACTGAAATTGCACGCAGTTCAAAAAACACACATTACCATGCAATGAAAACGTATGTCAATTCAAAACGCCTCGAGAAAGAATGAGATGACAAAGGCAAAGACGCCAAGTCAGCTGAGACACATTACCAAAAGGCCAAATTGCCATGCATTTAGCAGAAAATACAGCCCAAACGTATCAAAAGACTGCACAAATGACCAGAATACAGCTCAACATATTGAAACGCCATAGGTAAGCATGAAAAAAGTATTAAAAAAACTGTGGGGCTGCACATGCAATGATAAGAATGTCAGGAGAAGAATTCAATGAGAAGGACGCCAAACTCAGAAAAAAATAAAAGACAGAATGGAAGACGCCAATATTGAAGTGCTAAGAGCTATACACAGGCAAAAGCAGATTGGAACGCCACTTGAGATAGAGGAAGAATGAATGAAGAGAAAGCACAGTAAACTCCCAACAAGATGCCATAGGAGTAAGATGCCAAGACAACTGATAAAGGAGAATCAAAATGCATTGAACGGAATATAAATAACAAGATTACAAACTGCTCGTGCATAGCCAATACGGAAGAATAGAGATACCACATACAACCGGAAAAAAGCAGATTTGAGATGCCAAAAGGAAGCAAAAATTGCCAAGTCTAAAAAAAGGAAGATGAGGCATTTAAAACGCCAAGGTTAACAAAAAAGGTAAGTGCTCACGTAGTACTACAAGATGGACAAGATTTATCATGCAATAGCATGCAATAAAACGCCAAGGATCAGTATAATCAAATGAAATTGAAACTCCATTTGAACAAAACTGATGGCAAAAGAGCCAGAACTGATCAGAAATACCACACTATCATTAGGTAACATGCCAAAACTGAATATACTGAATACCACAAAAGGCTGAATAATAAATATCAGTATACCAATATAGTACGCCAAAGAGGAATAAGCCTTCAAGGAGCAGCAAAACTGAAGATTGAGACGCATTACAATAAATACTGCCAAGAGTTTATAGTATTTAAAATTTTAAAGCGCCATTATCAGCATGAAACACGAAGTTAGACATTTAAATAGCCAAAAAACCAGTTGTATGCATTTAACTATTTATGGAACGAGTTAAAAAACTGATAAGAGTGGAGCTAGTTTCTCCATAGTGGGTTGATCCTGCAAAATTCAACAGAGAAATGGGTTAAAAGAAAAAAATTGTAGAGAAAAAATTACAAGGGTGAAATCTCTTGCAAAAAAAAAATTTCAAGAAAAAGAATATTTTATTCTTCTCCTCCACCCAAGAACTTGCACATGCTCAAAGTTCAACGTTAAAAATTTAACCTGCTTTAGTACCATGAAGGAATATATGCCAATATCATTAAAAAAAAATGTTGAAAACATAAATGAATAAGTGTATAGAATGTAAATATTACCTCAAAGTAAGCCAAACCAAAAATATGAGACACAAATTGCTAAGTGGGGCAATTAAATCAATGAAAAAAATTCCACGTGCACCAAGAAGGCTTACAAACCAATGTTCTCCAATTACAATCTTAGTAGAAGAAAAAAAGAATAGAGAAGAAGAATGAACTTCAAGTGTGAAGAATGTGTCTCAAGCATAAGCAAGGAGATGACACTTAAAGTGTGCTTAGAAAGAAGAAAAGAGAGCTCTCTAAAAAGAGTGAGAAAGGAAAGAGTTACAAAGAATCTCCATCATAACATTACACAATCGTCTTAGTGTGTGCCTAGTGTCACTAATCCCCATGAGGTGAGAGGGAAGTGTGTGATAAGTGTGGAAGGAGTTACGTGTGACATGGAACTCCAAGATTTTCTTCAAAAGGAACAAAAGAGGTGTGACACCTCATAAAATTCGGATTATTGTAAATTAAAAATTCACATTATAAAAAAACCTACACACACCTAAATTAACTAAGGATATTAAAGTGAATCGAAATAAAGATTAATCTCTAACTTCAATTTTGGTGGCTATCTTTTTGTTTTCAAATTTGGCCATATCAAATGGTCTACCTAGTTAGAAAATGTTATGTTTGACCTACCACCCAAGGGTTGGCTCACAAACATCAAAAGTGTTATGCTCATTTACAGAAAAGGTGGGTTGGGCCCACTACGCAATAGTGTCATTATTATTGGCAACCTGACAGTTCCCCCTCAAATTTCTTTTCCCTAAAGCAATGTATTGCCATGTGTTAAAGTGTTTCTTGCCCCTATTTGGTGGTAGTTCTTGTAAGAGATTTATAAACAAACTTACAATATGTTGCTCTTCCTTTTGCTTTATCAGTTTGTATGCTACTAAAGATGAATGTACTTCACCAATAACTCCAACTATATTGAAGAGATTCTTGAGTTGAAAATCACAGCTTCTAGTCACATGACTTATCACATGAATAGTTGTAAGAAAGTTGGTACTTGATGCAACAAATTTAGAATCTCTTCAATTGGTGCATTGTCATTTAAGATAGACGTGTGCTCTTGGTTCCTTGAAACATTTTGTATTGAAATCCCTTCAAAAAAATAATGGTTTTAAACTTAGAACCTTATTTATCTCTCTAGGAATTCTCTCTTCAATTAGAATAAGAGCTTGGTCATGATTTCCAAACTCACGTCATGTATGGGGTGTGACATTCTTTGATGATTTAGTGGATCTCGTTATGCCAATTGATGGATCTATAGACAAGGAGCATGAAATTGGTGTACAAATTGGTATAGTGATGGGTGGTTCATTAGTAACACACATAGAAGTATATACATCAACTGAACTATCATCAAGAAGGGCTCTCCCTTGAGGAGAGAGATTCCTTAAGGGTTAGTTGTGTACTTGCAGGGTGGTCATCGAGGATGTGTTCATTTGATGCTCCTCTTCCTCTAATTTCTCCTCCTCATCCTGGACATCCTCGTTTGAGTGCGAATTGCTATCGTACTTATCATCCAAGATGTCAATGACTACCTTCTTTTTCTGTGCTTGGTCCTTTGGCTTGGTTGACAGGGACGACTTGGCCATAGTGGACGACTTATTTGGTTTACTTTTGCTTGATGCCTTCTATACATGTAATGGGAATCCCATATGTATCTATCAAAAAACCCGTGGATAACGAATTATTCCAATTGGGATCAGGAGCTAGGTGACCAATCAAATTGGATTTGCATTATCACGCCACATCTAAAAGTAGGCCAATTGAATGTTGAGCCAAGAAGAACCCTTGTGCTTCATGCACATGAAATCATGTAATTTCTTAGACAAAAACTCTTCCCACTTGTACACCACACCCTATGCCAGTCCATCGATATACTTTGCTAGACATATAGGTATGTTAGCTGACCCAGCAACACCAACCGACCGGGAACAAATGAGGTTGAGCAAGACTTTGTATTTCTATTCTCATAAGATGTGCTCCTCTAACCCCTTACTTCCTTGTTGTATGATATTGTGAATCTTTGCCTAAGTTAGTCACATTGGCAATAGTCATCAATGACCTTTTTGGTAATTGACAAGTCCATTATTTGCTTGGTATCAAGCTTCACCATGGCCTAACCGTCAAAAGGAAGGCCACAGATTTTGCAGAAGTCTTCCTTCTATATTGAAACTTTCTAGATACCTGGTCATACTTCTCCACCATCTTCTAGTTTGGGGTGAGTTCCTTCCATGGAAAGTAATGTATGTCCATGGCCTTGGCCACCTTGGCCTAGGCTAAGGTGGCTCTCAACTTATCATCCGGGAGATTCTTGCCATCACTTCCTGCACACCACTCTTGTTAATCTATACAAACTTAGGTCATCCATTGTGTAGACCATCATCACCTCTTCATCCTTCGCTCCTTACCCATTGGCAATTTTAACCTCGGCCTTAAAGATGAGTCCAGTTGAGGTCTGGTCATAAGTAGTGCAGTAATGGGTGACTGCACCAGCTTTTGGGGAGGCTACCTTGACTGCAATGCATTAATAGAGGCTTGCATTACCTTTGGCTTGGGGACCATGTACTTGTCAAATAGCCCTTATTGGATTCTTGGTTTGTAGCTTTGTGGATCCATCTTGGCCTGGCCCTCGACGACTTCATCCATCTTGGCCTTGCCCTTTGTTGACTTCATGCGATTTGGCCTTGCCCTTTAGTGTGCAGAACTTCGGATTAAGGATAAAGGACAATATTTCTAATGGGTAATAGACTGGAACACCCTTTTGGCCAAGCACTCATATTAGGGAAGGATCCCAACTAATCTCTGGCAAGGCTGTGCTACAGGCGAAGGTTTCCTACCAATCACTCTCTGGTGGGAGGTCTGCTACTAGTGGATGTTTCCGACCAATCACTCTCTGCTGGGGCTCTATTGCTAGTGGCAGATGTTCCCAACCGATCACTCTGTGGTGGGGCTTTGTTTCTAGAAAAGGTTCCCTACCAATCACCCTATGTAGGGCTTTCATATTGGTGGATTTTCTCAATAATCACTCTGTGGCGGAGCCAATCACACTTTGATCGGGCTCAGCTACTGAGAGATGTTCCCAAATAATCTCTCTAACTGAATTTTAGCAAATTGGAATTGGCATGAAATCACTTAGTGCAGAGAGGACAAGCTTTAATTTCTTAAATTCCTCACAGAAAATGTACTATTGTCTAAGGAGTAACTATTGTGTTGCAGGTTTAGCAAACATTGGGGCTAAAATGAAGGAAGGCTCAATTAAATGGAGCAGCTAGCAGTTTATGAACCCCTTAAGTATTTGGCACACCTATTGAATTTAATCGAACGATATATCTCTATATTAATTTAGATAGGTGAACCTATAGGGACTTCCTAAAATGTAAGTGACCAACATAGATCCTCTCATTATTCTCAAATCATATCAATTCCTTTGCATGCACTTGCTAGAACTTGCCTACAATTAAAGAAGAAAAATTATGATGAGGAATGTTGGTTGGATCTTTTTGTTACAGACTCTAGGTTCAGAGCTTTATGACATCACTTTCAAATGCATATAGAAAGCTGAAAAAAATGGAGGACAGACAAGATTAGTAGAATAAAAGCCTAACTGCTGCTGAAGCAAGGCAGTATTGTGTACTGAGACTTCACAATTCCTTTCATGATGACTATTGCTATCTGTGGATGGATTGGCTTCTAGCCAATTCTAGAGTTTTTAATGACAACGCTTATATTCCATCTCCTCCCCATTATTGGGTACCTGCTGCTCTGTTTACTGTAACAGGTCTTCATACCCACCACATTGTTTCAGAAGCGTTCTTTAACAACTACTATGCTACAGTAATAATATTTTCTGGATAAGACCGCGTATAATTTTTTAACTCCGACATTTCGAGTCCTATACTGGACCCATCATCAGGAAGAAGCATGAATTTTTAATTTTGACGTTTCAAATCCTATACTGAACCCATCATCAGGGAGAAGCAGCATAGGTTTCTTCTCCCTGATGATGGGTCCAGTAGAGGACTCAAAACGTTGGAATTAATAATTTATACGCAATCTTTCTCAAATCTCTAACAACTATGTTACTGGCAGCATTCTAGAAGAGCACTTTGGTGTAAGCTTAGATGGTGTTGATTGACAGCTTCAAAGTAATGAAGATCATTGAAGGACATTGAGCAGATTGTTGGAATCAATATTTGTCTTCCTCCTATAGAAATGCGCGTTTCATAGACTGCATCTTTCAGGAATTTAAAGCATTAGTAAGTGGATCACCAATGTGGAGTCCATGGATGCCAAGAATGGGCATTACTATCAAACCACTTAAGCAGTTTCATTAATAGAGCTATTCTCAGCATCCCTTCCAATAATTCCGCACTCACAATGTGAACATGGAAAGGAAACTAGAGCTATTTGACGCCAGCTCACCTATTGTCCTCTGACTACTATTAGTGTCTATCCCCTTCCTTTTAAGGTTCTGAATAGCCTTGATCTCTGATGTTTTGTGTTTTATCTACTGTTAATATGGACTCTGCTTGTTTTATATTCTATTGCAAATGCCAAATGGTATTGGAGTCTTTTTTATCTGTATTCCTTCCATGTAGATATGGAATTTTGTGGATATTTTGAGCCACCTTTGTTTTCTTGTGGCTCTCTGGTATTGTGGATCTCAGTTAATATCTGGAACACTGTATTTTGCTGACCTTTTCCCCTCAAATTAATATAAATTATCTCCTTTTCCATCTCAAAAAAGGATTATAACACATTTGAAGTTTAATATAAATTATCTCCTTTTCCATCTCAAAAAAGGATTATAACACACGTGCAGTATAAACTTCACATGTACATCATTCTTGTATGTTTTTCAATGCATGCATTACTATTACATGTGAAGACAAATAACAATCATGGCAATCAATTCTGATTCAATTCTGTTTTTACTGTTAATATATTTTTTCTCTTTGAGATATGACTGCAATTTTAATACAGCTGGTCTCCAGCTACTTAGAAAACGTTTTAATTTTATTCCTATTTGTTGGAGCCTAATTTGAATGGCTTGAGTTGAAAAGGTTTTCTTTTTGGTAGGAATTTCCAACCTTAGCTGGCCACATTTGTTTTGTTTATTTTTCAAAGTTCATGTTGAAACCTTATGTGTAGGACTTCTGCCTGCATTTTGGTGCAAGGTCATGTGCATTGTTAGTCTTTATGATTATAATATGGGCCTGCAAAGGAAAATGACATAACAATTGTTTCAGAATGCTAGCTAGGGCCACTTATCTTTCATAGAAATAACATATGGATTGGTTGACAGGGTTTCTAGGAGCTTGAAGGAGTTTGCATCATACAAGAAGCTGCTGTGCTTCTAATTACAATTGGCAAGCCGATGTTTGTGAAATTAAATTATTTTATAGAGAGTCCAGATGTCCGATATACACGAGAAAGTAATTTCAGCTAGCGCTTCTAATGTATGCTAAATGTGGTGCAGTATGCATTCTCGTAAATAATGACTTGTAAATGATTTTGTATCAGGTCATGCTGAGTTTTTGAAGGTGAGCTGAAGCATTGGTTGAAAATCTTCTTGATAATTGTTGGTGGACACAAAAATTATATGGCGGAATGTGATTCTATTGCTTTGGGGGGATCCAATGATTCCAATATGTAGTTTCTAAACTTTGAGAAGATCAAAGGCAACAAGGATGGCTAGATCATAATTCTGTGATTTCAATTTTTTTTGCAGAGAGGACGTTTAGAAGCAGACATAGAAAAATGAGTTGGCTTGTAGTTCTTGTTCTCTCCTCAATGACATGGTCTACTGTTGCATCAAATTCGGAGGGTATTACTTTTTCCTTGATGAGGTTCAAAGTACAATGAAGTGAATAAAATCAAGAAAATAATAAAAATAGGGAAATATCAGAAATATCATTGCAATTTGGGACTTTGGAAGTTTAGAAAAGCATTCAGACTCGTGTTCTTGCATGATCATCCTCTTTTCTAAAATTCATAATATATCTTTGAGGACATTTATGAGATGATTTTAAGGCAACCTGCTTGTGCTTAAAGTTGTACTCCCATTACTTTATTTATTGTCATTCCAAACAACTTGTACTTGTTGATTAATGCTTTCCACAACTCTTTCCCACCTAAGAAGTCATTGGCTGAAGATAGCATGTACTGAAAATTCACATCCTCTATAAAGTTGATGAAAATATTTTAAACAGATGACTCTTATATCTTTGGCCATTTTCCAAACATACAGTCAATTACATGACTTGTTTCTTTTTCATTGTTCACTATTAAATGTATGCAAGCTCTGCCTTTCTGTTCCCATGGTCCCTGATTGTTTGTTTGCTTTCTTATTTGTTCCTGGTATTGATTTTTGAAATCCCTTGCACTCACTTGAGACTTCCTTATTGGACATAATAAGCGACTTAATTTTATTCTTGTCCAGGTTGGCCTGTAACCTATGTTCATAAGAAAGTGTGCTAAGAAGATACTGTCTGCTTTTAAAGACCTCCAACCGTGGGAGGTATGTCATCTGCATACAGTGCAATGGCAAATATGATCCTGAACACAATGCAAGCACTTGGGTCCCCCAATTTTTTGAAATAAGGTTCTCCATGTCATCAATAAACAAACCAAAGCGCATGGATGATTATGGGTATTCTTGTTTTACCCCTATGGTGCTATAAATGCCAACAGTATTGCACATTTCAATGTGGACCTGGGAAATAATTACCTTATAATGTGTCATCATCAAGGATGTTGCTGACTTTAGAAAACCCAAATCCTAGAGCCTTTCTACAGAGTGTGACAGGCCAGTTTTCAGCCATGGTCTCCAGCGATTTTCTTCTATAGTTTCTTGTTCCATTTCATTGAAGGGTCCTCCCCACACGACTATTTGTTGTTGGATTTAGATCATATGGTTTGGGGTTTAATCGCTTTAGCTTTATCTCCTCCAATCATGTATTCAGTATTTAATTACTTTTCAGAACCTAGTGTTCTTTTTACCTTAGCACTTTTGTATTATAACTGATTGTACTTTTGAGTCCCATTTAGCGAATTGGGCCACTTGTAACATTTTAATAACTTCTTTCTTTCTTTTTGGAACAAGAGGTGCCTTTAAACTGTATCCAAGACCTAGTGAATTTCCATAAAGCAACGGTGATCCCTGTGTCCATTAGATTTTTCCTCCTCAACGATGGTTGCAATGGTATATATGTGGTCAAATATGCAACAGTTTCTCTGAAGGCAGCTTGGCCCTTGGCTCGGAGCTTTTAAATCTGCCCATTTGGATATGTGATCATATTATCCAAAATAATGGAAGAGTTTAGTGAATGCATGTCTTATCAAAATGGGAATGTTATAGGTTCAGTTGGGTCGCCGAATAGGTGAATGATACAAGATGTTTAGGTGGGGGGAAACCCCAAAGACACAATATAATTTAAAGAGATTGGCAATATGGATCACTTGGATAGGTGGAATGTGTCTGAGAAATTCAGCTTTCAGATTCTTCACATCATGGGCTTTGTTGGACTGGATCTTGAAAATTGGCTTTCAAGATTTTGATCAATATAGAAGTGGGAATCAGAGGCCTAGGATTGACTTAAATGGGTGGCTGATTGAGCACATCATTGAGAAATAGGGCATAGGTGTATGGTGTGCCATGTGTTGAGATTGTTGAGGTTGTTGTTGGCATCCTAGGCCAACCATTTAATATAATGTATTTTGTGTAATAATGGAGGATTTTGTTATAATGTTTTAAAAGCTCATTGGACCCCTTTTTTGATATGGACCATGTACCTAGAATGCTGCGCTGCGTTATCATATGTTTTGGGTTGGCCTTAGAGATAAGGTACACCATTGGGATTAGGCAGCATGGTAGGTATACCTAACTGCCGTGTGATGTACTAAGCCCAAGCCTATGTAAGAGGCCTTAGAAGATATAGAAGAGAGAGAGAAGGCATGTGATACCTGATGTACTACTTTTTTTTATCAATATAATTGATAATTAGATATTAATTTTTATGGGATTTTACTTGTGTGTGTTTGTCATTTATCCAAATGACCTCCATGAGTAGTCATTACCAAAATCACTTTTTTTTCCTCTTGTATTTTTGGTAATTATTAATATCTATTGAAAGCCTTTAACTTAATGGAGAACTGTTTCTGTGCATGTGTGTTGATGTTGAGAGTGTATTTCATAATTTCTTAGATAATATTTAGATATTAGGTCAATTTCATCTATACTTCATGTTCAGATCTGAAACTATGTTGTCTAGAGGGTACCAACAACCCATTTTGTGCCTCGGGTGAGCAACCTGTAAAGGTTGATATGTTGGCGCATGATTGTATTTATTAGTTGGCTAAGGTCATAATTGCGCACTGATAAATTAGCTAACATGTGCAATCAGGTTTTTGTGTAGTTATGGTCTCCAAAATGATTCTTTGTTGATTCCAATCTGCTGTATAATCTCTTTTTTCTTTGTTTATTTTAGAGATATACTCATTTTTAACTTTTGTTTATACTATAATTGGCTCATAATGAATGTCCAACCAATGACAATTAACAAGCCATGGGTGATGCATAAATTGTTGTTTTAGGAGGTTCACCCCCAAGGGTGTTGTGGCAAAACATTCACTGGTATAATAGGGAGGATTCATCTGACTAGTGTGAGTCCATTTCATTTTCCTTCTATGATGTGCGTAATTGCACACATACATTCAAATATCATTCATCATGTCATAAATTTTTCAGACTTTTTAACACATCCCACCAGGGATTGCTTAATCATCACTCTAAGTCAAGAGTCTATGCTTATATGGATCATAAAATGGTCAGTATTCATCAATTTAACAACAGGATTCAATAAACATATCAGTAGTGCACAAAATCATCATTTTTCAGCAATTTCATGATCAAATCATACTTGAGACATTCATCTCAAGTATATGAAATGATTCTAGAAGTATGTGACAGCCATATAAACACAAAATATTTTAGTTTTGAATGTATCAAATGATTTTTCTTAGGATTATTCCCTATTTCCTAAGGTTGGGCATGTAATATCCCTTTCTGGAAATTTTTTGAATTCTATTTATTTATTTATTTTTTCTGAATACACAAGCTGAAACAAATTTGAAACAAACCCTAGATAATAACATGCAATTGAAAATTTGCAAATCTGATAATACCCAACTAGAACGTTTATTTAATAAGCTGATTACAACTTTATTACAACAAATCTTAGCTGTAGAAATCCACAAATAATCAAATCCTAATTATAAAAGTCTGTAAATATTGAATTCAACAATACCAACTTTTTGACCATGAAGACAAGATACAACAGTCAATGTGAGGGTGTGGCATGGCTGTAGATGAAGTGATGGCCTGCTGGAGGGTGGCCTTGACTTCCAAGGACAATGATCTGTCTTTATTTCTCTCCAAAACACCTGCACCCTTATTTGATTTATAGTGCAGCAGTCTTATGCAGTACGACCAGGTACAACAACATAAAAATCTTTAAAAACAACGGTTTGTTCCTCTTCAAACCCCAACACAACTATTTGCAACTATTTTCGACCCTCAACAAGGTCACACATTAAAATTGAAATTTTGGCTCTGATTTGAAGCACAATAATGATTCCTAGAAGGAATCACCTTAGAAGGGTAAAGGGTTTTCGTCTTCAAACCTGAATTCATTAGAGGGCTTTCATTCTCAAATGCAGAAGTTGAACTAAATGCTCAAATTTTGAAAAAAAAGGTTTTTGATTTCAATTGTGAATGATGAATAATGAATTATAACTTTTGAGCCCAACTCCTCTTTTTATAATTTCACTTTTCATTCCAAAAACCTAAAAAACATTTTAAAACAATTAAATAATTATTATCTTTTTGGCCTACTTAATAAATATTACTTTTGGCCCCCTTTATAATAATAATACATGTCTTTTTTTCATGTTATAAATAAAATGACTTTGGACAATTTAAAATATTATTATTAAATTATTTCTACAATTAAATATTTTGAAAAGGGGACATGATAGTTTGAGCTTCCTAAAATTACTTGTCCTCAAGCAATTGCAAGCTCAACTACGACTTTTCCCAATTGACCATCTCTGTAATATGTGGATCCTAAATCAATCTTAGGAATTTGCAATTCCCAATCCTTGATCTTTATTGTAATGTAGTTGGCTTCTATTGCGCCACTATGATATTATCACACTCTGAAGAACTTGAACATGAGATAACTCTGCATCCATCTCAAACTTTAGTAGCGGGTGTTTCAAAATATTACCTGGATCTCATATTCTTTTGCATAAAACGTTGAATGAAAGGATTTATGTACTCTTTGCTGAGAGGTGAATTTTACCATTTCTCCACACTTTCCATGATGACAAAATTCTTGCCAAAATATTGATTTTTTGCCAGTATTATTGCTGTCATACCTTGAGCAATGACCCTGGATATTGTCAAATTGCTTATCATTAGTTGCTGATTTGAAAATTCCAACAAGCTAAAAACCAACATTAGTATTCGGTGAGGCCTTTTTCTCATGTGCCTCTTAACAAGGTCTTCGTGGAACTCCACATAAACTTCTTGATTTGAAACATTCCTTTCATTCTGAGTTGTCATAAGAATGATCCAAAATATTATCCTCTTCTTTCAATGCCTTAGAGAAATTTGCTATGATACTTTTGTACTCTGCAGTTGCTTTGACCTACTTTTGTGGTCATTTGTCAGACATTAATATATTTATCTTATCTTATCTTATCTACTATATAGAAGACTCAAAAATTTGGCATTAACCAAAAAAACCTCTCCAAACTCTTGCAAATCTGTCCCTTCTTCCTACTCCACCATTACAATTGTAGAATTATCTCCCTTAATTTTTTGTAGGTATTGTTTTGCTTGAGTGGCTATCAACTTAGCTTCTTAAGCTCTTCTTAGCCATTCATCACATCTTTTCTGGGTAATTTTTTGTAGGTATTTTTTTGCTTGAGTGGCTATCAACTTAGCTTCTTAAGCTCTTCTTAGCCATTCATCACATCTTTTCTGGGTCCTCATTACATCCTTTGCACTTGTCTGCAATGTGGTTAGTTTCTTTTCAACCATATTCTCTTATTCCTTTTCAGATAAGACCTCACCTTTGACTTGCATGTTGAATTTTTTTGCTCCTTTATAGATGAAGGTACTACACGTTGTACACATAATTACAATAGCATAAACTCCCCTGAAATCCTTCACCAAGGCCTACACAGTAGTCCCAAGGCTATGATTTGCAGTGCAATAGTCTCTAGATGGTACGACAACGAAACCCTAGGGTACGACAACGTTTGTTTGGCATAAGACCCTGATTTGCTGATCCAACAAACCCTCACAAAAATTCAGAAAATTGATTGTACCTTGCAACCAATTGAAATTTAAAAATAATCGAATTTGTCTGCACAATTGAGATCCTTGTATAGAATCATCTCAATAGGTAAGAGGGTTTTCGTCTTCAAACCTAAATCTAAATGGTGAGGGTTTTCGTCCTCACAACTCGTACCAACTATAAGGGTGTTCGTCTTTATGCTTAAAAACTGATGAACTGGAAGACTAAACAAATTGAGAAAATATATTTGATCATAAGTTTGAATATGGATACAAATGAGAGAGAATTCTCAATCTATAGACTCAGTTGTTACTTTTAGGATTATGGTTACACTTTTAGGTTTTACCCTTTTGTTTTATTTTCATTTTTCCCCTTTCTCACCCTTTTCTTTATTTTTAATAATAATAAAGTAATATTAAGTTGTTTACTTATCCAGGTGCATCGAATGGTGAATCTATCTGCAACTATGATATTAAAACCATCAAACATTTCAGCCTTCACGCGTTTCTCAATATCTTCTTTTTGTAGCTCTTTGTTTATAACACCAGGATCTCACATGATCATACATGAATGATCTTGGATTTGAGAGAAAATATTTTCTTTCCATTTTGTACCCTTCATATTTTCACCAATTTCTTGCTACTTCCCATGGTGAGAAGAATCTTGCCACAAACTTCCGCTAAAATCAACTCTTTCATGCTTCTTGCTATAATCATGAAGATAATCAAATTACTTATCATTAGTTGTTGATCTGAAAATTTCAACAAGCTGAAAACCAACATTAGTATCTAGTGAGGCTCTTTTCTCATGTGCATGCCTTTGAACAAGGCCTTCCTGGAACTCAACCTCATAAGCTTCTTGATTTGAAACATTCCTTTCATATTCTGAGTTGTCATAAGAATGATCCAAAAGCTTATCTTCTTCTTTCAATGCCTCAGAGAAATTTGTATCAACTCTACTATATTGAAGACTCGGAAATTTGACATTAACCAAAAAATTCTCTCCAAATTCTTACAAATCTGATTTTTCTTCATGCTCCACCATTACAATTGGAGAATTTTTTCCCTTAATTTTCTGTAGGTGTTGTTTTGCTTGAGTAGCTATCAACTTAGCTTCCTTAACTCTTCTTAGCCATTCATCACACCTTTTATAGGTTCTAATTACATCACACTTCTCTGCAATGTGGTTAATTTCTTTTCAACCATATTCTTTAGTTTTTTTTCAAATAAGATCTCTTTACCTTTGACTTGCATGCTGAATTTCTTTTGCTCCTTTCTAAATTTTTGAGGCTCATATTTTGACCTTTCCATCTTTTTTTATTTCTATCAATGCCTTTAGATCCTTTTAATATTCTTGCATAGCTTGGAACATCTCTAACATGGATTCTTGTATTGTTCTCATGATTCACACGCTGACAAGATCACAACTCTGATACCACTGTAATGTCCATAAATGGGCATTTTTAAATAATTTTGGATTCACAAAAACCCTAGGACAAAATTAGTAAAAATTGATTTTTATTGCAAAACCATTATGGCAAAAATTACAAATGCTGTAAAATGACGGAAATAATTTTTAAACCCTAGGAAAAATCTAGATTTGTTACAAATAATGATAGTCATATTGTAAACACTTAAATCAAGTCTTTTGTTTTTATTTTTCCACACTGAAAATCAGAAAAATACCAACTGGATGTATACATCAATTTTCTAACCAATGGCATCCCAGATAGATGGAATAGACCAAATGATGGCCCTGTAGATTGAAATAATCAACGACAAACAATTATGTGATTTCAATCCTGAAATACTACCTTTAATGTGACGTTAGCCCTTGAGATGATGCTCTAGCCACTATAGATGATGCTCAGTGCGGAAATCCTAACAATGAAGGTAAAAATGTGTTCTAGTTGTTAAAACTGAATTGAAAACTGCAAATCTCTGATTGTGGATGCACAAATGCAACTTCTAGACAGAGGCATCATTGAAGAGATGCACAAATGCAACTTCTAGACAGAGGCATCATTGAAGATTGAAGGGTTTTTATCTCCAAATCTGGTTGCAATGGAGGGTTTTCATTGTCAAAAACAAAATTTGAAGTAGCAGCTCAAACTCTCAATGTAAAAATAGATAATGGCAAAAGATGATTTCCAAATAAGCTCTCCAATGCCTTTTAATAAGTTCAATTGACACTTTTTCCAAAGAAAAGCCGCAAAAGTAACTTTCCATCTAATTTGATGTTGACTTGCTTTATTTGGAAAGTCACATTTATTTTTATTATTTTATAATAATAAAGTAATATTAAGTTGTCACCTTTTAATAAAAAGTAAGGCACATGACAACTTCAAAACATTAACTTTATTATTTTTAGTTTATTTGAAAAATGGGTCATGATAGTTTGCCCTTCCCAAAAATTGCTTGTCCCAAACAATTGCAAGCCCAATTGCTTAGACTTCCCCCAAATGCCCATCTTTGTAAATCCCTGGATTCCAATTCATCCTTGGGCACTTGCAATTCCATGTTCTGAATAAACTCTGCCTTCCCAAGTTGTTTGATTGTGAATTATCATGAAATTGTTCCCCATGATGGCCACAAGCATATGCAACATTATCTGTTGATTTATTTAGTGAACTATCTTCTTGAGTTTTGACCATAAACAATGGATCACGAGGATGCAAACATAACAAGTTACCATTACCTTTTTGTGATGTAGTTGGCTTCTGCTATGCCACTCTGATATATTTATGAACTGAAAAGTTTGGATCCTCCCTTAGATTATGAAACATAATGGCGATGGGCAAGATTGTTTCTAACATACCTGTTGACCAAATTTGACTTTTAGTCAAATTGGGTCAACCCCTACATATTGAAAATTTTCAAAGGTTTCCATATGTCTTATAGGGTCTCATGTATGTCTAATCATCCACATAAGTCCTATTCTACTCTTGTTCTAGGCCTAGATTCCTTGTACTTGTCTAGTCAACTCTGGTAAAAAATGATCAAAGGCTCAAATTGTTTTGTAAATGTTCTAATAGGGTCATTGAGGTATTATAAGGTGTCACTACGTCATGTATTGACCCTTTGCCACGTTTTCATATGATAAAGTGTCTTTTGAGTCATTTTTGAGCTCATTAAATGACTTGTACATACTTTTTCAAGGAAACAATTGTAACGAAGGAGGATTCTAACATTTATGAGGTCAAAGGATGTCAGGAAATGGTCAGAGGCAGAAAAGAATCAGTTTCATGCACTAAATTAGGGGAATATCTTGAAAAATGGGCTCTTAATAGCACTTGTATAGACTTGGAGAGTCCATCTTTAGGTGAGAACGTAGGCATAGTGTCTCTTGAGCTTCCTAAAGTCTTCCCTATGCTTGGTATACAGAGACAAAGCTAAAAAGATCAAATTTTGCTTCTTTTCCTTCCTTCTTGCCTTCATAAGCCAAGAAGGGTCAACTTTAGATACTTGGTGCAAATTGTACAAGTGCAGTTGGGGGGAGTGCTCTTGGTAGTTGAGAGGAGTCTTAGTCAGCTTCAAATTCATGACAATAAGTTTGAGCTTCATGGCTCCTCCTTTATGAATCATTTTTAAGAAGCTAGGCAGCGTCTTATGCTTTTACATCCATGAGGGGTCCCTGTATGAGCTTGTTTATGAAGCTTTTGCTTTGTATTGATAGGTTTGGCTGTTTCATGTGTTTCTCAAGGTTGTCTAAGGCCTCTCCACAGGTTTTCCGTTGTCTTCTTGGCTTTGAGGGTTTCATGAACTCAAGAAACCTCTTCTAGGTTTGTTGGTGCTTGCAGACTGGTTCCTTTCTTCATAAAGGGCTCTGTTGTCTTTTGAAGTCATCTGCCAAGATGTCTAAGTGCGAGTTCGGTATGTCTGAGTTGTTATATTTGAGACACATCATCAGTGCAGTGGGTGTTCAAGTAGATCTAGAGAAGATCCGGGCTATTATTGACTGGCCGCCACCAAAGAATCTCTCTCAACTCAAGGGATTCCTTGGTTTATGTGGGTTCTACCGCTGCTTTGTGAGGGGTTTTTCACAGTCAGCTGCCCCCCTTACAAATTTGACTCGGAGGGATGCCTTCAAACGGTCTAGTGGTGCTCAACAGTGTTTGACAGGTTTAAGGAGTTGATGAGTACCTATCTAGTGTTGGCCATTCCAGACTTCAATAGGCCTTTCGAGCTTCAATGTGATGCCTCAGGGGAAGGCATAGGTGCGGTATTGATGCAGGATAAACACCCCATAGCATTCACGAGTAGGAAATTGAGGGGTGTAGAGAGGAGCTACAGTATCTACGACAATGAGATGTTAGCCATAATGCATTCTTTGGCTAAGTTCACGCAGTCCCTGGTTGGGAGTAAGTTTGTGGTTAAAACAAATCATAATAGCCTGAAGCATTTCTTTGGTTAGAAAGATTTAAATGACAGGCAGAAAAAATGGGTCAGTAAACTACAGGCGTATGACTTTGACATAGTTTATGTCAAAGGGAAGAAGAACATAGTTGTTGATGCCTTATCCAGTAGGCCACACTTATGCGCTTTGGGGGAGATTGTAGAGGATTGGAGAGACTTGATTTCTGCAGAGTATGCAAAGGACAAGTGGGCTTTTGGGATCATAGATGGCACTATCATAGATGACAAGTATTCAGTTGTAAATGACTTGATAATTTACAAAGAGAGTATTTTATTGGTGCCAGGTTCAACTATGAAGCAAAAGATTTTGAGGGCTTTTCACGACTTGCCTATGGCTGGTCATCCAGGATATTTCAAAACATATAGGCGGGTGAGAGAGTGCTTTTCTTGGAAAGGGCTCAAAACCGAAGTACTTAAGTATGTGAGAGAGTGTCCAGTATGTTAGCAAAATAAGCATGAACACTCTTTCCCAGGAGGATTATTGCAGCCCTACCCATTCTTGAGAGGAAGTGGGATAGTATCTCGATGGATTTTATCACGGGCTTGCCCAAGGCCCAAGGCAGGTACTGCATCTTCGTGGTGGTGGACAGGGTGACTAAATTTGCATACTTATTTGCTATTCCATCCACTTTTTCAGCAGCTCAGGTTGTAGAGCTGTTTGTCAGAGATGTATTTAGACTTCATGGGTTGCCACGGAGTATAGTGAGCAACAGGGACAGTAGGTTGTTGAGTAATTTCTGGCAGGAGCTCTTCAGGTTGAGTGGGACAGAGCTCACCCCTAGCACTAGTTACCACCCCCACACTGATGGGCCGATGGAGATAGTCAACAAGTGGGTGGAAGGACACCTCTGAAATTATATAGCAGGGCAATGAAAGGCATAGGTAAAGTTGCTACACTTGGGCGAATACTGTTACAATACCACTTATCACATGTCCATTCACATGACACCATTCATGGCGCTTTATGGGTATGAAGCTTCGAGTTTTGTAGATTTGTTATTTGGAAATGGCAGAGTACCTAAGGTTAGGGACCTACTACAGGAGAGTCAGGATATCATGAGGTCCTTGAGAGAAAACATCCAAAAGGTGCAAAATCAGCAGAAGCAGTATGTAGATCAACACAGGGTTGAGCGTTTGTTTGAGGTTGGTGATATCGTTTACTTGATGTTGCAGCCTTACATACAGACAGTCGGCTCGTAAGAATAGTGGTGCATAGAAGTTGAAGCCACAATACTACGGACCTTTCAGGATCTCCAGGAGGGTTGGAGAGGTGGCTTATGAGTTGGAGTTACACAATGTTTTCCATGTATCTCGCTTGAAGAAGGCGTTAGGACACAATGTGATTCCTTTAGCAGAGTTACCTCCTCTTGATGAAGAGGGGAAGTTGATTTTAGTACTTGAGGCCATCATTGATACCAGAGAGCGTACTTTGCGGAAGAGGGTTATCAGGGAATATTTAACAAGTGGAAGAACCTGCCGGTTGAGGATGCTACATGGGAGAGTGAGCAGATTCTATTGCATCCAGATCTGAGATTGCTTGAGGCAAGCAACCTTGGGGAGGTCGGACTGTAATGTCCCCTTACTCTAGACAGAGTTAGTCTATTACTCGGTTATCGTAGACTAACCTGGTTAAGGAACCTCAGTTGGTGATGACTTGGATGGTTATGTCGGTGTTTGGGTGGATGTTGTCATGGTTTTGGTGGGAGCTTCGGATTGGCTCTTTCTGAGGTGGATTTGGTTTCTTAGGCCCAAACTTACTATTTTTGGCATATTAGGGTTTCTGACCGTTTCGGGATTTTCAATGTTGGAAGCGAAGCGATTTGGCAAGACCTTTCCAATGGTCTATAGATCACTGGATTCCGAGGTCATATGGTCCTTCATTTTAAAGTCCGTGAATAATTTAATGTTTATTTAATTTGGACTTTGGGCTATTGGTTAAGTGACTTAGTGAAATATTAATTAAGTCACTTATTTTATTATGAGTTTGGGCGCTCACATTGGGAATGTTAAAAAGGTGATTTTAAATGTTAAATTCCCTCTAAAAAAGGAGGATCAACCACTTTTGGGGAGAGCATGATATAAGCCAAAAAGGAATTCATTTTTGTCTCTCCTTGGCTATTCAACTTATGGATATTTTGGCTCTACAAGAGTTGAGGGTTTCAAAACCATGGCTGTTGGAAACGGAAACTTCCTACAGTGACAACATTCCGCAGGTGTGAAAGATCATCCAAGGTTGCTTGTGAGGCAAATACATACAATGATTGCATTGGTGGTTAATCGAGGAGTTTGGCATTGTCGCGGACTTGATCTCATGCACACATCTTCTGGTTTTTGTCATGATAATTTCTGAGGTCAGGGGGGGAGTACATTGTAGTGATTAGCAGAGATTTCTAGTGTATTTTTGGTGGAGATTGGAGCCCATTAGTAGGCCGTACAGCTGCCGACTTGGATGCTTATTTCCTGATGGAGTTTGGAGTGTTTGGTCTCATTTTCTTCGCTTCATCCAAGTACTAAGTTACATAGTGTACGATAGTTTTGGGAGGCTGAGTAGAGCAGTTTGTGGAGGGTTTAATAGCAGATTTCAAAACTGGAGTTATCAGACCAGGCCGTACCCTCTGTGCATGGATGTGGGTCAGCAATAGGACTACATTTTGGTTCTAAAATCTGCTGTAGCATTCATTCCGGTATTGTTTACCAGGGACAGCGAACTGGGTATGTCACAAACTTGTATTTCATGAGCATATACTTTGTGGGTATTGCTTGAAAGGACTTAATATTTCATTTCCATTGCTTTGTAGCTCGTGGGTATTCTATATTCCTTGTGTTTTCAAAATATGTGTATGCTTGTGTTATGTCAATATGTAAAAACATAAAACGCATCAGGTGACAACTTAACCACATAAAACACATAAGGGGATGAGATAACTCATGTAGACAACCTTGAGTGAAAGAATATACTTCTTCCATATGATATGCTTTGAATTCTAGATAAATGGTAAACAAGTACGAATACTCATTTAGCCTATCCACAACAACATAAATGCAGTCTCTACCATGTAACTTGGGAAGACTTGTGATGAAGTCCATGAACATACTTTTCCAATCTTGAAGGGGAATAAGGAATGCCTACAAACAACTTACTGGGAAGACATGCTCTACTTCAGTTTGCTGGTAGGTGATGCACTCCTTGATGTGGTTGAGATCCTCCTCCTCAAAGCTCCACCATGAGAATCTTTCTTATATATCTACAAATGTTGTAGTATCTAGAGTGTCTCACAATTGTTGTATCATGCAAAGCTTTCAAAACCTTCTGTTTTATCTCAGATTCAAGTACGGGAAAATTTTTATCCTTGTTCAAAATGAGACCATCTGCTAGCACATATTTTTCATCCTTCACATTTTCGTCTAAAATGCTAGCAGCAAATGTATTCTTGGCATAATCTACCATGATTGAAATCTTCCAATCACCATAAATGACAGAAATAGAACAAAGAACAACCATTTAGAAAAATCATCAACAACTACATGTTTTTTCCCTTTTATATCAATATCATAACCTTGGATTTTCCTTTCCTACCTTTGTGGCTCATCATTCAAATCATGTTAATCCAAGAAGAACTTCAAGCCATTGCAATTTGTCTCAACCACACATCTACTATAAACCAAGTGATGTCTTAATTTTACCAAAACATGCTTGATGGCAAGAATCTTCTTGTCATAAATAGAGAAACTATTTTCTAAATCTTTTAATTTCATGTTCTCCATCTTAATGGAGTCCCCCTTTTGGATTAATATGGCCTCAATACCTTCTCCTAAAACAGATAAATATGGCCTCAGATAAATATGGCTTCAATACCTTCTCCTGTAATGTTTCAAATTAAGATAGCATCAATACCTTCATGCTCTGATACCACTATAATGTCCTTTTTGGGGAACTTTTTGAATTTTGGAATTTACTGTGATTCCTTTTCAACACTGGAACATTAACAAAATACTAAACAACACATGCAACACAAGTATTGAAGACTCAATTGAAAACTTCATTGTATTGAGTGGAAAATACGGATGTTTACAGAAACTGATCATCAACAATAGAGAATCCTCTTTGATATGAAATCGTAGTTTATTATCAATATCCAACAACATAACCCTTACAAGAGCAGCGCTGGATGACACAACTTGACTGATTTTAATGTTATGACAGCTATAAATGAAGGTACGATTGGTTGCGAACGAGTTACAAGATGCAATCATTGGATTGGAAAGATCGGCTAGCTACGGATGGATTACAACATGCAATCGTTGGAATGAAAAGATCGGTGGCCATCAAAGTGGATCCACTATAACCCCTCACCAAAGCCTGCGCAATAGTCCCTGATGACTACAATTTGAGACACAATAGTCTCCAAAAAGGTATGGCGGCCTCTTTTTAGGGCATGACAACCCTTTGTACAGTAGAAAGCCCTGATTTGATGATCCAATAAACCCTAAAAAATTATGGAAATTAACAGTACCTTGCAACCAACTAAAATCTAAAAATACTCTGATTTGTCTGCACAATTGTGATCCTTGTATGGAATCACTTCAAAAGATAAGAGGGTTTTTGTCCTTAGATCATGAATTACGGAAGATGGAGGTTTTTGTCCCCACAACTATTTTCAACTAGTAAAGGTTTTCATCCTCAACCGTTTTTAACCAATAAGGGTTTTCGTCCGTATGTTGAAAAACTTGAAGAACTATGAAGCTCAACAAATTGAGAAGATATATTGACAATAAACTTGAATGGATACAAATGAGAGATAACTCTCAATATATAGACTCAGTTGTCATTTTTAGGGTTAGGGTTACACTTTTTAGTTTAGGGTTTTACTTTTCACTTTTACTCTTTTATTTTATTTTCGCTTTTCCCTTTTTCACATTTTTTTTATTTTTAATAATAGTAAAGTAAAAGTAAGTTGTCACTTTTCAATAAAATAAAAGTAAGTCACTTAGACAACTTAAAATATTAACTTCATTATTTTTTACTTTATTGAAAAAATGGGACATGACAGTTCGCTTTTCTCCAAAATTGTTTGTCCTCGAATAGTTGCAAGCTCAACTGCTTTGACTTTCCTCAACTGGTCATCTTTGTACTACTTGGATCTCAACTCATCCTTGGGAACTTGCAATTCCACGTTCTAAATTCCTCATGTGATGCAATATGTTCCTTTGACTGCATAACTTTGGCTGCCTTTGAAACCTTCTCCATACATCCATTTGGGAGATCAACAACGTTATTGGCCAAGGATGAAGCAACAATACAAACATTTGCTTCATATTTGATCAAGAATAATTTGAATGTAGTGATAAGTGCATTTGCTTCTTTTACTAAATTCAAGACATCTTTATCAAATAAGTGCTCTAGCAATCCATTGATAAATGTAGATTGCCCTGAATCTTGAATATGATATATGCCTCTATCCAAAGGTGCTCTGAGTCCTAACATTAAAGCATGAAATTCCACAAGCACCTTCATCGTTGTACCTCAGAAAATATGGTGCAAATCAGACTGTGTATAGGCTGGAAACAAGTTACAATAGTCACAAACCACTTGGAATTTCACTTGAATCAGAACCATGGTGGCTGACATGTTTGTTCCCTTCAGCTGAGACCTTCTGCCCACATCATCTAGTGATAAGACCCTTTTAAAATGTGCAAATTTGCAGCTGTTCATGACTGATAACAGCAGCTCATGATCCAAAATTATCAAAATTGGCAACATGACAATGACACAACAGCTGCAAAACTGCACATCCACCTGTATGAGTGCACTGAAATAATGTGGTGGCTGATAATGGTGATGACAGCAACATTAATGGTGGCATTTTGGTTCATAGTTGCCCTAGGTATGTTTCCTCTATCACTTGACGGTAGTATCACATCACCACCCATTCCCTTCATGTCTTGTTGGTGATCCTTCGCACAAATATCCAAGTTTGGAGTTACTTCCCCATGCTTATGTTGCGTTGAGATCTTCTTGTGGTGCTTATAACTTCCTCAATGGGAAGGATATATCCGACACAATTCTTCAACTCTTGATGGTACTCTTTACTCAAGGGCAATCTCGGAAGTGCAAACTCAAACATCATGCAAAGCTTATCCAAAGTAGACCAAATATCATCATGAGAAGATATCCCACCTAACTCTGTCATAAGAGTCAATGCACACCTTGTGTCTACCCCAAGTGCTAACAAGTTTTTGTGCCTTCATGATGCAAGGAATGGTGAAGCCATATTTTAGTATCTCATCCTTCATGAGTTTTTCACACATCCAAGGGTGGCAAACCTGTGTGTAGCTTGAGTCCAAAAACACCACGCCATGCTTAGTCATAAAATCTTGAACATCAAAATGACACCCTTTCTGCTTACCATAGTCCAATATTAAGCATCCCGTTGTGATAATCCCCGTTAGGTCATCATCTATAACCTTGTCTTCAAGTGTAGAACTTGGCTTCAAGGAGTGATCTATGAATTGTGAGCATTGATCCTCCACAATTTGATTAGAACACACAACATACTCTATATGATTCCTCATGAACTTCCTTTCTATCCAAATGCATGGGATGAAGAATTCACTAGAAATAGTATCCTTCTTGTATCTCAAAAGATTAGTAATTTCCCTGTAATGTCCCACTACTACCACTATAATGTCCGACATTCAATACCTTCTCTTGATTTGAAACAAGACATGAAGGACCCAACTCCTCTTTTTATAAGTTCACTTTTCATTCGAAAAACCCTAAAAGTGTTTTAAAACACTGTTAAATAATTATTACTTTTTTGGCCCACTTAATAAATATTATTTTTGGCCCGCTTTATAATAATAATATATAAGTGTCATTTTTTCATGTTATAGAATAAAGTGATTTTGGACAACTTAAAATATTATTACTAAATTATTTCCATAATTAAATATTTCGAAAAGGGGACATGATAGGGCATTAAATGATCTCATGCAAAGCATTTTGACTGGAAAACATACATTATAAAGTTGCCATATTTCGATGGTTCACTTGAACTTTTGAAAATATGGAATAATTGTAACAATATTAAAATAGCAGCTGTGTTCACCCATTCACTATTAGATAATAATAGTTAATGGCATTATTATAGGTTTATGACATGCAAATTCCTTTGGTAGAGACACAAAATTCTGCAAAACAATACTCCAAAGCCATGTCTCCCTTCTTCTAGACGCAAATGTACAACCAATCTATTTGAAACTATGCCAATAACACATCCAAAAATGATTTGCTGTGAGGTGTATAAGAATGCGATTATTTTTCTTGCAGCCCAATTCATTATTGCATTTCTGAGATAAAACATGATGGAAGGCAAAATAGGGAGAGTTTCAGGAGGGTATTTGTAATATTGTATTCCTCTTATCCTTCATTTATGCCATGTCAGCCATCATGATTTAATATGAACAACTCACCTTATCATTTGTTCTATATGATCGCTGTGCTTAAATGTATACCATATTTGTATGAATCAGTATGCATGGTTTGGCCTAGGATGGCCTCAGCTCAGCATCAGATAGGGCCTCTTCTCTTTAATTGAGCTCTCATAAATTTTTTTCATCACTGTGTTTATCCAATGGATTTTTGATCGTTTCTCACAGCAGCTCTAACCTCTACTTATAAGGGATGGAACATGTTTCCCCTTGTTGAAATTTCATTGTTCTCAGTTAAGTCAAAACTGTCATCAGAAATATCTACGATGCTCATGGATCCTCTGGCCTTGTTAGAGGTACAATTAGAGTCAATCAAGGGTTTCGTCTCTCCTTGACTCTATTTGGGATCTACATAGCTGAGCTTGATAAGTATTTTTAGAGAGAAAACTCATGTTAAGGATGGTTGTATGTTGCATCATATCTTGTGTTGTGCTTGTCCATGCCGATGAGTTGGACCTACTAGTTTATTCTCCTAAGGGATTGTTGGGACAATTAGAGGCTTGTGCTCATTTCTGTGAGCTCAGCCAACTTGTGGTTAACCTGAATGATCTGGGGCCTAGGGGTAAATCCGGTGGAAGACATTTTAAATTGATGGAACTTAGATATGCTATAAACAGAAGCCAATCATAATAACAAGTGCAATATAAATAAAATTACAGAACTGAACTACATTTGAATGAACCATGAATAATGGAGAGCAGAATATTGCAACAAAATACACAATAACAGAGAGAAGATAACATTTACATAATTGAATGTGTTATATATATCTCTAAGAAGAGTGCTTGATGTTACAACTTGCTATATGTAACCTTGGGTGCACATTAAGATAATATGTAGTGTAGAAGTATGTATGTGCCAAAAGATGTGGGTGGACTCACTGTACACTACTGTTGGAACGTGCCTCATGTGAGATGAGTGGATTCCATAAATGTGTGAACGGGCTGCCTGTGTAAAGGCTATGATGCCAAGCTGTATGATGACATTTCTACTTGGAGGGAATGACTGTACGTTCCTCCATGCTCTGCTTTATGATATATGCATAGATATGTAGAGGATGAAGATGTGATGGTTTGCATTTCTCATGTAAAGGTTTGTCTTGTACGTGCTACCATTTGTTTTCTGATGGTTACGTATGAGTTGGATAAGATGTTGTTGGAAGGTAAATCCTTGCTGGCGGCATAAATTCCTCGTTATTGCTCTGATTTTTTTTTATAATTCCATTTTGGAAATAAGAAATATGTAAATGGTCCAATTGTAGTGGCTTCGCTACTATACTCACCATTCTTCCCAATTTTAAACATTTATATGCTTTGTTGTATCCTGACCATCACAATTCCATTTATTGATATTGGTTTTCCAAACCATATTGAAACAGCTATTCGGACTCCACGATAGCCGCTACAGTGGTCTCTGCCGCCTCCTCGACATTGAAATTCCTCACAGCTTGGTTAGAGATCATAAAATAAGCATCGACCTCCTAGGATCATGGCTTGAGCCATAGATTGGATTAATTGCCCCTACTTGAAAAGCAATGGTCCCCATTGCATACAGTCTAGAGGTTGAGACATAAAAAACTGTCTGATTTCGACTGATTAAACTTCTTATTGCAAAAGTGATTCTCTTCTGCTTGAGTGGGGCAATTCCTCCAAATTTTTATTTTCACTGATTGTGAAGATTTCTGAGTGGGCATTGCAACGAACTGACTTGTAGAATTGTTGTGATTGCATTTGCCACATAATTCTTAAGGATGAAGATTCTAACATTGTCTAGATTTGTGATGTTTTCTACCACAGTAACTTCAGATTATAAAATGAGATGCATACCCTTGATATGTGTGAGCATGGTACCTGCACTTCTCTCCCATGGAGAGGACATCTGTTGATGGGGATATGTGTCTTACATCTGCATAAGGCTGGTAGAACCTGTGGTGATTTTAGAAGATTCTCCAATGTATCTAAGGCCAATATTCTTGGGATTTGTTTCTATCTCAAGAGGATTTATATGACTTGGCCTTCATTGCCAAGACCTTGCCTGCTATATCCCATTTTCTTCAAAAGCTTGACCAATTACTTTCCTGTATTCAAAACTGCCAAAAAAACTCAATGGGTAAATAAGGTGCTGGAAATTAGAAGGGCTTATCATGCTTTGGTCTATTTCTTTCTTAACATCTGGTGTTGAAACCTACTTTGTCTGCAACTCTTTACATGTTATTTGCAGATCATCAACATTTCTTCTTTGGAAGCCAATTCTTCGTGGTTTGGTTGCATCTGTCGTTGGCTTCAGTTCTCTCTTTGAGGACATGATCCACAAGGTAGCACCTTGAGCTTTTAGCTCGGCTAACTTCCTCATGGCAAGGCTTAGGGTTTCCTCTTTTGCACAAATCTCATTTGCAACCCCTGATTCTCGTCTATGACATGTTGAGTCTCTTTCTGCAAATCTTGATTCTTGTCTTTCAATGCTTGGACGATTTTGTTGGTTTGGTAAAGTTTTAAGTTGTTGCTATGTTTATGACCAACATATGGAACCTTGGATCTATTGGTTAGGGGGCTTCATCCGATACCTCTTCAAGATGGCAGGAAACTTGCTCTACTATCACTGATCCTGTGTCAAGGGATAAACCTGGCGGACAACTCTCTAAATTGCTAGAACTTAGATGTGTTATAAGTGGAAGTAAATTATTATAACAATTGCAGTATAAATAGAAATGCAGAATTCAATTGTAAATGAATGAGCCATGAATTAACAGAGAGCGGTATATTACAACAGGGTACAATATAACAAAGAGCAAATAATAAGTACATAAAATGAATGCAGGATATATAACTCTGGAAGAGTACCTAATATTACGAATTGCTATATGTTTGCTTGGGTGAACATGGAGATAATATGTAGTGTATAATTTTGCAGGTACCAAGAGATGTGGGTGGACTCACTTTATGGTACGATTGGGATGTGCCTTGTGAGATGAGAGGATTCCCTGAACATAGGACTGGGCTGCCTGTGATACAAAGCTGTATGATGATATTTTTACTTAGAGGGAATGACCACAGACTTCCTGCTAAGCTATGCTCTATGAGATGTAGGATGAAGATGTAATTGTTTGCTTCCCTCGTGTAAAGGTTCGTCTTCCATGGGTGACTCTTTGTCTTGTAGTGGTTACAACTGAGTTGCGGATGACTGGAATGTGTTGTTAGAAGGCATTTTCTTGTCGGGGAAGTAATACTTTTATGTTCTATTATGACTTCATTTCAGAATTGAGAACTTTAAGGTCACTTTAACTTTAGCAGCATTGCAACAACACTCAATATCTTGAATTTTAGACATTCCTTTGGTTTGTCATACCTCAACCATTACAGCTTTATTTTTCAATTTATTTTTTTAAAAATCATATGGAAACGGCCTTCTAGATGCAACTGGATCCACTATGTTGCTTTGTGTTGCTTCCTCAACGTTGAAATTCCTCACCTTTTTTGTTAAAAATTATAAAGTAATATCTGGCTCTCCTAGGATTTTGTCTTGAGCCATCACATAGTAAAAGTAAGGTTATAGTCTTCAATACTTCTAGCTCTAGGGATGTTGTCTCCAAGTTCGAATTTTTCTACAAAGGCAAGCTAGTCATGACAACTTACACCTACTTAGGGGTTCAACTTATAAATTCAATGCTCAACTTGCGGTCTACCTCTCAGTGACGACTTTTCAAGTTATATGCCACCCTCACTACATTGGAGCATTACGGCTTTTTGATACATTTCCAATATTTCCCTATAAAGATGTGTCTTTTTGTCACAATCATCAACCAATTGTTCTATATGTATTAGAAATTCGGGGTGTTAGTTTAGGGCTTGTTGATTGGACATGCGTTAAGAGTGCAAGCACCCTCCCCTATACACAATCAAGACTATAGGGGGCAAAATTTTATTCACCAATTTTCTCTCCTCTATTTGAGAGGATACTAGTAACTAGTGTTTCAAATTTATTTATTATTGCCATCTTGAGACTATATTTGATAGTTGTTGGTCATTGTAGGGCTCCTCATGGACTCTTTGACTTTATCATGAGCATTATTGGACTCAAACAGGGTTTCCCTCTCTCACTGACTCTCTTTGGTATTTACATTGATGAGCTTGAGAACTTTCTTTGATAGCACACTTGTGGATGATGTTTCCTTAGTACACCATGTGTTGATCTCCATTCTTCTGTTTTGCTAATGACATGGTTCTCCTCTATCTTTCTTGAAATAACCTTTTTAGGGCAGAATTTAGCAATTCTGGAATTTGTGATAAACCCTTAAAATGAAAATACAATTCCGATTTTTTATCAAACTCTAATCATAGAAAATTTCAGAATTCTCGAAATACTTATTTTAGGTCAAAATTTAATATTTAATTGCCATAAACCCTTGCAAAAATTAAGAGAAGTACAACCATACAAAATACCTCAAGATCTGAATTTTTGAACCAAATATATAGCTGAAAAATATTATAAAAATACTAGCAGAAGGAGTGTATGATCAAACACCAAAATCACCTTTAAATTGCCCCATAAACTGCAATTAAAAACCCTCAAAGGGGGTCACTGCCCTAGAAAAGGGCTTCCAACCTGATCGCTGCCCTTACAAGGGCTGATTACAGCTGTGTACCACCTCTACAAGCTGCCCAACTGCTGCGCTCCACTTGGAATGGTCATTAGATGCCATGGACTGCTCAATTCTGCCCAATATGACCCTTGAAATGAAGTTACCCCGTTGAAGGTTGAAGGCTTTCATCCTCAACTTTAGAATACCAAAAAAGGGTTTCGTCTTCTAAGGTTGAAAGTCAAGCAAGCTGCTCAAACTCATAATTTTGATTTATAAAACTGACATAGATCCAAAATTAAAAATCTCTACTTCCTTTTATACCCCTTTTCCCTCCAAACATTCCTCAAGTGTGGCGTTCCAAAAAGGGAGGGAAAAACATTTATTCAAAAAGCACCAACTTAGAAAATTTCATTAAGGGCTGACTTACATCAAATTAAAAGTCCCCCTTCTTTATTCAAAAGCAAATTAGAAAAGAGTTGTTGACATATTCACTTTTAGACAACTTAATGAAAGAAACATGTTTCCCTTATTTTTTCCTTCCCTTAGCCAATGGAAACCAAATAAGTCGTCTAAGGGGCTCCAAACCAACTAAGCTCGAGAAGGGGACATAACCATCCTCCCCTCTCGAAATTGCTTGACCTTAAGCAATGACAACTCATTTCGATTGACTCACCCATTTTTATTATTCTCTGGAATACCTGGATCCCAATTCAACCTCCTTATTCCCCTGGATTTGTTGATGACAGCAGTATTAATGGTAGCAATTTGGTTCATAGCTACCCTGGGTATATTTCCTTTATCACTTAGAATAGTCTTCGTTAGAACTCCACCTTCATCAGCTCCCTGACTACTTGCAGTCTCCAAGGTTATGTCCACCATTTCAAGAGATGCATTCATATGGGGGCTGTTAAAAGGAGGCCTCACAACATCTGCTTCCTTATCTCACTCGGACATCTTAGAAAATTCAGATCTACTTAAGAGTGTCATGTCTGCAAAAACTTTCGTAGTATTTATATCCCAATACTCAACTTTAATAGAGACTGAAAATAATTTCAGAGGCAATTTTTGCGATCCAAAAGTTTCAAATGAGTGCCAAATCTTTGAAATACAGTTTCCTTAAGGAGATGCCATGAAGATACGAAAAAATTTGTATGATGGATTTGCCATGGCAGTAGCTGCAAGCACCCCAATTGGCTCTCCCGGTTGCAATTGCATTTTTATTTTGGTACTCTTGCACTCCCATTCTGATGAGAGTTTCTTGCTTCCTGAATCTTTTGGAGATACATTGTAATCATACTTGAACTGCACCAGGTGTTTTCCTTGTGTAGTCCGGCAAATACCTGTCCAATAAGGTCCTCCATGAGGTGATTTGATAATTGGTGGCTCAGGCACAGCTGCTGATGTCCAAATTGACAACTAATCCATAGCAATTTGATTAAGAAAGGGCATACTGAGGATAAGGCTAGCTGCAAGTAAAGTATCCCGGGTAAGCATGAATAATATTTGTCCACCCTGAGAATCAATAAGCTGCTGCTCTAGAGTTAAAAGCTGAGAAAGTCGAGCTTGTGATTGCAGAGTTTGAGGTACAAAAACATGCATACAATCCCCATCAACATCTGTATCCAGCAGTGGACATATAAGAGGGCTGATACTGAAATTGCAACGTGTTTGAATGCAAACTTTTAAGGCTGAAAAAGAGTGCTTGTGTATACTTGGCGGTCGACTAACAAAGACAATATCCCCATCCACAAGCTGCCTGTGGACAAGTTCACTAATCTCAACGACCTTTGCTGCTTGAAGAAATCCTTTTGATGCAGTCCTTGGTATCAGTCTCAGAATGCTCAAGACCTTGAAAGTACCAAGAGTTTGAGATGACTTTTCTCTAAACAGCCACCATAGTATCTATCCACAAGTTTCCAAAATTTGGGTGGAACTTCTTTGTGCGAAGACATTTGTATTACTTTGAACGTTCCATTGTCAACAGGGACAATCTTCATCTTAATATTGGGATATGCCTTTACAGAATTCTTGTTAGCATCCTCGCAGTACTTGCAAATTTCTTGTTTGTCATATTCAAAATCTGCCACACACGTAACTTTTCTCTTTCCCAGCACATCACTTTGCTTGGTTTGCTGCATGCCTGCCTTTCCTATTTCCTTGGTAAACTTGAAATCCCCGGACTTTTGTTTCTCAAAATTCTTGATCTTAGAAGAATTACAAAGCCTTGCTGGGATTAAAGAACATACCAATGCGTCTTTCCCAATTAAAACGTCACCCCTATGAAGGTCAGAGGAGACATAAGGCAGTCCATCATCAATCTTATCTTCTTCGAGGTTTACTGTCTTTGGCTTTCTAGAACCTCCTTCCACCTTGGACAAACCTTTAATGTCAAGAAATTTGGAATGGCATAGTGTGAAACAACAAATCTAAAATATGATTTTCCTTTTCATATTTTTGGCTGTCATCAAAGTGTTTGTCCACTTTTTTTGGAAGAGAGATTGTTGAGATAACCTCAACACCACTAGCCATGTGCCTCAGAACTCCCAAATTAGGGTTAATCAAAATATTCACCACAAATGCATACCCATCCCTAATGCTCCTCTGAAAATCAATACTTTCACTCTTCTTGCTATAATCATGAAGACAATAAAATTGCTTATCTTTTTCTTTAAATTCTTTTGGGTGTTGTTTTGCTCGAATAGTTACCAACTTAGCTTTCTTATCTTTGCTCAACCATTCATCACACCTTTCTTGGGTCCTTATCACATCCTCCACACTTGCCTGCAATGTAGCTGATTTCCTTTCAACGCTAGGTTCTACTTTTGTTTCTATCTCTTTCCTCATCACAACGGCATAAATCTCTTCCTCTTGGGCTAGAACATTTTTTCCACTTTCCTTTTGTAGGATAAGTGCCTTCATGGGCTGTTCCCTCTCCCTTCTTTGCAAACCTGATTTTTCTTCATGCCCCACCATTACAATTTGGAAATTCTTTTTCTCTTCCTTTCTCAAGGCATGCTGCAAGTCTCCTTGTGTAGCTTGTGGTTTAGACTTTGGTCCAATTCCAACTCTATCTTTCTTCAATTCCATGAAGTTGGTGAGTGATAGTTCTTCCCGGATCTCAACTGGAAGGGCTCTATACTCAACATAGCTGGGAACAATGTCATCAACTATGAAACGCTGAGTTTCCTTCACTGGAATGGTTTCTTCTCTTGGAATGAAAGTAGGCCGGAATGACCTAGATGAAGGATCACTCATGGTCCTTTGGTGGTTGAATATTATTGTTTGCCCTTGAAGAGCTTCCTTCACCATTCGGATTTTGCATGGTATGGATCAGCCGTGCCATCATATTAGTCAATCTCTCTTGCCCTTGGGCAAACCTCTCTAACATAGCATTATCATTATCAAATTTTTTGTCCGCCATTGTATCTTCTCCTTTTGAATGACAGGCTTGCAAGATTCAAGCTCTGATACCACCAAACTGTCCCTTTAAGGGAAGAATTTAGCAATTCTCGAATTTGTGAAAAACCCTTAGGATGAAAATACAAATTTTGATTTTTATCAAACCCTAACCACAAAAAAATTCAGAATCATGGGAACATTTATTTTAGCTCAAAATTCAATATTTAATTGCCACAAACCTATGCAAAAATTAGGAGAAGTACAGCTATACAAAATACATCAAGATTTGAATTTTTGAACAATATATATAGCTGAAAAATGTTATAAAAATACCCACTGAAGGAGTGTATGATCAAACATCAAAATCACACTCAAATTGCCCTCAAAACTGCAATTTAAAACTCTCAAAGGGGGTTGCTGCCCTAGGAAAGGGCTCCCAACTGGTTTGCTGCCCTTACAAGGGCTGATTATAGCTGCATACCACCTCCACATGCTGCCCAACTGCTGCGCTCCACTTGGAATGGTATTTAGATGCCACAGACTGCTCAATTTTGCCTAATATGACCCCTGAAATGAAGTCACCCCATTGAAGGTTGAAGGTTTTCATCCTCAACTTCAGAATACCAAAGAAGGGTTTCGTCTTCTAAGGTTGAAAGTCAAGCAAGCTGCTCAAAATCATAATTTTGATTTATAAAAATGACATAGATCCAAAATTGGAAATCTCCACTTCCTTTTCTATTATACCCCTTTTCCCTCTAAACATTCCCCAAGTGTGGCGCTTTAAAAAGGGAGGGAAAAACACCTATTAAAAAAGCACCCACTTAGAAAAGCTCATTAAGGGCTGACTTACATCAAATTAAAAGTCCCCCTTCTTTATTCAAAAACAAATTAGAAAAGAGTTGCTAACATATTCACTTTTAGGCAACTGGAATGAAAGAAACACGTTTCCCTTATCTTTTCCTTCCCTTAGCCAATGGAAACCAAATAAGTCGGCTAAGGGGCTCCAAACCAACTAAGGTCGAGAAAATTGGATGCTCTTGCTTACTTTTGTAATCCTTGCTAGCTTGCAGTCAACCATAGTAAAACTAAGGTTATGATTTTCAATACCCCCATGGATGCTATCATGAAATTTCATTTTTCTTCTCAGAGGATATGCTTGAGATCACAACTTATACCTATTCAGGAGTTATGTTTACTGGCCTGCTCCTCAATCTGAAGCCTACTCCCTAGTCACATCTTTGAAAGGGTTATGCCTTGCTATCTATCTTGAAGCATTATTGCTTCCAGAATCAGTTCCAGGATACACAAGGGAGAGTTTATGGATGATGTAGAGAACTCCAATTAGGAGAACAATCAACGTAGTACTAGGTGCACACCCCCTCCTCTCATTAACTTTGGTACATATGGTGCCTACAGGTGTGGGATCATCTGCATCAATCACTTCCCTATCCATTCCCAGATCCCAATCTCTCATAGTAGAGACCATGCCTACTCTTAGCCTGATAACATCTCTCCTAGAGGATGACTTTGATTTTCTCACAGCACAATTCTATGGGGAGAGAGATCGTTAAGCTTTCCCTCATGGAATTGGGTGAGTCAAACAGTATCATCTCACAACGATCTTCTATGGGCCAAATACCACCATGTCAGAAGTATTGAATCCTAACATCAGCAAAGATTTTTTGAAGGCATATATATTTTTCTCCAAATGCCATTCCTTGGCTTGTAGAATAATTGATCTTGTCACCAGATCTTGGGATAGATCTAGTAGTCAAGTGCCATCATTCATGACATCATAAAAAATGCAGCTGAGGCTCAGCCCAAGACTGCATGCGCTTGCTATAAAAAGGCAAAGTAGATACTACAAATGTACTTGTTCTTATTCACCTCAAAAAGTTATTTAAGTATATACAAGGAAGAAGGACAAATTTACAGTGCAGCCTTATGGTATCAACCAACAGTCAAGATCTGCCAGAATATCACAGCAGGCTTAGGCCCCACGCTTAGCAGCAGCCAATAAGTCTAGATGATGAGGACAATGTCAATGTCCTTTAAGGGTGTAATCCACTGCAGCAACACCAGGTACCTATACTTGGTACCCGTCAGGCACGTGCATTTCCCTCTTCAGTTTCAAACCCAGGGCACACAAGTCATGTTTGCCCTCCTGCTGTTGAAGCTAACCTCCCTCCACTTCTCTTAAACCACACATACAAATTCAGTCACTTGCAGAGTTTAGAAACATGGCTTTCCAGTTCCCCCTGTCACCCTTTTATCCTGCCAATAACTCATCCGATCCAAATATAGGTCGAGAAAACTTTGTTCATGAGACTAACGCTGTCCAATGGACTGTTGGCCATCCATTTGCAAATCAGTTTTCTGCAAATACATCTGGGTTTCAGGGAGGGAGTGGCAACTCTAAAAAGGGCCCCAGAAATCCATGTCAAGGACACTTCCTTTATCACAGGTATTCACTCCATTGATTGTAGCATCAGTGTTCTTAGTAACAACTTGGACAGCATGAGATCCATAATCCTACTCTGGAAAAATGCATATCACATCTGGACAAGGGCATTGCTCATTTGCTTAATGTCTTCCAACAACAGCAGAAACAAATAGACACTATTGAGAAGCTGCTTTTTGGGGATACAGCAAGACAAAGACTTGATGAAGCCATGGAAGAAAGGGGTCTGGCTCAGCCACCCTCTAAACGCCATGCCTTTCAGGGAGAAAGTTCTGGGCTGGCAAATGTCCAGTTATCTGAGAGAGCTGCACATTATTTTTGGCCACAAGCAAGACATGCAACCCCTAACTGGCCCAATCATGAAACTATGGAGGTGGGTGAAAAAACTGCATCAATCTACGGGGGAGGGTCTGGTGACCTCTTGAGTAAATATGTTTCGTGATACATGGAGCCTGTAACAACATCTCTAGCCATTCCAGCAAGACTGCATTTGATCTGTTCTTACACTAGTCTTCTCTTCTTTTTGTTGATGTGAAAGTGGAAGCCTGCAATGAAGGGAATGTAAAAAGGAAGCTTTGGATAGGCTCAGCATTTTATATAGATAATAATTCTAGTTTGTTTTCTCTTATAGCTGTACATACATGGCTGATATTGAGAACGAGTGTGATATAGCTCTTTGACCCTTTTATCTTTTGATTTGAAATCTGATAGATAGCAGAAATAAATGTAATGAAGATTTCTCACTTTCAGAACTTTTCACCAGGCCTATGGGGTGTCCAAACCCAGGGCCTTCTTTTATGAATATACAATGTTTTTATTTTTATCCAAAAAATAAATAAAGAAGAATCTATTCTGTATTCTGTGTTCTCGTTGTTCTGTTTGTTATCATGTGATTCTATACTTCATTGTGTGTGACATTATCATAGGATGGTTGTGTACGTGAGGTTATATTCCCACACAAATAATGATTATTACAACTAAGAAAGGAACCCTTTGGAGGTGTATGGTATTGTCCCATACATATATTTGTCTTAATGACGGCTATTTATTTACACCACTCATAATCTACGTGAGGCTATATTCTTACACAAAAAATGATTATTACAACTAAGAAAGGAACCCTTTGGATGTGTATGGTATTGTCCCATACATGTATTTGTCTTAATGACAGCTATTTGTCTACACCACACATAATCCAAAGCACAAAAGCATTAAACAAGTCATGGACATAAGGCATTAATCATGATTTAAAATTTCTAGCTGCTTTGTACACATTTTTTATCCTTGTGGAGAAAATAGATCCCAGTTACTCTGAATTTGCACTCTAGCATAGTGTTCTTTTGTACTTAAATAAAAGACTGTATCCTGTTATAATGAATAGATGCTACTTCCCTTATGTTACTTCAAATTGAAAAGAAAGTTTAATCTTGAATTAAAATTATAAGTTTTTTAGCTCTAGAGTAGTGAGAACGTGAGAGACTTAGTGTCTGCCCATTAGTAAATGTACAAGGTTAGGTACCTGATTTGCACAAATTTTTATCTTGCTTTTGTTTACTGGACCATGCTAACAAATTTCTTTTGGCTCATGGTTTTTCTGTGCATCAGGTGACGCGCTAAATACATTAAGAAAGTCACTGAATGATTCCAAAAATTTGCTCAGTGATTGGAATACTGATTTAGTGGATCCTTGCAGCAGCTGGTCCCATGTCAGTTGTGTTAATGGCAATGTTGCATCTGTGTGAGTTCTTGTTTAACACTTGGACTGATTTTTTTGCAGTATGATACAACTAAATGATATGTTATTCTGTTACATTGTTAGGGGAAGTTGTCACGGCATTTCTTTCTTTCAGGCTTCTTTCATTTTGAATCATCCATATGAAGATGTAAATGATAGCTGTTGTTTGTGTTATGGATATCTTTCTCTTGCATTGGGTGGACATGCACTACGTAATTCAATCTCATATTGAAGAAGAAATATATCACATGCATATTAAAATACTAATCAATAGATATTGACATGCAGAACTTTGGCCAACATGGGATTTGCAGGGACGATCTCACCTTCGATTGGCGAGCTGAAATTCCTTACTTACCTGTATGTTATTTGTTTGAAACATATAACTTGGAATTGCTAGCTTTTGTGTGTATTTGTCCGAAGAAAAGTAAATTTTAATTTGTTGTGATCTCTATTGCAATTCAGTCATTAGTTTATTGTAGGAGTAACAATAGTTGACCATTTTTAACCAATAATTGGGAAGCAGCGCCTTTGCAACATGGAGGCTCTCTGTTACTTTGTTTATTTTTAAATTCACATAATAAAAAGTGTTACCCTGCTTTATGCCTTGTTTGTAATGTTTTTGTGATTTTAGTGTAGTCATTGAACAACAAACTAATTTACTTTGTAAAATATCTGTGTGAGCAAATGTTTGAACAAGGGTGCTCCTATATGATAATCACTACAGTTAAACCTGGAATATGTTGAAGTGTAGGGGAATGTAACATTGTTGATTGACATTGACGAAATTGTAAAAAATCTCAAATAATAAAGACTTGCCTACATGGGCAGTTTTCATTTTGGGAAAATTCAAAATCTAGCTATTTTTTAGGAAATCAAACATGTTTCTCTGCAGAGCCTGTTAACAAGCTTAAAGGTGGAATCAATGAGCACAAATAATAAAGCTGAATATTCCTCAAAGGGATGGATAATTTATGTGCATAGAATTGCTCCTTTTCTTGAGGACTAACACAATAGCTTATATTAAGAATAAGATATAAAAAAACCCAGAAGGAGAATACTTGTAATTATTACAGACCAACTACTTATACCCTGCATACACATATAGAGATGAGAAATTATTACCACATAGTAAGCATACGATGCATATCTACTTAAGCATTGGTTTACCTCCCAACTGGGGAGAAGGAATATAACCATCGCCAAATCTTTTATTGGGTTACAACCCATATGGTAACTGCACTTAATGTTCATCACTGATCACAACACCATTGTTTGATTACAAAACCACAGGTTGAATCTTGTTCTCACTGAGGTGGGTAACAAGTATTTTATTGATTCAAAGTAAAACAGTACAAGAGGGTTGCTTTATGCCATTGACCCTCGACGCATCATAACAAGCCTATATATTGGTTTTACCATATTGTTAAACCTCAACAACGACCTTTGAAACTTCCTCCTAACTTGCACACGGGAATACGCTTGAAGGCTACTAACTTATTTTCTAATATTAATGATTTATTAAAGGGGATGTTTGTAGATAGTCTTTATTAATAAAGTAATTGTTGTTCGACTTCTGTTGTTACTTGAATCTTGTTCTCACCAAGGTGGGTAACAAGTATTTTATTGATTCAAAGTAAAACAGTACAAGAGGGTTGCTTTATGCAATTAACCCTTGACACATCATAACAAGCCAATATATAGGTTTTACCATACTGTTAAACCTCGACAACCACCTTTGTAACTTCTAACTTGCACACGGGAATACCCTTGAAGGCTACTAACTTATTTTCTAATATTATGATTTATTAAAGGGGGTGTCTGTAGATAGTCTTTATTAATAAAGTAATTGTTGTTCGACTTCTGCTCTTACTAGTCAGCATTAGGTAGTAACGGACTTGATGTTCAGTTAAGCAGTTGGGGTAACAGCCAACTGTCACATTTTAGTATTCAAATTGCATGTTGCTGTAAGGGAAGGGGCACTTGTATCAGGTCCTCTTTGAACTATATGAATTGCACTGAGAACTATCTTTATGAATACAAAACTGCTATTGTTCTGATAATGTGCCATGGTATGTTATGCAATAACTATTCAGTATGTTATTGCAATTACTATTCTGTATTTAGGGGCTGAAATAAAATGCAGGGAAAAGATCCTCATTGCTGAACTAAGGACTAGCTCCCATAGGCTCAGATGTGAAACAAACAGATGGATGTCACCTAAGGAACAATGGGATGAGAGGGTTTGTGTTTTATGTGCCACACAAAACGGAGAAACATTTCATCCTTGAATGTCCGAAATACTTGAACATTTGAGTCAAATATGTGGAAACTTTAAGAGTGGGCTCCATGGTAGAGCTATTTGAAGAAAATAGAATAAAAGCGATGGAGAAGATGTTAACACAAATCAACAAAAGAAGGAACATCGTTCCAGAGGACATAGCTGGACTCACAAGTCTTTGAGTGGTTGGAGCAATTAGTGGTCCCTTAGACCGTTTGGTCTCATGGACGTAATTAAAACCATTTTATGTCATTTCATTGCACATGCTGTTATTGGTATTTTGGTATCTTTGTAATCATCTTACATTTTAATGTTGTTGTCTTAAATTCGAACGTTGGGTCAAGCCTAATTGGGTTTAAAAAGAAATCACGAGTCAACAATTCTCATTGACGACAACACATAAGATGGAAATTTAATGGGTCTACTAGTCTAAGAAGCGGTTGAGACAAACCAACAACGAGAGGGCGACCAGACAATGGACTTCAAGTACTTGTGGAATCTATGAATACTAGAGCACTTGAAATAAGAATTTGAAAGAACTCTCATTGCTACTGAAATTATATTAGACAACTTGGTTGTAATTGAAGAGGCAAAGTGTAGAAACTCTAATTGCATGAATTTTATGATAAAAACCTGCTGTTTGGCGCCAAAACCCTGTGACTGTTCGCTGCCAGAAAAATACAGTCGCTGGGCAGAGGAAAGTACAGCGCGGGTACGGCCGTACGGCGCCGTACGGATGCAGTCCGTACCGTACGGACTGGTACGGAATTGACTTTTTTGCCTTTAAAACTGCGCCCCTGAATCTGACGCCCTCCACAGAAATTTCCAGAAGTTAATTCGCCCCTTTTTTTTTTAACAGCACGCTGCGTACTTGCTGAGAACATTGGAAAAGTATGCTGCTGGTACGGATTTGCAGGTAAATAAGGAAAATCGCTGAAAGCTCTGTGATTCCTCTTGAATGAAGAAACCTCTGTTGCAATAGATCAGGTGTTATTTCACACCCTCTGAATTGCTTCCAATGGAGATGGCACGTTCCCCAAGGAATTCGAACTTGAAACCTTGAAGCTTCTTGTTCAGAACAAAGTTCAATTTCAATTCACAATAATGGCATAATGGCTCGATTCCCAAGGCAAAAGCTTATAAAACCCAAGAGGTGCGATTTCCTTGATAATAGGAGTTTTTTTAATAAAAAAAAATTCACACTTCCCAATGTTTTAATCTTTCCATAGTTTAGGCCAAATTTTATAATAAAATATAATCTTAAATTTGGCGCCTTCCTGATGATGGGCGCCCCCTCAGCATTAAAATCACTTAAGTTATAATTTTTAATTATAACTTAATATAATAGTCTCGCATAATTAATATTTAGTTAATACAATTAAATATTAATATTTCCCTCGTTACCCGATGACTGAACCGTCTGAAGCGGTCATATACTGAAGTGATTCTGAATGCTGTCAACCCATATTGCTAAAAATAGCAGGGGTCCCACTCTGACCACCAAGAACTGCTAAAAATAGTAACTTCTGCCAGAAGTCTCCGATCGAGCCCAAACGAAAGCCAACTGATCAAACTCTGCCAACTGAAGCATGTGCCAAGCTCCAAAGTGACCCTCTATCCAAACTATCAGCCTACGAGGGTCGTATGATAGGCTAATCCTGTGCTCCGAGAGATGTCACTGAGAAGGGGACATGACAGTCCGCCCCTCCTGAAATTGCTTGTCCTCAAGCAATCTTAATGCCGGATGCTGTAGAATATCCTCGCTCTCCCATGTCGCATCCTCAACAGGCAAATCTCTCCATTTCACTAGATATTCCCTGATAGTCCTCCTATGCAACTGTCTCTCCCTATACTCCAGGATGGACTCAGGTACTAAAATCAGTTTTCCCTCATCATCTAAGGGAGGTAGAACCGCAGACGGTACCACACGATGACCCAACGCCTTCTTGAGGCGTGATACATGAAAAACGTTGTGTACCGTGCTTTCCGCTGGAAGCTCAAGCTCGTAAGCCACCTCGCCAACTCTCCTCAGGATCCTGAAAGGTCCGTAATAGCGCGGCTTAAGCTTCTCTGACCCACTCTTCCTTAGAGTGGACTGACGGTAGGGCTGCAGCATGAGGTAAACCATGTCACCCACCTCGAAATGCCTCTCCGTCCTCTTCTGATCTGCATACTGTCTCTGCTGATTTTGTGCCTTAGCTATATTTTCCTTGAGAGCCCTCATAGTGTCCTGACTCTCCTGCAACCAACCTCCTGCACTCGGCACTCTACTGTCGCTCAGTAGCAAATCAAGGAAACTCGGCACCTCATACCCGTACAACGCCATGAAGGGTGACATCTGAATGGTCATATGGAATGTCGAGTTATAGCAATACTCACACAAATGTATCCATTTGACCCACGCCTTTTGCTGCCCTGCTATGTAGTTTCGGAGGTAACCTTCCACCCACTTGTTCACAATCTCCGTCTACCCATCAGTCTGTGGGTGGTAGCTAGTGCTCGGAGTGAGCTCAGTCCCACAAAGTCTGAAAACCTCCTGCCAGAAGTTACTCAGGAACCGACTATCTCTGTCGCTCACGATACTCCGAGGCAACCCATGAAGTCTGAATACCTCGCGAAAGAAAACCTCTGCTACCTGCGTAGCTGTGTAAGTCGTGGTGATCGAAAAGAAGTGGGCATACTTCGTAAGCCGATCCACAACTACATAAATGCAATCACGCCCTTGGGCTTTAGGCAAGCCCGTGATAAAATCCATCGACAGGCATTCCCACTTCCTGTCAGGAATCGGAAGTGGCTGCAACAAACCTACCGGGTACGTGTTCTCCTGCTTGTTCTGCTGACAAACAGGGCACTCACGCACATACTGAAGAACATCTGCCTTGAGTCCTTTCCAAGTGAATCTCTCCCGAATCTGCCTGTATGTTTTGAAATATCCAGGATGTCCTGCTGTAGGCGTGTCATGAAAGGCTCGCATAACAATGTTCTTCACTTCTGACCCTGGGATCAAATATATCCTGTGCTTGTAAATGATCAAATCATTCACAAGTGTATACCTGGTGTCAATTGCTGATCCCTCAACAATGCTGGAGGCCCAACTGTCCTTGGCATACTCTGCCACTATCATATGCCTCCAATCCTCTGAGATATGAACCATAGTGCTCAAAAACGGCTTACGTGAAAGTGCATCAGCCACTACGTTTTGTGTACCTTTGATATATGAGATATCAAAGTCATAAGCCTGCAACTTACTGACCCACTTCTGCTGCCTATCATTGAGATCTCGCTGCCCTAAGAAGTGTCTCAAACTGTTATGATCAGTTTTAATGCAAAATTTGCTGCCGACAAGATACTGTCGAAATTTTGCTAAGGCATGCATAATCGCGAGCATCTCCTTATCATATATACTATACAGCCTCTCGGGTCCTCTGAGCTTGCGGCTCTCATACACAATTGGGTGCTTGTCCTGCATAAGCACCGCACCAATGCCCTCACCTGATGCATCGCATTGAAGCTCGAACGGCTTCGTAAAGTCGGGTAGTGCTAAAACAGGGCATGTGGTCATCAACTCCTTGAACTTCATAAAACACTCCTGTGCCTCTGAAGTCCAAACAAAGGCCCCCTTCTTCAATAAATCTGTCATCGGGGCTGCATGTCGTGAATACCCATTCATGAATCTGCGGTAGAACCCACATAAACCGAGAAACCCTCTCAACTGTGTCAGGTTTGCCGGTGTAGGCCAGTCAACAATGGCGCGGATCTTTTCAGGATCCATGCGCACTCCATCTGCACTAATGATGTGATCGAGATATAGCAATTCGGTCATCCCTATGTCGCACTTGGATTCCTTGGCGTACAAGGACTCCCTCTCCAAGATACTCAACACTGTCTCCAAATGAGCTAAGTGCTCCTGCCAAGTCCTGCTATATATAAGGATGTCATCGAAAAAGACCAACACAAACTTCCTCAGCAATGAATGAAAAACCCTGTTCATCGTAGACTGAAAAGTGGCTGGTGCGTTAGTGAGTCCAAATGGCATCACTACGAACTCGAAGTGCCCACAATGGCATCGGAAGGCAGTCTTCTCTATGTCCTGCTCTCGGACCCTGATCTGATGATATCCCGACCGTAAATCAATCTTAGTAAAGTAACATGACCCATGGAGCTCATCAATAAGCTCGTCAATCCTCAGTATCGGGTATCTATTCTTAATTGTCCTCTTATTCAGGACCCTGTAATCAATGCACATGCGTAATGTTCCATCCTTCTTCTTCACCAACACAACTGAAGAAGCAAATGGTGACTTGCTAGGCCGAATGTGACCCATAGCAAGTAACTCCTTTATTGTCTTTTCTATCTCATCCTTCAATCTTTTTGGATGCCTGTAAGGAGTTATCATAACGGGTTTCGCACCCTCCTCGAGCTCAATGATGTGCTCTATGCCCCTGTCTAGAGGTCTACCTGGCGGAATGTCACTGAACACCTTGTCATGCTTGACTCTCAACTCCTGTATATCCGGATGATATTCTATCTTTTGCTGTCCCTCCTGTATAGGTGCTAAATAACACTCGGCAGCCCACTCTACCATGTCGTGACGCATAAGCCGCTCCATCCGGCGGAAAGAAATTGTTTTGATGTTGCTGTCCCGTATTGCTTTAAGCATGTGTGTCTTCCCGTCAACATCAAAACGGATCTCCATGTCCTTGAGACGAAGTGTGACCTCATCCAATGAATGTAACCACTTCATCCCCAAGACCAAATCAATGTCCCCCATATTAACAACATAGTAATCTGCCTTGAACTCATAATTGTTCAAGCATAAAGGGAGATCCTTAATCATGCGTTCACATTTCAAAGTGTACCCATCGGCCACTTTGACTCTTATGCCCTCGAACTCCTCAGTGATGAGTCCACGTTTCTCAACAAATCTAGCATCTATGAAATTATGCGTGGCTCCTGTATCAAGTAGGGTAATGACCCTCTGTCCTGCCAACACATCACGAATCCTGAAAGAACCCTCCTGCTGGATACTAGATAAACGGGCCTCCTGTACCTGAAGCTCGGGCTCTGTCTCAACTCTAGGCTCTGGAGCCTCTGGCTCTGAATCCTCGGAACTCTCCCGCTGTTCGGAATCCTCTGATTCCGAGTCCTCATAGAACGCCCACATTATACGATTTGCCTTGCCCTTAGGTCTTAGAGGACAATCGTGATTGGCGTCATATGGTCCTTTGCAGTAGAAGCAAAGCTTCTTCCTGCGTAGGTCATTAAGGGCCTCATGATCCAAAGATGGGGCTGCTGATTTACCTTTTGGATCATTTCTAGAGTTTGATTTTTCTTTGTTAAAATCAGACTTATCCTTATTCCTGTTAAAGCCCTTGTTATCCCTGAATGATGACGAACCTCTGGAGCTGAATTTACTCGATGGTGCTGCTAACTCCATGTTTCGTGCTTTCTTCATCGCCTCCTGTAACGAAGGAGGATCAAAAGCTTTGATCCAACCTCGCAATGGCTCTGACAACCCCTCCATGAAGAGTACTACCAAGCGCCTCTCTGAGATGTTAGGGACCATAACGGATAACTTCTGGAAGTCACCTATGTAGGTCTCTACACTGCCACTCTGCCTCAACTGTGCTAAGTCACGGAAGTAGGTTTCTGGATCCTTCCTGTCAAAGCACTCAACCAACCTGTCCACAAACTCCTGGTATGTAGTGATCCTGTCATGCTGTAAAGCCACCATACCGTGGTGCCACCAGTCGTAGGCCACTCCCTCAAGATGCAATGTAGCATATCTAATGGCGTCACTCTCAGCCATCGGGCGCAGTGTAAGGAATGTATCAAGCTTGCTAATCCAAGCTTGGGCTATCATCTTACCACTACCATCGAACGTCGCCAAAGTGAGCCGGTTCGTAGCATGTTTTAGATCATTATTCTGCTGATGAGGTCTCCTATCCTGTCGAGATCTGTTGTGCTCTCGCCTCTGTGTAATAAAACGGTCAAAAGTGATCATTTCTTTGACCACAGGCGGTACCAACTCCCATTCTTCATGAGCTGCCATAAGGGTATCAGCGAACAACTCATCATGCTCCTCATCTGGTATAGCCTCGCCGGGCCCCTGTCTCATGAAAGTGGGCCTAGTAGGCCTATCTGCCGTCCGTGACGCTGTCCTAGTAGCTCTCCGTGACCCTGCATCACTCCTGTCATCGTCACGGTTAGCTGACGGTCTCCTCGAAGTACCCAACCTCTGCAGTGCCGCTGCCACTTGCTGCAATACATCATCGGACCGCTGTTGCCCTGCACGAAGATCTCTGAGTGTATGCATGAACTCTGCACCCTCCTGATCTCTGTCATTATGTCCTGTCCTAGGTATATCTGTTCTGTCAGCCATATTTCCCGGCTGCCTGCTCAAACTCTGTTGCCTGTCAATGAGGGCTCGCCTGCGCGTGTAATACCTGGGTGACCCAATCTGATCTGGCTGCATAAGATAGCTAAACCCGTAGGATGGCAGGATTTAGCTCTGATACCACTGTAGAAACCCTAATTGCATGAATTTTATGATAAAAACCTGCTGTTTGGCGCCAAAACCCTGTGACTATTCGCTGCCAGAAAAATACAGTCGCTGGGCAGAGGAAAGTACAATGCGGGTACGGCCGTACGGCGCCGTACGGATGCAGTCCGTACCGTACAGACTGGTACGAAATTGACTTTTTTGCCTTTAAAACTGCGCCCCTGAATTTGACGCCCTCCACAGAAATTTCCAGAAGTTAATTTGCCCCTTTTTTTTTTAACAGCACGCTGCGTACTTGCTGAGAACATTGGAAAAGTATGCTGTTGGTACGGATTTGCAGGGAAATAATCGCTGAAAGCTCTGTGATTTCTCCTGAATGAAGAAACCTCTGTTGCAATAGATCAGGGGTTATTTCACACCCTCTGAATTGCTTCCAATGGAGATGGCACGTTCCCCAAGGAATTCGAACTTGAAACCCTGAAGCTTCTTGCTCAGAACAAAGTTCAATTTCAATTCACAATAATGGCATAATGGCTCGATTCCCAAGGCAAAAGCTTATAAAACCCAAGAGGTGCGATTTCCTTGATAATAGGAGTTTTTTTAATAAAAAAAAATTCGCACTTCCCAATGTTTTAATCTTTCCATAGTTTAGGCCAAATTTTATAATAAAATATAATCTTAAATTTGGCCCCTTCCTGATGATGGGCGCCCCCTCAGCATTAAAATCACTTAAGTTATAATTTTTAATTATAACTTAATATAATAGTCTCGCATAATTAATATTTAATTAATACAATTAAATATTAATATTTCCCTCGTTACTCACCCGATGACTGAATCGTCTGAAGCGGTCATATACTGAAGTGATTCCGAATGCTGTCAACCCATATTGCTAAAAATAGCAGGGGTCCCACTCTGACCACCAAGAACTGCTAAAAATAGTAACTTCTGCCAGAAGTCTCCGATCGAGCCCAAACGAAAGCCAACTGATCAAACTCGGCCAACTGAAGCATGTGCCAAGCTCCAAAGTGACCCTCTATCCAAACTATCAGCCTACAAGGGTCGTATGATAGGCTAATCCTGTGCTCCGAGAGATGTCACTGAGAAGGGGACATGACATAAAGTGACTTCTTAACTATCTACCAAGACTTATTGCAAGACACTATTTTGTGTTATGAGTAGAGCGTGATAGGGAAAAACGACAACAAATTTTACAAAGGTATGGGGAAATGTGTCATTGTGAAGATGAAAAATTTGAAAATCGATATTGTACCCAAAGGCATTAATGCCTTTGAGCCCAAATAAATGCAGGAGGACAAGAAATCGTGGCAAGGGAGACTAAGAAATTAAATGGTCTACCACTCTTGGAACAACAAGATCGGAAACATAGTCTGCAAAAATGGTCACCTCTGCAAAAACTTCAAGTAAAGTACGGGATAGTGGTGAAAGTGGAAGTTGAAGGCAAAGCATGAACAAAAGTTGAAGCTGAAACCTACGAGGGTTCAGTTAGTATCAAAGCAACACACACCACTCACAAGTTCACAGTGGGTGGGGGTTGTGAGGCCACTGCCCCTTATAGAGGAAGTGTTGTCCTTGCCGATCGAATATAGTTGGTAGGGCATGCAGAAGATTCTACAGAATCTAATGAGGGTTTGATGGAGTCCTCTCTTTCTGAGGGAAGTCTTTGGTTTGAAACTAAGTTTGAGACAAAAGCAGAGAGATCCACAAATAAAACACGTATCCGTAGGACAGAATAGCTCTTGATTGATTACAGAGAGCCAATCGCACCATAGTAGCTAGAACCACCAATTGAAGGAGGTAGTATGGGACTTGCCGATGGGCAAGAGAGTGAACTGATCCCTACAGAAGGAATGGTCGAGCATAGGGATAGTTCCCAGAGTGTAGAGGAACATCTAATGGCAACCTTCTTGAAGAGGAGAATTATTATAAGAGCCCAATTATAAGGAACCTATAACAAGAACTATGTGTGCCCCACCAACTCCTCCAAAAAAGTAGAAGTTGATGAAATTCACCAGAGATGGATTGGAGGATCTCATATGACACCTACTAGACATGTATTCCAATCTGGGAAGCAAATGGGCACTCTGATGAACGGATGTGGTTGTATTGTTTTTTAGGCACACTTTGGGGAGCGGCCACTGACTAGTACACAGATGCCTCAGCCATTGATAAATGTTCATTAGAGAAACTTAGGAAAGCCTTCAAGAAAGAATTCTGACTCTTGAGAGATGACAATGAGATTGTAGCCGAAATCTACCATACCCGTTAGGGTAAGCATGAGAATATTTGAGCATATAATTAGAGGCTCAAAGAACTATTGGGCAAGCTCGAAAAAGAACCATTTGATGGATTGAAGAAGAGATGTTTCATTGAGGAATTAGTACACTCATTGAGAAAGAAGATGAAGGTGGTTTCCCCTTCTTCCTATGATGACACATACACTGTATTTTGGACATGGAGTGAAAACAAGACATCCTCACATTCAAGAAGGATCGAAGATGAAAACTCTAGTACTAGTGATGATAGTGAACCTAGATCTGTTAAAGCTCTTAGGAGAGACATGCTTTGAATGATGAGGGAGTTGAAAACAGATACAAGGAAGAAGGAAAGGACATATGGTGTTAGACTACAAATTTGAAGGTCATACCAAGGCCAATTGTTCAAGGAAAATGTTCTGCGAGATCTGCCAAGTGATGGACATGGAGTCATGTATTACCCTTACAATCTAAAAAATAAAGGCGCACATGTACTCTTCACTCAAGGAGAGCCATCGACACAACCTACCACTCCAACAAAGAATTAGGGGAATAAGGGTGGATTTGTTGGTGAATCCTTTGGCGGTACCATAGCCAAAGAAACAATAACAAGATGCCAAAACAATATGGGTGGTGGTAGTCACATCCAATATGATGGACAAGGTCAGCCATTCATATAGTGTCGGAGATGTAATGAACAGGGCCATTTCACTAAAGATTGCCCCTACTAATCGAAACAACATTGGACTTCTTTGTAGATGGTATGGACCTGGAGACCATAATGATGGTAATTGTCCAAAGCAAGCAAATTCCAACATGATTGACGTAGCGGGGGACAATGCTATTGAAATCACTAGATCCCAAACAAGGAAGGATAACTACTCGGATCCACGCGCGGAGAAGGAAAGTTTGGTGGAAGCAACAATGGAAGTGGAGAAGGCATTGGGTGAAGAATGAAGAAACTCACAAGAACATGAAAGCCCACTGACAAACATATTTTAGTGCAATAAATGTATTGAAAGACAAGTATTGGAGGCTATGGTTTCAGTAAAGATAACCAACCTATTAAAAATCATTCTAGAACTCAAGAATGCTATCATCGCTATGGCATGAAACATTAGCTCGGACATGGAGCATACAATGGCACACCTGGCATCAAAAGTGTGAGCATCCGGTGGAATGGAAAGAAAGAAACGCATGGAGGAACCCATAGTCAAGCACCCAATTTTGAGTGACCAAGTGATTGATCTGTGCTCCTAATGATGAACCTAGCCCGTTGACCAATGGTCTTGCACATGAAAATATTGAGAATGGAATCTCACAAATACAATTGTGGATGGTGCATCGGGTGTGAATGTTTTTCTAGAGGAGACTTGGAAGAGTCTTGACAAACCCATTATATGGCCATTGACCTTCTAGTTGGTGGGAGTAGACCAATAAGGGATAAAAATGTTGGGAGTTCTTATGGCACAAAAGGTAATCATTGGTAACCAACCTTTAATTTTAAATTTGTAGTGATTTCACTAAAAAAGAAGGCGTATGATGCATTATTGGGTTGGGGATGGTTGATAGCAGCCAAAGTCGACCATAACTCGAAGAAAATATCATCTCCATTAAGAATAAGGGAGTAACATAAATTAAAGACTTGAAGAATCACTCTATCAGTGAAGAAGCAACCTTGTCAGATTCATTTGATTCAGAATTTGAAGAAGAGAACATGGAAGGAGACCAAGGCATGATAGAACCGAATAATGAAGGAGCGTTGGAGCTAACAAACTCACTTAATTGTCTTTTCCATTGGTAGATGGAAGATTATAAAGTGTTTCAGCTTAACTGTAATTTTGTTGAGATTATGGAGATTGAAGAAGAAGACCGTAAACTAAAGTTGGTAATGCCAAGTCTGGCAAAACCGTCATCCTCACACTTGAATCATCTTCCAAAAGTCATTGAATATAAAGTGGAGGATGCATGGCTATACAATAAATTGGCTCATCAGTTCAGAAGTGTTGGAGATATGAAGTATAAAGAACCCACCACTGTTAAGGTAAATCTGGGAATGAAAGGAGACCCCAAGATGATTATGGTTGGAGATGATTGGGATCCACTATTGCAGGGAACAACATTTCGAATATTCATGGACTACAAAGATGTGTTGACCTGGATGTACAAAGACCTCAAAGGGGTACCATCTAAAATGTGTGTGCATAGAATCCATTGGGTGCTAGGAGCATGACTGATACAAAAGAAAGCTTACGGGATGAATAAAAATTATCTTGCAAGGTGCAGGAAGAGATTAAGAAAATGCTAGAAGCTGGTATCATTTTCTAAGTGGAAACCTAAGTCACTGCATTTGAATTCACGTTTGAATTCATGGAGGATAAACTTCATAAAAAACTCATTGCTAAAAATATCAACTTTAAATTCGTGATTAAATTCTACTAAAAGAAATATAGATATCTAATATATTTTAAATCTATATAATTAAAAAATATATATTTAAAGAAAATATATAAATAATAAATTTAAAACTATTAAATATTTTATAAATTTTAAAATATATATATATATATATATTATATAATAAATTTATAAACTTTATTATTATGCTATAATTATATCATATTATATTAATATCTTAATATTTTATAAACTATAAATATAATATATTATATTATATTAATATTTAATAAACTATAAATATAAATACATTATATTGATGTTTGAAGTGGATATTGAATGGGTATGCCTTGAAAATCTTAATAAATCTCAAAATATTAATGCCCGATAATAAAGAAGGATACGGGAATGAAACCAGAAAATTTTCAGCATGCATCGATTTGGGTGGAAGTATGACCGACAATCACAAATAAGGGCAAATTTCTTGGACAACATTTAAATCACCGGACAGTTTAGAAGTTAGCAACATCCTATGACTTGACACAACGACACTCACACTACACGGCAACACAGTGCTGCATGCATAGTCACGACTCACACAATAGAGAAACAAAGGGTTTGCATCAATGTTGAATGAGCAATCAGTGTCAATGTTGAATGAGCAGTCAACTACTTAAAGGGTTTGTTATTCGAAGGGTTGCACAATGAAGACTAATGGCAGACCATTCATGAATGAAACAAAATGACAAATACCCACCCAACTCTAAAAATTAGGGGTGTCAACAAGTTTTGACAAATTTAATCACGATTTTTTTAATATATTCATTTTTGGAGTTCATGACAAATTTAATCATGAATTTGAAGGAATCTATTGTGTTTTTTTGATATTCGGCGAATTTCAATTTTTTCCAATGAAATTTGTTGAATGCGGTTACTTAGGTGGAAACCAGCAAATGGGTGTCCCCAATTGTTACAAGCCTAAAGACGGAATCAACACAAATAAGAATATGTGTGGCCTTCAAAAGTATGAATGCAGTAACTACAAGGATCCATTTCCCATCCCATTTTTCGATTCAATATTGGAAAAGGTTGTCGGGCATGAAATGTATTCCTTTATGGTTGGTTCTTTGGGTACAACTAGATTAGTATAGCAGAAGAAGATAAAATGAAGGCCACCGTCATAGTGGAAGATGGATTTTATGCATACAATTGGATCCCATTCAGGCGATACAATGCTCCGACTACCTTCCAACAAATCATCTTGCACATCTTTGACAAAAATGGTGATGGGGAGCTTTAAAGCATTCTTGGATGACTAGTCCTTATACAGTGGACAAGAGGACCACCTCTAAGCCTTGACAGAGTGTATGAGACGTTGCCACCCAACTAAATTGGCTCTGAATGCAACAAAGTGTCGGGTTATGATTCCACAAGGCAAACTTCTTGGACATGTTTTGTGAAAAGTTGGATTGAAGATCGACCCCGACAAGATACGGGTGATGGTGGAAATGGAAGCACCCAAAGATGTCATTGGGATAAAGTCATTTTTGGGCCACGTTTGGGTATTACTGACACTCCATCAAAAATTTTGCCCAAATTTCCCACCCCCTGGATACTTTGACAAGGAGTTCCTTTCATATGGTTTGAAGGACATGAACAAGCATTTAAAGAATTGAAGGTATGTCTGATAAATCTCCTATCCTTGTATACCCAGATTGGGACAAGGAATTCCATGTTGATGTTGATGCGTCTAATTATGCTATTGGTGCTATCTTGGCTCAAGTTGGAGTTCAAGAGTTGGACCGCCCTACATCCTTTGCTAGTCGACTAATTTCAAATGCGGGAAAGAATTATGGCACCACTGAGCGAGTGGCTCTCCGTATGGTCTATGCTGTTTAAAAGTTTCGTCATTACTTATTAGCTATTCCATTCATATTTTATGTAGACCACCAAGCCTTCTTGTACTCGGTCAACAATCCTACTATCCAAGGTCGGATAAGCATATGACACTTTCTAATGGGTGGTGTAATCAACAAGTGCTTGGAGGCTGATCAGAAGGCCCTTCCCAATTAGGAGTGTAGAAGAGATATTGTGTTGTAGATTCTCATCGCATTTCCAACAAAAAAATCTAGAAACTATAGAGCAGCAATTAGGTCCGAGTTTTACAAGGTCAATAACATTTAAATTTAATCATTAATCAAAGATAATCAACATACTTGGCTTTAGTTTTAGGACAAATGAATGAACAAAAAATCAATTTTTGGATTGTTGTTATGCAATGGCGTTACTGTTAGGTTCTTATCACAAATCACCAAATCACTTCTCCTTTGCTGGTCTTCCATTATAGAGGATAGAAAATTGACCAAAACTTTGTGAATTAACTTGGAATAGACACATTCATATGTCATAAATGCAGGTGTATTGACGACCTCATGACTTCGACTGACGTCAACAAGTTTATGAAAACCATTTTGTTTGCACGTCACCAAAGAATGGGCATATTATATACTGTTAGGAAAGCATCAATTGGTACTTGCACATGGAATAGGTTCCATTCTCAAATTTTGTCTCAGATTCTAGTTTTATGCAATTATACTATTTAGAATCTAGACTGCTTGTTGGATTTGATGTTCGTCTTGTGCTATGATATGAAGGGTTTAGGGCCATGGTAGATTTGGCTTTGATTTCTGAAAATGACTAGAGAACTTTCTCATTGTATAGCAGGTTTATTGTCTTCTTGTAGTTATTGTGTTGTTTTTTGTGTTTTCTTAGGATTGTTGGGCTTACAATTTATGGTAAACCCACTTATATTCATATTTTTAGTTAGACCCATTTTTCCTATTATGGGTAGTGCTTTAAGCACCCTCTTCTTTTTGTATCTTTTATGGCTGTAATTTCATTATGTATTGGTCTTTTCATGATGATAGATGATGGTATCATTGGTTCTTCTAGCCTAAGCCTTACTACAAACATGTGACCTTGCCAATTGTCATGGTCTTTTGCTTTGATCTTCATTAGCTCCATGTTTGTTGTGATACTTATAGTCTTATACTAGAATCTACAAGTACAAATTATAATAATTTATAAATTTTCTCTTCCCTGCTCTCTGGAAAACCAAGGGAGACTAATAAGCTCTAGTCCTCCCACTCGGCTGTCCCGCCTTGCTCTGCCTAGAAGGCTACACCTACCCCTGTGCCTATGGCTCCACCTCTACCTTAGTCTCCCCCTCATCTTCAAGGATGTCCTCCAATCCAATCTCTCCTCCTGCTGCAACTGCACCCTCATAACTTGCCTCTCGAAATCAACAATCTCATCCTCTGTGAACATGGGGGCCTCCTTTGCAATCCAATCACTTTAGGTATTGATCTCATCTAGATCGATAGGCTTCTCTGATGCGTTCTCCAACTTATTTGTGCGAAGTCGAATGTTGTATTTCACAAAAACTAAGTCATTGAGGCATTGTTGGCTCAACTTGTTGTGCTTCTTTGTGTGAATGACATCAAACAAAATCCACTTGCGCTCACATCCAAAAGCGCTACAAGGTCGAGATAAAATGCGGAGGGCTAGCCTTTGAAGATGTGGGGTATTCCCACTCCAATCTTCCCACCATGACTCTGCAAACAAGATATTCAAAAGTTTGTAAATAATTAATAATTTTAAATGTGTAATTGGTAAGGTACAAGTAAAGACTTCATTTTCTAGTACCTGGTGACTGCATGGCTCTCCTTCGGATAGTTAGTGCTGAAGAAAAGAGCCTCCCTCTACCCTGCTTGTAGTTCTACAACTCTGAAATAATAAGGTCCCTCATCTCAACTTCTGGTGTCATGCTATCAATGCATGCTGAGAGCCCCTTCATAACCTCTCCACTAGCATCTGTGAAGCTATTTAAGTAGAAAAACCTGGGGTTAAGATAGTATCCCGCTGTATGGATGGGTTGATGGAGTTGATTGTTTCACTTCTGATCAATCAACTCCCAAATGAGATCAAATCTGTGATGATCCATCCTATAATAGTTTTGGATGGCTTCTTTGGCCCTATCCATGACCTTATAAATATAACCCATTGGGTTTTGCTCCTCATCTACTAATTGCAAAACCTTCACCAAAGGCTTTGACATCTACAAAGTTACAAGCAAATTAAAGTTAGTGTTACAAACTTAAAAATAAAATAAATACTTTAATTTTAAAAAATTTTAAATAAGGAAAATGACTTGAAATTTAAATTTCAAGTTACTTTGACGATCTGTATTGCTCTCTTTTTGAAGGCCTCACTGAAATTTGTCTTCCCAACTTTGACGCCATCAACTTTCTTGGAATATGATGACTCCACCCATGTTTGACACACAAACATCTGTTTAAAAGGAGTCAACAAATTGCAAATATTTTGCAATGTAAGAAAATTCATTGCAAACCTGGTGACACTTGCTCAAACAAGCTCTTTTCCTTTGGTGTGCTCTTTTATCAAGTTGAGAACTGAAAGATGATTGTATATATATTTTATGATTTCTCTAGCTTCTTCTACAACTGCTTGCACCCAATCAAGTTTGCTTTTGTCCTCCAAAAAAGCTCAAGGCAATGGGTTGTGCAAAAGGTCCAAAAGACTGATAGATGTCTCTCCCTAGAAGTCTTCCAACGGCCACATATATTGCTGCATTGTCTGTGATAACTTGGACAACATTCTTGATGCCCACCTCTAAAACAACTTGCTCAAGCATTAAACTCAAAGTTTTTGCTTTTTTTATCTTGCTAGATGCATCAATGGACTTCAAAAAAACTAGCTCACTATTTGACGCTGCCAAAAAATTGACGAGGGTGCAATTCTTTCTATTAGACCATCCATAAAAAATAATGGTGCATCTGAACTTTTGCTACAACCTTTTTTGATCTTCCACAATTACTTTTGCATCTTTAATTGCATTTTGGAGCAACTTTTCACTTAAGTCCTTTGGTGAGGGTGCCTTGTACCCTTTTCCTGCAACTGCCAATGTTGTCACCAAATATTCCAGTACGGGTTCCTTGCCATGTTGAAGGGAAGGTTGTTGATGTATAAAAAATTTGCACATGCTTTATTTGCTTTCGCATGTGCCTCTTTGTTCCATTCTGTACTTTATAACAAAGGTTGTGTCCCAATTGTGTTTCTAGGCACAAATAAGGAGTGTATCTGATTCGAATTTGATGAAAATGTGTCATGGCGCTTGCGTGGACCATGAGTAGAGCCCACAATTTTTGTCATCGCTGCCTCTTCTCTCTCTACCCATGTGGGAGTAATCGCCGCTGTTAGGGCTGCTTGCATTCTTGCCCTAATTTCTTTTCGTTTGACAATGCAAGCTCCGCAATTATCTCTTATTTTGTCTCTTCTGTGACACTGGGACAAGGCATGACGTCATGGGAAGGAATGCATGAAAGGTGGTATTTAAGGCGATTGATACCTCTTGACATCTTTTTTGAGCAAAACGAACAATTTGAAACCGTTTGGAATAATCCAACTTGCACGACATACTTCCAAGCAGTAGTGCGAGCATTAGGGGGACCCCTTTGCCCACCACTAACTGAATCTGACCCCCTGCACTAATGGATGCCATTGTTTGCTGATGGATAACCTCCAAACATGTTCAAAACAACATTAACAAATAAAAACATTTAACACAAATAAAAATACATTTAAATCTATGAAAAGAAATGAAATGGTTTTAATTACGTCCACAAGATTGAATGGTCTAAGGGACCACCAATTACACTGAGTGCTACAACCAGTCAAAGACTCCTAAAATCCGAGATATCTTTTAGAACGTTGCTCTGCCTTTTGTTGAATTGAGTTAGCATCTCCCCCAACTTTTTTAATCTTTTTTCCCCAAATACATCTACCATGCAACCAACTCTTAAATTTTATGTATGTTTGGCTCGTATGTCCGCGTACTGAGGACATTCAAGGATGAATTGCTCCGTTTCAATTGCCCCTGTAATGCAACAAACACAAACCCTCTTGTCCCACTGCTCCTTAGGGGTTGTCTATCTCCCTGTCTTGCATCAGAGTCTATGAGAGCCAGTTCTTAATTGAGCAATGAGGATTTTTTCCTTCCAACTGATTCCAGCCCCTACATATGCTTTTTCATTATGCTCATAGTTCGGATTGAACATTGAGATATTATGTTGTCTTTTCTTGCTTGTCCTTTCCCTCCAAATTCCCGTTCTGAATTTTTCATTCACGTAATTTTGTCTTTATTACAATTTGGACATTCAGTTAGGTTGACATCCCATCTATTCATCCCCCTGTAATTCTGCCTCATTTAGGAGTTTCTCCTCCTATGCAACTCTTCTTCTCTTGCTGCCCTAGGCCATTTGTCGGACTTCATGCATTCCATTTTGGTCATAGCGGTTGCCTTTAGAGGAAAAGTCCCTGTTTCGGCAAGAATGATTTCATATGCACTGAGTCCTTGATTCCGAGTTTGTTTGTGATTAGCCGTGTTTGAATCTTTTCTATTTGCCTCCATTTGAAGCTTGTTGTTCCACTAGCCCACACCTCGCAACCATATAATACCACATTGTAAACTTGTGAATTTAATTTTAAACATCTTGATGTAACCCTAGGACAAAATATTGAAAACTTTGAGAATGATTCTCTACAATAAATAAATTATTATGATAAGCAGAAACTATAACAGTTAAAAAACAACATTTTTAATAAAAAATTATGCATAAATTGTAAATACTAAATACTAAAAAAACATTCCACGGAACTAAACAGAATGCATGAAATTTGTATATTAAAACTAAAAATATTTATCAAACATGTTTATAATTAAATTACCATTCATTTACATGCTCGAAAATTTCTTTAAAAAAAAAGTACTAACCTAGAAATGGCTTTTCTGAATTCTCATTCCAATTCACTTTTGAATGCTCCAAAGCTTGTGTGAATGCAATGAAGGGGTATGTTTCAATTTATAAGACAAATTTCTATATTTTTTTATTGTTTTATCCGTGTTTGGCATCCATTTTGTGGCCTGGACGTGTGTTGGCCGTGTTTGGACACGTATAACCCGCATACAAACCTTCCGGCAAGTACTCGTTGGTTACGAGTACCCGACGAGTACTACAAAACCAACGATTTTTCTTTTCTGGCGAGTTCGAACTGCGGTTCACTGACTATGCTTTTCCCTGACGCGTAACCAAGTAACTAACGGTTACTCTCTAGTTATGTAATCCATGGTTTTAGTCATGTTCCATTGGTCAGAAGAACCTTTTATTTGGAACATGACAAAACCGCCACTTCATGCAGGAAACAATTTTGAAACTACTACTTTATGTAGGTGGTAGTTACGAAGCTGTCACGGGGCTATCGTAATCGTCGGTCTACAACAATTGGCAGTTTTGCCTACATTTAAAAGATATGCCAATTAACTGCTCAAATCGAACAAATGTGTCGTGGACCATTTTCTAAGACAATGGAGTTTGCATAGTCAAAGATTGCCTTCGATTTGATAAAAACCTCTTCAAACCTCACTATTCGTACCCTACACCAAGGCCTTTCTCAAATATTGGATCTAATACCGCTATTAGCAAATAGGAAAATTGAAAGAATGAAGAGAAAGTAGGAGGCACACATTGATATATGTGCATCCTGGTTTAATTATGCAGAAAGAAATTGTATTAGTTGAGGAGGCTTATAACCGACCATTAGTTAATAGTTAACTAATAGTTCGTTATCAACTTTAATACATGCATCTTTATGGTAGGATCGTGTGTAGCTGGAAAGAGAAAGAAGAGGCAAAGATAGAATCAAAACTTGGGAGAGGATGGTTGCAAAGCTGAAAGGTAAGTTCTTGCCTTCAAATTATCAACTTAGTTTATTTAAGAAGTTGTAGAATTTAAGGCAAAAGTTATTGTATGTAAAGAGTTACGAAATAGTTTTATAAACTTTCCATTAGAGCTGGTATATGGAAGATGATCAAGAAAAAGTATCAACGTTTGTAAATGGATTTTGCATTTCCATTCAAGATAAGATTGGAATGTTTAAGTTGAATTCGGTTGAGGAAGCCTATCAATGTGCATTGAAGGCAAAGGAAAAGTTGTCTAGAAGGCAATAGATGAACTCTAGAAGTAGAGGACAAAATAATGTTGGAAAATGACAACATATTCATGAAGGTGAGGCAAGTACTTCACCAAATCAGAATCAGTCCCAAAATGGAATAAATTACTGAAATCTGGAATTTGTACCAAACCCTAGCCAAAGCAAATGTTTTACTGATTTCTAACAACAAACTCGAGTGATCAAACCCTCACTGCTACAAATTAATTGTATCAAACCCTAGCAATGATTCGTCAATTATTTCAACGAAGAATAGGGCATAAAATAACCTTTCCCGAAACAACCTTCCCAGTTGTATTAAAACAAAAAGTAGTAATTTTTTTTTTAACTTCAAAAAGTATTCTATTTACAATTAGAGAACTATTATTTACTTGAACAATCGTTGTTGTATAGTGAGACCAGCTGTAGCTGTGTCGTGTATTTCCTTTCATAAATTGTAATCCTCTATCTTGCATTGAAAATTAAAGTTGAGGGTTACAATTTATGAAAGGAAATACACGACACAGCTACAGCTGGTCTATATATATATATATATATATATCATGTTTTCAACTTTAATTTTCAATGCAAGATAGAGGGTTACAATTTATGAAAGGAAATACACGACACAGCTACAGCTGGTCTCACTATACAACAAAGATTGTTCAAGTAAATAATATTACATTTACAATTTCAATCGGCAATTAGCCTTAAAAAAGATAACTCTTCGGAGCTTGAGTTGCACCAACTCACGTATCTCTGATAACAAGTGTTGTCTCCAAGAATGTACTGCAGTGGGGGAGGGAGAGCATCATTTGAGCGCTTTACCACTCCAACCACGGACTAACGATCCCCCACACAATCCCCTATCAAGGAATGGCCCTCCCAACATGGATAGGCAAATAGAACGGTATGGAAATCCAGAATGAGACATGCTAGTACCCACATGTGCTATAAGATTCTACTACATGACGTGTATCATAAAGAAAAATACTTTTTTACTATGACATCGCACAACATGTAAATCATACATATGAATTGACAATGTTAATCTAACACTGCTTTGGCCAAAGTTTTAAATAACATATGATCATCTGGATCAGTCAAATTCATCACACATCATTTGATCAGTGTATCCATACCCATTATTGGTGATGCTAGCCAGATTTGAGAAACCGTCTCACTGCTTGGGTAGTATCATCAATGCGGGCTCCAAAATAAACATAACAAATATATAATCCAAGGCATAGGCTTACTAAACGGGTAAACTAATATAAAGATCATTATCATATACATGCAATATATGATGTAATTAGCATTCATTGACAAAACCATGCCAACCAAAACTGATCACAAGAGTCTATATTAACTTATCTACAACATATAATTCAAGCAAAATATAATTATTGTTACAAAGGAAGTATATTTAAGAAACAAATATCCTTCTGACACTTCCTAGAACAAATATAATTATTGTTACAAAGGAAGTATATTTAAGAAACAAATATCCTTCTGACACTTCCTAGAATGTTTAAGTTCGACTACCCCTAAAATCAACAAAATTTATGAAAGGCACTAATTATTCATTTTCCGAAATAACAAAAATACGTAATGTCACACCATGATCTGTTGATTTCTTTATAAGCTTTATAATGTTTTCATTTCATATAAAAAGAAAAAACCCCCAAATATTAAGAAATGACATAATTTTCCGTACCCTTGGACAATTTACTTGCGGGGTTTAAAAATAATGCCGACAACCAATTGGCATGTTATAGAACAATTGCTTTATATCTTTCTCAACAAATTTTATTATAATTTCACAGGGCATGTTATAATTTCGTAGATTTATAACAATTTATTAGTTGAATATTCATTATATAATTTTCGATTACGTAATAATAAATATAATATATTATCTAATATCACATAAATTACATTATTTCTTATTTCCACCAAATTAATTTTAGTCTATATTCATTATATGTTTATACTTCAAATATAAACATGATTATCGAACCAAATAAATATAATTTTTGATTATATAAAAATACATTACTAAATAAACCAAGATTATTAGCCAACTATATATGTATATATATATATATATATATATATATATATATATTTATATAAATATAACTTTCCCCTAATCCACAATAACGTAAGGTTAATATCCACTCGCCAACGTATGAACTCGTACGGAATTCAAGAAGTTTTTATGATAAAGTTTTAATACACGAGAAAAAGATGTGAAGCGACTCGCCCCCGCATCCACAACAGAAATCATGGCCACAATATATATATATATATATATATATATATATATATATATATATATATATATATATATATATATATGCGTTCTGCCAATCATGATGGTAAACGCTGATAAGGGCTTGCTGAATGAGCTGAAAGGGGGGTGGCATCAAAGTCCACTGAAATCCTTGGCTGAAACATATATATATATATATATATATATATATATACATATATACATATGCGTTTTGCCAATCATGCTAGTAAATGCTGATACGGGCTTGCTGAATGCGCTGAAAGGGGGGTGGCGTCAAAGTCCACTGAAATCCTTGGCTGAAACGGTTCATGGTTCTGCTGAGTTAGACAGCCAGGGTAAAATAAAAAATAATATTTAAAAAGTTGTCACTGAAGGTCGACGGTGCTGCTTAAATGTTAAAATAAAGAAATAGACTGCAGTTCCAATTAAATTGAAAAAGCTAGAATAAACAGATGGTGACGGCGCTACCCTTTGAGTTGAGTAAATAAAAAGAAAAGAAAAGAACATAACTTGTTATGGCAACAACATTAATGTTGTTGCACGAAAGCGCTGCTTTGAGAAGTTCGAACCCTAGACGTGGTGTAACAAGCATTGGGTGATGGAAATGGAGAAGGTAAAACCAACGGCAAAGGAGGTATTGACCCAAAACTTGGAATTAAAACATATTGCAGTCTTGAGAAAGCACAGAGGCTGGAATAATTTCGTTGAAATCCTTGATTAGAGTGAAATGTGGTTCCGTTTGAAATGAAACCACTGAGATAAAAGAAATGAACAAATTCTTGGTAAAGGAATTAAATGATATCTATTCACACGATTTGCTAGATTTGGTCTCAGCTGTGATAAAGATTAGTCGTGGTACCATTTTTTTGGTAAGCTAATCAAATTGCACTTTCGGCAATGGCTCAATAAGGGAAGGATCTGGGTGATCCTTGATCACGTGATGAGAGGGGAAATGTTTGCTTTGCTTAAAATACCTATCTTTCCTCGTCACAATTTACAAAGATATTTCCAACCAATTTCTACAGATATTACTCACAATTAAAGCAAATATACTATGTAAATATATTAAGTCTATCATCCAGAATATTTTCAATATAAAATACTCTAAAATAGTTACAGTACCCACTTGGTACGTTTTCCCTTTCATTGCTGGTAAAATTTCCCTTCTTGTTTGCAACCCCTCTTTTCTCTTCCCACTTTCGCTTTCCTTTTCGTATATCTTTCGTATCTCCTAAAAATTTTCTTTTCCCTTCTTAATACACTTTTTTTTTTTTTCATTTCCCTTTTTGTATGCCATTTGAAACCAACGCTGTAGGCTTTGTTCCAACTCATTAACTGGGAGTTCCACAATAATCATCGGATAAATTTCCAATATATCTCCCTTGATTTTTCAAGTTAACAATAAGGTAACTTAACTTCCCTTTTTCAAGGTAAAGTCATCGGCAAATTTCATGCATTACTGACAATCAATTTCAGATAAGCCTTCTAAAGTATATGTTCATCGTAGTGTTTTAATTAGGATTTATTCCCATATTAATTAGCATAATTAATAAGTTGAATATCACAATTTAATTAAATTGTCTAATATAATTAAATAATTTAAGATTACCATAAATCTTTATTTTAACAAATTAAATATAGCATTATTACTATTTCAATTTCCTATTGAAAATTGCATCAATGACACAATTATAAAGCACAATATAAAGCATCTCACAACATATTATTCTCTATAACCAATTTCAGAATAAGAACTCATCTCTTTCTAAAGCACAACCGAAATATGATTAATACAACTATTCTAGCATTACCGAGCATAATACTTAGCAAACCATATTAATGCAATGAATTTAACAAGTCAAACTATTGTGGTGTGTGAATTTGGGTCACTAGCATTTTCATTCTATCATACTACAATCATCCCATCTGCACTACCCTCTCAGATGATACTCTCCCTCATTATGCTCTGAGGGTGAGACAAATCCTGCATCCACCTCATACCAATTATGTAGTTAGTCCGAGTGATCGTATATATAATCAATAATACAAGACTAACAAATATACATCTATACTGCATAAAATAATTGAATGCAATTGTAACATCACGTAAACAAATCATAAATATCATTGTTCCATACAACATTTGTCATAGTGTTTAAATCAAAACATTAAGGAATCAGTTATTAATCATTTCAAATCCATGTATTTAAAGGCAAATCATAGGGTGAAATCGGGGTGTAACATCCTCCCCCTTAAAACTGGTCATCGTCCCTATGACACTTATTCAAACAATAGTTTCAGAATATTTAAAAGAGTTTAACTGAAATAACAACATAGTATCAAGCATCAATCATGTAAACAAATGCGGAAACAGTCTGAAGAACTTATCAAAGTCTTCCCAAGTAGCACTATCCTTAGAGTATTGGTCCCACAAGACCTTACACTGAGACACTTCTGTATTACGCAAACAAAGTTTGTGAGTGTCAATTACCTTGATTGGTTCTACCATGATCACCCCGGGTTCCAGAACCTGCAAACCATTCCAATCCAAAACATGTGAAGGATCAAGCATATACTTCTTGAGATATGATACAAGGAAAACATTATATAAAAGAGCTAATGCTAGTGGCAATGAACGCCTATACGCAACATGATTGACCACTTCTAACACTTCGAAGGGTCATACATACCTACTTGACAATTTTGCTGACTTTTCGAACTTGATCGAGCCTATTGAGTGGTTTATGTTCATTTTAACCCAATCATTGGACTGAGGGAGGCTTCTTAATAGTCCTGGAGAAGAGAGTGTGAAGTGTGTGTAATCTCTTTAACGCAATTGAACATCAATAGAGAGTCTTCACCATTTTGTGTCACTCTTGTATTAGGGTTTATGTTGTTGCTTTCCTATAAAGCGACAGTTGATGTTTCATTAATTAATACAAGAATTATTTCTCTTTCAAATTCTCTCTTGTACTTGCTTTGTTTCTTTGTGTGTTCGGTTTTCCTAATACTCCATAGTTATCACTCTTTTTTCGATTGGGGATGAATCAAAGAAATAGAGGATTGGTTGAATCAACTGGGAGCACCATTTAATGTTGATTTGGACGTACTCCCATCAGCCCTTTAAGGTCGTAGGATCGTACGTAGGAGAACATTTAAGTGAGAGATGAAGAAGAGTTTAACTCTTCTGATGCAACTCCTCAGCCAAGGCCAAGTGATTCCCAGGCTCTTGATAGAGAGTTTGTTCCAATTCATTTACCTCGACCGAATAGCAAGAACAAACACAATCAAGGATTTCGATATAAATGTTTGGCAGTTCTAGGTCCCATTTATTTTGAATGATGCATTACATATTAGAAAATTCGAGGAAGAAGATTGTAAGTTGGAGTTTGTTCTCATCTTGTGAACCAAGGGTGGCCAGAGCAAAATACTCCAAAGATGTCCCAAGATTTGCTACCCACTCGGACTGATCCAGATATTGGAGACATCCAAAGGACATTACCCTAAATGAGAATCTAGATGTGTTGTATGCACGTGTTCAAAGAATCATAAGAGAAAATAATAGAACCGGAATAGAAAGTTTTATTAATCTGTTTATTCTGTACATGTCATATTGTTGAGAATGATGTATGGCTGTCTATTTTCTATTCTGATTGCTATCTAATGCTACAAATGTGTATACATTTATTGAAAAGTTGTAAAGGCATAAAGAACCGTTATGGAAGTTGAAACATTTGAGCTTCCATGTGTAACTCTTCACGTTTTGTCATTTGAGTTGATCGACGTCAAAATTTAGTCAAAAAATTCATTGTGGGGCATTGCCATGTAAACGAGGGTGCTGCCCCTAGGCCTTGCAAGGGACAACCGCCTAACTCAATTATAGGGCTCTATCCCTACTGAAATAAATGAAACAATGTTGTTGACACTCAGTGGTATCGTATGATGTGAGTTAGCATTAGTTGTGTGGAATGTAGGTGATTGGAACCTTGAGGAAGCCATCCATGAAAACTACATAAGGTTTGGCACATGTATGGATGTGTTTTACTTATTCTACACCTAAGAGATATAAAATAATGGAAATTATACACTAATTTAAATTATAGAAAATATGGAAATAAGCATAGTAATCTAAATTGAAATGGATTGATAGATATCGCGATTACTCAATTTAGAAATGACAAAGCAAGAGAGGGATGATGTATGTAGCTAATTATGCTTGCTTGTTGGTCACAAAAGCCATCATTGCATTTGGAAATGCTCTAAATGTTCTTCGTCAATTGCTCAGATCAGAAACAACGGTTGAAACCCTGCTTGGATGTTGTTGGCAAAGTTACACACTTGTGGTAGCCAACACTATCATGGTTTACCGACAATGTCCCTGGCGCACAAAGGGGACCTGAAACTTCTAGGAGCCTTCAACTTGCCCCTGCAATGTAATGCTGAAATACATGTTTTCTGTCTCTTTTGTCCAAATCCTAATTGTGCTTGATCGACCACAAGATGCCCTTAAGAGGGGTTAAAATTTTGAGTTAGACTTATCCCAACCACTCCCTATTGAATGACTAAGTATCACCTATGTTCTAATCCTTTAAAGAGGGCTCAAACTGTATGTAGTTTTTCCAATTATGTGTGTATGTGACATCTTGAACAATCTAGAATGCCATACTATCTTTTGAGCTTTGACACATGGCACCATGCAACTTTGACTTTGTGTATTTAGATTTGGCTTTTACTCTAGGGCTGCCCGTGAAGTATGGAGAATGTATGTCTAGGATTTTGAAGTGTTCTAGTATGGGCCCAATTGAGATTGTGAATAAATATATTTGGTGAATATAGGCAGCTAAGATAGTAGATGGGTAGACGGATAGAGGGGAAGTGTGCTTGAGAGTCAAATATATGTGCATTGTCCAAGTGTGTCAAAGTATGCCAAAGTTGATGTTTCCAAATTGCCAAAGACCAAATTTAGGTGTCTTCATGATGGCGTTGTCGGATCTTCCTAGATGACATTGCACCACTGTAGAAGTGTGTGGGGCATCTAGTTATCTTGAAGGTAACGCAAACTGTTGGATGTGGTTTTTAAGTATCACATGCCATTGAACAGGGTCCAAAATTACTGCAAGCTGTGAGAATGGGCTTGTTGGTATCATTGGAATTACTTTTGGAAAATCCTCTTGGATCAAGGACTCACCCCGTTGCTTCTCGCCTTATCTTCAGTGTGTTTGAAACTTTGCATTCTATTGAACACACATTCAAATGCTAATATCTAATGTTACAGTCTACCATGGGTGGGAAACACCAACTAGAGAATGAGGAGGCTAAAGTCACCCTTGAAAATGAGGATTTGCATAGTTAGTTGGAGGTGCATGCAAAATTCCAGAAGTACCTTCGCCAGTAGACCAACTTTTTCTCATAACCAAGCTAGTAAGGTTGCTGAGCATGAGCAATAGTTGACACAATTGAAAGCTCGGGTGTTTGAACTTTAGATGGTGGAAAAGCAAAGAGATCAATTGAATGGAAGAATGCAGGAGGCCATTCATAAGTGGAAATTTTCTAGTGAGCATGAAATTATAGCCAAGAGCCATGTACGAAAATGCATTGAGGAGGTGTATGCATTGAGGGCTGAAGTGAAGCAGCTGAATATAAGTGGGGCAGCCTCTTCAGGATCCCCATCAGCTGGAGCAGCCACACCTCCAGGGACATTTTTATCTTCCCATCCACCACCTACTTCTTGATATTTTCTCTGGGTTGTGTCAGAAGGGATTCCAACTTGTTTAAGAAGGGGTGGGCAGTGGGGGTTAGGATAAATGTAGACTGTAATGTCATTGATAGTAAAAAAATCTATGTTTTGGTAGCTAACTTAAATTCTGTCCAATATTGTATTGTCGGCTTTGGTAGTGTGTCAATTAATCCTTGGTTGTTAACGGCTGGGTTGATGGTTTGTGTCTTAACTGACTACCGTTGGTACCATTGGTCTTATAAATAGCAAGTTGAATGTTGGGTAAGGGTGTTGATGTGACAGGTCCTCTCTATATCAAGCATTGTACTTTACATATACAGAACAAATATTGATCTCTTCTATTTTGCTGTGTTATTTCAAACTTCATGGTATGCATTCATATTTCTGCAGGTAGTGTTCTTTGGTAGTGTAGCATTTGATGATAAACAACTATTGGCTGTACTTTTGAGTCCCATTGACCTGTTTTGGTCATTCATTAACTATATTTTAACTGTTTTTTTTTTCTTACATCGATATTTACATAGACAACAAAACATGCAACAAGATAATAATTAACTCATAAAAAGGACATGACAGGGGTGGATGGATATTCCACTCTTCTGGTCTTTTTCCATTTGAGATTACCTTTCAGCTTGGCAGTTTTCTTGGATAGCTAGGTTTTCTTAACGAGTTTTTTTTTCCATCAAAACTTTGAGAGATTTAAATATCCCTTTCATGTGCTGAGATGATTTGGTCAAACTCGGTGATCATATTGGTTGGTGCAATTTATTTCATTTTGAGAGAATGATTAGTCACATGGCCATGCATTCTCTTTTTCATGCAACACTATTTATTCTCTTCTGTAGATGTCACTGCTTGTTTATTTATGCTGAATGCTTGAACTTGTATTGTTGTACATCACAGTAATAACAAGCTATCTCTACTTTGCAACCTCCCTGGTTGCTGGTTGTGCAAATTCAAGAAACAAAAAAAAAAAAACTTTAAAGAGGCTTAAATTAGTTGATTCATGATTCTTTATCTTGTTTATGCCACGAACAGAGCCAGATGTGCATGATAGCATACAGATTTACGTTTGCTTTTGTATTATGCAGGACGTTACAAGGTAATTATTTAACAGGTAGAATACCACCTGAACTTGGGAACATGAAAGGTCTACAGAACCTGAATTTAGCAAACAACCGCCTCACAAAAGATATACCAAGTTCTTTGGGTCAGCTTTCCAATCTTCAATACCTGTAAGTCATTTGTCTCTGGAATTGCTGAAAACTATGTCGAAACCATTGAAATAAATGTCATAATGTTAAGTCATTTATTATGTTCAACTTTGGACATTTAATAGAATACTAAAGATCCAATGAGATACACATTTTCAAAGCTCTCAAATAGTTGTTATTGTTATTGTTTGGGAGGCTTCTGTTCATGCTAATTGTCTTCATTTGAACAGGGTGTTAGGGAACAACAATCTTAGTGGAGCGATTCCAAGTTCTCTATCAAAAATTCAAAATCTAATTGAACTGTCAGTAACTTGGCTCTTTGAAGTTGAATTTGCAAGTCATGTATTATATGGTTGTTATTGCTAGTTTTTACGTTATTATCTTATGCTTCATGGGGTGTTCTGTAGCAGTGTCTAGTTTTCTGTTCAGATCTGCACTCATTTTGATAGCAAAAAAGAGAAAAAATAAGAGATAACAAGGAAATATGTATGGAGTTGATGCATTTTGCATTAAGGTATTATTATTTTAGATAGAGGCAATGCCTTCAGGCACATCTTAATCCTCTCTTTGATGATTTTGTGGCTGTTAATCTTTAGTAATGAAAACAGATTGAACAATTAACATTTGCTCTATTTATGGATTTAGTTCATTAACATGTGCCCCATTTTCGGAGAGGTGTCTCAAAGTTTTCTATCCATGCATATCATCTGGATGTATCTTTTGTAGAACTTTAACACAGGGTTGGTTGGATGTTTTCCAGGGACCTTTCTTCTAATGACCTCAGTGGAGAAATACCAGAATCTTTATTTCGAGTGCATAAGTACAAGTAAGGGAGACACTTCTTTTCCTTTTATTGTGTTTGCACCACTGTTCTCTATAAGTTTAGTTCTTACACCGTGAAACTAAAATTGAGCAAATTAGTTGTTCCTAATACATTTATTAAAATCTAAATGCTTTGTTTTATGTTAATTCCTGTTGCCTTCATAAATAATCTAACCAATGGTTGATAGCAAGTTGTCTAAGCTGACAAATAATGAAATATTTATTTCAAGTTCATCAATAAGATTGTAAAAAGACTTTGTTTTCTTTAATCAAATTTAGATTCTCTTTATTTTTAGGTTCTTGCACTTGAAAATAAAAATATCAGTGTATTAGTTGTTCCCTATGTTGTAGGAAACGCCCTCTCTGACGTCCCCTGCCTGGAGACGCCTCCGGTACGGGGATGTCCTGGGCACGCTCGGAGGCGTCCGTAACAGTCCCTGGAAACGTTCGGCACTGTTCCAGGCATGCTCGGGACGTCTCCTGGCATTTTCGGCGGGGGCATGGGACAGTTGGTTGCCCTAGAAATTCGAAAATCGCCGTTTTTTTACAGCCATAAATAAAATTGCAGAAATTTGGCCAAAAATTGCAGGCCAAAAATCTTGGCAAATAAAAAACCCTAAAATCAGTATGGTATACCACGACTGCGTGACAATGGCGGAAGAGAGTGTCTCGGATGTGGAAGATAGGGGACACAGTCGATGACAGCAGTTGCTTGACGCGGACGGCAGCAACAGTCGATGGCAAACATATTTAATGTTTAACGTAAATTTTGTTTTAATTTTTTAAATTTTATTCATTATTTAGATTCCTGGCATTTTCGACAGGGGCATGGGACAGTTGGTTGCCCTAGAAATTTGAAAATCGTTGTTTTTTTACAGCCATAAATAAAATCGCTGAAATTTGGCCAAAAATCGTGGGCCAAAAATCCTGGCAAAAAAAAACCCTAAAATCAGTACGACAGACCACGACTGCGTGACAATGGTGGAAGAGAGTGTCTCGGATGTGGAAGGCAAGGGACGGAGGTTGACGACGGCAATTGCTTGACGCGGACGGCAGCAACAGTCGATGGCAAACAAATTTAATGTTTAATGTAAATTTTGTTTTAATTCTTTTAACTTTATTCGTTATTTAGATTTAATGTTTAACTATGTTTTGTTTTGTTTCGTTTTTATTTTATTTATTTTATTTTTAATTTTGTTGTTTTTAAATTTAATTTAATTTTATGTTTTGTTATATTCTATAATTTTGTTTTAATTTTTTTTATTTTTATGACTTTTTCAAAATTAAAAAAAAATAAAAATAAATTATGTATTTTAATTTTTATAATTATATTTTAAATATTTTTATTTTAATATTTTTTACGTTTCAAATTTAATGGCGATTTTTTTTTTGATTTTTATCCTTATCCGAATTCAAATTCGAACCGAATTTTATCCTTGTGGAACTCGAACTTGAACTCGAATCTTGTGACTATGATTATGAATATGAGGACAATCTAAATCTAGATGAATTATGATTTATTCTAGATTTGCATTTTGAAAATTTGAATGTATTTGCAATATCTACTTTGAACATTTTGAAGCAATGAATGAAACACACACTGTGTATTTTCAAGTGTTTTACTAAAAAAATGAATAATATGCATTGTTTATATATATATATAATTTTAAAATATATATATACAGACGTACCCACGGTGTATCCAAATCAAGGTTCTAGAAAAATGGCGTACCCACGTACCCAAGTCATACCTGTACCCATACCCATACCCATATCCAAACAACATAGGTTGTTCCTAATAATGTTTGGAATTTTACACACAATCCTACCTGTCAAGCTAAAGTTTGGTTGTAGTTTTGGTTTTCGCATTGCCCTTTAAACCAATTTTATTCCACAATATATTGATGTGTAACATTAGCAATCAGATTCCAAGACTGACGTTGAAACAATCTACACTCGACCTCACACTAGTTAATGTTTTAGAAATTACAAGACATGCTCAACCTCCCCTTATAATTCTACTAATTGAACTGAACTGTTAGTCTCTCTGTTGTGATCTGTAGGTTTCTTTGTATATTTTGCTCAAGATAAACACTCAATCTCCAATAAAAGGATCATAGATCTTGTTATGGACCACCAAAATTAATAAACCTTTGTGGCACCAAGGGTTACTTTGAATCCAACTGCTTATTTTCCAAGAAAACCAAGAGCTTAAGTTGCTGAAAATCCTTTATATCTGCAAAGCCAATGCATATAATCAAACTCTGAGTAGATTCATTAATAGAATGTCCAATACCTTCTATGAGAGCATAATCAAACACAAGCGACATATCAGTGGCTGCATACAGGTTAATGCTTCTCATTTTCTTCTTTGGAAAGCTTTTGAACATGCTACATTATTTGATTGGAAAGTTCACCATGAAATAGAAGTAATTTTCAGAAGTCCATAATAGCTTGAAATTGCTTAGAGCAATAAGATCAAACGAAATTAAACTAACCATATTTTATATTGGTTGCCACAAACTAAAACTATTGACATATACGAGGAAATTTTTAACCTATCAAGTGTAGAGAAACCTGAACTTTTGCATGTCTAGGCTCATGGATACTTTGTAGCTTTATCAGCCACTTTCTTCCCGTTTCTGTAAATATGGCTTCCCAAAATCAGCTAACCACCAATGGGCTTCCTCCATGGACCCCCAAAAATCTATGTTCTCGACGGACCACTTGCCCTTAACGACCTTCAACAGAAACGACGTCCCTTGAATTGACAACCTCTGTATACCCTTTTGGCCAATTTAAAGCCTCATATTAAAGATAAGATTCGTTACATTCTTCAATGGTGGATGAATTCATTACATGGACAGATATTTACAATTATAAAATGGGTTAAAGAACCAGTCCTGTGCATAGGTATGCAGGTATCTCCAATGTACGAGGCCCTACCAAGTGCAGTGTGTGATAACACCATGTACCATCAAGGAATGACAAGCAAATTGGGCAAAAAGAATTCACTCCTAGAAGGGAGACAAGCTGATATTTACTATTGAACAAGAGCTAACACAAATAGAGAAGAGAACTTTAAGAGAAATTTCAATAATTTCAGCTACTTAAATCCAATGCTGCAATTAAGAGTGTGTATGCAGAGGCAAACCTGGATAATCGCAATAAAATCCTTGGAGAAGTATGTCTTGATTCCCTCGGAGAGAAGCTCAGCTCATTTGTGTGGTGATGACATCGACCTTCAAATACCAGCTCACCTTTTTATGACTCTTAGATGACTATAGGCAGGAAAAGACCTACTTACAAAGCTTTGATGGCAATAGCATATCATAGCATGAGACTCACAACTCTGATCAAGAATGAAAAAATTGATCTAGCTCCAAATCTGCAAAATGCTGAATGGGGTGCTAGACTCTTGAGACTATTTTGATCGAACACTAAAAGACTGGAAGCAACTCGAGAACTTGATCAAGAACTGAATGTTGCTTGATGCTTGATTTCTCCTACACCCTAGTTATACTAGGAGGGGTGATTCCAAAGCATCGGATAACTCTGGTTCCTGGTGAACTGATGCATACAAAGAATGCAAAGCAATGCAAGGTAGTGTAAATATTAATTACCAAATTCAGAAATCCAGATTCATTTGGGAGGATAAAAATCTGGAAATCCGGAATTCCTGAAAAGTTTCTGCATATCTGGTTTAGGGTATATATATATATATATTTACATTTAAAATGAGATACACATAATATTTCATAATACTTCATTATAATACATGCAAAGATTAAAAAATACATAAAAGATAGAAAAAGATTTATAACCATTCAAATGTGTTATAATATATTTTAAATATATTACCAATGAAAATATTAAAGTCCATTTGAATTAAAATTAAATATACATTAGAATATAGACATATAAACTATAGACATTTAATATATTTATGCCATTAATAGTTGCATTATGACAAATGACAGATTGTTATAATTTGTTAAACTAATAAACACTTCACTAATGCACATTAACATAAAAATATTATTAACAAACATATATGTATATATTGCCCATGACTAAGAAAATATTTCTAGACCATTATCATTATCAAAGAACTTCTGAGAACACCCTTGACATATCGGTACTGATGCAGTGCAGAACGGTTCCAAGAAGATGTACACTAAAGGTTGACGCTCCAGCCAACAAGAAGCACCTTGAGAGGATATAAATGTCTTCAAAGAAGACTTATATTCTATGGATGAAAATGAAATGTCAGATACATTTACTGCAGCAACTTGATCAAAATATTGTCATTATAGTGTTCCCATAGGTTAAAATTATCAAAAATTGCATACAATATTTTGCAATAAGTGTGCCATTCCAGTACCTGAAATTCTGAGAACTCTAGAACAAATGGGAAAACGACATTTGGTTCTGAATGAAGTTCGAACTCTGAAGGAGGTGCACAATGGAAATTTTATTTCATTTTTAAAATATGTATATTAAAGAGAAAAAAACAGGTACAGATCTGATGAGACCAATGATTTTGGTCCCAAAAAATTATGTCTGAACCAGCTTCAGCCGAGATCTGGCTGGATTTGGTAACTTTGGTGCAAAGAATGGAAACCATGCACAGAAAGACACATCAAATTATTCTCTAGTTCTTGATCCTCTTAGTGTCAAGTTTATTCCTATACTTTCCATGCATTCGGACCTCGACTGCACCTTACCTACTTTCTCTTGTTGATAAGTTGTTTGAGTGTAATTGGAATGAGAGAATGAAGAAATGTGGCAAAGAGATGTATTTTACCTAGAGATGCACATGATTAGATTTCCTCACATTAGGGCACACAGGGGTGAACTTGACTCCCAGAATTGACACAGAGGTTCCTGAAGGAGCCTAGGACCTATTAGTTGCAGTTTGGGGAAAATTCAATGATATTAGTGATGCACTGTCACCAGACTGCAAACAGGGCTAAACTGCAATATTGACAAAATATTTTCTCAAAAAAATATTATCTGGATTCTTCTGAAATTTGGACAGTTTACTAACGTGATATAAGGCTAAAAACCCATTAAATCTTGGAGAAAACAAAATTGTAGATTTAAAGATAAAACCCGATCTTCAGACCTTCATATATGTGATCGGTGACAATATAAAGGATGCTATTGCCTTAGCAGAATCAAATAACCTATACAAATGTTCATCCAGTTTAAAAACCTTGCCATTATAAACACGAAGTCCTTCCCAAAAATCAAATACAGATACCTTAGCACTTTCACGAGGAAGGAGCTCATCACCAACCCAAACAAGCAATTTTTCATTGCTTGGAATAGGAAGATTTGGTACAATTAAGGAATCAGGCCGTAGAACATCATATAATCTGATCTTGTGGCTGAAAGTAATGAGCCCAAACAATGATCCTGGCGCTAGGGCCTCTAAAGCGGCAAGTAGAGCACTCTTAACAAGCTCCAGAAACTCCTCAGAAGCAATCACAACAATAATAAATCGGTGTTCTCTATGCAGTATGCTGGATGCACTTTACGGAGCAGTGCAGATTCACTCCAATTGGCATACATCTGGATTGTTCATTCTGCACTCAAAGGGCAAATCCAGAATGCTGGATAAACTGTGATATAATAAATCAGACAAATGAAACCTGTCAAGTCGACTGTAGCAACATAGACCCAACATTTGTATCTTATACTCAGATCTTTGCCTACAAACAGTCTTTTCCCATATTCGATCTTAGAATCGATTTCACTCAAAAAGAATACACGGTTCATTAATATTTACAAGAAATTATATCTGGTATTTGTCTGCGTATTGCAGACCTCTACCGACTCCCCCTTCTATGTATAGTGAGTCGATGCATCCAACGGCCGTCATATCTGGGCAACTCTCCTGACTCGATAACCAATTGAAATATATGCAGACTAGTACACGGAACTGTGTGCTTTGTATAGGACTTTTAACATTTCATTGTGTTCTTATACAAATGCTTGAAATAATTCGGACTTGCATACCTTTGATGTAGCTTAATAACTTTGTCATAGACATAATTTCTCATGCTTTCATTATACAGACATACATACATATGCCAGGCCTACGTCCTTACGCACAGTCATTTCTCCAACAGTTTCTTGCCTTTGGCATACACTTCTCGACCCCTCTATTGCTCAAGCTCCAATAGATCGTCCGCAACACAAAAGCCTCCTCCATACAAAAATAAATGAATCCTTTTCAAAGACTCGAGTCTATAGAAAACACAATCATGCCATCAGTATAATCATCTCGCTCCCTCAAGGCTCGACTTTCTCAAGATTCAGCAACCCAAGACTCGGCTTTCTGTCACCATGGTCAAAACAAGATAATAGAGGTCGAATGGCCTTCGTGACTCCTCTCCCTAAAGGAGATCCTCCCTCTCTATATCTCTTCCTCTTCGTCCCTCTGTCCTCTTTTAATGAATTCTCCAAGCTATACTTGTCCTAACTATGCTTAGAAAAGTCTTCATAGAATTTCTCAACAGCTTCAACAACCTCCTAAAGTGATTCAACAATATCCTTCAACCGAAGAATCCTTCCACTAACAACTAATACACACTAATTATGTTTTGACTCGCCTTATTCCATGTGGTGATAAGGTGTCATGGCTTATTTTGCACAAATTACAATTTGAAAGTTTGAATTACAACTTTTTGTAGGAAAACTCATTCAATATACGTAAGACAAATGAAATATACTATGCACCCGTAGGTGCTCCTGCATCATACTCTCCCTGTAGAAAGGATTTGAACCTTAGTTCAAATGAACTACTTCCTTCATGCATTAGTCTTCACTATATGCCTGGATCCCAAGGTCTTGTTGTGAATGCCAATGCTGGTGTTTGTCTTTGATAGTCTTTGTCTTTCATTTTGCTTTTCTTCCTTTTCTGGTATGTTCTTCTCCTCATCTCCTTTTCAGCTATTATGTCCCATCTCCATGCTTCATTCTCATACATGTCTTCAAGATCTTCTTGATCTTCTTGGTTCAAAAATTTGTCTATTGAACTATGGACTTCATTCATCTCCACAACTTTAACACCTGCATTCAAAACATCAAAGGCAATGTTAGAAGTAAAAACTTGAGACCATAAAGTCTCTTGGCTGCCTCCACTCTTCTGCTCTTTAGCCAAAACTGCCTTTGCCTCTTTAGTATACTCTTTTCTTGCTTCACTCTCACCAATGGTGTTCTCATCATGGTTTGTGCCTGTATGTAGCTCTCTTGAAGAACTAAAGAGCTCTTCCAACATTCTTATTTCTTCCTTTAGTGAGCTCTCATCTATCTCCCCATTCACTTCATCAAAATTGGGCTTATCACTCACAAGGATTACTTGTCCTTCACTAGCCTTACTCTTCATCTCATCTTTTCTTGAGCTGTCTTCATGCAAACCAACTTCTTCAATATACTCATCAAATACAATTGAAGTATCCTTACCTTGTGTCTCCTTGCTCTTTTCAATCTCTACTTGAAGCCATCTTGTTTATTCTTTGTTTTCAATGAGGCATTGCTTTGCTGCATACTCTCCCCTTTCCTCATCATCCATCCATTTGGAACTCTCTCCTTGCTGAATATTAGTCCTCATAGACAATTTCCATACCTCAATTTCCATAAAAAGATCATTAAATGATTCAAAAACATCATTATCCCATTCATTGCAAGCAATTGACTTACCTTTCATCTTTGTATCCTCATGCTCTACTTCATTATTCTTTGAGAAGTTTTCTTTCTCACCTTTAGCCATCCATACCTTCTTCATAGCTTTAGGATGACACTTGTTCAATTTACCAACCAATTTCTGCTCTTTGACATCTTCATGTTGTCTTGTTTGATAGCTGGCCTTGCTCACTTTGCATTCTACCTCTTTCTTCATGCTTTGTATTTGCTTATGCTTGAGTCTTCATTTTGATTGAGCTTTATGTCCTTTATATTTGTCTTCTCAAACCATGTAGGCATCCTACATCCATGCTCTTGTACCAACACTTCCTGTTGCTTGGGAGTTTGCTTCTTCTACCATTTAGGCATCACATATCCATGGTTAATTGGAAACTTCACCTTTCTCTTTGCTTCTCTAACATGCATATCAATAGTTTCATGCTTATAAGAATAAGAAAAATCAATTTTGGAATTCACCTTTACCTTTTTAATGGGCTGCTCCATTAGTTCTTTGACTTGCATAGCTTCTTGATTGTTTGTACTTTCTTCTTCCTTTATGCTTGGCTGCTTTCTTGCCTCTTCTTGATATTCAATGGCATCATGGAAGTCATCCTCATCTTCTATCTCTTCTCTTGCTTGTATGAGTTCCTCAACACCTCCCTTATGCATTAACCAATGCATCTCTTTTTCTTTATCAACAACAACAAACTCTCTTCTGTTACTTGCACCAATCTCTTCATTCTTCAATGCCTTTCTTTTGACCTTCACAAGGCTGCTCATACCTGAAATTACCCATGCAAAGACAACATTAGATATAAAAATAAGAGACCACAAGGTCTCTATGAGTGTTCTCTTCACCAACACTCTTATCTTTTCAAGTGCTCTTCCTGGCACTTCATCTTTTCTTTCTTCTATTCTCTTGTTCTCCTCAATGAGAACCTTCTTCTCCACCTCTTTCTCTTGTTGCTCACTTGGCAACCTACTCATCCTCTTGCCTCTATAGGCTTCTCTCTTCTTGGCAATCTCATTTTGCCTTCTTCTCCTCTTCATTAGGAGATCTATTGGCCAATTCAACCTTTTCCTCATTGGCCATACCCATGCTAGCTTGTTCATCTGCATCCAAGACTCATATCTATCTGCAAACTTAGCTAAATCTCTTTTCAAACTATCAATCTCTTTATCAATTTCAATATTGGTCATACCTTTCTTCTTTTGGATGCTTGTTTTCTTCTTGGTACTCTCATGTACCTTGCTGCTCTGTAGTGCCTTCAATAGTACTTCCGTTTCTGAGCTCTTCACCCAAGTCTTTTCCACCTTGGTCTCTTGATCCCTTTAGGTCCTCACCTAGGTCTTTTGCACCCTAGTCTTTTGGTCCACTTGTCTCACCCAAGCCTTTCTCCTTGACTGGTCTTTTGACAATCTCCTTGATCTCACCTAGGCCTTTTGCATCCTAGTCTTTTGATCCTTTTCTCAATCCTGCAACAACTTATTAGCAAACATGATCAATTACCAAATCCCAAGAGCTTCAAGCTCTGATACCAAAAATGATGCGCTGAATCAGACTGCAAACAGGGCTAAACTGCAATATTGACAAAATATTTTCTCAAAAAAATATCATCTGGATTCTTCTGAAATTTGGACAGTTTATTCACGTGATATAAGGCTAAAAACCCATTAAATCTTGGAGAAAACAAAATTGTAGATTTAAAGATAAAACCCGATCTTCAGACCCTCATATATGTGATCGGTGACAATATAAAGGATGCTATTGCCTTAGCAGAATCGAATAACCTATACAAATGTTCATCCAGTTTAAAAACCTTGCCATTATAAACACGAAGTCCTTCCCAAAAATCAAATACAGATACCTTAGCACTTTCACGAGGAAGGAGCTCATCACCAACCCAAACAAGCAATTTTTCATTGCTTGGAACAGGAAGATTTGGTACAATTAAGGAATCAGGCCGTAGAACATCATATAATCCGATCTTGTGGCTGAAAGTAATGAGCCCAAACAATGATCCTGACGCTAGTGCCTCTAAAGCGGCAAGTAGAGCACTCTTAACAAACTCCAGAAACTCCTTAGAAGCAATCACAACAATAATAAATCGGTGTTCTCTATGCAGTATGCTGGATGCACTTTACGGAGCAGTGCAGATTCACTCCAATTGGCATACATCTGGATTGTTTGTTCTGCACTCAAAGGGCAAATCCAGAATGCTGGATAAACTGTGATATAATAAATCAGATAAATGAAACTTGTCAAGTCGACTGTAGCAACATAGACCCAACATTTGTATCTTATACTCAAATCTTTGCCTACAAACAGTCTTTTCCCATATTCGATCTTAGAATCGATTTCACTCAAAAAAGATACACGCTTCATTAATATTTACAAGAAATTATATCTGGTATTTGTCTGCGTATTGCAAACCTCTACCGACTCCCCCTTCTATGTATAGTGAGTCGATGCATCCAACGGCCGTCATATCTGGGCAACTCTCCTGACTCAATAACCAATTGAAATATATGCAGACTAGTACACGGAACTGTGTGCTTTGTATAGGACTTTTAACATTTCATTGTGTTTTTATACAAATGCTTGAAATAATTCGGACTTGCATACCTTTGATGTAGCTTAATAACTTTGTCATAGACAGAATTTCTCATGCTTTCATTATACAGACATACACACATATGCCAGGCCTATGTCCTTACGCACAGTCATTTCTCCAACAGTTTCTTGCCTTTGGCATACACTTCTCGACCCCTCTATTGCTCAAGCTCCAATAGATCGTCTGCAACACAAAATCCTCCTCCATACAAAAATAAATGAATCATTTTCAAAGACTTGAGTCTATAGAAAACACAGTCATGCCATCAGTATAATCATCTCGCTCCCTCAAGGCTCGACTTTCTCAAGATTCAGCAACCCAAGACTTGGCTTTCTGTCACCATGGTCAAAACAAGATAATACAGGTCGAATGGCTTTCGTGACTCCTCTCCCTAAAGGAGATCCTCCCTCTCTATATCTCTTCCTCTTCGTCCCTCAGTCCTCTTTTAATGAATTCTCCAAGCTATACTTGTCCTAACTATGCTTAGAAAAGTCTTCCTAGAATTTCTCAACAGCTTCAACAACCTCCTAAAGTGATTCAACAATATCTTTCAACCGAAGAATCCTTCCACTAACAACTAATACACACTAATTATGTTTTGACTCGCCTTATTCCATATGGTGATAAGGTGTCATGGCTAAGGTGTTTTGACTCGCCTTATTTTGCACAAATTACAATTTGAAAGTTTGAATTACAACTTTTTGTAGGAAAACTCATTCAATATACTTAAGACAAATGAAATATACTATGCACTCGTAGATGCTCCTGCATCAATTAGGCAGATATAGGAAGGTCACAAAATTGCACTAAATCACCAGGGCTTAAGGGCGTCAACATCAGGCATTAATATTTTGGCCAGCCACCAAATAATTGACTGCCAAGAACTTTGCATGATTGGATCATGGCCAAGTGCATATTGGGGTCCGTCCGCTTCTCAAAGTCTCTATTTGGGTAGCCTTATAACTTGGCTGCATAGCCAATATACTCTTTACTGTGTACATTTTCCTCCATGGAAAGACTTGCCCCGGTAAACTATTGGGATGATTTCTCGTGTGAATTGAATGCTACATTACACTATTCTATTTTTGTCTAGCACTGAAGACCAAAATATATCTATCAATTGAAAGATATGCAAGCAAAGAACAAGCTCGTCACGACTTATCAAGCATATGCAAACGGCCAAACAATTGTGCAATATAGAAAATCGAATCTAGAAAACTGATCCATAATGAAAATTTTCAAAGTAGTTAACCTCAGAATCCATATTCAAAAAATATGATAAATGTAAGCCAAAGAAGAGGAGGAAAGAAGATTCTCCACGTTAGATTGTTCAACCAAATGAGGGTTATGTGCTGACCACATATGCTTAACATGATTAAAAACTTGTAAAGAATTTAAGAAAACCTAACCAAAGGTGAGGACTGAAGAAAAACAACCGTCAATCCTCCAATCACAGCACCATACTCTGCTTCATTGTTTGTTGCAAGGAATGGTTCAGAGCTAAAGACACATTGCCCCTCACAGGCATAAACTACTCAAATTGCTGCAAAGTGATTGGGATTACCACAACTCTCTCTATTGACAAATGTAAGTTATAACGAAGTTTTGTATGGGAAAAAAAAAGATAGGGAAGACTACAATGCCTATTCCTACCTCTAAGCCAAGTTTCTATACTTGGCATGTCACTCTTCAGAGATGTATAAGGTACACCAATTTGGTCAGTAACTTAGACTTTTTTAGCATTTTGCAAATTCTCTCTGGTTTTATCTAGTAATCGTTTTTGGAGAAAAAAATCACTTTCAAGATGAGTACAAGAGAAAGCAAGAGCTACACTTGTAAGAATACAATATATTTTAGGCTCCTGAGCATGCATAACTAGAACTATAGAGAGTCTCGTCGCTATATCTAGAATCTATATATAGGCTTTGTCGATTGAGTGCCTCGACCATAGTCTAATCTAAAGGTTTAGAACTTGGAGAACAGGCATCAGGCACTTTGTTGTGTCCCAAGAGAGTTATTTCTATGAACGAATCCGATTTAGGCTCCATAAGATCCAGGTAATGGTAACAACATATTAAGGAAAACTTTCTTTCTTTCTTTTTATGTTAGTTAGTGGTGCTAATGCATGCTAGCATAAATGGTCTCCTCAAATAAAGTACCAAGACAAATTTTCAGTGCAGTACCCCTAAAACCTAATCCCACTAAACTTGAATGATATGAGGGCTTATCACCATAGGCCAGGCAAGGTGGGTAGTCCCATTATGTAGTCTATAAGGAGGCAAAGCTACACTTGGTGAAGGAAATGACCAAGGAACGAAGGGGATGGGTCCAAATTTTATAAGGTTAAACAAGGATTACTAATAATCTTTTGACCAAGTACTCCAAAGGAAAAAGATAGGTACTTTTGAGTATTCTGGTTAGTTTTTACATAGTGGAATTTTACATCTAACAGTTTTAGACCACTACTTCTTAGCCCAAGTGACAAAAAAAGGGAGTTAAATTTGCAGTTGGAGGGAAGACCAAGCATAAATTTAAAAGGCAAATGGAAATAATTGTAAATGGTGCAAAATTTGATTTCTTTTTATTCTTAAATTATCCTCCATTGTAGGCTTACACTTAAAATAGATCTTCTCCTTGCCTTTTGAGTACCTATATGGTAATAGAGAGTCAGTGAAGAAATATAAATTCTACAAGTAGTTAGTTCATTTACAATTTTAGTCTAATTTCTTATTTAGTGATCTTGAATGTTTTGGGTCCTTTTCTAAGTATAGGGAGAAAAGGAAAAAGATAACAAAAATAAAATTTACATATTTCACCATCTTTATCTTTTATCTCACCATTTTCACCTTCACTTTTTATTGCTTTCTCCACTTGCTGCCTTGAGTTGAAACTAGGTACCAATTTAGATACTAAGGACGGATTGGTAATTTAAATTTATGTCGCGATATTTCTTTTTCTTCCTAGATGGTTTTCTTCTTACCTTTTGTTTTTTTCGTTTGTTCTGTCCTTGTCACAATTAAAAATTAGATTTTTTTTTGGGTTTTTTGTTTAATTAGGCACACAAAAGGAGGGATCAAGGTCAATTTTACTTTTTCAGCTCCTGATTTTATTTCTCTTTTTTTGCTAGGTTGAGATGTATGTTTTGGCACAATTGCATGTCTAATGATGCGTCTTTCCACACTGAGATGCATTCTTGTTTACTTTTAAATATTAATGCATCTGTGGACATCAAATTGAGCTTTTCTTCTTTATCATTTAGGCTTACAATATCATCTATAGGTAGAATAATGGTCCTTTACCCACAATATCCTATAGTCTGCGTATAGATAAATTTGGGATTTTGAATCAATATAGTTTATTCCAAAACTCGTTTACAAAACTTGAGGTGCAACATTGCTTTGATAAGGGAACCAGCTTGGTACTGGGTGCCTGGGAGCTGTAGATATGACTTCACTAAATGGGGGATATTTGAATTACCCAGCTGGATTTTTGGGTGACTCTTTGACTAATGAAGTTCTTGTACTTAAGTGTTTATCCATGTGTAGGGAAGACACCCTACCAACAATCCCTTATAGGAGAGTCATATGCAACATTCGAAATAACATGGGTTCTTGTTAAATCTGTAGTGGAGTCGGAACTATTCTCCTCTCTTGTGAAGGTAATTTCCCTCATGTATGTTTTTCAGCTTAAAAAAACTGGCAATCATAATGTCAAATAAAAAATTAAGTGACTGTGGAAGCTCCAATTAATTAAAAATCATGATGTCATTGAGTATTTTGCTGTCTTTTATCTCAAGCGTCCCACATTAGTCTCTAAAGGAGTTGGATTATGAAGAATTTGGCGTACAAAGGACCTTAACTGATGGGGATAACCTCATCACAGCCTATGTTGGGCATTTCCTTCAGTTGGATGAGTTGCAAAACCTTCAAATTTTTAATGTTTATCATGGTTTCCGGATTCAAACAGATTTACTTATTCCCCCTATAGTAGGGGTGCAATTGTGGTGAATTATCTTCTCTCTAGTAGATATTGGATTCCCACATTCAATATTTTCTCATCTCCCATCAACTTCCCCTCACCGACCATGCAATTTTGACTCTCATTATCTGCACAACTTATCAGTCCTCCACACATTACCACCTTGGGTCCTCCAATATCCACCACACCATGAGTCAATTTGATGCCTGGTATGCCATTAACTATTTGCTTGCCTTTCCCATCTCATGTCTGCCCTTTGTTCCCTCTATAATACCCCAACCAGGTATGAGTTTTTGTACTAGCAAGGCAGCTGAGACTAAGAGGCTTCAGGTGGAGCTCTATAAATATGTTGTGGATTTGCTTGCCTTCCTTATGGTAGACCTATTTAATGAGGTTATTTCAGGGTTACCCCCTCTTGGTCGTAGCACATCATCTACATCATTAAGTCAGAAGATAGTTCTAACCATGATTCAAAACTTGTATTGGGAAATTACTCGCCACCCCAAAATTTTGACTTGGACTCGGGACTCGGTACGCACTTAACAACTTTATTACTACATTAAAAAATATATAAATTCATAAAATAAACTGAAATAACATGTAAAACAGTGTTAAAAAGCATGAGAAATGAATGCAGGAAACAAAAATATATTTTCTATTAGTTTTCAACCAAAAATGAGTACAATGCTCGGTTTTAGACCAAAAAAGAGTACAATACTCATAGACTATAGTCATCAATGCACCATAAAATAATCTCCATCTTCTTATATATTGTGCCCTACAAGTGGAAGGTAAAGATTTCTTCTTTGGAACATCATTTACAAACATATCATCCAAATCACCATCAACCCCTCCAAATGCAAAGGCTTCTGCTGCTCACTTCATCTGTTTTCCTCTCCAAATTTTCCACCTCCTCGGTAAACCCGAGCTGCCATTGTCCATCCACATCCCTAGGCTCAACAATCCAATCTACGTATGGATCAATATCATCAAAGTCAATTGTCTCATGACTATCTTGTCCCTCCTCTTTTTTCACAAGAAGACAAAACTTGTATCGCCCAAAGACAAGGTCATTGACGCGTTGTGTCATCATCTTGTTGCACTTCTTTGTGTGAATGACCTTAAACATGCTCCAATTACATTCACACCCAAAAGCGCTACATGGCTAGCATAAAATGCAGATGGCTAGCCTCTAAAGATTTGATGTTTTTGCACCATAATCTTCCAACCAAAAATATGCAAATAGGACATTTATAACTTTGTAAGTCAAATAGGCTTGCATTTATTAAATAAGTAACGAGATTACAATCAAAGAACTCACACTGAATCTATCACGAGGGTACTCATGGAGTCATGACTCACATTGAATCTATCATGCATCGAGTACAAATGAAATTGTGATTCACAGTCATGACTCAAGTTTCAAAGCTGTTTTCTAAAACTTATATGGTCAGGATTTTATCAGTGTGATCATGTAGTAGGAAAGAAAAATTGTGAAATCAGAGCAAAACAGACAAAATTACGATATAATGAAGTGAAATGACTTTTTTTGTGAATGCCATTAAAAATTGCAAATTGAGTAGTAGGCTTGGGCATGTGGTTTTCGGAGAGTAATCACATTAATTACTCGCCAAAAACCGTGAGTCTTAGCCTACTACTCAACTCATGGTAAGTTGGCAACTTAACAATTTTGCAAAAAAATCGAGGTTTCCCACAAGTAACCATCGCGTACCTAGTATTTAAAACAAAGGTTCTTATCCAAATAATATAGGATTGTCATGATTGGGAATACATTTTCCAAGCTTCATGCTGCAGTATTGGAAATGAAGCTCTTTGAGAATTTGGAGAGTGATAATCTTACAGCAAAAGGACAGGCAGGCTTTAGGAGAAACTTCTACACTATTGACCATATTTTCTCGTTGGGCTATTATTGAGGAGGCTCATCAATGGTCTTCCAAAGTATTTTGTTGTTTTTTTAGACTTTAGGAAGGCCTTTGTTCAGTTTAGGGGACCTCCTTTTCCATATGCTACATGATATTGGTATTTTGTTTTTTTCATTGACATCATGTGATTTTGTGAGACAGTTATTGGCCAATTCCAGACTCTCCACGGTCTCTAAATTTGTTAAGAGCACCATTGGAGTCAAGTAAGGGTGACCTCTCTCTTGTTGACTCTTTTTGGTACTTACATAAATGAGCTCGAATATTTTCTTTGGCAACATATCCATACGAATGATGGTTGTATTTTACATTATGTTCTGATTTCCATATTGTTTTTTGTCGAATGATGTGGTCCTCTCTCTGATGGTCTACATAGACAACATGATACTCTTACTCGCTTTGGCAAGCTTCCATAGTTGGTGGTCAATCTTAGTAAGAGTAAGGTTATGTTCTTCAACACCTTTAATAATTCGCTTTCTAGATTTCAATTCCTCTACTAAGGGGAGCCTGTGGAGTTCACAACTACTTACATCTTAGCCTAAAGCATGCGTCACAATTGTGTCTTTGTAAGGGATATGCTTGGGGCAATCACATATAGGGGGTCCAATGAAGGACGGCCCTATACTGTGCAGCATACCCAAACATGGATATCTAAAGAATCCTTACACAATGGAATAACAACAACAAATCTCTATTTCTTAAAAGAGATTACACACACACTTACACACTCAGCCCATAAGCTTACAAACACTATAGTGTCACAATACCCGTAGTCCTCTCAAGGACATGATTCAACCCTACAATCCTTGCCCAGATCAACAGATAGATCACTACTTGCAGCACTTTCTAATGGCCACACTGTGGACTATTTTCTGAATGCCTTTCACAAATATAGGGATTTGTTTATATAGGCACAAGATCCACCTACTTATATTAATACTCACAACAACCTACTATAATTATTAAATGCATAATACAATCCCAATGCACCATAACACATCACAAGGTGACATGAAATGAGCTCTCAACAACTATCCATTATTCAAGGCATTAAACTGTAACAGTTAGGAACTTGTAGTGGCTTCTTTGCCCAATGGTCGAATTTCTTTGCAAGAACTTGTGTTGCACAAGTACACTGTGTGGAGATCTCAACTTCACAAGATTAGTTGCGATGACTCGCAAACAAAAGTGATGTGTCTTGTTCCATTGCATGCCAACACTTCCTTGGATAAAATCACAAGTTTTTATGAAATAGAGCGCTGTGAACTAGAACTTGGGCATCGCAAGAGTTTGCAAGTCTCCAACATAACTTTTCAATGCGGAACTTGTCAAACTTGCGTAGAACTAGACATATGTCAAATGGATCACTTGGGCCTTAAGTTGTGCACACCATGCTGTGCAGAAGAAACTATGTGCATGTGCAAAGATTGTGCAAAGCAACTCCAAGGGCTTGCACACAAACAACAAAATTGTGCACAATTGCAAATTGTTTATTTCTACACGTCTTTTTTTGTTGGATACAAGATTGCTTTTGAACTCAGATGCTCTTGCATCATACACCTTGGGTGAGAAAATGTGAAAGCATGGTGCTCACACCCTTGGGTTAGGTGTTAGAACAATCCTTGTGCTATGCGGGGCAATTCCTACCCTTGAGTTTGTTTGGCCGAAACTATGTCACAAATCGTCCTCCAAAATCCCTTCTTGTTACTATTGATTCAACTCCCACTCCCATGTGTTGATCTCCTCTATTTGTGCTAAGCAATCCAGTCTTCCTCTTTACTACGATACTACCCATTGAGATTAGTTTGCAATTCTTGTGGTTCACACTCTCACTTCCCTTTCTCTGTATGACATCCCTCTTCACTTTCGAGTGCACTACCTTCTCTTCCCCCAGCAAGTCCTTTCCTCTGCATGTAACCAAGTAAATTTTTTGGACAACCTCATCCTCTTCCTTTAATGGATTTAGAGTAAATCTTTGTCCATCCTTCTTCACTTGTACAATATTCACTCTCCCATCATACAACATTTCATGATGATACTACCATGGCCTCCCTAACAAAACATGACATGCATGCATCTGTAAGATATCACACAGAACTTTGTCAATGTATCTGCCAAGTTTCATCTCCACCTGGCACTAATCCCACACAATGCTATCCTGATCCTCTAGCAACCAAGATACTGTGTAAGTCTTTGGGTGCGGCTTGCACGCCAAACCCAACCTCATCACCATCTTTGTGGACACAAGTTTTTCCGTGCTTCCACAATCCACCAGAACTCTTCTGCATTTACCCCTTGTCTTGCACTTGGTCTAGAAAAGATGTTTCCTCTGACTAATGTTCTCTCGATTTCCTATGACTTGTAGGATTCTTCTTGTTGCAAGTAAACTCCCTCCTTGCTCAGGCTCCTCTCCATGCTCTGTGATTTCCATGGACTCTTCATCCACCTGTAGGACTTTTGTGCTAGCATTACTTCCACTCCCTTCACCATCATGGTGCGCATGAGGGCACTTGTATGCATGGTGTCCAACTTATCCACACTTGAAACATGTTCCTTCGAACCTTCCTCTTCCTCTGTTAAAGTTGCTTCTCCTTCTCATGGAAGATGCTCCTCCTTTGGCCTGGCATGTTTGCGCAATTCTTGTGCCTTACTTGCTCCTTTGCTCGAGCGCCAGTTGTTCTTTACCACTGCCGAGCTTTCCTTTTGCTATCGCAATCCTCTACCTACGTGCCACCTTCTCTTGGTCCATCTTGCTATGACTAGCCCTAATGGTGATCTTGTATATTTCATCCGTGTACTCTTTCATGCTCAACTCGTTTTGTCGCAAATTTTGCATCCTCTTCAACAGGTCTAGTTGATAATCTCCAAGCAGAAATTTGCCCTTCAACTTTGCAACCATACCCTCCCAATGGGAAATCTTGTCTTTGCCCTTGCGATTCCTCTCAAGTTATACCTCCTTCCAGCATAGAGTTGTGTGCCCCTTCAAATTAGTCTATGCAACTTTCACCTTGCATGCATTTGCTACTTTGAACTCAAAATATTCCTCCATCTTTGTGACCCAATCTATTAGCTCTTCTAGGTTCAATGTCCCCGAAAAACAGGGAATGTCCATCTGCGTTCTTCTTCTAACCTTTGAAATAGCTCTGATAAGTCTCTCTTCTCCCCCATCCAACCAATCATGCGTTGGTCTCACATCAACTTCCTTATTTGCTTCTTACGCTTCAACCTTGCATTGCTCACATCATCCCTTAGGACGAATCCTCTCCATCTTCCTCTACTATGATCAACCTTGTTTGCATGATTCGCAACATTTTCACGATCTTGTCTAACCTTCTGGGCACACTGGTGGCTATCGAGCCTGTTCTCACCACTCTTTTTAGTGGCATCTTGACTCGCAACACCAGACCTATAGTTGCACCACTCTTTGCAAACCTATGCAAGTCGCACCACTTTCTCACCTCTTAGTTCTCTGCCCATTTGCAAGAATGATGTAGTTTAGCCCTCACACTCTCTCAACCCAAAGTTGTTCCTCTCTTTGATACCAATTAGTGCAATCATGGTTAGGGGGTCCAATGAAGGATGGCCTTATGCCGTGCAGTCTACTCAAACATGGATATCTACACAGTCCTACACAATGTTTAAAAACAACAACAAATATTTATTTCTTAAAAGAGAGCTTACACACACACCCTCACACACTTAGTCCACAGGGTTAAAAACACCATAGTGTCACAATACCCCTAGTCCTCCCGAGGATGTAATTCAACCTTACAACCATTTCCTTAGATGTATGCACAGATGACTACTTGCAATACCCTCTAATGGCCGCACTTTGGACTTTTTTTTGAATACCTTCCACAAGTGTAGGGATTTGTTTATGTAGGCACACGATCCACTTACTTACATTAATGTTCAGAATAACCCACTACAAGTTTTAAATACAAAATACAATCCCAATGCACCATAACACATTACAAGGGACATTAAATGAGCTCTGAACAACCATCTATGATTCAAGGCATTAAATAGAAATGGTTATGAACTTGGAAAGACTTCTTTGCCCAATGGTAAAATTGCTTTGCAAGAACTTGTGCTCCACAAGTACGTTGCGCAAAGATTGCAACTTTGCAAGATCAATCACAATGATTGGCAAACAAAAGTTGTGTCTTGCTTGGTTGCCTACCAACACCTCCTTGTAGAAAATCACAAGCTTTTGTGAAACAAAGATGCACACTAAAACTCGGGCATTGCAAGATTTCATAAGGTTCGATCATAAGTTTGTTGTGTGGAACTTCTCAAACTTTTACAAAACTAGGCAAATTTCAAATGGATCACTTGGGCTCCTAGGTCGTGTGCACCAACATGTTGCATGAAAGAAACTATGCGCGCACAAAAAGATTGTACAAAGCAACTCCTAGGGTTTGTGCACAAACAAGAAAATTGTGCACAAGTGCAAACTGTTTGTTTCTACTAAGTCTTTTCTCTTTGATGTAAGATTGCTTGTGAACTTGGGGCTCCTACATCAATTCCACACTTTTTGTTTTAGATCACCATACTGTTCATTTCATTTTCAAGATATGCCTCTAAAGATGTGCCTCTTCAATTTAGTCATTAAACCCATTGTTCTTTATGGGTAAGAGTTTTGGTATCAAATCAATGCAAACATATTTAGAGTGTCCAAGCTATCATGCTTCAATGAGTGATCCATTGTAGATGGATGGCTCCCTAGTACATTGGCCAAGTTGAGTTTGTTGCCCAACCCCTTTGCCTTGAGAATATCTTCAGGCTTACTTTCTACATTCACAGACTCAGATTATTGAGCGATTTAGCCTCCGATCATGGGATACCCTTTTTTGGTCTTTTGTTCTTCAAATTTGGTTGTCTCCTCAGGTCTCACTAGGCTTTGATGTAGTTCTCCTATCGAGACTAGTTCAATCCTTAATTTGACATCTTTATTGATTCACCCCCTACCTTTAGATACTCCTTGGATGCACTAGAGCTTTTAGAGAGGACAAATAATGACAATGCACCTAGGTCACTTGGACCTCTCTTTGGTGGCCTCTCATTCCAAAGAGGGCTTTTTATGTCGAGCATTTCCTGTATATCATGGATGGCTTCATTGTTCAGCTTGACTATATTCAACGCCATTGGTCACATGCCTTAAGGATCCCGCTTGGCTAGCTGAGGGTGTGCTTGTGTTAGTTATGAATTGAGACGGATAACCGTATTATGCATTGTGAGAGGACATATTGTCTTGGTTACCTCTAGAAGTTGGTGACTAAGGATCACTGTATTTTCAATTGTATTGTCTATTATGAGATTTAGGAGAGGTATCATTGTTTATTTAGAGCATAGTTTCTATTCTTGGTGAGTACTCACCATTTTTTTCTGCCTGCGAGTGTTTTTGAAATAGGATAGGATCCTTTGAAATCTAGAAATTGCATTATAGCACCTAGAGGTCTGAAACCACTCTCAAACATCCTATATATATATATATAAAGTATACAAAATTATTTAATAAATATAGTCACCTCTAATGTTGTGTGATGAAAGTGTGGCAGCGTGTGTGATTAAAAAGGAGAAAAACCTGTGTTTTTTACCAAAAAAATCCATGTTTTGACCTCATCGGCGAGTATGTGCTTAGTACTCAACAGTTGAGTTCGGCGAATATGTGCTTAGTACTTGCCACGAGTACGAGTACTCAGCGAGTACTAAGCACATACTCGCCGATGAGGTCAAAACATGGATTTTTTTGGTAAAAAACACAGGTTTTTCTCCTTTTTAATCACACACGCTGCCACATTTTCATCACACAACATCAGAGGTGACTATATTAATAAAATAATTTTTTATACTTTAAGTTTATATATATATATGTAGGATGTTTGAGAGTGGTTTTAGACCTCTAGGTGCTATAATGCAATTTCTAGATTTCAAAGGATCCTATCATATTTCAAACTTAGATTTAGGATTTCAGATTTAGCCATATTTTAGGGTTTTAAGATTTTACAGAGACATCATAGGAGGTATGAAGGCTGCATGAAGGGATGTAGGTATGATAAAATAGTATGAGAACATGTCTTGCAAAGTGCCATGAGCCAATCCCACCCCATTCCCGTTGCACCCTTTAAGGCGTGCATTTAGGGAGATTTGATGCATCGGCAAGCCCCTGCAAGAGAGAGCGTCGGTAAATGATAAAGATGAAAAATATCGATGCATATGTATGCCCCACCCGAAGTTCATCACGTGTCACAATAGTGTAACATGGGATGGTGCTTTGGGAAAGATACATATCGACATGAACACATAAATGAAATGCTGAAAGAAATGATGATGCGATTTCATATTATATTTGTATTCAAATCTAATAGAAAACACTTCCCAAACATTTTACAGACGCATTTGATACATTTTGTATACAATTTATGTTTTTTAAGAGATCCAAGTGTTTTTTAAGTTGTTGAGTATTTGCCAAGTCAATTTTTTTTGGTTTGCCAAGTCTGAGTCAAATCTAGTTCAAGTATGCGAACTATGATTTAGAGACATAGGGGATTTTCTATCCACCTTCCACTACTATGATCATAGATGTTTGGTCCTCTTCCTTTGAGAGGTTGTCACTTCTAGGCATAGGACCTTGCACGGGACCCGTAGGGCTATTAGGCTGATTACCTTCTTTTAGCCCATATCATAATGGGTACGATTAGTAAGTGACCTTTCGATGTTTTTGATTTGCATGTAGGGGACAAAGTTGTGAGACTATGTTTATCCTTGTATAACACCATTAGGGCACCTCAACTTTGTTACTCTCATTCTAGGCACATTGGATCTACTTTGTTTTGGTGTAGGGGGCCTTCTAACCCCCTGGCCCATATTCTGGGTTGTGTGGGTAGGTGCACATTACCAATTTATTCTCTACTTATGAGAGTTGCTTGGCCTTGGATAATAGGAGAGGTTTTAGGGGGAGTACCTTGCTTCATCCTAGGATTGTTCAGTTGGGCCCAATGAGCCTCGGTTGTTTGGTGATGGACACTAAATGGTCTTGCATTGGCAATTTCATAGTGGTTGACAATGATGTCATTGGCTCTTCTGGCCCAAGCCATGTTGTATACATGTGACAACTTTGTTTTTCATCTTTGGTTAGATGTTTTGATCTTCTTCCACTCCATGCTTCATTGCTTCATTGGGGGGTCCTTCATTTGGCTAACTATACTTAGACATTGTGGCTCAGGGGTTTTAACCATTTTTTAGTTTACCATCTCTTGCTTCATTCTTTCCTTTTAATTTTGTATTTTTCTGTTTAGACTTTCGTAGGCTAGGGTCTTCTTACCCTTATTCTTCTCTATTGTAACTAGGTAAATTTATGAGATACTTTGGTTAGTTTTGGATATTAATATAATTTCTTTCATTCAGTCTTTCTAAAATTTTACTTTCATATATGCTATTTGGCTTCTTTGATGAAACTTGGGGGGTATTCGGACCTTCATGCCCTTCTTCCAAGCTTTGACTCTCTCCCATCTATTAAATATATTGATTTAATATACTAGTTAGCATTAACTAAGGATAACTATCAATTAGCCCAAGTGTATGTAACTTCCTCATGCATCATAAATGAAGGATGCACACACACTTCAATGTGTGCCTTCCAATTTCTCCACTCTTTTAGCAATCATATTTACTTTGGTATTAGAGCCACTATTTGAGGAAGTCCTGGGAGAGGCTACAAACATTTATTTGCAGAGTTAAAGGAAACCCTAGTCGGGTACATATTGCGGAGAAGAGATTTGAGAACTCGAATCGAAGAGTTAGTTCATGAGTTGTAGAGGCAAAGACAAGGGCACAACCATTTTGACAGTAAAAGAACATCAGACTAGACATTAGGGCACAAAAAACGATGATGCAGAAGAAGGAACTAAGGTTGCATAAGTAGACATAATTGTTCGTAGAAGGAAGACGTCGTCGTGGAAGAAAACATGGAGTAAGGTTGTGAGAGGTCGTGAAGACAAAAAATGTCACAATTTGCAATGAAGAAGCACAAAACATAGGAAAACCCTGCCTTGAACATGTTAGGGCATGACTAGATGAGTCATAGGGCATGACAAAATGCGGAACATAATGAAATGCAGGATGCGGGACAAAAAAGAAAGATAATAAATAGTGATATTGTGGATCGGAGAAGAAAATCTCAGGAAAGAACTCATAAATGTGTGCAAGAAGAGTAATGCTAAGGCAAGGGAAATTCTACAGTTAGGGCAATCACGTTTTCAACTAACAAAAATGATGCCCAACGGAAATACAACACATGCTAGCATGCTAGAACGACGACATAAACATCACGATTTGTAGTTGTAAGTACGATTTTGTACTTTTAGATTGTTAGTAGTGTATAAATTATAAGCAAATTTAGATAAACTGTGAATTTTTGCTTGCATTGATTTTCAGGTTAGATTGTGGTTTTTTCGTTTGCATTCATTTTTGGGTCAAAAAATTGTACTTTCTCTTTTGCATTGTTATTCAGGTTAGTCAGACAATTATACTTTTCCTATTGAAGTAATTTTTGGGTAAGAAAATTATAGTTGCATTGATTTCCCGATTAGCCCTGTACTGTACTTTTTCTGTTCATAGTCAAACATTGTGTATAAAAGGGCCAACATACAAAATTTGGTTCTGTCGAAAGCGTAGAAGTTAACTGGCCAAAGCTATAATTTTTGGAGTCATAAGATTTTGATAATCTTGGAATATCGTGATTGTGACAAAATCATTCTTGACATTGAAATAAGATTGGCTACAAATTTTGTTGATTATGACAAACTTCATTATGAAGCCTTTTTGTTATTGAAGTTATCTGTGTTGGATGACATGATTCTTGAGGTCCAAAATGCCACGAAGGCAAGTGTGTTGTGCACCAGTTTGAAAAACAAATGCTAAATTTCATAGAAAAATTGGGTTTGTACTTAAAAAATATGCTATTTTCCAAAAGGATGTCTAAGGATGAGTCTCTTTTAGAACACCTTCTTCGGATGAAGATCCTTGAGGCTAGTTAGGCACTATTAATAATAAGGTAGATGATGATAATATGGTGGCACTGGTTCTGAACAATTTGACACCTTTTTATGAATTTTTTGTGAAGGTTCTACATTTGATGGTGGAAATTCAAAACCTGACATTTGATCAAAATAGTTCCTATTTGATGCAAAAGGAATGCAGACAAACGCAAATGAGTCCAGTGTTGGACAAGCAGAGAGTGCATTAGTTGCTTAGTCGAAAGGGGAGTGGAAACGTATCCCTGCTGATTCATTTTCTAAGCATTAGGTAAAGTGCTTTTACTGTCATAAGGTTGGGCATCTCAAAAAGGATTGTCGGAAGTGACAGTATGCACTTTCCTAACAAAGCAGGCAAGTGGTTAATATGATAACAGTTTAAAAATGAGATTCTGAAGAAGAGTATGCCCTCGTGGCATCATAGTAAGGAATGTTAGGTATGTTCCCAGCCTAAATACAAATCTTTTGTCTATTAAATAATCAATTAACAAAAAACTCAATATTGCTATAAATTTCTTTGGGAAAAAGTTTAATTTGTTTGATGTCAAACGCGACAGAGAATTTCCTTGGGTGTTAATATGACAACAGTTGAAGAATGGAATTTTGAAGAAGAGTATGCCCTCGTGGCATCATAGTAAGGAATGCTAGGTATGTTCCTAGCCTAAATACAAATCTTTTGTCTATTAATCAATTAACAAAAAATCCCAATATTGTTGTAAATTTCTTTGGGAAAAAGTGTATTGTGTTTGATGTCAAACGAGACAGAGTAATTTCCTTGGGTGTTGAGCAAGATGGCTTGTTGACCCTGCCATAGTCAATTTAAATGCACGTGTGGAGGAAGACTCCATCATACAGGAAGTGCTAAAGGATGAAATTTCTCATAGGCTTGTTGACCCTACTCTAATCAACTTACATGCACAAGTGGTGAAGGGAATATCCACTATAAAGGATGTGCAGGAGGATACAATTCCTCAATCTCAGTCAAATGCATAGGTAGTTGCGTAGGAGGATGATATGCCTAAGTCACAGGGATTGGCTTAGAGGACTGGAAACAATGTTGTTTCTTCAGCAGAGCATGGTCATTTTACTCTTGCTTCTGACCTTTGTATGGTACTTGAACACCGTTTAAACAACCCATTGGATGCAAATGGGTGGACAAAATTTGTACTTTGGACAAGTAAAAGTCTCATCTTGTTGCGAAAGGTTTTTCCTAACAAGAAGGAATAGATGAGGAGATGGTTTCTTCTCCTACAACGGAGTTGGTTATTACTTCCATTTATACTGTGAAGATGGTCACATTTTGGTTGCTTCTCTCCAGAGTTTTGGACAAGGAGGTCTACATGATGTAGCTTGAAGGTTTTCAGGTTGGTCATGATCATTTGGTTTGCAGGTTGATAAGTCCATGTATGGACTTAAGTAGGCTTCATGAGCTTGGTATACTTTGTTTGAGCAACATCTCTAGGATTTTGGATTCAAAACTATGGAGGTCAAGCATAAGTTATCAACCAATGATGATTCATCACCGGTCAATGAATCACTACAACGAATTGGTGGACAACTTGATACATCTTATGTCCACACGGTCGGGTCTTTGTTTTGATGTTGGCTATCCTTTTCAGTTTTTGTCTACACCGAAGTTCCTACATTAGAAAACAACAAAATGTTAGAGGAATGCATATTTCATGTTGATATCGTTAGAACAATTTGTAAATGTAATGATTAAACTCTTTGATCCCATTGTGTTTTTTAAATTTTAGGACAAACTTGGAGTAGTCTTCAGTTTAGTCATTGTTAGCATTAACTAAGATAACTACCAACTACCCCAACTATATGTAACTTCCTCTTGCATAATAAATGAAGGATGCACATGCACTTTAATGTGTGCCTTCCTGTTGCTCTTCATTCTCTCAGCAATCATATTTTCTTACATCATCTTGGGGTCACCAATTTTGCTACTAGTGGCTTCTTACCAAGGAAAGCCCACTTCATGCTTTAGCTTTTTCCCATTCTACTCTCATGTACCTTACCTAGCTATCATATATGCAATTTTTAAATAAATCTTCTTAGTATTCCTCATGATTGGAGTTTTTGATGAGTTAATTGATGCATTCATTGTTCATCTTCCCTTTTGATATCGAAGATGGTGAAATCTTAGCTTGCCTCAATCTGGAATTGTTGATGACTACGCCGAAAACATACCGAGGATATCAAAAGGCAAATACAAAAACTCTTTGCTTTTATGTAGTCTCCATTTTATGTACCCAGGTAATAGAAATGATCAGATAGTGGAAGCTAAATAAAAGCAAAAAGAAAATTCTTTCTTATAGAAATCTCAAAGCTTTATGTAGGACTCCTTGACAAAGGGCTGTTTGTGTGTCTCATTGTGGATCATGAATTGTGCTAGTGACGAAGAAGCACTAATCATCGTCAATGTGCGTGGGTTTCTGCACTTTGCTTAAGATAACTATCAAGAACATCTATCCTTTGCCAAAGACACACGACTTACTGGATCAACTTAAAAAAATCCGATATTTCAAGGAATTGTACTTGAAATTAGGCTATCATCAAGTGAGGATCAAAGAAGACAAATGAAAAATGCATTCAAGATGAAGCAATGGATTGTGCAAATAGTTAGTAATGGCATTTGGGCCATCCAATGCCTTGAAAACACTCATGAGATTGATGAATGAATTTTTGAGTGCATTCATCAACATGTTTGTCATTCTCTATTTGGATGATATATTAGTTTAGTGAGGCATGAAAGAGCATTTGGATCATGTAATCCAAGTTTTGCAAACCCTGTGCCAAACTTAGCCACATATGAATTTGAAGAAATGTAATTTGTGCGTCAATCATTGGTGTATCTTGGATTTGGAGTTGGAAATGAAGAGCTGAAGATAGATATTTCCCAAATTCTATTGAAACATGGCCACGGCCACTGACCATAATTCATGTTTGGAGTTTTGAAGCAGCAGTCAAAAGTCTTTGTAACAACTTAAAATGGCCCAATATTTCAAGGAACGGTACCTGAAATTAGGCTATCATCAAGTGAGGATCAAAGAAGGCAAATGAAAGAATGCATTCAAGATGAAGCAATGAATTGTGCAAATAATTAGTAATGGCATTTGGGTCATCCAATGCCTTGAAAACACTCATGAGATTGATGAATGACGTTTCAAGTGCATTCATCAACATATTTGTCATTCTCTATTTGGATGATATATTGGTTATTAGTGACTCATGGAAGAGCATTTGGATCATCTAATCCAATATTTGCAAACCTTGTGCCAAACTTAGCCACAAATGAATCTAGAAGAAATGTAATTCATGTGCCAATCATTGGTGTATCTTGGATTTGTAGTTGGAAATTGAAGAGCTGAAGATAGATATTGCCCAAATTCTATTGAAATGTGGTCGAGGCCACTGACCTTAATTCATGTCTGGAGTTTTGTAGAAGCAGTCAGAAGTCTTTGTAAACTCATCATAGTATTTTTAGACATCACAATGCCATTGAATACATTGTTGAAGAGAGGAGGTAAATTTCATTGGCAGCAGTCTCAGGGGACAATATTCGAGACCTTAAAGAAAAAGATTTGTGAAATAACTACATCATGAAATTATTGTAGGGGATTAGACTAAGTTGCTAGGAAACATAAATGGATCCGAAACATGGAAACACTGCTTTTATAAGAACCCGTGGAAATTAAAAGACAAAAACATCTGACAATAAATTATTAAAAAATGCATAATAATCTTTTTAGTCCATAAAAAATAAAACACTTAAAAAATCTAGTATTTATGAAAATTGAAAACATTTAACATGCTTAAAATTAAGTTTTTTAGGCTGGTTTAGCTAGTTTTAGGGATTTTTTATTTTGATATTTTTTTGAAGTTTTTTTTATGCTTGGGTACTTCGGCAAGAACCTAGGCTGTGGTGCCATTTTAGAGGCATTTCTGGGGTGCTTCGGTTCGCCATTTTGCTTTGGAAACAATTCCCCTCGGAAATTCCCCCAGTTTTTGCCATTTCTTAGGTCACCATGTTTCATGGGAACAATTAAGAATGTCCACAAACAGGTACTATATGAGTTATCATTGGTCATTGCTTACAAATGTCTGCCACAAAAAGGTACTGATACGAGTTATCATTGGTAATTGCTTACAATTTCTTACAGATGTCATTGGTTGATGTTTGTAGTAGATTTTCCCTAGTATGGTACTACTCAACTGGGCTTCATTCTTCCACATGGATTACTAAATTTTTTCCTTGGGTTTGCTTGTAACTATAACAAACGAACAATGAGAGGTTCATGTTTCTCAAGATATTTACTGGAAAAAATGGGATATGTTACTTAGGTGAGTTGTTAGTGTTGAAGACATTGATGTTTTTTTATCCTCTGAAGTCTATTGTCTAATGTTTAGTTAAGTATCATGTAGTGTTTACCATCGGCAATTGTCATCTTATCTATTTTTATGTTGTCTTATTGGTATTGTTCTCATTTGGTAAAAGAGTGTCTTATACCGTCATGAATTTCACTCTGTGCTTATTGTTGATTACACGAGTTTCTGTTGATAAGAGTCCATTACTTAATCATTATTTCATTCACTACGATTTTAATCAATAAAATAATTAATCTTAAGGCCAAAGGCCAAATATTTGATCTTTTAATTGAGGGGAAAGACTGTCAGATTTAACTAAATGAATGATATTAAAAAAATGATGGCTAAAAAAAATGGCAAAGCAATAAGAAATAAAAATATGGTGAAATAAAAAATTCACTAATAAATTATACTTTTCTTCCACTTGTCACGATTTTTTAATGCATCATCAATGCATGCGAGAACAAAATGAAGAGAATCAACAAATTAAAAAGAGGTGGTTTAAATGTGCATATAAGAAAACTTAAATGAAGCTCTCAATCTTATCAAAAACATGCACCAAATTATTCTATCGAATAAAATGGCTAAAGCAAAACGTTAGTCTTTTACTTTAAAAAAAAAAAAAAAAAAAAAAAAACTACAAAAGATAATATTCATCCAAAAGGTTAATTAAAATCACTATGAAATAATTATTAGCATGTTGAAAAATCAAATTTATAATGTTTTTAGTTTTGACGTTCAAATGATTGTTGTTTTGACCATTTTAAGTGTGTGGTGACATTCACGGGACTATCAAATTTAATGCAACTAAAATTTCTGCAGCATAACAAAAAAATAGCAAGGAAGCTAGTAAAAAACAATGAATTCTTTGTTTTTAAAATCTTATAGCTTTGCAATGCCTTTCTTTAAAATAACAAAAAGCAAGGAAGGTATAAATTGCCTCCAAACTAACAAAAAAGTTAGCAAAGATGATATAAAAAATTGTAATAAGATTGCTTCAAAACAATGTTTTCACCCTTCAGGAGGAAAAACGATATATGTTCTTCTCTATAACCTACAAACAAATATCATGTAAGAAAAATACAATAAAAAAAAGAAGAAGCATTAAAGTTGGTAGAAGTTCTGAAAAACATAAAACAAGTTTATAAGAGTGTTAGCTCTTGTAAAAAAAAAGTGCCAAAAATTGGTGGCTCCAAATGCAAGATTCCTCTTGCTCCTCCACCGAAGTACACACACACTTAGATACAAGATTTAAAAGTACAACTCTAATACTGTGAAAGAAATAATTCTAAGATCAACTACTAAAAACAATGAATTATACATAAAGATATGCAAATAATATTAATATTCATAAAAAAACCATGCCATGAAAGAAGACAATGTGTTTAAATCTTTTATCAAGAGAGAAAAAAAGAGTAGATAAGAAAATACGTAGAAAATAATAGAAGCATCTTAAGAAAAAATCTAAAAGAAGTGTGTAAAAGAAGAAACCCATATACTCTTTAAATAGAGTGAAGAGTAGAAATGAAGTTACAAAATAGCTCTAATCATTACCTTAGCCAACTTTCCAAGTGTGTGCCTAGTGTCCCTTTTTCCTATGTAGTGAGAGGAAAGTGGGTGCAAAGTGGCAAAGGAATTACATGTAAAATGTAGCTCGAATATTCCTTATAATAAGGATTACCCTTAAAAAGACAAAAGAGGTTGAGGTAACATGCCAGCTCATATTCCACAGATTATATGAGATAAAATTCTTATGGGAGTGATAATACGCAGACTTTGGATATTTAAAAATATCCAAATTAAGATTAATCTCTAACACTTTATAATTGTTTTTTTCTTATATAAAACATATCAAAGAGACTTTCTGCTGCTTTTTCAAAATTCAAATGCCACATAAGTTAGTTGTTGCTTCGATTGTTTTTTGCTAAAAAAATTAATAATTGCTTAGGAAAATTAATTTCTGGATGTTCAAATACTCAGGTGAGTTGTTAGCAACAGGTCAACTGACTCTTTGTAGTGTTTGCTAAGATATAAATAAAAATTAATGAGTTAAGAAATTAATTTCTGGAAGTCAATGGTGGCTAGGTGCTGATATTGATAAATGTCAAATGATGCATATCTAAGTTGAGGTTGGATAATATTCATGGAAACGGATTACAACATACCAAAGAAGGGTTATAACTCAAGTTTTTTCTTGGATCTATAGCAGCAGATGGCCATATTCTAATAAATGACAATAGATAACACAATTTGGTTGGCAAGTTTGCAAAATAAATGCAAACCTGTGTTATAAACAAAGGCTTCATTCCTTACATTTTTCAAACGTGAGAAAGAATGCTATTTTTAATGGTCTTCGCACAATTACATATAGCAGAGAATTTATAGTTCCCACTAAAAACTAAAATCTCAATTTTTAGGAAAATGAGATCAATCCATTCCCTATGTTAAAGAGTGAAGAGCCATAATTGATATTTTTTCATCTCCTTTTACCTCCATACATATTAAATTTTAGAGGATAGGATTGTGCCTCTTTCATTGTTTGGATTGCAAGAGAGTCCCGAAGTGAGATTATAATTGATAAGCGAAAATGCACAAAGGAAACAGCGAGTAGAAACATATAATTCCATCTTTTGACTATTGTTTGAATGTATGCATTTGTAGTCATAGAAAGTGACGGTCATTTTATCTGACTCTTTTCATGTCAAGGTTTTATTGTGTAGGCAGTAAGTTTATTTAGATCAACAATAAGATTTGGCAAAGCAAGGGCTTGTCTTAGAATAATACTTCTAAGCCTAGCATGGACTTTTTGATATAACGATAAATTAACCAGATGCTTGTAACATGTCTGCAGTTTCACTGGAAATCGTTTTAACTGTTCAAAATTGCCGCACACCTGTGCCTCAATTTCCTCTTCGAACTCAGGTCAATAATATTTTCTATTATAAAATATAGTTGTGGAAACCTGCCAACCTCTTTTTCTTCTATTTTCAGAACTGGACGATTTCTGCTTTGGCATCTAAAATATTTGTTTTTAAAAAATTGCTTGATAGGTTCCTCAAAGAGATCAAAGATTGGAATCTTGGCTGGGAGTATTGGAGGATTTGTAGTCCTAATTTTGGGTGCAGGTTTAGTTTTTATTTTATGCCAGGGCCGACACCGAGGATATAAGCGAGAGGTTTTTGTAGATGTCTCTGGTATCACTTCTTTCAACATTGTCCCTTTCTCTTGAATTGTTCCCATTTTTAACATTCCTAAGGCCTTTCCACGGCTTTAAGATTTTCTAATTGACATTTTTCCTGTTGTTTCTGTAAATCAGCAATAAATCTTGCTACGGATAAACTTCAATAAAATGTTCAATTACTTTAATTATTTTTCAAAGTATATGTTGTGGGTAAATCATTTCTTAGAGCCATTGTACATACTACTACAGATTATTGGAGTATAAAGACGATTCCTACTTTGAGTATTTATTTATGGCACTGAAACACTTGTATGACAGAGACACAGCTTGATATAGGGTAATATGTCCTCATTTTTAAATTCCCAAGGCCTTTGCATGGCTTTAAGATTTTCTAATTGACATTTGTCATGTTTATGTAAATCAACAATAAATCTTTCTTGCACGGATAAACTTCAATAAACTGTTGAATCACTATATTCATTAATCAATGTATATGTTCAGCATAAAGCATTTTTTAGAGCCCTTGTACAAGTTATTGGAGGATGACAATGGGGTTTTCTTTTGGTATTTATTCATGGCACTGAAACATTTGTATGACCGAGACATAGCTTGATGTAGGGTATTATTTCATTTGAAAGATTCAACTATACTTTTAAATTGGTGCTCATAGATTAGACTACATATATTTGAGTGATTTTCTACTTATGGTGGTGGTGCTTTTTCTTGATCTTTCCTAGCCATGCACATGGTAGATGATGCAATAGATAGCCCAGATACTCACAACATCGGCATATCACTTAAGCCCAAGGACATAAGTGCTCACCGGAGGCGCAACAAGAGGACATTGAGAACCCCTTAATGAGAACAAAATATAAAGACACTAACATGTGCATCATCTTTACACAAGGAAGCATATCACACATAGTATCAACGTAAACAAATAACACTACAATGGTGCATTGCATGCAAAGAATCTATCTTTTATTATCTTATAGACGTTAATGTACATCTCATTACAAAACTCACATCATACGTTGATCACCATTAGTGGTCGACCTTCACTTATGAACTTCTTACAATGATTATACATTCAAACCCCTCAAATCCTAGCTCCAAGCTTCTCCTAAGCATACAAACTCGTACCTTGATGTGTCAAATGAGAGGCAATGTCCCTATTTATAGTTTTCCTGGATCCCTTGGACCTCTGTCAACTGTTGCTGATTCAGCTCCTTTTGGCCAATTGTCATGCTCCTTGTCCTGTGCATCTTAGATTATTCTTTTCTTGATCCTTCCACCTATCTTGTGCAGTGGCATATTCCCTTACCTTATGGCATATACTTGTCCAATCTGGATCGATCTCGTGCAATATACATTCTCCTTGTTTGGATGTGTGCCATGTGTCAACCCCTCCGCTATGTTTCTTCCCCAAATGTGTTTCTTCATTTTATTTGTGTTTGTTGTAAATCATGGTTCCCCCGCAACGTGCTTTTGCCTATGCACTTGATCTTGAAGATGCACTTTTAGAAAGATCTAAGAGCGTTTGGCGTGTCTCACTCGTGCGTTACGTCTTAGATTGTCTTTCCAAGTTTTCCTTAAGTACATTTTAGGGTTTAGCATTCCTTGACAGTATGTTCCTTGTCCATCCTTAGAAAATTTATTACTTGACTCTGTTGTGGCTGGCTCACCTTCACATGCAACCAAAATTTCAGCCACCTTAGCTTTCAACCCATTCTCCTTTTGATCCCAATGATCCATGACCGACTGTAATTCTGGTAACACTTCCTGCGCATCATCCAACAATTTCTTTGTTACCTCCTTGTTCCTTGGATTGTTTTCATATGTTGTTAAAATGGCTTACGCCAACTTCCTTAGCTGCTCATACTCTATATGCACCATAGCTTTTCTCCCATCACATTTTCTTGAAGCTATCTAAACAAATCATCAAACATTGTGCACTACTTACTTAACTCTGCCTTCAATTTAGAAGCTTCTTTGAATGTCTTTTCCTTCTATGTTTTATCTTCTTCTTCATAGAATAGCTTCTTTCCCAACCTTTCTAAGCATCAAAGTTTATTTAGGTGAAGATCTCACAAGACTCCTAAGTAGAGGAGCTCTAGAAGGCTTACCCAAGTCATGGCTGCCAAAAAAGAAAACAAATAAATTGTAAAATGAGATTGCAAGGTGGTATTTCATGATTCTTCTCCCTATGATGGAGCTCTTAGGTCTCTATTGCCAACTGGAATTACAATGATTCATTGTCGCCCTCTCCAAGTTCCATTTCAAATGTCATTACATCGGTATCTTACCTTCCTTAATGAGAGCTCTGAGAGGGCCCTCCCTCCATTCACAAGATACTCTTGCATCCCGGCATCTAAGTGCGAGACGTGTAGATCATGTTGTGTTTGTGGTCTAGAGGGTGTGGCATACCTCATTCATGACTACCTTGGATCCAAGGTGTCATTGTTAGCTGCATATGTGCATTCTAGATACATGTGGCTTCAAGTTCAGAGGGGACAACTTTCATTTTTGGATATCCTAGCGATAGTTTTTTGTTTTGCCCACCTTCTTTGCACTTTGTTGTGCATATTAATGGTGATTTGCATCTTGATGTCTATCTGAGGATTAACCACTACTCTTTAGATGATGTCATTACGTTGGATGACATTGATGTCTGCACTAGGACTTTCTAGATGCCTATTTGTCAGTTTACAAAGGTTGAGCTTTATCTTAATGTGTTAGATTCTAAAGAGTTTGGTTTATGATAGCCTCAATTGATAGTGGCATACAAGTGATAGATTATGTTGTCACTAACATGTTTGTGATATTCCAAATTCATGATTACCATATCTGCCATCAACTTCCTATTGTTGATCATGTTATTTTGATTTTCACTCTCAGTGTAGCTTCCTTGTCCTCCCCTCCACTCCTATGGTCCTCCATTAGTAACCACACCATGATCCACTTTAATGTTGAATATGCCATTGATTATTGTACACACAATTCCCAGCTTATGATTGATTACCACTTTATCACCACCACCATGTCCAAGGATGGGTGTTTATCTCATGTTCTCTAGGAGGCAAACCTTGACTCTTTTACATTCACCATTATATTCCACCTCGTCGTCCTAGTTCGTGGTCTATGAATCATCAATACCATGATGAGTGTAAATCTGTGAATTGGAAGCTCCATTTTGTCACAGTTCATGGCCTTGTATCCATATGCACCATGCCTAGAGATTATCATTTCCTTCAACATAAAATAATTCTTGCATTGAGGCAACTTGACCTCCTTGATCGTCTTCTCCAAAACCCTTCTGGCATGCCCTCTTGAGGAAAACCCCTACTTCAAACATTGAGCCCTGGGGGGTCTCCAATGTTTGTTCTCTTTGTGATATTGCAAATAAGCTGCACAATCGTTGTCATCTCCCCTCGTCATTTATTTCTATAGGTTAAATCATGAGAGCTATTTGAAATCTATGTACCAACAAAACAATAGATTGTTTGTGGCTTTGGATTGAAGTCTTACAATATGGTGTGGATACACTTGCCTAATGTATAACAGAGTTATTTAATAAGGTTGTTTGCTCGGGCTACCACCCTATTTGTCGCACCATATCATCCAGCCCATTCACAAAATGGGGGATAGTTTAAAACCAAATAACCATAAAACTATTATGATTCCATCGTCCAAACTTTGTGCCATGGAGCTAGACAAGAATGTTTTTGGGTATTTAGAGAGTGGTAATCATAGAATAGGGGGAAACATGGTTGAAAAGAGACTTCCAAACTATTGTCCAAAGCTTTACTCTTTGGGCTATTATAGTGGAGGCTCTTTAGTGTGTTAGAGTTTGTAACATAAATTATAATGGTCATACCAATCTTAGTGATAGGCTTAGTAATAAAGTCATTGTATGATTTTAGTTTACTTTATCAAATAATGTAAAACATTGACTTAATGTTCATTTAGTCATTTAGGGTCAGGGTTTGCGTCACCTAAGTATAAGGGTTTATGTTGCTTTCCTATAAAGTGATGGTTCCTCTTTCAATAATACACCCAAGAAGTTTTTTTTCTCTTTCAAGTTTCCTCATGTGTTCTTGATTGGTTTCTGTGTGGTTTATTTTCAAAATATGGTATCAGAGCCACAGTGAGGAGAAGCTGGGAAGTAGAGGGCGAAGGCCTAGGGATTGCTTACGATACACACATAGAAACCGAAATGGCTTTCGAGCAAAGAAAGCTAGGTTTGTTTTTTTTGGTTTAAAACAAGATCCACTTTTTTCAATTTAAAGCTAATTTTAAAAAGAGAGATTAGGACTTTTTGATATAAAGCCAAACTAAGGAAAATCAAGCCCCATAACACAGTAAAACACAATAGAGGACAGTCGTACATATCAAAGGACAGCCATAGGAAACCCATACAGTCGTACGGGGTTGTACGAAATAGTGGTTTTTAGTTTTATTTTTCTAGAAATCCTAGATTGCATATTTTCAGTGATTTTTTGTATTTTAAAGTGTTTTTCAGCAATTTTTAGTGTTTTTAACAGATTCTTCAGTTTTCAGAAAGTATTTCTATTTCTCCATAACACATTTTTGATTGTAAGTCTCTATTTTTGCAACATATTTTATATTTTTCAGTAGCAGATAGGTTGATTTTTTTGCTTAAAAAATGGCTAGTTTATCTAATACTATGTTGGAAGGTAACCAAAAGTTTTCTTGGAAGAATCATAATACTTGGAAACAACAAATGCTAGCGATTTTTTAGTACAAGTGTTTGGATCAGTTTGTGTTGGGGAATGCAACAAGTCCAGCAACAACAGGGAATATGATTAAAACAAGTTTGATGGGCGGATTAGAAGAGGGGTGACATTGATAAAACTCTTCATGACTGATGATATTCTACTGCAAGTACATATTCACAATGAAGCTTTAGCTCTTTGAAAACATTTGAAGGAGTTGCATGAAACTTTAGACAAGGAGTTGCATGAAACTTTAGACAAAGGTAGCGCCTTCTTCCTTAAGAATTTAGTGTATTCAATCAAAATGGATGAAAATGAATCTTTACAAGACCATTTGGTAAAGATCAAGGATATTATGGTATAGTTGAATGCTATTGGGCCAAAAATGGAAGAACAAGACATCGAGGTAACCACTCAAGAGCTTACCACCTTCGTTTGAACATTTTATTGAAACCATACATATTACTACTATTGACGTTGGCCTGAAGTTTGAAGAATTGAGCGCTAAATTTTTGCAACAAGACAAGTGGAAAAAATAGTTAGGCAATAATAGTGGGAATGAGGGTTTAAAGATGGCTTTGGAAACAAACTTAAAGGGCAAGGGCCAATTTGCTAAGAAGAATGGAGGAAACAAAGAGGGTAGCAATTGAACATGACTCAGGTAATCAAAAGACCAATAAATATCATTAGTGTTGAAAGTTGGGTCATAAGAAGTTTTGCAAGAAACAATTATGGGATGAAAAAAATAGAAAGTCAGGCCATAAGAAGAAGTTTTGCAGGAAACAGTTATGGGATGAAAAAAATAAAACAAGGGCCTAAGAAGTAGGCCAATGTCGAGAACTTAAGGAAGAGGAGGATCTTTTAGTGTTAATGGCAATGAATTTCGAGGGCAAGGGCCAATTCGCTAAGAAGAATGGAGGAAACCAAAAGGGTAGCAACCGAACATGACTCAGGTAATCAAAAGACTTTTTAATGTCATTGTTGAAATCTAGGGCATAAGAAGTTTTGCAGGAAACGGTTATGGGATGAGAAAAATAGAAAGCTAGGCACAAGATTATTTTTGCAGAAAACGGCTATGGGATGGAAAAAATAACCAAGGGCTTAAGAAGCAGACCAATGTTGAGAAGAACATAAAGAAGAGGAGGATCTCTATGTTTATGGATAGGGATAAAGTAGAAAATGTGAAAACATCTACCTAGTACATAGACTTTGGGGCATCTTGTCATTTTACCAATAGGAAAGATCGGTATATGAATTATACTACTAACATATCTTCTATTGACTCTAGGTTTTTGGTGGTGGGAAAAAATTCGAAGTAGAAGGAAAAGGAAATGTGTTGATAATCATGTCAGGTAAAAAACAGATCGTCCTTAATGTCTACTATGTTCTAGGAATGGAGAAGAATCTACTTTTTGTAAGTGAGATTATGAAGAACAACCCCCACTTGTGATTCTAATAATAAAAAATGCTATATTGGTGATAAGGTCAATAAGAAGATAGTCTCTCTTGGTGTTGAAGACCATGGAATATTTAGGTTGGTTGATGTAGGGGAGGCAAAAGAGCATGTCTTGATGGCCAAGAGGGGTCAAGATTGCAAATCACTTTGGAATCAAAGGTTTGGGCATTTATATATGATATATCTTTTGTATTTGGCAAAAGAAAGGCTGGTGGATGGCCTTCCAAAGATTCAAAATCAGCAAGGAGTGTGTGGCATATGCGAGTCTAGAAAGTAGCATAGGGCTCTGTTTCATGAAGGACAAGCTTGATGAGCTAAGGAGGTCTTTCGGTTGATCCATGTTGACATTTATGGGCATACGAAGACAAAATCAATCTTCGGTGCAAAGTAATTTTTTCTATATATAGATGACTTTTCAAGAAAATTTTGGTGTATTTTTTAAAACAAAAAATAGAAGCATTTGATGAGTTCAAAAAGGTCAAGGTCATGGTAGAGAAACAATCATGAAAGAGTATTAAAATCCTTAGATTAGAGAATGGAGGTGAACTTTCTCTAGAAAATTACTTGAGTTTTGTACTCAAGAGGGCATCTAGAGGCAATACACAACACTCTACACTCCACAGCAAAATGGAGTGGTAGAGAGGCCCTAACAAGCCACTCTATGACAATGAGTCTCTTATAATTATTAATATGCCATAATATCATATTTTTAGCATAGGGTTACCACATCATGACAATTAGTCTCTTATTAGTGATATTTCTTCTACATTCTTTATCAACAAGAAGCAATTTACTCATATATATCGATTGCATATACAAAACCAAAGGAAGAACCTATCCTTCCACCTTTTTTATTATTATAAATATTTTTTTAGTGAGTAAAATCAAGAATATAATTCAAACCTTAAATGATACTCTTAAGAACCTCAACATGCCTTTGCAATAAGTCATTTCATTAATTCATGTTGTAAGTTATTTGCAAGATAAAATACATCACTTATCCTTACAGAGTAAAGTGTATCATTTTTGGGTTGAATCTAATGTAGTATATGGTAATGTTATTTTGTGTAACATTTTATATGTATCTCTACCCCTAACTTACAAATTCCTAAATTTTCTACAATTGATTGAAGTTGGGACCCTTACCTACAACTTAGATATTTTTGAAAAACCATGAATGGTTATAATGGTAGTTTCAAGCTATTGGAATTATTTCCTAAGATTTTATTGGGGTGTGCACTTTCTTGATTTCATTCACTCCCTGATATATCCCTAAATACTTATTTAGAGATAGAGGAAGCCTTCTTGATACAATATATTCAAAATAAATGACCTAGGGTCACTTATGAGAAGTTAACTTCTCTACATCAAGGAAAATTTAAGAAAGATTACACTTATATTTTAAGATTAAGACTTGTATGTATCAATTAATTTATCAACCAACTTATTTGGAAGTCCAATATATTTTTCAAAGATCTTATTTATCCATTAAAATATAATTTACTCAATCATACTTATGAGTCATTTTTAACTCTTTTTTTATGATGCCTTAGCATGACAAGAACACTTGGGTCTTGTTCAAGTATAAAAAAATATGCACAAGGACATTCAACTACATAAATGAAATCCACATAATTAATTCCAATTATTTAAAATGCGAGGTGCACATTAGAGATCAAGTCTGTTCATAATAAATATTGCATGGAGAGTACACACATTAGTGTATCCCCTCAATCGGTCTCGAAAATAATTGGCACACAAGAAAACTCCAGAAGAAGCATGGTTTGGACGAAAATCGAAGTCATCTCAAAGTTTTTGGTTCACTTGTATATGCATGGGTTCTTGAAGAAAAACAAATCAAACTTGATGCAAAATGTAAGAAAATAATGCTCACAATGTAGCTCCAAGAAACCAAAGGAGCCACCAGGGTTTGGTAGAGGGGATACCAAGGGTACTAAGCAAACACCTACTATGCTGAAGGATGCAAAAAGCCGCTAGAGTTTAAGGTAGCTATTCAGTTTGCTCACTTGCACTAGGCCAAAGATTGTCTTGTAAACCAGGATAGGGCTAGCACAATCAAGCACACAAAGGACGTAGGTATCTGTAACTGATCCAACCACAGTAAAGCAAGTAGCTAGAGGAAAGAAATTAATGCGTAAAGAATAAGAAAGCAAGCTATCTAAACAAGTAAGCATTACCAAGCAAGGAAAACAGTTCAGAAACATGCATCTCTAGGAAGTGAATGACGTTTTCAAAATGAGACATTTTCGAGAGAGAGAGAGAGAGAGCATAAACATTCAAAAACCTATGCTAATACTTGTTCAGAAATGAAGCTAACCCTAACATGTAATCTCTAACCCTAACAAATATACTACACTACACTAACTAAATGGTTTCACCTGGCAAGCAAGCTGCTCTCAGTTCATGCTCAAACACAATGCAAGTATTCTACAAACCGTGAGTCCAAGTTTGATCCAATGTGAGGAAGGTTGAGCTGTAGTGTAGGGCTCTATCCAATCCACTATCAACAATCTAGGAGGGAAGGTGAAGTGACAACAAACAATGGATATAAAGGTCAATCCAAGTGCACAAATCAGTTGCAATGCCAATCGAAGGAGCCAAGAGCAAGCAACAGTGAAGGCAAGAACAATTGAGAGCAACAATGGTGTGTCCAATTCAGTAAGCATGTATGTGAATCTCTATCAAGACAGCAAAGATCCAAACAGGAGTTGAATGATCATGAATGGATCAAGAGGGCTGAAGAGAGGGTTGAAATGAATGTTTGCAAGTCAAATACAGCCCAAGGCTTGGATCTCCGAAAAAGTGGCTGTTCGTGATAGTTTGGCAATGGGCAGAACACAAAAGGCCCTAATTTGGAAGAGTTGCAGCCCAGGCACTGTTTTTGGGCCAAAACGGGTGGCCTAGGCCATCTAGCCTCTTAGGGGTTTCCAGGGTGCACGAAATGGGTCCTACAGGGTGCAGGAGCTCCGACAGAGTGCGGGGAAGGTCCAGAAGGGTGCACAATGGAATGAGGATCTCTCCAAGTGACCGAGTAGGATCAGATATGACTCACAGTGACCGGTAGTATGCATGATGAGTAGATATGTAATCATCAAGAGGAATAGGTTCAGAGGAATCACAATTACATATGCCCTCAAGGTATAAGTAGTTGGTGTTCAATAGAACAAGGAGTGTTTTGTAGTTTTTGGAAGCCAAAGCAAAAAGTAGGAAACAGATAAAAAGGAAAAAAAGAGAACACCCCCTATACTCACCTGGTAGGAATGGTGGCGGATAAAAAGTTGTCGTCACAATTCAAGGGGTACTGAGTCTGAGATTTGCGTGATCCAAGTCTAGCGGCAACTCTAGCTCTTACAACTACATAAGGGACAAAAAGTGACATCAAACCCTAAAGTGCAAGATGAAATGAGGGATGTGGGAGGTCTGAGAGTCCTCAAAAGGGGAGAGCAAAGCGTGTGCCGCCTCAGAGAGAAGGGGAGCAACTCAGTGCTAAGGACATTCCAGACCCTGGTGAGCTTAGACACGGCTAAGAGTGAGTCAGAGGACAACTGCACATAGCACACGCCTAACACACAAGCATCAGTCAAGGCTTCAATGATCATGTGATACTCGACAGCATTGTTCATCTCACTGGTAGGAAGAAACCGGTTGCAACAAGCTCATAGCCTCGTGGGTCATGAATAGTCCAAGATGCAACAACAGGTCTTGGGTTGCCTCGACTACCGCCATCAGTGTGAATCACCAACAAGTGGTGCACCATGATGGGGGTTAAGGACGCAACACAGCCATAGAGGAACTATCTAGGCACAAAGCAAACCAAGCAAGCTATATGATTGAGACAAATAATGTGACAAAGCCACAATCGTAGGAAAAAGACTAACATCAGCCGCAACGAGAGGCGAAAAGGGTGGTAGGAGGCTTGTGCAAGAAGAAGACTTGTTAGACAAGGCCAAAGCAATTCTCGAGCAACTGCAACTACTAATCCGTAGTACCAATAGAGAATTGAAGAGGGGTGGTAGGAGGTCCATGAAAGACGAAAACTAGTCAGAGAAGACTAGAGCAAGTCCCAAACAACCATAACCACTAACCCGCACACTTGCAAAGACCTCGATGGATAGAGGGAGTCATTAGAATACCAACTCCAAGCAAGCAGTAACTCTACTGCCTGAAAGAAGCAAAAGACTCGGCTTCTATCCCAAGGTGCATTCGAGGAGTGCATAGGCCAAACGGCCATTGAGACCCGCAAGGAATGACAGTGGACATCCCAAAAGAGACAAATCGTTGAATGGGAGCTTGGGGATGGTGTTCTGGCAAACTATGGGGCTTACTAGGACACCGTAGGCCCAATACGCTCCCTGCCTCAAGGGCAGGCTGTTGCTTAACCCTAACCAATGCCCTGCACCAAAGATAGGCTGTTGCTTAGCCTTCTATGCTGCGGCTACCCTCTGGGGGGCTAGAAAAGCCCCGAACAGGCCGAGAAAGAGGCCAAACAAAAGGGGAACGGGGGAAGAAGGAGATGGAGCATCTGATTCCTTAGGTTCACCAATCATGCCCTGAAACGCGAGAATTCTGGAGGTGGGTTTATTGTCGGTGAACAAGATCTCTGAACCCAAACGAGTAAGAGGGTGGCTGCGCGTGCGACGTGCAGACATGGGCTTCTTGTAAGCCCTCGTCTCATTGAATAAGTAATGTGTCGTGACATGGATGAAATGACACTCAAAATCTGAATTGACAACTCGAGAGGCCTTGGTGGGAGAGGCATTAAGAGTGTCGATGCCATGACAGAGAACTCGTGATGAAGGAAGGGGCTCGATGATCGGTGAGTTGAAAGAGATCACCTAAGAGCGAAGAACCACCTTCATGTCCAAAAGAGGGAGGGGGAGACGAAGAATGCACAACCTTCACAAGAGGAGTGAACGTAGATCGGTAGTTAGCCTGATCAAACTGTTCGTCCTTGAGAAAGCAGGATTCATATATGGGCGCCTTGGGTGAACTAGCAGGGCCCTAGGAGGAGGCAGACAAAGCCTCGACAAAGGGCTTTGTCTTAACATATAGCCACTTTTGGGGATCTGGGTCATCCTCCAAGGTATGAACCTCTCCTTCATCCACAAATTGGACCACATGAAATGTTGTCGACGCAACGGCCTGCATAGCTATAGTCTAGGGACAACCAAGGATCATGTTGTATGAGAGATCTAGGTCTAGTACAAAACTCAACCTTGACAATCTTGGGTCCGAACTTGACCCAAAGCTTCACGTTTCCCACTGGTGCAACTATATCGTTGTTGAAACCGTCACAATTGTGGTGAGACTCGTAGAGCTTCTTGTGGCTAATACCCAACTCGTTGAACACCCGCAAAGGCATCTTGTTGGACCCCAAATTTTGTAGTAATATATTCTAAGGGTTTTGGAGCTATAGCATGGAAAAGCAAGGGTGTGAGAACAACGCAGAGGACCTTGGTGTGGGAGAGAATGATGTAGAAGAGAGGCATGAAAGAACGGTGTGGAAGACCTTGGCAAGGGAGAGCAACTTGTGGAAGACAAGGATACGGAGAACGAGGAACATAAGACGCAGGACTTGGATAAAAGCGCAAGACTAGGACAAGGGCGCAGGAAGCGGAGACAGTTATAAAGTAGTTCGTGGAAGCTTAAGAGATTAATCAAGTGCGGATCTAGCACCAGTTTGCGAGAGAGGAGCACGAACCCAAATATCTAGCAGAGTATATAGGGTTTGTTAAGCTCGAGTCAAAAGGACTTAATTGTAATGACTTGCCACGACTTCTTTTTTTGAAATCGTCATTGGCTTGTCATCTTTATTTGTATTAATGATGTAACCAGAGAAGGGGTTGGTTCATGTATACTACCCCTTAGCTTTGTTTGGAAAGTGTTGGTTAAGTGGTCAGATAGATGTGTGTAACGGACAGAGAATGCTAATCATTGAATTACTAAGGTATTAAAACAACATTCTCTGTCCGTTACACACATCTATCTGACCACTTAGCCAACACTTTCCAAACAAAGCTAAGGGGTATTATACATGAACCAACCCCTTCTCAGGTTATGGCATGTCCCCTTTTTCAAATACATAAAAGAATAATTTAATATTAATGTTTGAAGTTGTCCTAAAGTACTTTTATTTAATAAAATTGAAAAATGACAATCATTATTATTAAAGTGGGCCATAAAGTAATGATTAATTAAATGGGCCAAAAAGCAATTATAATTAAGTGTTTTAAAACAATTTTAGGGTTTTTGAGTGAAAAGGTAATTATTAAAAGGGTTAAATGAAAAAAATTGGAAAATCATTCATTCATTCGAACATTTTTACAAAACCCTGGTTTTGCAAATTTGGGGCAGCAGCTTCAATATTTTACATAGAGGACGAAAAACCCCATGTGCACAGGGTTGGGGCTGAAAACCTTCAAACCCATTTGATAATTCCATTTAGAGATTACACCAGAGCTTTCAGATTCAGAGGAAATCCATCACACGGATACAAAGAGGCTGATTTATGGATGTGATTGGGGCTGCAATAGTTTAGAAAATTAGGAAAATATTCTTCTATAGTGACATTTCAGCTTGACGTCACTATTAACGAAATCACTATTCACATCACTATGCACTATTGTACATGTTCATTTTTTTTTAGGCCCATCGCCCCTGAAATTGACTTTTTTGCACTAGGGTTTAACTTTATTAGAGCTGGTCATTGGTTTTTAAGAGCTGTCGTACCATTTTGAAGGTTGTATTGTTGCAAATAGGGTTTGATGCTGCCATATTGTTTAGATGTTATTTTTAGCTAGAATTTTCAAGGAAAATCCGATATTTATGCCTTTGATGTTGTCGTACTGTTCTGGGGCATTTCTAGGTAGGGTTTCAAGGAATGATTTTGCCTTTATGCTATTCCAAGTTAGGGTTTGGTGGAAAAATTAGGAAAAACTAATATTATGATTTTATTATGCTATTTGTATCTTCCATAATTGTTTTCAGAATGTTTTCTATGCACACAATTGACTGAAATAAAGAGAACACGTGTGAGTTGTTGGTTTTCCTTATTGCATGTATTGTTCTGGTATTTGAATGAATTTTCAGAATTCAGGGTGATAAAAATCAGAATTCTTATTTTATCCCGAAAGGGATATTTTAGTGGTATCAGAGTTGTGATCTTGATAGCCTGTGAATCATGGCTTTTTTGCCAGAGGAAAGAACTGTGGTGGATATTGTTATTGCTGGTTATGCTGAATATAGAGCTCTTCTATCAGAGATTCAGAAAGAAATATCTTTTCCAAGATCCATGAAATTGATGAAGACAAGAAGTGGACAAGTGCACTATGAGGATGTGTTGTCAGATGGAGACTTAGAGAGCCATAAAATAAGACCATGGAGCCAAGCAAAGTGTTGGATACATCTAAACCCCAAGAGGAAGAAATTGTGAGGGAGGAGCATGAGAAAGAAGAAAAATCAGAGTTGCAAGAAATTGGAAGAAAGCAAACCTTGGAGGAATCTGCCATGCAGGTGGAAGGTATGAAATTTAATGTGAGAAAGGATGCATAGGTAAAGGTCACCACTTTTAACAAAGTATACCTAAATCCTTTATATGATGCTACAACTCCTTTCCAAGAAGTAGAAATGGTAAAAGTCACCACTCTTGGTAAAGAGTACATAAATCCCTTAATGAAGCAGACACCGAAGATCTAACCCTAAGATCGAAAAGTGCTCAAATTGAGAAGAATGTTGATCCTAACTTGGAAATTTGAGTCATAAGGATGGAGGTGTTGAGGATATTTTAAGAAATTCTAATTCGGCAAAGGAGTGTGAATACTTTGATTACAGCCCAAGTTATGAAAATTATGGTTATATTTCAAATTTGTTGCTTCATACTATTCCATTACAAGATTCTTGTCATCATGGAAAGCATTCTAAAAATGGTGATAGGGTTATGGATACAATTTGTAGCACAGGGCATATGGATTCTTCGATTCAAGTTTAAAATTGTTTCAATACCATTATTGCTGATAAAGCATATTCATCTCCTACATTGTTCACACCTTTGATTTTTGCAAATGAATATCAATTTAGCTGTTGTTATATCATTGCCAGGGTGCTGGAACAGTTGTTATCAGTCATGCACAGTTCCAAGTTTGCACATTTCAAGGGGTTTTTATCATTGGATGATGTGGATGGTAGGTTTCAGCTAAAGGAAACGAACAATTCAGACACCATAGTTTTGATTTGGGTGAAATTCCAGGGGGGTTGTGGCTGTTGCAACTTGTTTCCAGTCTATACACAATCTGATTTGCACCAAATTATGGGAGGTACAGCTGGGCATAGTGTTGAAGGATCCATTGGAACTCAAGGTTTTGGTATTTCAGACTTGGTTAATGTAGACTCTTAAACAGTTTCGGAATTTGCATTGAGAGGGTTTAAGGTAGAAATTGCAATGCATGAAAGTTTGGTAACTTGCATGCTACAGTAGGCTACACATATGTACCTTGCGGCTGGAGCTCATCCCCATGGTTGTTCATAACACACAATTAGTGTGCCTGTAACTGGGAAAGAAGTTGTACTCCAATGGATCACTAACAAAGGTTTTAGTCTCAGTCTCAACAAACAAAATGGAGGGTATCACAAATGGTGGTACATTTTCTAGATCCCAATTGATTCATCATTCAACTATTCGGGATGCACTCGTTGAGGTTGTTGAAGGAGCTTCATCTGGTGCAAACTTTTTAAATTATTTCAGAGAAATACAACAGAAGCTAACTACCTCATAAAGAGGATTGGAAGAGACAGAAATATTGCTTTGGGATCCTAGTATTTGCAAGACGGTTCAGGCATTGCTGGGGACAAGGTTTAGTCTTAGGAAGCGCAGATTGTTGTGTCCCCTTTTTCAAATAAAGAAAATAATAATTTAATATTAACGTTTTAAGTTGTCCCAAAGTACTTTTATTTAATAACATTGAAAAATGACTCTTAATCATTATTATTAAAGTGGGCCATAAAGTAATGATTAATTAAATGGGTCAAAAAGCAATTATAATTAAGTGTTTTAAAACACTTTTAGGGTTTTTGAGTGAAAAGTTGCTTATTAAAAGGGTTGAATGAAAAGAAATGGAAAATCATTTATTTATTCGAACACTTTTACAAAACCCTTGTTTTGCAAATTTGGGGCAGTAGCGTCAATATTTTATACAAAGGACGAAAACCCTCATGTGCACAGGGTTGGGGATGAAAACCCTCAAACCGATTTGGTAATTCCATTCAGGGATTACACTAGAGTTTTCAGATTCAAAGGAAATTCATCACACGGATATAGATGCTGATTTATGGATGTGGATGGCGCTGCAATAATTCAAAAAATTAGGAAAATATTCTCCTGTAGTGACATTTCAGCTTGACGTCACTATTCAAAGTGTTACTATTCACATCGCTATTTACGGCATCACACTATTCATGTTACTATTCACTGTTGTACATGGTCGTTGACGTTTTAGGCCCGTTGCCCCTAGGTGTTGAATTTTTTGCACTAGGGTTTGACTTTGTTGAGCTAGTCACTAGTTTTTAAGGGCTATCGTACCATTTTGAAGGCTACTGTATTGCTGTAACTAGGGTTTGATGCTACTGTATTGTTTAGGTGTTATTTTCAGCTAGGGTTTTTAGGAAAAATCAAATCTTTATGCCTTTGATGCTGTTGTACTGTTCTCGAGCATTTCTAGTTAGGGTTTCAAGGAAAGATTGTCTTTATGCTATTCTAGGTTAGGGTTTGATGAAAAAATCAGGAAAAACTATTATTCTAATTTTATTATGCTATTTGTATTTTCCATAATTTTTTTTAGAATGTTTGCTATGTATGCAATTGATTGAAATAAAGAGAACACGTGAGTTGTTTTTTCGTATTGCATGTATTGTTCTATTATTTGAATGAATTTTCAGAATTAAAGGCTATAAAAATCAGAATTTTTATTTTATCCTGAAAGGGATATTTCAGGTTACATCACGAATACAAATGAAGATGACAAGCCAACGACGGTTTCAAAAAAACGTTGTGGTGAGCCATTATAATTAAGTCCTTTTGACTTGGGTCTAACAACCCCTATATACTCTCTCTATGCTATATATCTGCGTTCGTGCTCCTCTCTCGCAAACTAGTGCTAGATTCGCTTTTGATTAATCTCTAAAGCTTCCACGAACTGCTTTATAACCGTCTCCACTTCTTGTGCCCTTGTCCTAGTCTTGCGATTTTGTCTGAGTCCTACGTCTTATGTTCTTCGTTTTTCGTATCTTTGTCTTACACAACTCGCTTTTCTATGCCAAGTCTTCTGCGCCATTCTCTCTTGCGCCAAGGTCCTTCGTGCTGTTTTTGCACCTTTGCTTTTCTACACTATGGCTTCAAAACACTTAGAATATATTACTACAAAATTTGGGGTCCAACACATATCTTGATGCGGCTGACATTGATTGAGGTCTCAATGTAGAGTGGGAATCTAGCCCTCTATGCCAAAAATGGAAGGGTTTGGTAAAGAGGCGAGGTCAAAGGACAAGGTAGGTGGGTGAGGGTGATTGGGGATTTTTGAGTTGAACAACACCTCAGTGTCATCCCGTAGCAACTTCCTGCTAGAGAGACCAAGCTCATCAAAGTTGACGCTCCTTTGCTCAGGGCAAAGGTGGAAAAGGTCCCAGATGAAGATTCTGACAAAGAGGGACTGTAACTCCTCAATGACTGAGTAAGGGCACTGGTTAGCTTGGGGAGGGATATTGCATCAAAAGTCAAACCTACCTTTGGGATTCCCCACCCATGTGGGTGGCCCTGTGAGACAAACTTTGCTAGTATCTCCAATGGGGTTAGTCGTCTGACCCGAGTGCATGTTGACAAAGCACTCGTATCCAGTAGATGCTATGTCAATGGCAACAACGACCTTGCTACTCTTGCACTTAGCCTTCCCTTTCAGGTTAGTTGAAGAAGAGGAACCAAAAGAGGTAGAAGTAGAGTGACGGGCCTTAGCCTTGGATTTCTTCTTCTTTTTCTTTTCCTTGTCGTGGTCAAGAAGAGGCTCCGTGAACATGCCCATCTTGTGGTTGGGCTCGACAAGTGGAGAGCTCTGGGGAGCGGATAAGGTCTTCGCACCAAATTGTTGGGTGACACATTCCTTGTCAGAATGCTCTTTAATATGGTGAAACTTACATAACTTGGCGGCATTGTAGGGATATGTTATCCGTTGCCCTCCTACACTCTTTTCAGGGGCCTTCTTTTCAGTTGGCTGCTTACTTAGAGAATTGACCTCGCGGCCATCCTTCTTGTCCTTCTCCATAGGCGAATCAATGACACTGTCGCTGGTCATGTTGCGGTTGCGATTGCGTAAGGAGGCCAACTTTTGAGTCGGCACAGGCCGAATGCCGGCACACACCTCAAAGACCTTGATATTTAGACACTTGTTAACAAATTCATCGTAAGAGGTGGGTTTCATGCTTGAGGACCTCAAGGTGAACCTCTTGCCTCAATGCTTGTGTGAACATGTAGAACTGATCATTTGAGAACCTTGCCTGCACGTATGGATGGCTAAATGCCACCTATGCACAAAGTCAAAGTTGGACTCACCCTTGGCCTGAACCATGGAGGTTAGTGATTAGATGTCGAGGTTAAACGGTCTGGAGATATCTAAGTATTGGTAGAAGTCATCCAGAAGGAGCTAGAAGCTAGAAAGGGAATCGATCGGCAGATTCTAGAACCAAACTAAAGCTTTAGCTCGTAGGGAACGAGTAAAGAGCTTCAACATCATGCCTTCGTCCTGTTCCCAATCCATACACGCCATCATAAATCCCATGATATGTTCCATGGGACTAGCATCTCTAGTCCAATTGAACTTAGGTAGTTCAGGGATTAGAGCAGGGAGGGGAATAACACACACCCAATGGGTTAGAGGATTCCTATGGAGATCCTCATAGGCACGATTGATAGTGGGTTGGCGACAAGCTTCTCGAGGAGGCTCGTAGGGGTCATGATGTTGCCTATGCAAGTAGGGATCATTGTGACCTTGGGCATGCAGGTTGTGATGTCACGGCGGCTCTCGAGGTGGGAGACATGCATGACGAAGATCTTCCCAAATGCTCGATGGCAAACAGGGATGGGAAGGGTATTGTTCCACATGGGGATAAGATGACGTGGCATGCAGGGGGGAGTTGTCATGGCGACCTAAATACCAATTGTGTTGGCCACGCGCGGCAAGATGAGGGTCCACATGAGGGCGTCGATGTTTGGGATAGGCATCACATTGATCCCTAGTCTGAAAATGGCGGTTGAAATTAGTGCACTCATTCAAAACTTTAAAGGAAGGACTAGGAGGATGGGAAGGATCCATGGGAAGTGGATACCAAATTGAGTCTGGGTGCCTATGTCTCTCCATATGGACAATAGGGGGTTTTGCTATAGAGTCTCCCATGGGGAAAGAGCTAGGGGACTTACACAAGAATTGGTCGAGGCACCTAAACCTGAATGGATGCTAGCTTTGTCTCTGGAGGAAGCATGCTGTCCACTACTATGGGAAGAATAGTGTTCTTCATTCACATGAAGCCGCCTGCGACAATCCTCGATGATTGTGCAAAACTCATCAGGCCTCAATTGTGCAAGGGGGTCGTCTTGGCCCCTCACAGGTAAATGCAAAGCGGTCTAAAGCCTAGGGGAAGTATCCTCAAATAGGTAAAGCTTAGATTGATTAAAAGGTGAGCAACTTCGTTGGTTGTAGATTTGCCAATTTGTTCTCTGTGGAACATGAGAGGGTCAAGGTCACTCTGCTGGGGCAAGGTTACATCCTGGATCCTTGGGTGTCTATGACGTTCCATTCAAGCATCACCCTGCTCATGAGTGAGCTCAGTGACAAGACCCCTAATCCGGTGGGAAGAGCATCCCAAAGGTGGGAGGCCAGTCATGGAGGCAATGAAACAAGAGCAATCAGGAAGGCAACATAAGAGACAAAGTGCCTGAGAACCAGCAGGGAGGACGCAAAATCAAAGCAAGGTCAAACAACCTGAAAGGGAGCCAAAACACAGTTGAAAACAAAGCCTCGTGGCTATCAGTAGGAAATGGGCTAGGAGAGCTCTAAATAGGGTAGAACTAGTGTGAAACCTTATAAAAGGTCCGACCAGGTGTGCCAGAATATAGCTCCAAGAAACCAAATGAGCCATTAGAGTTTGGCAGAGGGCGTATCAAGAGTACTAAGCAAACACCTACTAGGCTGAAGGACACATGAAGCCACTAGATGTCTAAGGTAGCTATTCGGTTTGTCGGTTTGCACTTGACCAAAGATTGACTTGTAAACCAAGTTAGGGATAGCATGATCAAGTGCACAAGGATGCAGGTATCTCTAACTGATCTAACCACAGTAAAGCAGGTAGCTAGAGGAAAGAAACTAATGCGTAAAGAACAAGAAAACAAGCTATCTAAACAAGTTAGCATTACCAAGCAAGAAAAACGGTTTAGAAACATGCATTTCTAGGAAGTGAAAGATGTTTTCGAAATGAAAGACCTTTTCAAGAGAGAGATAAGTGTGCATAAACTTTCATAAACCTATGCTAATGCTTGTTCAGAAATGAAGCTAACCCTACCATGTAATCTCTAACCCTAGCGAACATACTACACTACACTAACTAAATGGTTTCACCTTGCAAGCAAGGTGCCCTTAGACCATGCTCAAACACAATATAAGTATTCTACCAACTATGATTCCAAGTTTGATCCAGTGCAGAGGAAGATTGCGTGGTAGTGTAGAGCTCTGTCCAATCCACTGTCAACAATCTAGGAGAGAAGGTGAAGCAGCAACAAGCAAGGGATGTAGAGGCCAATCCAAGTGCACAAATCAGGTGCAATGCCAATTGAAGGAGCCAAGAACAAGCAACAGTGATGGCAGGAACAACTGAGAGCAACAATGGTGTGTCCATTTCAGCAAGCGTTTATGTGAATCTTTGTCAAGAGGGAGCATAAATCCAAATGGGAGCTGAATGACCAAGACTGGATCAAGAGAGCTGAATGGAGAGGGTTGAAATGAATGTTTGCAAGTCAAATAGGGCAGCCCAAGGCTCAGATCTCCCAAAAAGTGGTTGTTTGTGACAATTTGTCAACAGATAGAAAACAGACAGCCCTAATTTGGAAGACTTGCGGCCTAGGCCGCTTATTTTCGGCCAAAACCAGCGACGCAATGGACAAAACACAAAAAGGCCTAATCTAGAAGAGTTATGGCCAGGTTTTGGGCCAAAACGGGTGGCCTAGGCTGCAGGTTTTGGTTGAAAATTAGTGGCTTAGGTCGTCCACCTCCCGGAGGGTCTCTAGGGTGCACGAAATGGGTCCTGTAGGTTGCGGGAGCTCCGATAGAGCACGGGGAAGGCCGAAAAGGGTACACAATGGAATGGGAATCTCTCCAAGTGATTGAGTAGGATCAAAGAGGACTCATAGTGACCCGTAGTATACATGATGAGCATATATGTAATCATTGGGAGGAATAGCGTCAGAGGAAACACAATTACACATAGGATACACCGACAATCATAAAACATATTGGTTGGTTGATGTTGCAACTAAAAAAATATGCGTTAGTTGTGATGTGGTAGTTGATGAAAGTGCAGATTTGTTTGAAGCAACTAAGAAACAAAAATCAGATCTGAAAGTTGCTGGAAATAAAAATAAATTGGCTGGAAAATTAGGTATGAAGCATGTGAAGCATCAAATTGAAGGGGGGATAGTTATCAGGTTGATTTCCATGAAATTTACCAGCCAAGAAGCTACTGAAAATAACCCAAATCAGCAAGTAAACATGACTGATTTGGAGGAGCTGGAAAAGAGAAGACCAAAATGGTGGTACAACACTATTGGTGATTTTCAGTTAGATGAGATACCTGATATGAGGGTGGAAGGAAGACCAGAAAGAGGTAGTACATTTGATATGGTGAATTATGCTTTGATGGCTAATCTTCATTACTCTTTTGAACCTGAGGTATATGAAGAAGCCTCAAGTAGACTGGAATGGGAAAGGCTATGCAAACTGAGTATGAAACTTTGATGAAAAACCGAACATGGGTCCTAGAAGAGCTACCTACTGGGAAGAAACCCATTGGCTGCAAATGGGTATACAAGGTAAATTGTAAAGCATAGGGAACATTCAACAAACATAAAGCAAGGTTGGTCGCAAAGGGCTTTGCACACAAGGAACAAATTGACTATAAGGAGACATTTTCTCCGATTGCAAAAATGGGAACAATCTGATTACTTCTAACCATGGCAGCACAGTTTGGTTGGAAACTAATCAAATGAATGTGAAGAGTGCCTTTCTCAATGGAGATCTAGAGGAAGAAGTATACATCAACCGATCGCATGGATCTCAAGTTATAGGGAAGGAACACATAATATGTAGATTGAAGGAAGCTCTTTATGTGTTGAAACATGCTCTTAGGATATGGTACACCAAAATTGACAGGGATTTGGGAGAATAGGAATTCAAAAGAAGTCTTTCTAACCCCAATCTCTATGTTAGAAGTGAAAATGGTGATGTTATTCTAGTGGTATATGTTGATGACATCATCATCAAAGTTAGGGAGGTTGTCGCAGTTAAAAAGGTAAAACCAAATTTATGTTCCACTTTTGACATGATAGACCAGGTCTCTTACATTACTTCTTAGGTATAGAAGTTTGGCAAATTGATAAACATATTTTTGCTTCTTAAACAAAATATGCAAAATGTTTGTTAGACAGGTTCAAGATGGTAGATTGTAAAACCACATCTACACCTATGGAGATAGCGCTGAAACTTTCATTCAAAAATGATTCAAAATTCGTAAATGAATCAATCTACATGCAACTAGTTGGCAGCTTGATCTATCTTACAACCACTAGGCTTGGCTTGAGCTATGCAATTAGCTATATCTCCTGATTTGTGACAACTCCAAAAGTACAACGTTAGACAACATCAAAGAAGGTGCTAAGATATGTGAAGGGAACATCATAATTTGGCATTATATATGGTAAAAGTAAGGAGATTCCGTTGGGTGTATATTCAAACATGGATTCGACAAGATTTGTGGATGATAAGAAATCTACATCAAATAATGTGTGGAGTCTCAGAGCATGAGCAATTAATTGGATTAGTAAGAAACAACATGTGGTTTCTCTTTCCTCTACAAAAGCATAATACAAAGGAACAATAAAAGGGGTGTGTGAAGTGGTTTGGATTTGAAGAATGTTGGCAGATCTACATGCTCATTAGACTAAGCCCATAGTCCTTTTCTATGATAGTGGGGGAGTGCTCAAGCTGGTATCTTTCATGAGCGAACAAATCATGTTGGCATACATTGTCACTTCATTAGACAACTCGTAGAAGATGAAGAATGATGGAGATTAATCTTTATATGGGTTCACTTTATTATCCTATGTTTATTTAGGTGTGTAGGTTTATTCCTACACAATTTTTTATTTCATATATTATGGGAATATGCGAGGTGTCACATCTCTTTTGTCTCTTTTGAAGGGAATCTTTGAGTTCCATGTCACATGTAACTCTTTCAACACTTGTGACATACTTCCCCCTCACCTCATGCGACTTAGTGACACTAGGCACACAATAAGAAAGCTGGCCATGGTTATGATGAAGATTCTTTGTAACTCCTTTTGGCTCATTAGCTCTATTTAAATAACTTTATATTCCTCTCTCGCAACACTTGCTCATGGATTGAGGTGCATTCTTCTTCTCATCACTTGAAGGATCATTTAAGAATCATTTTTATTTGCTATTTTCTTTTTCCTTCTACTCTCCCCATGAAGATTGTAATCTGAAGAATATTGTTGTATGCCTTCCTTCTTAATGTATGTGGGGTTTTCTTCCGTTGATTTGGTTTCCTTACTTGACAACTTGTGTCTTGCATTTTATGGTTTGACTGACTTTGAGGTATTATCTTACCTTTTGTGCATTCTTTTGCTTATGCTTCAATGTTATTGTGTATGTTTGTCATTTATTCTTTCATGGTATCAGAGCAACAGTTTTTTAACATTGAATTCTAAGTTTTTGCAGGTTCTTGGGTGGACTTGAAGCAAAAAAAATTGTTTTTTTGACATTTTTTTGTAGGTTCTTGAGGCCCAATCTTGCTAGTTTTATGGCCATTTGAATGCATATAACTGATTTTTGAATATTTGCATGCATATAACCAATTTTTGAATATTTTAATGCCTAACCCTGAATTTCAGTTCTTAAAGAAAGTTTTTACGGTAATTCTGTTTTTTTTCAGCCTTTTGCATTCACTAATATTGGCGACATTTACCAAGTTCACCATTTTTTAAAACTAATTTGTTGTTTTCATTTCAATTAAAAGCTTTATATCATGTGTAAATTAGTTTTGCGGCCTTTAAATCTATATTTTTTTGGGTACCATTCTGGTTGAGAATGGGCACTACATTTTGTTGCTTTAATGCATTTACAATATACTCTTGGCATGGGCATTCTAATTGTTGGCAATATTTCTGGTAATTAATAAACTCTTCTTTCTTCACTTGTGGCATTGAGATCTCTTTCCAAGACGTCTTTACTCAATTGTTTGCCCTTTTGTTTACAGCTTTGTGCTTTACATTGGCCTTTTGTCTTTTTTTTGAACAGTTCTTGTCAAGTGGCATTTGCTTTCTTTGCATTTCAATCGTCAGTATGACGTTTTGATCTTTGCTCCATGCCTCTCTTGCTTAAACACCGTCCTTTCATTGCCTTGACTACAATTTATGTATGATTGGCATTTTACTACGCTTTATTCTTGTCTGCTCTTGCTGGCTGTACAATGTTGTTTCCCCCATACATTTCACACTTGTTCTTTTTCTGTGAAGACGTTTTTTTATCATCCCCAGGCATCTTCATCTGATAACAAGGCATTTTCCATAAACTGTTAGTTCTTTTCTTTTGCTCAGCGCTTTGCAAATGGTGCTATATTATTTTAAGTTCTGCTGTAACTCCTACCAAGTGGCGCATTATTCTTTCATGCTTGAGCTGTAAAATACTGGGGTTTTAATGCATTACAGACAAATATTAGTAATGCGTGGTAGTAGTGGACATCAATTTCCTTTATTCATTTCATGTGGTGTCTTAGTAATGTGCCAATGCGTTGGAATTATTATGCAACTGCATATTATTTTTTTCCTTCACTCTGGGCGTTTTCCTATGATGTCAAGTTATCTTACTCTATATTGTAACACCTTTCTTTCATTAAATAAGTTTGCCTTCATTACGCCTTTCTAACATTTCATGAGTGTTACCAAAAATTAAACTTTTGTTTTGTCACCTATATCAGATTCAAGTGTTGGAGTTAATGTGTGTCAACTAAAACTTCAATCCTTTTTTTAAAAATCATCTCAAGTGGTGCTTTAATCTAGTAGTTTTGTTTGTTTATATAATAAATTTTTTCATATCAAAAACACAAATTCAAAACATCTTTTTTATCCATATTTTATTAAAAAACAAATCATTCATCTTTTTTTGAAATGCCTTTCATATATTTTATGGCATTTTGATGTTTTGCTCATTTATTATTCATGTGGAGCTTTTGAATTGTTTTCCTTGCTTTTGTAAGTTGTTAAGGAAAAACATGTCTTTTTTTGGAGTTAATTTACTATTGGAGAACCTTTTGTGCATAATCTTTTTTTACCTTCAACTTGTTGTGGTGTGATTTTTAAATCTTTTGAAGGTAGGATTTGCATATAGTTTCTCTTTTGACAAACTTCTTTTGACTGTGCACTATCCAAATTGCTATTACCACTGTTTTTTATTATGGAAGTTGTATCTTGTTCTTTATGGCTCATCTTAAATCCACTTTTACTACATTAATGGTATGTAAATCATATTTTTATAACATCCTTTTCGTTATGTTTACTTAACCTGAAGATTGGTGTAAGCTGTTGTGTTTTGTAGGTTATAGTGGATCATTTTCGCTATTTCCTTTTTATTAGTCTTTGTTCCAGATGGGATTGGCCTTCTTTTCCGAAATAAATTTTTGGGAGATTGTCAATGATCACACTTTCAACTTTGTAAGATTCTTGGTGAAATCTGTACTCTTCTTCTTTCTTTTTTCAAATCATTGTACTATTGTAATTCCTCTCGAAGGAAGTTGTTATCAAGAGGGAGTATTATGTAATGTCATCTTTTTTCTTTGTTTAAGCTTTTCTCCTATTTTGTAACTCTAAATTAAAGCTTAGGGGGGAGTGATGTAGATTAATTTTTATTTGGGTTCACATTATTATCCTAAGTTTATTTAGGGGTGTGTAGGTTTATTCTCGTATGATTTTTAATTCATATATTGTGAGAATATGTGAGGTGTCACACCTCTTTTGTCCACTTTGAAAGGAATCTTGAAGTTCCATGTTACATGTAACTCCTTCAATACTTGTCACACACTTCCTCTTCACCTCATAGGGCTTAGTGACACTAGACACATGCAAAAAATGTTGGCCATGGTTATGATAGAGATTCTTTGCAACTCTTTTTGGCTCGCTAGTTCTATTTAAATAGCTCTCTTATTTCCTCTCTCAACACTTGCTCATGGCATGAAACACATTCTTCTTCTTATCACTTGAGGCTCATTCTTCTATTCTATTTTCTTTTTTTTCTATTCTCTTCATGAAGATCGTAATCTGGAGAATATTGTTGTAAGCCTTATTTTTTAATGCAGGTAGGGTTTTATTCAATTGATTCAGTTTCTCCACTTAACTCATGTCTCGCATTTTCTGGTTTGGCTTACTTTGAGGTATTATCTTATCTTTTGTGCACTCTTTTGCCTATGCTTGAACGTTACTGTGTAAAGATCTTGTCATTTATTTTTTCAGAGGAGTTGAGTTGCAATATTGTCCAACCCAAGACTAGACTGCATACATTCTCACCAAGACACTTGGCCCAAAAAATTTGTAAAATTTAGAGATAAACTTGATGTATTTTGTAGAATGGCAACTAAGGGAGGATGTTAGAGTTTGTAATATAAATATGATAGTCATGCTAGTCTTAGTGATAGGCTTAGTAATAAAGTCACTTTATGACTTTTGTTTGAAAATTAAACTAGATAATTAAACTATTACATGAGAAACAATGCTAACAAAATTTAAAACTATAACATAAAAGAAATCCATGATCTATATAAACATGGGCTAATACCACCCCAAAACACCCATACAAATCCCAATTTTTTTTGGGGGGTGCTACCCCAGAACCCCTGAATGGGGTGGGCTATTGACCCTACCACATTGCCTTCGAATTAACTTCTCAGGGCCTTGGTCGAACTTAAACAAAACATCAACAAAGGTTGTGGCTGAATGGTTATTGATTTGGATTTATTTCAATAATCAAAATATAATAGCTTATTACAAAGATTAGAAGCGGATTTTTGATTCTTAAGTTTGCACAATTGTGCAAGAGAAGAGCATACGTCTGACAAGAGCATACATCTGGCTTCTATGACTCTTTAATTTCTAGACTCTCTAGACAGACCAATCCTATGTTGACCGATGCCTAATGCATTACCAAGACTCTTATTTATAGCGGCCCTGCCAAGGAATCTCTGCCTGGGGGTGTCAACTTTTAATCATGCTTTACATATCTTAAAACAAACGCACTACTTAAATATATTCCAATAATAATACTTTATGGTACATATGCACACTCATTAAAGTGAAATGCTATTTGAATTGGATGATGATGATGACACTGGTTGTGGGTCCAACAAGGCTTCCGCTTTAGTCAACAAGTCATCTTCATTGATGGGGTTGGAAAGACATGATTTGGAATATGTGACGTGTAGTCCAATTGCTTCCACTTTCATCATTTTCATGCCTTGGAGTGGTATAAAAGAAAGATTCCCACTCCAATATTCTTCAAATGATGGTATGTACAACAATACTAGTGGAGTGTCGTACTTTTTCATGGATGAAATGTGGACTAAAAGCTTCCACAAACTTGTAAAGATATTCCTTATATACAGTCTTGATTTTTATTTGCCATGTCTAGTTGGGACATTTGATGAGGTCAACAAACTAGCGCATCTAGGTTCATTATTGAGTCTTTGGATAATGATTTCTCCTTCATTCTTCATTACATCAACATGTGCAACTCTCGAAGCTTGGAGATCATGGAAGCAATCCTGGAAAATCTTGTATATTGTCCAATCAATCCTTCTCATAGAATCTATTCCTGTATCAAAACATTTAGCTCATGAAACTTTAAATTTTTAATCCACGTCATATTAAATTGAGGAATAGGTTGTACCATAAGAGTTCTTGTTGGATTACGGCTCAACCAGTCAACTACTACATTCTTTTGACCTGCAATATGTTCAATAGGATAAGTAAACTGGTTAAAATATGCTTGCCATCAAACATATTTCCCTCAACCGTCCTTTCTGCCATGGTCTTTTTGTTTAAAAATAAAAACCCTGCTATACCCTGTTCTTATCAAGAAATGCTTCAAGTGCATAAGCCTTAGTGCAATTTTTTCTAAACACTTTTTGACTACATAAATCTCCTTGTTTGAGGAGATACATTTTTTCACATCTTTTGCAAATATACCATTTGTGTATTGATAGACAAATTCTTTACTATATTCTATGCAACACAAAATTCATCCCCATGCATTGTCAGGGGCATTAGTATATAATACAAAATTTTCAAATGAGGGGATATGCAATACTAGTAAAGATTGTATCGTTGATTTAATTGTTTGAACAACTTTTGTATGACTATCTGTACAAACAAATTTCTGTGCCTTCTTGAGGAGTTTTTGCAGAGGAGCTCTGTCATTCCCTGATACACAATAAAAATTATTTACATAATTAAGCATGCCAAGAAAAGCTTGGAGTTGTTTCTTATCCATTATATCGGGAAATTGAATCACTTTATCTTTTATGTGAAGTCTGACCTCAAGCTCTCCATTCTCGACTTTCATGCCAAGGAAATTATTGTTTTGTTGGCATAGCTGGACTTTGGTGGCATAGCTGGACTTTGGTGCTTGACAATACAATTCTTGAATCCTTGGCAATTTTGAAGAATTTCCTTAAATTTTCCAGATGTTCTTCAAGATTTTCATTAAATATATATCATCAATATAAATACACAAAATCAGAAGTTCCTTGGAAAAATTCATCCATGTGAGACTGGAAGTAGGTAGGTGCATTCATCAAGCTAAAAGGCATAACATTCCATTGAAAATGTCCAAATGGACAACTGAATGTTGTATTTGGTTTAATTGCTTCTTTAACTTTTATCTAATAGAACCTTGATTTATAGTCAAACTGTGAAAAGTATTTACATCTAGCCACTTTCTGCAAAAGAAATGGTTTATCAGGAATATAATATTGATATGGGTTAGTGATGGCATTCAATGGTTTGTTATTGATTATCATCCTCTTCTTTCCTCTCTTTTGCTCAAAGTACTTGTTTACCATAAAGATGTAACAACAATATGGGGAAGTAGAAGGTTCAATCATTTTAGCTTCAAACAATTATTTAATTGACTTTTCCATATCCCCATAGTGTATTGCGTGTATTGGGATTTTCTTCTCAATCTTCATTGTTTTTCCCTCCTGTATTTTAATTTTCATTTCTAGCATTCTTTTCTGCCAGAACTTTTGTGGATCATCTGAACATATTTCCTCTTTTATCAACTGCCATTTTTTTTCAATTTCAGCTAGGGTAGTATCTAATCGCTGTTGACTCATAGTCTTGTGAAATTGTTTAGTAACATAGACAAGCCTAGGTGCTCTAATCCTTTCACCTTGCAATGTGAACAAAACATTTTCAGGTGCTGAACCATAAAGAGAATATTTGTCAATGAAGGCACCACCTAACAGGATGTCTACTTGCATATTATTATAATAGAAGTCACAAAAGAATTTATTACCCTAAATAAGCATGGGTTCTTGATGTTTGTAAAAATGACTGCTAAATGAATTACTTTGAACATCAAGAGACACATACCCCTGATTCGCATCTGATCTTTTCCAATCAGCTATTGTAGGTGTTTTAGCATATGAATGAGATGCTCCCTTATCTATTTGAGCATTATAAGTTTTCCTATTTATTTCTATAGAAATAAGCTATGCATACCTTCCATTGATAAATTGAGTGATATATAGTATATATTGTCTTGACTTCTTCAATGGCAGGCACAATTGTGCATACTAGTCTCCATTGGGATGGATCGTGTAGAGGTATTTCTGTAAATTCTTCAGTAGCTTCTTCAGGGTATTCTATCAGAGGGTCTTCCGAAATTTCTATTTTTAGAGTTGTAGTTCGTTTGTACCAGGGATCAGTCTTTGACCTTTCTTTTATTTTGCACCTTATTTCAAAGTCAAAACATTCATCATCAAAATCTTCAAATTTTTCTTCATCATTTTCAAAGAAATAATCATTTCGTGCAAATTCCTCTTTGATATTTCTTGATGATGATGCTTCTGTTCTTCTCCAATCTAGCTCCATGTTGGGATCTGAGGTGTTTGATGTTGCACTAGTACTAGTTGTTCTTCTGGTACCAACTAATAGAAATTGTTTCTGATCCAATTTTCATTCGGCTTGAAAGTATAATAAAAGTTTATAGGCCTTGGATCTGGTCTATTGATAGTAGGAAGTATATAATTGAAATTGGGTTGCTACCCGTACTATGACTTCCGTCTCCTCTTCCTCTAAAATGTGTATGACTAGATCTTCCTCTTGGGGACTTGGAGCTGATGCCTTCATCTCTGGTTCTTCAAGGTCATTTGCCAAACTATTCAATTCTTTATCATCTACAAGTTGGCTTTCTTCATCTTCAATTTATTCTTCTTCGAGTATAGGTTCAAAGATATCTTCTTGCTCGTACAGGGCTTAATCTTCTTCTATTATACCCACCACCCTACTATGTTCGTAGAATATATTGCCTTAACGACTTTGTTTTTACAAGAACAATTTGGTGCCATGTGGCGTGGATGGTTGCAAATGTGGCATTTGATGGTTTTAGAAGCAAGGGGAGGAAATTTGTGGTGGCGAAGATAGTTATAGCGTGGAGCAGGTGTGCGGTGGATAGGAAAAAAATGACGTTTGTAAGTGAGATGCTTTTTATGACGCTTTGGTTTGGACATGAATTGTTTGCAGCTATAAGGTGTTGTTTCAGGGAATTTGATAACAACTTTGGAGGCGTGTTGCTTACTAAGCTTTTGTATAGCTCGACCTATGTTATGAACAACACATAGTGTTGAGACTCAGATTCAACAAAGACTTAGCAAGCCTTTTTGTGCCTTGGACTCGGACTCGACAAAGACATGGCAAGACTTGGTAAATTTTAAAAAATCATTAAAAATATTAGGAGGAAAAACTATTAAAATTTATTCCATATCAAATCCACTTAAAAATACACTCAAAACTAGTTAATTAGATTTAACATACACATGTATACACAAAGAAGTAAGTAAATTATGCGATATTGAATGTTTTCAGTTGAACAATTGAATTTGAATGTAGTGTCCCCATTTCCACATCACGAATAAACATATATTGAAGACCTTTAGTCTATTTTCCCATAGACTAAAGGAGCCCTTTTGGGGGATTATATTTTATTAGTTATTTATTAATTGTCAAAATAATGATTTTTATCATAAGGCAATTATTAATTGATTAATAGAATATTTAAAAAGTGGTTTTTACCACTAAAGTGCTTAAATTAATTGATTTGTCTTAAAATAATTTTAATTACTATTTTACAATTAAGACAACTAATTAATATATTATTCAAAAAGGAGATGTTGGCATGGGAGCTAAAACAAGGGAAAAGAAAGGTGTTTTATATTTCCAAAGTGGTTCACCCTCCTTGGAAGTTATAAACACATGGCAAAGGCTGCAATGGAGGATATGCTGAATTTGATATTTTTGTTTTTTATGCTTGAAAAAGACTATTGGAATGCATGCTCAATAGAGGTTCGCTACTGTTGGTGATTGATCAATCTAAAAGGTGTCTTTTGACATCACCTTTGCGAAAGAAGATCTTGTTTATGCCCTAAGGAGTGGGGTGAATTGATTTGGAGGGTTTGTGTGCATGTTTTTGAGGGTTTTGTGGTATTTTTCTTGCATCTTGAGTTTATTAATTTCTTGTGCTAATTTTGCAAAATAGAGTGAACCACTTGGGGAGTTTGGAGCTAGGGTTTAAAGACTTCAATTGGACAAAAATTCACAAATTAATTACTCTGATTTTATTTGATATTTTTTTGATTATCCTTGTGAAGTTTTGGACGATTTGGGAAGGTTTGGAAGGAGAAAAATTAAATAATAATTTGCAGAATTATTATTTAATTATCTAATAGGTCTTCGAATGATTTTCCACTTGCGAAATGCAAGAATATTTTCTATATTTTTTTGCTATTTTCTCCAGGCACTTTGGAAGTGGGCCGATTGACCTGAAGGACAAATTTGGCATTTTTCCTACTCAAAAAAGTTGCTGGAATTGTTCTGGGATTTTTTGGAGGATCACAACGTTTTTTGGCAAGGGTTCGAAGAGGAATTTCACTCCAAACAACAGCGGTAATTTTGATATTAAATCAAAATTTTTCGCCATCTTTTTGTGGCATTTGAGCTTCAGAAAAAGGGTTAAAGAGGTACTTATTTGTGAAAATTTAATTTTGAAAATTTTCTACACATTTTCAGTTATTTTGGAGCAAGTTGGCTGAATTTTATCCACAAAACCCTCTTTTTTTGGTGCTTGGGGTTTCCTGGGTTAATTAAGGGTTTTGAGAATTTATTTTGCAGTCTAGGATTTGCTGATTGCATTTTCAGTTTTAAGGATTTTGGGTAAAACCCTTTTTGCCCTAATTCGTCCCATTTGGGGACATTACATTGAAATTTGAAAGTTGAGAACTAATATTAAATAGGAGTTGTTTTTATATTCATCAAATTGTTTTTTACATACAAAATATGGATTTAGAAATCCATGGAGATGGCATCAACAAAAACATAATATAAAAAGATACATCTAAGGTTGAGAAGAGCATGCATCGCTCGTCCTCTCAACACAAGCTCCAAAACTTTGGAACCTATGACGTTTTTTATACATCAAAGAAGCAGTTGCAGCCATTGTACCCACCTCGTGGTATCACTATCTACCACCACATCTTTAACCCTAGATGTACGAGCTCGCTCCTCATTTCCTAACGCTACAAGCTCTGGCATGCTATCATCTTGATCAAGCCATTCATGGTTCTCCTCTGTAAACACACAGTTGTCATCCTCTGTGATCCACTCTGACAGTGGATCATACTCTAGCTTAATGAGGGATAAGTCTTCCTCATTCCATGCAATTTTCTTGTGACGGAGGCGAAGGTTGTAATGCACAAATACAAGGTAATTCAACATTTGCATTGACAACCTATTGTGCTTTTTGGAGTGTATGTGCTCAAACATATTCCAATTGCGCTCACACCCAGAAGCATTGCATGGTTGGCTTAGCACTCGAGTAGCAATCCTTTGAAGATTCGGCACCTTTGTAGCAAAATTTTCCCACCATGCATTTGTAACCATAGGTATTAAAATGTCTTAGAATTCAATTCCAAAAAATTTGAAAAAACAATAAAAAAATGGTAAATATTGATCATTCAACTCAAAATTTACTTGGCGTAATTATTGTCTTAGTTGCCTTGCAAATATCTCGAGAAAAGAGGTCTCCTAGTGCTTATTTGTAGATCTCAATCTCAGACATAATCTTCACCCTTGTTTGCACATTTGTCTCCATGGCCTCTATGACTGTGTAAAGGCCGCTCATAACCTCCTTGTCAGCTTTAAAGTTCTCAAGGAATTGGAAGGCTAGGTTCAAAAAGTAGGCACAAGCATGAAGTGGCCTATGGAGTTGTCTTATCCACCATTGGTCAATGATATCCCAAATCGGCACCTACTTAGCTTCGACCATGCCATAAACATTTTTTATTTACTCTTTGGCTCGTCCATGTCCTCATAGATGTAGTCCATTGCGGGCTTTTCTCCATCAACCACATGGAGGAGAGAAACCAATGGTTCAGTGACCTATAACAAATATTAAAAAACGTAATTTAAAATTATAACTATAAGTAATTTATAAAAAAAATAAATTACATAACGTTTTTAAACAATGAAAATGAAAATTCAAGCAAATTAAAATGACTTACATTTACAATCTCCTTTGTCGGCACTCAAAAGTGGGACTCATCGAATACCCACTCTACAATTAGAAACCTCGCCAATGGTCTTTGCATATGAAGACTCGCTCCATTTATCGCTAACAAACGTTCGCTTCAATAAAGCTTTTGATTGTAGCAAAGATTGCAAGGTGATGAAGGAGGTTGCGAAACGGGTTACACCAGGTCAGACCAGTTCCTTGTTGTCTGTGAACTCTCTCATTAAAGAGAGGACCCAAGCATGGTTGTAGATGTACTTACAAATATTACGACCCCGCTCTACTTTTGATGGGTTTGTTCTCAAAATCTGTCACTCATTTTTGGGGACAACATATGAACTATTTTGGTCTTGTAGGCCAAAATTCTCTCTTCCCTTCTCAAAAAATGTTCTGAGTATTCAAATTCTTCATTATTCAAGCTTTTTCAGCTAAGGGACTCGCAGGTTCAACAGGGTCAACGACTTCAACAGGCGAGCTCTCACAAAGAAACTAGTTCCCAACACTTAGGCAATTTCAAGGTTGGTTCAACGCCGAGGTTCAACCAAAAGGTCCATCGGCAGGCTTCAAACAAAAGATTGAACCATTGAACCATTGAACCCGGCCTTCAAAGGTTCAAAGGTTCAACGGGTTCAAAGGTTCAATGACATCGACAGACTGAAAGAGTTAAGCGCTTTGCAAAAGTTCAAAGTTCAACCGCTTCGGCAAGTTCAACGGCTTCAAAAGACTTAATGAAAAGAAGACTTCAAAGAAGAAAGATTAAACCGTTGAACCGTTGAACCTTGAACCAAAAGAGTTCAAGGTTCAAAGGTTCAATGAGTTCAATAAAGTTCGAGAGAAGGAAAGAACAAAGGATTTGAAGAGCCAAGAAAGAAAGGTTGAACCGTTGAACCTTGAACCAAAATGGTTCAAAGGTTCAAAGGTTCAACGGTTCAAGAAAGCTCCGAGCAAAGGAAAGAAGCGGAAGATTTCAGTCGGCATGGTTCAAAGCGGTCGGTTCAAGCGGTCAAATTGAATAAGCAGAACACAGTATTGAACCATTGAACCATTGTTGGTTCAATCGGTTGGTTCAATCGAACGGTTCAAAGGAGTCTCCCAAAGCCCGAATGACAAGTGCCCTTGCGAAGGGCAGGAACATTTGCGAAAGGATCAAAGAAAAGGCCGAAAGGGTAAGGTTTTCTTCGGACAAAATGTCCGAAGGAATTCCTTCAAACATTTTGTCTGAAGGAATTGCCAAGTCAAGGAACAAAAGGATATCTTTCGGAAAGATTTCCTTAGAACAAAATGTCCGAAGGATTTGAAGACCAAGGCCACCTGAAGGACCCCGAAGGGCAAGTACCCTTGCGGGGGACTCTCGGCGACCACAAAATGGACCATTCTCAAGGCCCGAAGGGACACCTTCCCTTCGGGGGGGGGGGGGTTTCCAAAGACAGAAACCCGAAGGAATTCAAAGGCTTAAGGCCAAAAGGAAAGGAGCCGATTGAACCAAGAAAGTGAATGAACCAAAGAAGCGATTGAACCCAGGAGCCAAAATGGACCGTCCGAACCATTGAACCAATGAACTCTCATGGTTCAAAGGTTCAAGGTTCAATGTGGTTCAAGTGACCAACCAGTGACGTCTCCGTGGACGTCAAATTCAAGGTAATGAAATGCCCGTTTGTTTTCAAATATGGCGCAGAACTTAAAGAACAAAACTCAGCGACTAGCTGAAGAAGCCGAAAGAGCCAGTAGAAAGGGAAGAGATAGCTTGAGGGCTCAAATCATGAGGAAGAGACAAAATGCGTTAAAGAAAGAGGGAACGATGCAGAAAGACCAAAAATATCTGCCTAGGAGTTATTCCAGTGGTGGAAGAGTCCACCAAGTAGACATATGAGCTCGCAAACATTAAAAGGCGCAGCGTATTTTTCTCCCTTTGAATAAAAGCGAGGGGACAATGGCGTACATATTTGGAGAAAGACCAGACAACCCATGCTGAGGAGAAGACATTCGAGATGATTTTGTACACCATAGTTAAGGCCGATGCCCTGTTCCAGCATGGCCCCTTGACATAACTGAAAATGCATTCAAGGCATTGAATGCAGCATAGGCCATTCCATGAAACAAAGCGCCCAAGTCTTTCTGGGAGCACTATATATTGTAATCTCTTATTTTATGCAAAGGAGATCTTTTTGTTATTGGAAGCAAAACTCTACCCAAATTCAAAGGCATTACTGAGACTTTGAGCTCAGATTGTTTATCATATTTCATTATTTGAATGAGAAAGCAAGTGACTTTTCAGACTTTGTGCTGGAATAGCTTGTGTAGTTAAGGAAATTGTTTTTGTCTGTTTCCTGAATGCATTTTTGTCCATCTAATTAAATAAGCATAACTAGTGGAAGTAATCAGGAAGGTGCCCTGAAGCCAACTGTGAGAAGACTTTGTGCTGTCATAATTGTTTTTAATGTGTGTTTTCAGTTTGTTTCTGTGTAAAGGATCTTGGGACGACTTTGTGCTCCCATTGTCCTTCGTATTTCACTCTTTGGGCAGTTGAGGTGGAGACTTTGTGCTACACCTCATTCTGCTGGTTACTACGCCCTGTCACATTTGCTTATCAGTCACTACCAGAAAGATCCCTGTTGTTTGCTGAACAACACTTCTGAAAGAAGAGAAGTGCCTTCTGTCATTTCACCAGGATTTCTCCTTTGATCTGTGAACATCATCTCTGAAAAAAGAGAGATGGATGGTGTTGTCCTACCCCCGAGTGTTATTTTTTGCTAATATATATAGGTTATAGCACCTCATAAGTTATAGGGAACCTCCCTTGATGAGAGGAGAGATTTGTCCCCTTTTGATGTGGTAAACCTGCACACTTCGCTGACCAATATCCTTATGCTGTGGTTGAAGCAACCTATTTTGCCCATTAGTTAGTTGGTGACAAAATATTCACCCAATAGTTTTTGGCGACTCCGTTGGGGAACGTTTTGTGGAGTTTGAAGCCTCAAGCTTCAAATTGAAGCAGTCTTTATCCTTATCCATTTCAATTTTGCGCTCTGGCAGATCCACGGTATACACGAAGCTAGAGAGCTCGAGGTGTTGTTGACCTTGTTTTTGAGTTGGTGCAACAGGGTAATTTTGATTTGTTTCCTCCACAACTTCAAGTTCAACGAACTAGGAGTCTTCCTCCTACCAATACCAGGTCACCAATACAAGGCAGAGCTTTGCCTATACATACTCCACCCAGATTTATTATTCCCTCTTTCCATAGTCAAATCATGGCAGTTCAAGGCCCCTGGGGTAACTCTTTTGGCCCACTCAATTTAACTCCACCTCTACATGAGTTACCACGCAGTTCAAGGAAGAATTTTTTCAAATTCTTTGGTGATGGGAGAGTTCATCTTGATGAACATATTGCAGCCTTTAGCGTAGCCTGTGGTGTGATAGGCGTGGAGTATGAAGATGTAGCAGTTAGGCTGTTTGTAGAGACATTACAAGGTGCTGCTGCAGATTGTTTTTATCATCAGCAAGCACAAACTGTGACTGACTCGAACACCCTCAAAGCCAAATTCGAAGCCAGGTTCAAGCCTGCAGAAGATGCGCATGCCCTGCTGGCCCAGCTCACAGAAATGAAAAAAGAATCTCATGAATCTATGAGGGATTTCATAGCCAAGTTCGACAAATTGAGGAATAGGATTCCTACCATTGCTCGGTCAACAGCGGAGAATCTCAAATGCTTCTTCATCAACTCACAGCTACCTGAAGTGAGTTTTCTGCTAAGACGTGCTGGCCACATAGACCTTGCTGCTGCTCAGGATTTGGCCACTGAGGTGGAAGATGATTTCATCCTGGCAGGGAAGATAAGGAGAGATCCTAACAGAGATAAATCTTCTTCATCTTCTGAATATCCATCTACAGGCACCACTGATCCAATGGTGCAAAAACTGAAAAATGAGTTGTTGGCTCTCAAAAAGCAAATGGCAAAAGGGATGTCTTCTGCTCCTTCGTACTGAGATATAGCAAGGAGAACATTTTCCAATCAGTCATATCAAGGCAATGCTGTCAGGAATCAATCACAGCGAAATCATCTTCCTCCCCCACAGGGGGAACTGGCCATTGAAGCACCTCCAACCAATTCAACAGTTGGATATCTCAAAATAGAATCTGAGTTCTCCTTCCAGCCTGAGTTGAACCCAGAAGATGACGCTAATCTCTTCACAGAGGGAGAAGAAGAATTAGCTGGCGACTCCAACATTGGTTTTCTGAATTACCAGGATGAACCCAGAAGTAAAGGTGAAGCGTTTGATGGATCATACGTTGTATTTACCCGGTCCCAGAACCAGTCAGCCCAGCAAGCTGATAAGGAAAAGACAGAGGAGCGACCTCAACCAACAGTTTCAATTGCTAAGCAGGGAACCACTCTGCCTTTTCAATCAAAGGATCCGATGATCGCTAAAAAAGTAAGTACTTCAAGTACGCTTTCACCTTCAGTGTCAATTTCGCAGATCAGTACCCTTCCTCTTAAAAATCAAAAGGATGAACTGCCTTCCCCTATTCCTAATTCGTTTCAGACATTTGATATAATCGACCATGTCAAGAAAACCAAAATTCAAATGTTTGAATTTGAATTCCTGCAATCCAACCCTGAGCAGTTGGATAAGTTGGTTCAATGTGTAAAGAATAAAACCGTCCCTGTAGGACCAGCTGTTCCAAAGTTGACTCCCACACCCACCCGGAATAACCTTGTCATTGCTCCTCCTGCTGCTCCCGGGAGGACATAACTATTTTGTCTCCCTGCTGATAAATGGACACCAGTTGAACAATTGCATCATAGACTCAGATACGTCTGACAATGTCATGCCTGCCAAAGTGGCAGAATCTCTTGGTTTCACACTGACCAAGACATTTGGGAGATGTTTCTCCATGAAAAACAAACAAGTACCACTACTGGGACAAATCAAGGACACCCAATTTGCATTTGCGGCATTTTCGGATAAGAGAATCAAAATGACAGTCCTAGTGGCCGACGTCCTAGCGTCATACGGCATTTTTCTTGGGCGAAATTTCTGCAAAGATGTTGGTGGCAAGCTAAATATGGACCTGTCTAAAGCAAGGATTCCGATCAAAGGCGTCATGCAGAGATTGCTCCTTGAGAAGGAGGCAAAATACGTTGTCACTCAAACATCAGCGCCTGAAGCTCAAATTTTGTTTGAATCATCAGGCGTGGGTAATTACTTCCTAACTACAGAGGATGTTCTTGATGAAACTTCTGAAGATGAAATTTAAAAATTGGTTCTGACAGAATAGCAGAAGACTTGAAAGAGCACAGTACAAGCCCAAAGAAATCCTCTCCTCCAAACGAAGAAAAATCTAAAGAAAAATCAATTTTTGATAATGTGTGGATTCCGAAATTCGATGGCAGCTGTTCTTCTACCGGTTCAGGAGCCGAGATTGTTCTAATATCTTCTCAAAGAGATATTTTTCTTTCATACAAATTACAGTTCAACAACACCAACAATACTGTTGAATATGAATCGCTGCTGTTCGGATTGAACGCTGCTCGAGACAGGGGCATCAAACTCCTTCACGCCAAAGGAGATGTTGAGCTAGTGATTTGTCAGGTAAGGAATTTGTACCAAACGAAAAATGAGAGATTGCGCCATCACGGCAATCTAGTTTGGGTTCAAATTGAAAGCTTTGATGCTTTCAGTATCTTCGCAATACCCAGAGAATTCAATGACCGAGCTGATGCATTAGCTGTTTCTGCAACTCTCTTGGTTCCTCGCCCAGATTTTAAAGGAGATAGGTACACTATCGAACTGGTCTTTCGACCAAGTGTGCCTGACAATGCCAATCATTGGCAAGTGTTCAATAGTGACAACCAAATCATCGTCTTTCTGGAACAAAAAGACAGTTTTGAACAGCTTCACTTCGAAGGCAGTGAGCCTCAGAAACTTGAATCAGCTCCTGGAACAAGTTCAGGCGCAGGTGAAGAATTCCTACAGCTAAAAGGAAATAAAATTTTCAAAGGATTGGTTTTCCTTGAGAAACTGTTTGACAAGCACGACAAGTTCATCAAACAACAACAAATGGATTCAAGCTCCTCCCAGGAGTTTGATCAGATAAATTTGGGTACTAAGGAAAATCTCAAGATGTTGAACATTGGGAAGTGCTGCACTCCAGAGGAGAAACTCAAAATTACTGACCTACTTCGCCATTACATGGATGTTTTGGCGTACTCTTATGATGATTTGAAGTCGCTCAGGGTTGAAGAAATTCGTCACGAAATTTCTCTCAAGAGTGACTCAGTGCTTTACAAGCAAAAATCTAGGCAGTACAATCCAAAAATATCAGGTACTATTTTGTCTGAAATACAGAAAATGCTGAACGCCAGAATAATTTTCTCAATCCATCATTCCACATGGATTGCGAACATAGTACTTGTGAGAAAGAATAATGGCGAAATTTGCCTCTGCACGGATTTTAGGAATTTGAATCAATCCTCCCTGAAGGATAATTATCCTCTGCCCATCATGGATCAAGTCCTTCAGACGGTCATTGGTTCAGAGATGTTATCAATGCTGGACAGCTTCTCAGAGTACAATCAAGTGGAAGTTGGCGAAACAGACCAACATAAGACTGCCTTCACCACACTCTGGGGCACCTTTGCGTACTGGAGAATGCCATTTGGCCATATAAATGCTGGCACCACTTTTCAGAGAGCAATGGACCTTGCTTTCAAAGACGAAATGGGTAAGTTCATTGTGGTGTACCTTGATGATTTAACAGTCTTTTTCAAGCATCGTCTTGATCATGTGCGCCATTTGCAACAAGTGCTGGAACGATGTCGCCAGAATAGCATTTGTCTAAATCCCAAGAAGTCTGTTTTTGAGGTAACAGAAGGGAAACTTCTCGGACACATTGTATCTCGAGAAGGCATAAAGATTGACTCAGAAAGAGTCAAATCCATCCAGGAGCTTACCCTACCCACAAGTAAGACTGCAATTCATTCTTTCTTCGAAAAGGTGATTTTTTTACGAAGGTTCATTCCTGAGTTCGCTGAGAAGACTCGTCACATTGTGAACATGATGAAGGGAAAGGTCACTTTTAGCTGTACTGAAGAAGGCAAACTGGCATTTCGAGACATCAAGATAGCTATTGCCCATGCCCCAATTCTGGTTTGTCCAGATTATACCAAAGATTTCACAATGTATAGTTATGCTTCCGAGCACACACTTTCAACAATTCTGGTTCAACAGAACAAAGGTGTGGAATCTTCCATATCCTTCATGTGCTGTCTTCTCAAAGCTCATGCACTGAAATATTCAAATCTGGAGAAGCATGCTTATGCAGTGGTAAAGGCAGTCAAGCATTTTCGCTTTTACATTCTGAATTCACACACTATTGCCTTGGTCTCTGATACCACATTCAAATCCATATTAACTCAGCAGGAGTTTGGAACCAAAAGGGGCAATTGGATTGCTAAAATTCAGGTGTTTGATCTCGTTATCAAACCAACGACGCTTGTGCGAGGAAGGAGTCTCTGTCAATTGATTGCTGACAACAGACTAAAAGAAACAGGGCATGGAGAAGCAAAAATTGAAGACACGCTAACAGTCCTCTTTGTCTCCACCACGAATGAGTGGTATTCAAGTATTGCTCATTTTTTTACTTATGATGAGTGTCTTGCTCCCCTGTCTCGTAAAGAAAGGAGGACTGTCAAGTTAGAAGCTGCCAATTTTGTCCTATGGGACAACGGCCTGTATAAGAGGAACCTCGATGGAGTGTTCTTTCGCTGCGTGGATAAAGAGCAACAAAACCAACTTTTGGGGTCTTTTCATAATCTGCCCTGTGGAGGACATTTTTTTGCGCCTGTAACTGCCCATAAAATTTTGCAAACCAGATATTATTGGCCTACTTTGTTTCAGGATGCATACAAAAGGGTACGAAGATGTGAACTATGCCAACAGTTCGTTGGAAGACCCAAGTTAGCTGCTTTGCTTTTTAAGCCAGTGGTAATAGAAGAGTCATTTCAGCAATGGGGAATCGATTTCATTAGTGCTGTAAACCCATTTTCAAGCGCTGGACATGATTATGTCCTCACAGCCACATATTACTTCACCAAATGAGTGGAAGCAATTCCAACCAAGCATGCTACTTCAGAAGTGGTATGCGATTTCCTCAAAGAAAACATCATTTTCAGGTTTAGGGTCCCAACCAAGATTGTGACAGACAATGCAGCCTATTTCTCTTCCCATGAGATTACTCAGTTTTGTTTTTATTATGGAATTACCCTCTCCCACTCTGATTATTTTTCACAAGGGAATGGTCAAGCAGAATCGAGCAACAAGAACCAGGTGACCGTCATCAGGACGCTGTTGGATGACAACCAACAAACTTGGCATAAAGCAATGGTTGATGCTTTATGGGCAGACATAATTACACCCAAGAGGGCGATAGGTATGTCACCATTCCAATTTTTGTATGGTCTCAATGCAGAGATACCAATCACCCTGGAATTGCCAGCACTAAAATTGGCTAAGGCAGTCGAAGATCAGACATATGAAAGCTCCATCGACAAGAGGATCATGTGCTTAACTGAGCTGGAGGAGCAACGAACTATGGTGGTGGACTGAATTGCTGCACACCAGAGTTTGGTGAAGAAGCTCTTCGACCAGAAAGCAAAAAATCATGATTTTCAGATTGGTGATCAAGTTCTGTTATGGGACAAGAGAAGAGAACCAAAGGGAATGCATGGAAAATTCGATTCCCTATGGAGAGGCCCGTTTGCTATTTATCAGTTCAATGGTGAAAACAGTTTCCTACTGAAGTATCAAGATGACACGCCCTTTTCTCTGCCTCACAATGGGCAGCATCTGAAGCACTTCAATCTTTGAAGTATCAGGGGACGTCAGTTGTGCATATGTATATTTGTATAGTTTTTAGTTCTGTTTTGTGTTGTTCGTTTTTGTTTCTTTTTGAGCGCCTTTCTTTTTGGGTAACATGACTCCGTAGCCCAATGACATACTTAAAGACACTGGAGATTCTGGATTCTACTCCCTTCAATTGTTTTTACAATCAATGGAAGTTTCCCAACTGGAGCCAGCTGTTGTTCCTAAAATCTCACTCATTTTTGGGGACAACATATGAACTATTTTGGTCCTGCAGGCCAAAATTCTCTCTTCCCTTCTCAAAAAGTGTTCAGAGTATTCAAATTCTTCATTATTCAAGCTTTTTCAGCTAAGGGCCTTGCAGGTTCAACAGGTTCAATGATTTCAACAGGTGAGGTCTCACAAAGAAACTAGTTCCCAACACTTAGGCAATTTCAAGGTTGGTTCAACGCTGAAAGGTCCATCGGCAGGCTTCAAACAAAAGATTGAACCATTGAACCATTGAACCCCGCCTTCAAAGGTTCAAAGGTTCAACGTGTTCAAAGGTTCAATGACATCGGCAAACTTAAAGAGTTAAGCGCTTTGGCAAAGTTCAAAGTTCAACCGCTTCGGCAAGTTCAACGGCTTCAAAAGACTTAACGAAAAGAAGACTTCGAAGAAGAAAGATTGAACCGTTGAACCTTGAACCAAAAGAGTTCAAGGTTCAAAGGTTCAATGAGTTCAATAAAGTTCGAGAGAAGGAAATAACAAAGGATTCGAAGAGCCAAGAAAGAAAGGTTGAACCGTTGAACTTTGAACCAAAATGGTTCAAAGGTTCAACGGTTCAAGAAAGCTCTGAACAAAGGAAAGAAGCGGAAGATTTCAGTCGGCATGGTTCAAAGCGGTCGGTTCAAGCGGTCAAATTGAATAAGAACACAGTATTGAACCATAGAACCATTGTTGGTTCAATCAGTTGGTTCAATCGAACTGTTCAAAGGAGTCTCCCAAAACCCGAAGGACAAGTGCCCTTGCGGAGGGCAGGGAACATTTGCGAAAGGATCAAAGAAAAGGCCGAAAGGGTAAGGTTTTCTTCGGACAAAATGTCCGAAGGAATTGCCAAGTCAAGGAACAAAAGGATATCTTTTGGAAAGATTTTTTTCGGACAAAATGTCCAAAAGAATTCCTTCGGACATTTTGTCCAAAGGATTTGAAGAACAAGGCCACCCGAAGGACCCTGAAGGGCAAGTACCCTTGCGGGGGACTCTCAGCGACCACGAAATGGACCATTTTCAAGGCCCGAAGGGACACCTTCCCTTCGTGGGGGGTTCCAAAGACTGAAATCCGAAGGAGTTCAAAGGCTTAAGGCCAAAAGGAAAGGAGCCGATTGAACCAAGAAAGCGAATGAACCAAAGAAGCGATTGAACCCAGGAGCTAAAATGGACCATCCGAACCATTGAACCAATGAACTCTCATGGTTCAAAGGTTCAAGCGACCAACAACCAGTGACGTCCCCGTGGACGTCAAATTCAAGGTAATGAAATGCCCGTTTGTTTTCAAATATGGCACGGAACTTAAAGAACAAAACTCAGCAACCAGCTGAAGAAGCCGAAAGAGCTAGCAGAAAGGGAAGAGATAGCCCGGTTGCTCAAATCATGAGGAAGAGACAAAATGCGTTAAGGAAAGAGGGAACGATGCAGAAAGACCAGAAATATCTGTGCAGGGGTTATTCCAGTAGGTGGAACAGTCCACCAAGTAGACATCTGAGCTCACAAATATTAAAAGGCGTGGCCTATTTTTCTCCCTTTGAATAAAAGCGAAGGGACAGCCGTGTACATATTTGGAGAAAGCCCAGACAACCCATGCTGAGGAGAAGACATTCGAGATGATTTTGTACACCATAGTTAAGGCCGATGCCCTGTTCCAGCATGGCCCCTTGACAGAACTGAAAATGCATTCAAGGTATTGAATGCAGCATAGGCTATTCCATGAAACAAACCGCCCAAGTCTTATCCCCAATTTTGATGATATCGGGTTGAGTTCAAATCTTGATCCAAGTGCTGAAACAAACTGGTTGTAATGTCTACTGCCTGCTGGCCAAATTTGGAAGCCATATGGTCAGTCCTTGATTGATTTGCTGCTCAATGCATCCTCTGTTAAACTTTTATGCAAATTATTAGCTGGAAATGACTTGGCATTTGTCATATGATTACAACGATGGATTCAATTTTCCCAACTACTGAGAGTTGGCACAGCTTCCTGAACGTCTGCTAATCACCCTTAGGTATTAGGTTGTTTTTCCCTCAGGGGAACTGATGCAGGTTTGGGTTCATTCAGATGGTCTTCAATGTCTGGTCATGTGGCATTGGTGTATTGGGCTATTTGTTTAGAGCCTGGAGGTCTGATAAGTGGTTTACAATTATTCTATGATCCATCTATTCCATTTCAAATCATCAAAAGTTCTAGCCCCTTTTGGAGATGTAGAAAAAGGCTAGAAATGAATTCAATTCGAAGTACTTATCTGAAGCTTGGATTTCTAGCTTAATGGCAAACCAGCTGAATTTGTTGATGTATTGTTGAAAGTTCTGCCCTAATAATAGCCTAATGTGTAGCCAACGTCAATTTCTCTTCCTTGTAATTGAGTGGATGGAAACACTTCTGGATGGCAGATTCAAAATTATTCCAACTTTAAATAGGTGGCTGATTTGTAAAATCGAATAGTTGGACGTATAAATGCTACCATGTAAAGTGTCGGTCTTTCATGTAGACTTTGGAAATCATAATCTTTTGTTGCTCGGTGAGATTCTTTTGTATTTTCAAGAATGCTTCCAGGCTTCTCAGCAAACAATCAAATTTGAAATTCTGTAGAGTAAGGGGAACTGCAATGGGTACATTATATGGCTGGCCATTGTTTTTTTGCTGCTGCTGCACCAGGATCTGCTGAAACATTGTCATCCTGTCATGCACCAAATTTTTCTGAAATTCAATTTGTTGTTGACGCTGATCATGGAGTTCTATTGCAAGCAATTGTCTAGATCTTGATCTTGTTGGGCTTCAAACTAACCTGAGCTATATTGGTGTGCCCATGAAGCAAAACTGATAAATAAACCAAAGAAAATATATCTGCAAGAATACCCTTGTGATTTTTTTTTAAGGAGCAGGGTCCTGATTCTTTTTACTTTATTGATAAGGTAGAAGTAGCTAAAAATATCAGCGCAGATCTCCATTTGACAGCAGAAGGAAAAAGTCGTCAGAAACATAAAATCTACAACCCTGCAAAATTTAACTTTGACCCTGAAAATTTTAATTTTGGACACAAATTATGAGATCACCCAAAATAACTCTGTGAAGCCTGAATCAAGATCTAATACACAATGAAAGATTGATATAGATTCTGAGATCTATCCTATCGTGAAATTTCAAGCCCAACAGAGTTTATTTTGGCACATTTTCCAAGGTTGTACAAAAACACTGTGTGGAGCTTATTAAGGAGGAGATAAGTAAATAATTATGGAAGAAATTAGCATTTATGGATGTCAACTAAGATAAAAGGCAATCAATGGGAGTGGGGTGTACAGCAAGTAGAAAGAGTTAACAACGAGGTAAGTATGGATCAAAATAAAGTATGGATGGCCTCAACTAAGATAAAAGGCATTCAATGGGACTGGGATGTACGGCAAGCAGAAATAAAACAAGGCATTGAAAAAGACAACTACAACCTGGCTCATTATATAGAAAAAAGAAAGAGATCATATTAATATCCACAGACAAGTTGGTAAGTTGATTGTATTATAAATAAATGTGTGCAATATTAGAAGGAATTGGGAGTGTTTTTTTGCTTGTGCCTTTCTAATTTTTTTTCCATATTTTATTGTCATTTCATGTTGTTTTCTTTCGTCAATTCAATGGGAAACTCTGTGCATAATGATCAAATGCATTTTGACTCCTTAAATTCCTGTAATTTCTCGATTTCAAAAATTTGTGTGTTTGTTTCCTTAATGTCTAGCTCGGCAATGCTCAGTGTGCTTACTACCATTCTACTCTAGAATGCCACTGATGTCCCTCTCTTGACACCAGTCTGATAGAAAATGGAATCTGTATTAGTTCTGGATGACCTTTTGCAATCAGAGCTCCATTTAGCCTTCTGAGCAACCATATGCTATACATGATCTGATGCATATGCTGAAATTGCCAAACTGTACCTGGTCAACGTGGCAAGGATGATTTTCCTTGTATTTCTAATCAGAAGTGAAGACACGTCTCTTCTGAATAAATTACCCATTGATTGGGCTGTCACTGAGTAGCTGAGTGCATCGTTATAAAAAGATTCACTTCCACTTCCACTCCCTCCCTCCTAGAAATATATCATCTAAGTGAAGGATTTGTCTTGGAAATGAATAACCGAATTGAAAATGAAAAAGAGAAAATTAGTGAAGACCTGCTGAGTCACAACACCATGAAAGGGTCTCCCTTAATTGTGTGATAAACATCATCCATTTAGAAGTAATTCTGTTAATCTTTGCTTGGAAGCATGCCTTATTTCACATCAAAACAATAGTCTTTTTCATTTGCTGCTGTCTAGTTGGTTTGCTTTACTTCCTAATGTGATTATTGCCTGGTGACAAGTGTGGTAGTTTTGACTCAATAATTCATTTACAAAAAAATTGCATTATAAATAAAGTATGCTGATTTAAAACAGAAGTTTTTGTTCTCCTCATTCTTATATGGCTTTCTGCTTTGTTTTTCTTTGAAGATTATCCTTGTATTCCATATTGTTTACTTTGCCCGTGAATGCCTGTTTCTTCAATGCAATGAGGAATGCCATGTAAAACAATAAATATGTATTATACTTTTTTAGATTCTCTTCATTTTTTAATTTTCAAATTATTCTCATTGTTTGTTAACCTTATATTCAGGTGAGGATGACCGAAAAATAGCTTTCGGGCAGTTAAAGAGATTTTCCTGGCGTGAGTTGCAACTAGCAACTGATAGTTTTAGTGAGAAGAACGTTCTTGGACAGGGAGGCTTTGGCAAAGTCTACAAAGGAGTGCTTGGAGACAACACAAAGGTTGCGGTAAAACGGTTGACTGACTATCACAGCCCTGGTGGAGAGGCAGCATTTCTGCGGGAAGTTGAGATGATTAGCGTGGCAGTCCATCGCAATCTTCTGCGTTTGATTGGGTTTTGTGTTGCAGCATCAGAACGGCTTCTAGTTTATCCCTATATGCAAAACCTTAGTGTTGCACATAGGCTAAGGGGTATGCTCTTTATAACTCATTCATCTTTAAAAGGGTTTCTTTCATTGGACATATTGGACAATGTAGCATGTCTTGGATATTGCAAAAAGTATTTTTTTTATGTCTTGGATATTGCAAAAAGTTTTTTTTTTACCATGTAGTTTATTTGTGACATTAGCTTCTATAATTTTATTTTAGACATTCATTTAGGCCATAGAAAATCTTAGCAAGTCCATTTTTTTTCAGAGCATATTCACTATCATCCTCTTGCATGTTGGGTGGGCTATGGAAACGAAAGACACAACCCCGAAAAGCAATGATTGTGTCATATGAGGAGTGGTGGGGTGGGGACAAAAATGATTCTGGGAAGATCTAGCATCTATGTCATTGTGTGCCAATGGAAATGCTGTTGTGGCAATGGATGCAAGACTGTACTAAGCAGGAGATTGTTTCTGGTGTTTGATGCGACCATAGGTTTAGAGCTGCTGCCTGGATTAAGATTTCCCTTGAATTTGCCTCTTAGATGTTCAGAAACTATACACCAGAAAATAAAGCATTTGTCACAGTCTGCATGCTATAGTATCGTTTTCTTTTTCTTTTTGCACATTAAATTTAATTTAATTTATCAAATTTGTTGTTACAAAAGGTTCAATTGGGATAATATAGAGCTACAGGGAATGACAATAGGAGTTGCTTCACAATCTTTGTTTGCCTTACATTTATTGGGGCAGCCCAAGTCAATATCATAATGAGTACCTGTAGCATCCACTCTGTTGAGGCCATCTCAGCCTACTACATCTCAACTGCACACAACCATTCGATAGATGTGGGTAGGGATGCCGATCAATTTATAAGGCGCAACACAATGCATTTTTGGTATGATGTGTTGCCATGAATTGCAGGTGAAATGAGCCAAATTAAAATCTCTACGAAATTGATATGCAATTTTTATGGAAACCAAAAACCCTGATTAATAGATGAACCTTCCACCATCAAAATCTATAATATTCATTTCTGATACAACCAATACACAGAACAGCCAAAGCTCTCAGATGAGCCATTGCCAATTATGAAGACAACCCAATCTTTATTGTCTTGCCATGCTTTACAGACAAGGAAGCCCTCTGCTATATTTAGACACACTCCTAAAGATATAATTCATCAAAGAAAACCCTATCTTTGCTTTATCCACCTAAATCAATCCTTAGCCTTTGTATGGCATTATTTGCTTTATTCTTCTTAAATAGTATTTAGCTTTTGTGTGGCTTTGTTTGCTTTATGAGTTATTCTATTTTCCTAGAATAGGCTTACATTTTATTGCTTGCTATTTTCCTAGAATAAATTTACACTTTATTCTTATCCTATCCTCCTAAATAAGCTTTTTCTTTATTCACATTCAAGATTCTATTATGTCAAGAGTCTTCCTAGTGAAACATTTTGGGCTCATTACAAATCCACCCCCTATAAATTGCTTTTCCCCAAAGAAATATTGGATTGTTGGATGTTGAATTATTTTGGGACCTTTCTGTAACTTCTTGAAAAGCTTCTTAAAATATTTGTGACAATGCCTCCATAGATGAAATGGGAAGATATTTTTCTAAGAAAAAGTGTTGATAGGAACATATCTTGTATAGATCTATGGGAGCTTTCAGGGTTCCTAGGACACACATGCACAACTCAGAGATACGGTTCTGCAGCAGGCAGAAACACTTGTATAGCAAAAAGAAACACATATCAGATGTTCTAGAGAAACATCTGACAGCATGGTGAAGCCGTTGGGAAGTCAGAATGTCTCAACGGAAGCCCACGAGCAGTCAGGGATCAGTCCAAGTCTTCAAGAAGGTAATGCTTTTGAAGCTAATGCCTGAGTGGACATACACCCAAAGGAAGTTGAAAGGAACAATACCAGCACATCTAGAGAGGTGGTGGGTGCAACAAACAAGTGGAAGATCAGACAATGTGCCAATACTAAAGGATAGTGTGGTCAATATGTCAACTCTGTCGTTGGAAGAGCCTACAATAAACATTCTAAATAGAAATTTGGGGTTTGCGGTGGCCCCAAAGAAGGTTACTAATGAAAAAATGGTTGGTAATATTGAAACCACATCAATGCGCTTTCCAATAGAGATAGCTGAATAGTTAAGACTTGATTACACACGCACACTGAGAAAGGCAAAGCCACCATCAAGAAACATCACAAAAGAGGAGCAGGCACTTGAGAAACTGAAATTGAATGCGGACATTGTTAATGTGAAAGCCGACAAAGGGAATGCCACAATTCTATTAAATAAGGAGGATTATAATAGAAAGATGCATGAACACCTCATGGAGAGGAAGAATTACAAAAAATTAGTCCCAATCCAATGGAGAAGATAACGAGGGAAGTGAAGAAAGCAATAAGAGACTCTGCATTTGATGAAGCAATAAAGAAAAGACTTATGCCTAACACTCCTATTGTTGCTGGCATATATGGAGCACCGAAAATACACAACTAAGGTAATCCACTCAGGGCCATTGTCAATATGAGAGGTTCACCGACCTATAACTAGCTTCCTTTTTGGCTAAGAAATTGAAACTTGTAGTGGGGAAAACTATCTCGTATGTAAAAGACTCAACTCAGTTTGTGACAAGAATTAAAGATGAGAGAGTGACAGCAAATGAAATGCTAGTAAGCTTCAATGTGGTACAATTTTTTTGCAAAAATCCCAATTGAAGCAGCAGTTGAAATAGTTGGAAAGCCACCACAATGGAAATGAAAAAAATAGTGCATTTGTGCCTTCAGTATACAATCTTACATTCAGAGGTGATTTCTTTGAGCAGCTTAAAGGAGTGGCCATGGGGTCTCTTCTCTCCCTAGTAATGGCAAACATGTATGTGGAAGAATTTGAAAAATGAGATCTCCACTTCTATTCACAAAGACCTCAATGGTGGATCAGATTTGTAGATGACACAAAATTATGTTTGTCGTTTGACAAGAAGAATTTGGACTGTTTCTTATGCCACCTCAATGGATTATCAAAGCATATCTAGTTCATGATGGAGGTTGAAGGAGGTAGTCTTCCATTCTAGGATGTCTTGATTTAGAGGCAACATGATGGGAGCTTGTCTCACCAGGTTAACAGAAAGAAAACACACATGGATCTCTATCTTGGCGGTGTCTCACACTACCACCCCACCCAAAAAATGGAACTTATGAACACTTTGGAAATGTGGGGAATTAAGGTTTCAAACAAGGAACATCTAGGACAGGAATTGGAGCACTTAGTAAGAGATCTATGTGCCATTGGTTACAAGGACACGTAGATTCAAAGAGCTTTTAGGCAAATCCTCTCATGGAAAAATGAGGATATCAAAGAAACAACAAAGGAAAAGACAAAGCCCATGATTAAACTTCCATTTATACGAGATGTAATGGATGCGATTGCGAGAACTTTAAATAGAAAGGATGTGAAGATGGATTTTAATCCCTCGGAAACTTTAATGGACATGCTTGACAGAGCGAATGACCCTTAAGATCCAATTCTATATGGCAGTGTTGACTTAGTACCCTGTTCTTGTAGAAAACAATACATTGTAGAAACTAGATCTTCACAATTTGGCTAAAGGAGCACAACAGAGACATCTGATATGAATGGATTGAAAATCCAGCATTAGCGGAGCACTCTTTTAATAAAAAACACCATATATGCATAGAAGATGCTAAGTTGATTGCAAAGGTGGACCATTGGAAAGCGTGTAGAGTTTGGGAGGCATTTGAAATAGATAAGATAAATATATTAATGTTCAACTAATGACCACAAAAGTAGGTCAAAGGGATTGCAGATTACAAAAATGTGTCAGGAAAAAATAGGGAACCAAAAAGGTCTCCAAAAACAAGAAAAACAATGCTGAAAGAAATAGTATAAAACATGGCAAAGAGTGACCATGCTCAAAGCCAAATCACCAAAGGACCCAACCACGCTTGGGTCCAAAGAAGGGAACAAAAGAAATAAGTAATCTCCAAGAATCTGTAAACATCGGGAGCATGAGGATGATCCAACTGTCTTAGCATTTAAGGCCGATGAGAAGAAGCTCCGAATAGAATTTTGACCCGAAGAAGGGGAGGTATGATCCCTGGTTTGTCCTTCAATCCTCTGCCTAGAAGGAAAAGTCCTCTGTGAAGGTCTGGTGGATCTAGTTTGCCCCCTGATGTCGGGTTTGAAGTGAATATGCTGATGAAAACTCAGAACTGTGAATAGTGTCTCTGGGCCTCACTAATCTGGTATGTGGGGCTTTATAGATGTCAATCTATCACTTAGTGCCTCTCCTCGAAGGTAGCACCGTGAAAAAGGAAGTAATCCACTGAGTGGAGACTGCTCCACTGGTCCAGTGGGTCTTTGGATGAAATGATCACGAAGCTTAAGAGCTTCCGGTATATATAAAGCCAAACATCTCTGGTCCTCATATCTGAAGGAGTCAGAGAGAGTCTGTGTCTTCCTAAATAGGCAGTAAAACCTTCCTCTGATCTCATCGTAAATGGGACAACGGAAGATGAAGTACTCCTTGGACTCCGTCTCTTGGATGCTGCATAACTAACAAACCCTGTTTGCTCGATCTATCTGGTGATCTATCTCAATCCTAAGCCTGTGAGACCCCACTCGAAACTGTCCTAACGGGATGCGAAGAGAGTGCATCCAGTGGTGGAATGTATACTATGGACGAATGATAAGCCTGTCCCTTAGCTCCAAGAAGTGCTCTGCATAAAATGCCATCTTAGGGCGTAACCCCTTAGGAGGGTTTACCCAAGTAGTATGGATAAACTATTTGTAAATATCATCCCTAATAATCCGGTTCAACTCCTGTCTAATGGGTAGAAAATGAGTTGGTGCGTGCAAGGAGTACATAAATCGAGGAAGATAATCCATCCTGATTCCCACAGACTCCAATAGATCAGAAACTCCTGTATACCAACAACGTCCACGGGTCAAAGGCGCTGAGAGCAAGATTCTTCGAAGAACAATATGCTAAGTATGGGTATCTGTCACACCCTCCCGCAGAATCAACAAACCTCTGTATGCGATGTATGAAAGTGATCAGATCAAATTTAGTCTCCATTCGGAAGGGTTGGGCTCCAAACTCTGCAAGAATAATGTGTTGGGGAATTGTTTGCTTGCATCTAATCATGCGGCAAAGGAGAAGTGTTTGGACCCTCTCAACAACAACCCAATCACCCTCATGTAGAGAGGGCCCCCAAACTACAGAACCACAGATAACTGTGGGTCTGATAAGTGTATCCATGATTGACATCTTGGAAGAGATATCCTAAAAGTGATGCTAAAAACATTATTGTTCAAGGAGAGCTAAAGAACCATAACCTTTGTTTATTCTATGCTGGAGTGCCTGCCTCAAGCTGAAACGTGGACCAAAAAATTGCACTCCTAGATAAGTATAGGAAGTGGTAATCTCAACCTCCTTTCTTCTGAAAAAGAAATGGAGGTGGGAGGTCTTCAAGCCATTAAATACCATGACCTTGGTTTTCCCCAAATTAACAGTCAATGGTCGAAGATCACAAAAGAGAGCCAAAGCATCCAACTGCTGTTGTAAGCCCTCGGGAGAAGAGGCTAGGGGAATCACATCGTTCGCAAACAAGAGGATAGAAATCAGAACCTGGTGAAGAAGACACCCATCACTAGCCTGAATATGTTCATGAAAAAAGGTCTCTAACTCATCAATGTATATCCCAAATAAGGTTGGGGACAAAGGGCATCCCTGCTTGACCCCAATGGTACTCCTAATAAATTTTGAAATCCCACGAACTGTGTGGAGACGACCAAGGACATTCTCATATAATCTCATAATGGTTGCCAGAGGGTCTCAGAAATGCCAATATTCCTAAGTCTCTGGAAAAGTGCCTCTCTCGGAACAGAATCAAATGCTTTCCTAAAGTCTACAAAACAACAATAGACTTTGGATGAGCAATGATGTGCCTCCTCAATAATGGCCCAGAGTGTGAAAATATGATCAATGGTCTGATGGGCTGGTCTAAACCTTGCCTGTCCCATAGCTCTGAGGTGTCTCTACTCTAGCTCTCTTGAAAGCTGCATGTGTAATACAGTAGCATATAATTTCGAGAATGTGTGCCCAACCATGATCGTCCTGTAATTATTAGGATTTGAATAGGAGTCTGATTTGTGTATCGAGTGAATAATGTGATGTGACCAAGAGGGTGGGAAACCTGAACAAACCACGTGGTTGAAGATCAACCAAATATCTTCCAAAAGCTCTAAAACCATGTTTGAAGAACTTGGCTTGGAAACCTTCTTCATCGGCTGCCTTGCTACTATTTATCACCTTCACCACCTCTCTAACATTCTTGTATGTGAAAAGGTGAGAAGAAGATGGTGGAGAAGCAACATGGGTTTGCGTTTGGCCAGGAATATCTTAAAGGGTGGAGGTATGGGAAATCATGGATGTGGGATTAAGCTCAGTGGGGGGGGAGAGAATGTCGTACGAAGATGGTACACCAAAAGAGTTTGGGGGAGTGAATGTAGGAAGCCCATAAGATCCGTCTCCTTTGAGAAATAAAAAGGCGTTTCTTATGTTGGAGAAGGCAATGATAGGATGATTTTAAGGCTGGGTAAGATGGGTGAGAATGGAGGAAGGCGTATTGACGTTGATGGTGGAGAGTCTTGCAGTCATCATCATACTACTTATTCATGGGGCAAGATCTTTTAGATTGATGGGAAGGAGATGTAGATTTGGTGTAGTTAGGAAAATATTTGAGGGCAGCTTCCCAAATAATTAGAAAAAAAACTTATATTAATTTGAATGAAGATGACAGAGTCATTCTTAGTAACTCTTGGAAACCCCTAATTCAATTAATGAAAAATAAATGAATTTTGTAGTTTCATGGAATATGGAAGTTCATGCATCATGCTAGATCTTATTTATAGTGCAACACTTTTTCTTTGGGAAATAGAAATCTCTCTTCGGAGGATGGATCCTGTAGATGGGCCCGAAACGTCAAGGTTTTGTGTTTCATGGGTAGTGTCTCTAGAAATTTCTTCTTCAAAGTACAATTTTCTCAAACTTTCATGTCCCATTAAGAGGATTTATTAGTTAACACCCACAATAATAATTGATTTTAATGTTTCCTTAATTTTACCCAACAAAGTGCATCCCAAAGTTGGCACAATCCCAGAAACACTTGGAATGTTTTTCTTTGAATTGGTTGAAGACCAACTATCGAACTTGTAAAAAATAGTTGTAAAGTTTGATGTGTTTCAAGAAGTTCTATCCATAAAGGACAATTTAGAGCTCCAACCTATTTTACTTTAGCAAATGACACAATTTCTTCTAGTGTATATGTTCTTTTTTACATAGAAGATATGTTCAGCAAATTTGCTTTCCACTTAATACCCATTCATTCAACTTCAAGGAAAAACTCAAGTATAGTTTCGACCCATGGAACTTGTAGGATTGTGGTTAAGCTAAATACGATGGTTGCTTCTTTCTCTTTTTTATGCAAATATGGTCCCATGATAGGAGCATAGGTTGTAAGATGATGATGGACACAACAAATGAGTAAGCCTTCAGCCACATCTTCATTGTTAGCCTCATGTTCATAAAGACTGTCAACTTCAGCGCATGGCCTTTGCACGCTCCAATAACCAATTCCTATGATCGTCTTCATGATGATGACCATACTTACAAAAAGAGAGGTCCCACTAACCCAAATATAAATCACTGAGGGCTAGTAGAATCTCCATTTTTTTGGAAAACAGTGTCCATTACTAGGAATTTTAGCATTATTGATCTTGGTGTGTTCAACATGAAATCCTTTTTAGCACGTATGGGCCTCAATTAAATCCCCTTCTACATTGCATTAGCTACAACGGGGTTGAGCAAATGCAATCCTAGTTGGGTACAAGGCAATGTCCAATAGACAGTAGAGCCACTTTTACTTTTGGAAGATGCAGCCAATAGTTTAATCATTATCTAAGTTATGTATCACCTTTTGTAATGTCCCTAAAAGGACATTTTTTAATAATTCTAGATTCACTAGAAACTCTAGGGCATCATTAATAAAAATTGTTTTTTTAATTCCAAAACCCTTACGACAAAAATTACAAATGCTGGAAAATGATGGAAATAATTTTAAACCCCAAGAAAAATCTAGATTTGTTGCAAATAATGACAACCGTAACATAAACATTGAAATCGGTTTTTTAATTTTCAACACCGAAAATCAGATTAATACCAGCTGGATATATACATCAACTTTTTGATCAATGGCATCTCAGATAGACGGAATAGACTAAATGATGGCCCTGCAGACTGAAAGAAGTGACGACAACCAACTATGGATGACGTCAACCTTGAAATTTTGCCCTTAATGTGATGTCAACACTTGGGATGATGACATCAACACTTGAGATGATGCCCTAGTTGTAGATCATGCCCAATGCGGAAATCCTAACAATGATGCCAAAAATGTGTCCTAGCTGATAAAATTGAATTGAAAACTGCAAATCTCTATTTGGATGCACAAATGCAACTCTTGGATAGAGTTACCACTAAAGAATGGATGGTTTTCATCTTCAAATTTGGTTGCAATGGAGGGTTTTCGTCCTCAAAAGTAGAAGTTGAAGCAACTGTTCAAAATATCAATGTAAAAATAGATAATGGCGAGAGATGATTTCCAAATGACCCCCCAACACTTTTTTATAAGTTCACTTTACACTTTAACCAAGTAAAAGACCCCAAAATAACTTTCCATCTTCTAATTTGATGTTGACTTGTTTTATTTGGAAAGTCACCTTTGTTTTTTTATTTATAATAATAAAGTAATATTAAGTTGTCACTTTTTAATAAAAAGTCACTTGACAACTTAAAAATATTAACTTTATTATTTTTACTTTATTTGAAAAAGGGGTCATGACACCTTCAAATGAGACACTCGTTCGATGGCTCTTCTTCTTGAGATGAGTCAATTGTCCTCTTACGACTCGGTTCTTCATCCCTTATGAGACTAACCCCACATCATACTGTCAATTGTATTCCATAGTCATTTCCTTGAGTAGATATATCAACATATAACTTGGCATCATAGCTTTCACACATGTAGCCGGGTCCCATGTTTGAGGAATCTGTGCACATCCTTCATGGCTCACCTTAGCATTGGAGTACATGGAGTCCATGAGCATTCCTTGGTGTTTCCAAACTTTTACATTATAAACAACCTTGACATCATTTGAAGTAGCATACAACGCAACATTTTGCACTTAGTTGTAATATTATGTACCCTACTTCATTATATATATTATCGCAAATAACTATCTCAACTCTACATTTGAGGCAACATACAACACACAATTTTGCACCAAGATGTAATATTAGGTACCATACATGGTTATATACATAGTTTGCATATTCATACTTGGTAAATACTCGACAAACCCAAAAAAAATTGACTTGGTAAATACTCGGCAACTTAAAAAAATACTTAAATTAAAAAAAAAACATAAATTTTATACAAATTACAGTTTCAAAATGTATCAAACGAGTCTGTAAAATGTTGGGGAAGTGTTTCCTATTAGATTTGAATACAAATAGACTACAAAATCACATAATGATTTGAATACAACAAACTTGAAACAACAATACTCTCAGAGATTTTATCCGAGATCACAATGCTTTCTATATCAATCAAGGCAGTCCGCGATTTTCATGGAGTTGAATGAGAATGTGTGGGGTGTGCACTGTGGTCCGTGCAGGGCATGAAAAGATTACGATTCCACATTTTATCCTCATGTAAACCCTAGCTTGCGTTTCCTTGCGTTTTCAGCTATAAACCACATTTTTGCCATAAACCACATTTTGTCATAAACCACATTTTTTGTCGTAAATCGCATTTTTTAAGTGTTCTGGTTGAACGCTCTAAATATGGTGAGTTTTGTGCCAGAACTTGTCAAGTACTCCCTGCGATTTCAGGGATAGAACTTGCCAAACCCCATGCCCTGAAACTCACAATTATAGGCATAAATTACTTCCCGGATAAAATCTTTACGAGTACTCATAGACTCGTTGAATAATAGGAAGATTTTTCAGCTCGAAAATCAAAATTCATCAAAATTTTCACCCGTTTATAAAAATCACCTAAATCGGCAAAAAAATGAGTAGCAAAAAAGAGCTTCACCTAGACGTGTCTCTGTTATATTCTATGTTGGATGTATGTTGTAGCCTGCGCGTGACATGGTGGAGTGACGAGGGTTGCAACTGCAAGCACAACTTGAGCCTTAGACGACGCGAGCAGAGACGGTGCAGGCTTAGACATGTGGGAAGGGGACGAGAGAGGCAGGGTTATCGGGGTCAACGCAGGTAGTGTCAATGGTGAACAAAGCCCTTCTCAATATCTTCACGGTGACTTCGGCTCATCTCTTCTAACATTTGCCTTACTTTGGACTAACCTCTGCATCCATCCAATTCTCCTTTTCAGAATAGTGTATCCATCTTTTGTAAGTGTAATCAAGAGTTATATACGAGGTCCATCTGAATGTATTTAGGCTTTTTAAAGTAAAATATAGTCGAAATTTTTAAAGGTGAAATTTTGGGCGGACTGTGAAAATTTTGTGAGGATTATAATTAACATAGATTCGTCTTTTATGTTTACTTCTTAGAGGATATTTGCCTTAGTTTTTGAAGGGCCATGTTAAATGAACAACCACCAAGAAAATTTTACAATGTTATGTTTTGTTTGAAATTTATTTTTTTGTATTTTATTTTACGTTTAGGTTTTTAATTTTGTTTACAATTTATAATTTATTGTTTTAAATTTGGTTTTAATTTATTTTATGTTTTGTTTTTATTATTTTAATTTTGTTTATAATTTATAATTTTATAATTTATAATTTTATAATTTATTTTTATGATTTTTAATATTTTTAATTATGTATTTGAAAATTTTTATTTTATTTTATATAATTATATTTTAAATATTTTTTATATTTCGAATTTAATGGCAATTTTTTTTTTGATTTTTATCAGAACTCAAACTCGAACTCGAATCAAATTTTATTGTCATCGAACTTGAACCTTGTGACTTACATTATATATATTGTCTTGAGATAAGAGTACACTATGCAGTTTTGCGTATATCTCTATACAACAAGTTTTATTATGAATTGATTATACTTGTCAGACATCTAAGTTTATGAAATATAGTGTTGTCCCTCGGATACTCCTGGGATCCAGATAAGTGGAATTAGGTCATAAATCATATCCCCTTGTAGTGGTATTGGAGATGTGATACAAGTTGCATGGTCATGCAATAATCGACATAATAAGCATGGCAAAGGAAAGTCGCAAGGCAAAGCATCTAGTACAACAAATCCAAGATTCTCTTTGGATTCATGAGACACTTGTTAGATGACTCTTCGGATTCTTGAGACGAGTCAATACTCCCTCTCTTACAAGTCGATTCTTCATCTGTTACATCTCTTTTCTTACACATTACAAATATATGCATACATCTTCCCTCACAAAGTAAAGCAAAGAATAGAGGTTTATTTACATTCATTTTTCCTCACAACATACAATCAAGGTATTCTATAGTCGTTTCCCCTAGAGTGGTGTTATCAACATACAAATTGGCATCATAGCCTACACATATGCATCCGACTCTACATGTAGGGACTACACCCACATCGCTTGAGGCACACCTCATCGTTGGAGTATAAGGGGTCCATTCACATCCATTGGCACCTGCAAACTTTTACATTATGTGCTGTCTTGGTGCATAACTGAGGCAACATTGATCCACATTGAGCCCAAGAGATATATGGAGGAGAATTTACAACTAATCAAGCTAGATGGCTCTGTTCAGTCAAAGTTGCAGATTTTAGAACATGTAGTGGAATCTAATTTGAAGATGTAGAATAACCACTACACATTCAAGGAATACGTGTGAGCAAAGTTGCTTTTCTATTACTAGGAACAAAAAGAAATGAAATGTACATTGTAAGTGCCAAAGTGTGTATCTTGTATATTGAACCCCAAGAAGGATTGTGATGGTGTTAGAATGTTACAAAACTGAACTAGATCGATGCGTAGATCAATGCTTGCAGGTTATTCATCTATCCTAACTCCCCTATTGAAAAGCCAAATATATTACAATATGTATACATCATGCAGACAATTACAAGAACTATTCGTGTTCCAACTGATTTGTCTTCCATAACCATCATCGATCTTGGAAGATGAAGTGTTGATCTGCCATCTAACATGGATTTTGTGGTAGAAAATATTTGTTATGTTGCACATGTGGAGCTTGAGAATCGGACGGTTGTTTCACAACATTAATTACCAAGAATGCAAGTCGGGGGGTTTCACAAAAAGGGGAGCTTTGCAAAGAAGAGAGAGAGCTTTGCAAGAAAGGAAGAGAGCTTCACAACAAAGGAGTTGCTTTGCAATGAATGAAAAACTTCATGATGAAGAGTTTTGTGGAAGAGAGCTTCACAACAAAGGAGATGCTTCACAACAAAGGAGTTGCTTTGCAATGAATGAAAAACTTCATGATGAAGAATTTTGTGATAACTTTGCAAGAGGCTTGCAAAGCTTGAGGTAGGTGCGCAAAAGCTTTGGTCAAAACTTTTTACTATAAGTTGTATTATTATGTGCTCTACTCATTTACAATTTATATGTTACCACACATGTTGAAACTTACATTATCTACTTTCTGTTACATAATTTTCTCTCTAGTCATTCACTATTAGGTTTCCAACTATCTTTGTAATGCTAGCGTTATTATGATTTTCTTCCGTTTATAACTCATCTAAGTTCTTGTAATTCAGAATTCTTTCTCCCAAAAACTCTTTGGATCCATATTAGTAGCATAAGAGCATAAAGCATATCACCTTGCAGTGGTATCAGTGATGACATACATTGCACAATTATTCAGTAATCAGAATGGTAAAAGCTTACAAAAAGGCGAAGTGTCAATAGCAAAAAATTGAATATGCCGAATTGGTTTCAACTACTCAAAATGAACACCAATTACTCCTAAAAAATGGGCCTGCACCTAAGGGATGGGAGCCAACACTTGCAGAATGATTTTTGTACAAAGGACAAAACCCTCAACTTCATTATCGACAAAATGGTTGAGTTAGAAATAAAATGTTGGCCCCTTTATAAACATTTGGTCCCCACCAAGCTAGTAGAAACTCCTGGCACCTAAATCTGCTGAGACAAGGTGAAGTAGAAATACATCTAGCTAAATCCAAATAATTACTGGATTTCACATCATCATCAGCCCACAACATATATAGATCCTCCTCACACAAATTCTAAAGTGCTTAAATTTCTTAGGCAGGTATGGAGAGTGAACTTTCTTTTTTTTCCTTGGAAAAGATTCGTAACTTCATATTAATTAAAATTTGAAATTACATTTTGTAGATGCAACAACATTCCAAAGGAAAAAGAGGGCAAGAAAGGGATGAATACACCCCAATAGAGGGGAAAAAGCAAATCCCCACACCCAGAGGAGGAAGGAACAACGAAAAAAGCGAAAAACAATATAAGCCCCACAATAGGGGAAGTGTCAACACAAAAAAAAGCGGTGCCATCAACAATAGGTAAGCAACAAGACAAGAAAGTTTTGTATAACAATAAAAGGCTCTCCTATTACTAGGAAATATATCCCAGATTTTCTTTGATCCTGCCCTTTCTACCTTTATTCTTTTTAACTTCCTGCCTTAGCCCTAGAGAGGGCTCCACCATGATAATTTGTAAATCTGATGTCTAATAATCTAAAGGTGTGTTTGTAATCAAGGATTTTGAATTCATGTGGATTGTGAGCTCCTAATCCGAGTCTGAGTTCTCTGATTCGTGACCTCTCTTCACACCCCTTGATGGGATCCTCTTAGAAGTATTCTAATCTTCTCCTCTTTCCCACTTAGTAGGGACAAATTCTTCAACGTGTGTATTTGGATCTCCATATTTATTCTTTTCGAGCTCTGTTGTATGCTGATTATCCTCTCCTTGATCATCTCTTACATCCACTACTGCTTGCTTTGGAGGACTCCATCTTTTAGAGTTTGATTTCGTCCTCTTTTTGGGGAAGGTGTTCGGGCCTGGGTACATGTAGCTTGAAGGTGGCTTGGTAATTTACAATTACGGCATCGAAATGTGGTATTCTCATAGTCCACTCCCTGAATGTGTTAAGTTTGACCATATCTGAGAATCACTTTATCCATTAGGCCCTTGCTAAGATCAATCTCCATGCAAATGCGGGCATATGTGCATAGTCCCAATGTATTTATTTCTACATCATCTTTGATGCAGGTGCCCAAGGAGTTACCTATCTCATTGAAAGCATACTAGAAATGTATAGACATATTTGGAAGGCAAACCCGGACTGGCATCTTGGTAACTAAGAGAGTATTTGGGTCAAATTCTGGAAACCATGGAGTGATGAACAACCCCGCATTTCCCCAAAACCATGGTCCTTCCGCAAATATTCTCTAATAGTCTTCCTAATCATTTAAAAAAAAATGAAAAAGCCTTTTGAGTAGAGGGATAGCTTGCAATGCTTTGTCCATGTCATATGAATCCAATGATATAAGGTCGAGGTTGTAGGCCAAAGCCCATTAAATCTGCTAATAACTATTTCCTTTAATAAAGTTGTTTGGTATTGGGTCACATCCTCCTTTGTGATCTCCACCATTGGCACCTCATCTGCATGCCCTACGATATAGGCACGAGCGATAGGTTGTGGCTTCAATGGACTGGGTTTAGAGGCTCAATTTTTTACTGCTTCTTTGAATGTCATGGGTTTGGAGGATGAAGACTGTCTTGACCTTGCAGATCCTCCACACATCATCAACACCAAGAAGAGTGTGGAGTCCTTGCCTAAGTTGTAGCTTGACATAGGAGGATGATCCTGAAGTTGTTTGCCCTCATGCAAAAGACGTTGTAAATCCACTGGAATCCCAAGAGAAAGCTCTAGTTTCCACTTTAGATCTACCACGTGGTTTGACGATTGAACCCAAAGGCAAATGGTTTTCTTGGGGAGGGATCGAACAATTATTTGATGCCTTGTTTTCTTATCTTCTGATCTCTTGCCTATATTAATTTCACCAAGAGTATTACATAACATTTTGTCAAACTGTTGACAAACTTCAATTGTGCTATGGCACTATAGTTGTGTAGTATTGATAGTATGGTCCCAACTAATGCCTAAGCCCTTCTTGATCGTTGTCGCACCCCTTTGCTCTGACACAACTGGTGAAACAACATCCTCTGAGTCAATCCCAATCTACTTTTCATTCTTTACTTTTGATTTGGTTTGAGCTCTATTCAACTGGTCCATGTTCCACTCATGCATTTTGTCAAACGTTTTGCATGCATCCTCCACTTTCCCAATTTTCATTTGTGTATCCACAAAGGTAGACCCGAGATGCCTGATGGCAATAAGGAAAATGTATACATCTAAAATCACTCGCTTCTATTAATTCCATTATTATTAGCATCATCACACACTAACATCATGTTACCAATTATCTTGGCATCATTCTAACATTTTCTCGACATCCCCCACATCATATTAACCTTACAACATCCCTCATGTCAATTAATCATCCTATTATCATCTTCTTATCACTTTATTTAATCACTAATCAAATCCTCATTTTATTTTGGAATTAAAAATTCCTTCTCAACTACCCCCACTATCCTTTCCTAAAAATCCTATTACTAATCCTCATCTAATCAACATTTATCATCCTAAACTCCTCTAGAAATCTCTAATCTACCTAGAGCCTTGCACCATCATTTTTAGGAATATAAAATTCTTAAATCCTACCTACTTCCATGAAGCTAATCATTAACTAATCACCATTAGTCATTCTTAAGAGAATGTAGAATGCTCTACATTCTCTAGAATCCTCTACACTCCTCTCTCTCTAGAATTCTCCAAGGAAGTTTATATTCCTTGAAAATTCCTCTCCACCTCCTATATAATCATGCACACACCATGCACAAACCATGAAGGAAAGAATTGGGGAATAATGTTGTCAACTTGTCGATTATCCATTCTCAAGCCATAATATATCCTCCATTGCTACACCAAGTCTTGAGCCAATCAAGCAATCCAACATTCATTTAAGTAGTCTTACGCTTTGTCATTTTGGGGCACATCATTCACATTTGGAGGTATATTACGCTGCATGATTGAGGTATAATTGCATATTTCAATTATTATTGTGTTATTTAATATTTATATCTACCTTGCGCAATTAGAGGTTTTGTTGTGAATTGGAGTAGTTGTTAGTGATTTTGGTTGAACTCTATTGTTGCTTTGATTGATTCCTTTTCCAATTAATTGCATTACGTTTTGGCGACCATAGTGGGAGAAATCTCTTAACCTTTGCTTGTTGAGCTCTTGTGTGCTTGGGCAAACTTGCAGGTTTTGTTTGAAGAAGATTTGGCAGCCTCAAACTCAAAATTTGTCTTGAATTTTCACCTACAGGTTACAAGCGGCTTCATACCTGTGTATCGACGACTTTGCAAATGCGTCTTTGTACCCAACATTTGTGACCTTGTCTTAACTGTCGTCCTTAACCGTTAGCTTTTTTTAGACTTTTTGGTCTTTCCGGACTTATAACAAAGCCGTTACTAGCATTTTTCATAATTAGCAACCTTGTCGATTCTAATAGCGACTTTGTTAATAACAGTAGCAAATATGTATATAACTCTTTTTCTGTGTAGGTTTACGAAGGCACTATTAGCCTTACTTCGAAATCAATGGCGTTGTTGATTGTAATAACGACTTTGTCAATTACAATAACAAAGTTATATAGCTGTTTTTGGCCTATGTGCAGGTATTACAAAGTTGCTACTAGCATAACTTCACAATCTGCGGCTTCGTCAAGTTCATTAGTGCCTTTGTCACTGTGACTAGCAACTTCATATGTGAGATCAAAGACTTTGTGATTTCTGGTCCGATGTTAGGTATAGCTATTTGTGTTATTATTACAAAGTCACTACTATCTGTTTTTCGCAATTAATGGCTTTTTCCATCCACTTAACGACTTTGTTGACTATAGTTGTGAGTTTGTTTTTTTAACAAAAACCGTCTTTGCGGCTTTGTCTCATGGACAAGCGGGCTTTGTTTTGAATAGAATTTGCTTTAGGTTCAACTCTTTTTGCATGTTTGCCCCTGATGAAGCTAATATAAAAACTACTAACAACTTGTCTTGTAGGTCGCTTGTCCAAGAATTGGCATTTTGAAACCAATTTTGATATATTTTTGTCATATTTAAAATCAGGTTTAATTAAACTTGTTTGTATGTGCTCAAATTGCAAATACTTTAACTTAATTTTTGGCTTGCTTGTTTGTCACCTAAGGCTAAGACAATGAACCCATCTTTGAGGAGCCCATCTTCGAAGAACCCATCACCCACCAACCGTCTACCTTCCATCCATTACATCATATCCCTCATTTTCAAAAGTCATTTTGTCCTAAAACTTCCATCACTAAGCGAAAAGTGAAGAAGGTACTTGTGGGCAATGTTATCCAACAGGGCCTCCTTGCAGCCACAATCAAAACATCATCTACTTGCAGCCTCACAACATCAATAACGTCTACATTAGCATCATAATAAACGTCAAAGTTAACATCAACAATAGGATCAAATCCTTCATCAACGTCCGAATCCATATCGGATTGCACATCAGAATCATCATCCCTTTACAGATGTCAAAGATCATGCCAACACCAACCTCTTTGAGGACATATCTATTTGTACAGTCAACTCAAATATAAACCAACAACAAGGCATGTCTCTTGATCTGTGTCAAGACGATGAAGTCATAACAACAACTATGGGACTTCAAGATGACTTCTTGGCTGATAATTGTGAGAATGGATTTGACACCACCTTGGATGCTTGTCTTATGGATCGATGCAACAACCTTAGTGATCTTTTCAAGAATCTTGAGGAGGTTTTCTCTGACATTGAAATCGGGTGTCTTATGACCCTCTATGAGGATCATGTTGCCCATTCTCCACTCATTGGTATCACCAATCCATCCTCTTCACTTTCATCCATCAGTGACAAACAGGAGCATGTGTCATTTGATTCTCTTCATGGCAATATATCATGTGCCAAATCTGTTGGGATCCATGATAATAATCAAATAATCAAGCATAATGCTCAAGTCAACTTTGATCCAACAATAAATTCTAAGTCCAATTAAGTCAAATGATTGGCCAAATTAAAGTCCATTATGGAAAAAGATAAGTCAAAATAATAATCAGCAAGGTCAAAAGTCACATTCCTCTAGTGAAACCTTCCTTAAGGCATCAGGGGGCAGTCAAAATTCAATCAAATCAGCAAATCAACAAATCCATGTCATAAGAAATATCAATATGGCCGACAATACTCCAAGAATTTGGATCAAAGAACAAATAAGTAAAGTCTTGGATCCCTTAATATCTCGTCATGTGGCATAAAACGCGAATGGCACATCCAACATCTTCAATGGTGTGTGTGATTGATAGTCCCAATCCTCAATCATCCATTACGCTTCCACATCATATACACCACCATCAAATCCAGGTCTTTATCCAATCCGTATCATACATCATATTGCTGGGCAACAGTGTCCCTCGTAGGGGCTAAGAAGACACCTGGTTGAGATGTGCGAAGGATTTCAAATCAAGAGTCAACAAAGATCACTACGGCATCAGTGAATCTAGCATCAACAACCTGGCCCTAGCGGAACAATTATTTAGAACTGGTATCCGCAAAAGATCAAGAAAGTGTCAACATCACTGTATCTCGCACACCAATAATTTGAGATGTCAAAAAAGTCAAAGTAAAAAAAATAAAAAAGAAAAGAAAAACATCAAAAATTGAAAAAATGAAAAAATAAATCATTCATGCAATGGTGAAAACCAAATTTCTGTCACCTTGGGCAAGTACCATGTTGAAAATCGGTTTTTGGCGTCATGTGTAAATAATTTGTTGTCCGCAGGTACCTCAACACTTGGGGGAAAAGTCTACTTCATCCCTTCATTCATGTCCTAAAATCCCTTTCCAACCCTATTTGCGTCATATTCCTCAACTTCCAACCATTCTTATCTTATATGTCCTCCCACTGTCCCTACCCATCCTATGCATTCTGTGCGTTCCTATTTTCCATCCTATTGCATCCATCCTGTTATCCAGTCTTGGACCTTAGTAAGGGAATGGAAGATGTCTTGAGACATGCTGGAAACATTTTGGCATATCCTCCAAGCAACACTTTGATGACGGGACATTTGGTTCCCTCGTGATATGGTCCGTGAAGATCCATAGTCCATTCCTCATCATCCCTCGTCCCCTTTAAGCATCACCCAAATACTTTCTCATTCCATCCGCCATCATTCCCCATCTTGGTTGCCAAGCTTGGTTTTCCCATTGTTAGTAACCCCCTTTTGTACATACATACCCCAAAAGTACCTAAAAATGAAAATATCCCCAAAAAGCCAAATAAATCATAAAACCTAGAAAATACAAAAACATCCCAATCGTTGTCTTATGTCCTAAGCGGTTCACATCTTGGCCCGAGTTCAATATCATTGGCTAGAATCTAGATCCTAATCCACATTCACTTCATGACTATCAGTTTGCTATTAACGTCCCATTTACACCTTCTAAGACCTTGTCCAACTCATTTCCTATCACTCATTCGAATCCTATAAGCTTGCTCAATGGTCAAATCATAGTCACCACTTTTGCATAAGTCATCCTCACTATCAAATCACATTATCAACCCTGCCATTGTCAACACACCCAAACGTGGGCAAATCCTATCTAGTCTCTTATTTGAGCTAGTCGTTTCAAAATTAATTTTGATTAGGATCAACCACGACCTAGTCAAAGTTAGTCGAGTTACATCTTTGCTAGTTTAAAATCTAGCACCTGTCAAATCTGTCAAATCATGAGCTTGTCTTAGCTCCCTATCCACGTCAAAACTAGTCAAGCTTAGGGTTAATTCTACACTACCTCGTCTATCAACTAGCTCACATCTCAAATTTAAATTTGCTCAAGGACACCTTGTCCAAATCTTATTACCCATCACATTTCAAGTCAAAACTTTGATCAAAGCAAGCTTATTAGTCCTTATCCCACAAATCATTGCAATCATCCATCCAATTTAACCTCTTGGCTCATATCGTTATTGGGGGCAAACAAAGTCACATCGACTCATAGACTAACCACTCATATTGTAGGCTTTTGTCAGGACACATACAAGAACCAATCACATATCAATAATGCGTCGTCTAATTTGCATATAGATACTTGTTTGATTTACTTGTATGATATTTTATGATGTTTGATTTGTTCGAATGTCTTTTATTATGTATATATATTTATCTACTTGTCTATGTTTGTCTCTTGGGTTCAGTTTCTTTGGATAGGCATTTAATATCTATGTACATCTTGTCTTATTATATTGTCTTTATCGTCTATGCAATAGCATACGACAAATACGTCATCTTGGTTCCTTAAACCAATGGTGCATTATGCCACATGCTACTTTACTTGTACACTTCGTTTTTGATCTTTGTGTCTTTTGTATCAGTCCGTCATGCACTTTGGCAAAACGTCATCATGGTCATATCCATATATCATGGTGCATATTGTCTAGTGCTACATTAAAAATGATTGCAATAACATATGGCTCAAGATCATGGCAGTACAAATCATCGCTTACATCTATCAAAACATCTAAATCACATCAACAACCACATCAGATATCCCAATCATCTACTAAATCAACTCAATCTATGTCAATCATCTATCTAAGTCGATCCTCTACCCAATCAAATCATTTTTCAATCCAATCATCTATCCTTCCTTTAATCATATCTAACAATCACAATCATCATTAATCTAACATTTCTACTAACATCCATCATCCTCATTAGTGTTAATCAGTTTCCTTAGGGCATAGATATCATCATCGTCTAATCTATCCTATTACCTATCATCACACCTTACCTCCTAGGGAGAATTGCATTGACCTGAGGTCTTCTAAGACTATATAGGCAACGCTTGGCCACTTGAAGTGCCCCAAGACAGCTCGACTGCCCTATTCACTTCTTCCCTTTTGTCCCCTGGTCACCCGATTCCTTTATTTTTCATCTCCATCATGTCATTTATCACTCATCCTCTCAATTTTATCTCCAATTGACAAAACGCTTTGAGCTACAACTCGTCAAATATTCAATCTATCAATCAAATCATTGACTTATTTCGAATCGCAATTCTCTTGGCATGCGTCTTTGCCTAGGATACGTCTAAAGCTCATGGCCTTCTTTATCAATCATCCAAGTCTGCAACTCTCTTGGCATGTGTCCTTCCCTGGTATACATCTAAAGGGTGATTGCTAGATCTTCTTGTAGCTCCGCCCTTCCTTCTTTCTATATATGGCTCTTTGTTGAAACCAAAATTATGACCCTCCCCACCACTTTATACCTTGTACAGGTTGTAAACTCTATTTGTTCGTGCTTGGTGGACTCCTCCTCTGCCTTGCTCCAAGTTTTCGCCAAAACCCCCACGCTCCATCTCTTCCTTTAGCCTCTTTTTCCCTTTTTCCATGATGTTAGCTACCTTCGGACCAACAGTAGTAAAGTTGTTTGTTGCCACTTCTCTTCTAATGGAAATTTTCTTCCCTCAGTGAACTTTCTTAGATTGCACGTCTGTCAAGAAGCTTCTGAAATCATGAATTATTTGATCACTAGTCACTTTCAATCTGGCTTCGATTCCTTGTGCTCTTGATTAGTTGCATCTTCAAATGAGAGAAGGAATTGGGCTAGTGGACTTTAAAAAAAGATGCAAACTCAGTTTTTAGGACATCACTTTCTCTGGCCACAAGACTAATGCCTTTATTGGCGCTTACTTTTTTATATGATTCTTGAGAGGGAGTTTTTTGACCTCAACCTTTTGGAGATCTCTTAAGGATGGTTGGTGTAGAGTCTTGCTCTAATTTGACACTCTTCTTCTGCGTTTAAATCCCCAAGGCTTACCTTTTCTCTTTTTGTGACCAAAAGGTCAAGATTTTTGAGAATATCTAGAAAATTGATAGAAATACTAGAGCATTTCCTTCCTTTTTATTGTTTTTATCCACTTGGGAATGATTGTTTCAATTAACCAACTCCATAAATCTTCCTATCCACCAAAGTTGTTAGTAGGAAAACCCACCATATCATTATAATGTGTAAATGTAATAGTGGGTCATGGATTATTTATGTTTTTGTGGGTTTTATGAGCACATGAGGGATGCTCAGATATTATAATAATTTTGCACCATGTATTAAATGCCAATTTGCACATGGGATAAGCATTATTATTATTATTGGTGGCATGGGTAGTTGGGTAGGTGTGAATAGTTGAGAGCATTTATTATAAGGAGGGTAGTTGCATGCATATATGAACACACCCTACATATGTTTGAACACACATAGTCATTCCCTTCTAGTTTTGTATTTGGGTTGGAGAACAGGTGAGGAGTGTAGTAGTAGTAGTTTTAACTGCCTTTTTGCCCACCATTGGCAAGGGTGACCTTCATTGTACTAGCAATTAGTTTATGTTTTAGTTAATGGAGCTTTATAGTCACAAATATGTTTGGTGTTATTTTTGTTGCTTCCATTATTGGAGTAGTTTCTTATTTTGCATGGAATAGTTAATGTTGAATGGCTTCACATATGTGGATTTAGTGATAAAAGCATGATTACTTCCATAGTTGTCATCCTTCAGATTTGAGGTCTCAGAACCCCTTGCGCACTTTTGGTGAGCAGCTCTCAGGGTTTGATATACTAGTGTCCTAGGAGAGTGTTTTAGGCTACAACTTAGTGTTTAGTGGATTGGATCTTTGTCCAACTAATAAAAAAGCCATCAACATTTTGGTTCTGATGCCTTGATGAAATAGTAACAATAACATCCATCCTTCTCAAGAACCTAACTACTCAATGGACTTTTCTCTTATGCTTCCTTGATCTTCAAGACATTTTCTATTAAAAAGTGTTGTGTTATGCTGTCCAAGGGGGAAAACTTGAATTTGGTTCATATACCTTTATTATAGGATCAAATTTCCATACTTGGAAGAAACATTTGCATGAACAATGTAATGAATGATTCTATTGACAGTTTTATGAAATTCCATTGTCTTGTGAACAACTTCGTAAATATATTTGTCCCCAAAACCTGAAAATTGCATATTGAGAATAGCTGGATTTTGTATCTGAAAAGTACGTCTTTAGAAAGCACCCATTATAGAGCTGGATAACAGATCAAGGTTATAAAGTAGAAGACAAGTGATTAAATGGAACTCTAGGCAAACCTTGGGATATGTGATCCACTGCTAGCATATCTTCTAAGTTACCCTAGTGGAAAAGAATTTGTTACCAACACAACCCTTTCAAAGGAGTTTGACTCCTCAGGTTCATGCTACACTTATGTTCCTTTCCATTCCATCTCTCAAATATAAGAACCTATGAATTAACCATGTATAGAAAGCATGTATGGAACATACAAATGCTATGCACAAACTATCAAACTATAAGGTCCTATTATAAAGGTCACATAACATCCTTTCCCTGTCCCATAGGTAGTGAGTCAAGTACAATATTAAGTGCAATTAGAGAGTAAACCAACCATGCATCATGAAATATGTAAATATTGTAGGGGATGTCTATATCGAAGAAACAATACGCCCAATCGCCACCTAGAGGGCACTGTTCTATGAAATATTAATACTAAGTTTCGCCCCAACTCCCCTTCCAGACAATTCCCAGTCATAGAATCAATCTCAATTTCTTGATGAAAAAGAGAAAAAGGTTGAAAAAAATATCTGTATATGCAAGTATAAATGAAAACATAAATGAAGAGGAAGGACTACAGATATATTATTACATTTCCCCCCTGCTAAAATGGGCTGATTGGAGCAGATATAAAGAAGAAATAAAAGCTCAGATTGGCAGCACTAAACTCCCTAATACCAAGGCTGAACCCCTACCAACAATCAATGAGATTTGGGCATCAAACATGCTGTAGAAAAGGGTAATTCTTCTGCAGCTAGTAAGATTTTTTTAAAAGTCTAATTTTGCCTTCCAAAAGCCTCCTTGTGCAGGGAAAAGTGGAATGAATATTATGATAGGTTGCAGCAGAATGAAGGAACCAGGATTTGCTTGAATATGAGTGTGCAGTGCATATTCCTTCAGAATTCCTTAGCGTAATTTTTTAATACCTAGACGTGTTCCTCCTCGTAAAAGCAGCGTACTTCTCAAATGTTATTCGCCAAATGAGCTGAGTGTGTTCTTATAGCTTTCTAAACAACATTTCAGGATCTTCCTTTGGGGCAATTGGAACCACTTTATTGCCCTCCTTTCAATGCATGTCTTCATCCTCCATAATCCCAAAGGGGACATTCTTTCGTTTTTCTTGTTTTCTTGTTTTATCTTTATTTGATCCATAAGGATCCAAAAATTTAAATTCATCCATCAGACGAAAAGATCAAAATCCAGTTTCAATCAGCAGCAGAACTTCAAAGGGTGTGTTCTAAGCATGTTGATGAAACTGCCGCTTCATCTAGGTGGCGGTTATGTTTGCTGGTTCCTACAGAGCAACGTTTTCGAAACCACCGGTCTGCATTAACCCGTGGTTTCGCTTGCGGTAGTTATATAAGTACAATAACAACAGAGAAAGTGACTCCATGTCCTTTAGACATTTGGAGATCCTTTAGTGCATGAAAGGACATCTCTGAAGCATGATAAGAAGAGGCACAAGTTTAGAGAAGACTATCGGTGATCAGAGTTGGCATTTAGTTGATTGTAGGAAGGATTGGAGAAAGGAACAATGAGAGAAGCTAAGTGAGCATGATATCACTCTGTTGTACTGGTTCTAACATACTCATTATAATCAGTCTTTGACCATAAGAAGATAGGATGTAGTGCAATTGCCTCTTCCAATTGGTTTTTCCCCATCTTGGGTTTTATGGATCAAAATCTGTCTTTGTATCTCCATGGTTTAGGTGTTCTGTTTAGGTTTCTTTGTATTCATGTTTCAATTCTGAAAGTAATGTTTCATCTTCCAACAACACATTGCATTAATTCTAAATTATTTGAGTAATTTGTGATTCTGTAAATTGTAGCAATAATTGTACTTGAGAGTTTATAGATCATTTTGGTATCAAAGCAACTTTATCTTTGTGTTATTATGGAAATTTTTTGACTAAGTTAAATGATTGTGACAAGATGTAAAGGGTGAAGAATTGCTGCCTTGCAATCATGAGATTTATACAAGAAGGTGAAATCAACAGGGGATAGAAATGGCTCAAGAAAGGAAAGAGATTATTGCTAAGGGAGTAACTGCACTAGAATCATGCATGGAAAGTGTGATGAAGTCCCAAGACACTATCACCAAACAGAGAACACTTACAGCTAGGAACCAAGACTCCATGGATTTGGTGGTTCATGCTATAACCATAAGCTTTTCACCATGGAGCTCTCCACGATGAAGAGGATGAAAAAGAAGAAGAGTTCATGGATGAGCATGAACAGCCTCCAAAAGACAAAGGTAAAACTAAGGTAAAATCTGAACATACTCCTTTCAAAGTTGAGACAAAGGTTGAGATTAAATCCTTTGATGGAAAGTAGATGTTGAATTGCTAGACAAGTGATTGAAACAAATGGAGATATATTTACTGTGCATAAAGTTACTGAGGCTCAAAAAAATTATTTTGCATGTTTCAAGATGGAAGGTCATGCTCTAATTTGGTGGGAAGTTTATCTAGCATCTTTGCAAAAGAAGAAGCCAGTTGTAAATAGCTAGGATGAGTTCAAAGAATTATTGTGTAAGAATTTTTATCCTATTGGGCATAAGACTGATCAGAAAATTAAGTGGCAATATTACAAGAAAGGAGTGGGTCAAAGTGTGCAAGATTATACCTCGGAGTTCCATAGACAAGCCATGCTCATGGGCTTGGACTTGGAGATGAAAACAACTTGACCAAGTACTTGGGAGGCCTCCATACATGTTTAAGAAGATAAGTCATCTCAAGTAAACCACAGGACCTTGACGAGGCATGCATGCAAGCATACTACATTGTGGAAGAAAAGAAGCAAGTAGAGGGAGAGCCTTCAAAGCAAAATCAGTTCAAGAAAGAGCAAAACCAACCTTACAAAGGTTTCAAGAAGGGTAAGTGGAAAGATGAGAAGAATGTCAAAATTTTGCATAGTTGTAAGGATTCTAAGAACCATTGTAGCCATTGTGTTATAGATGGAAATACAAGTGTTGGTAGCTACATCCAGAATTGTATCCAAAGAATTGTTCCAATGAGGACCCTTATGGATCCATGGCATCTTTGAAGGAGATATTAGAGGTAGAGATAGAAGCATAGTTACCATGTTTGGCCAAATTAGGGAAATGTTCAGTTCAGACTAAACATTTTGGATCCATGGCATCTTTGAAGGAGATATTAGAGGTAGAGATAGAAGCATAGTTACCATGTTTGGCCAAATTAGGGAAATGTTCGGTTCAGACTGAACTTTTTGGATCCAATGAACTGAACATGTGTGGGTTGGTTTGGATGTTTATATGTTTTATTTGTTAACCAAAAGCATACTATTAAGTGTAAATAAAAAAAATTTACAGTTCTTCTCACTGCTGAATTTGTTGTTGCAGATGTTATATATCTGTTTTTTTTTTTTCATATGGTCATGACTAGTTTGTTCAAGGGTTTAGAGGTCAAGGTGTGCATGAAAACAAGGAATGTTGTGGTATTAGGGCCACAACCTTGTTTTTTTAGAGGTGCTTGAGTGCAGAGTGGGGTGAGAAGAAGCCAATGGAGAGTGAGTTGGCTTGAGGAAGGCCTTGAGGCTAGTAGAATTGTGAAGGGCCCTTGGGGCAGAATGGGCTTGGAGATGCCTTTGGGGCTTTGAAGGGGTCATGAAGCCTCCATATGCTTTCAAGCACACACCTATACTTGCAAAACAATAACAAGACCATCAAAACAAACAATGCATATTTGAATATAGATCTAAAACTAATGGAAATCCCATACACATGGGGTGAAGCCTTATGGGCTTTTACTTCTCGAATGAAACTAACTCTACACTAAAACTATGAAGGCTCCACCTCAATGCCAAGCTTTAGCTTGAGGGCCCATGGAGGCTTTGTTAGAGTTTGAGGAAGGAGGGACAACATATGGACAAGCCTTTCCCCTCTCCCCCTCTCCTCCCAACCTTGCTCATGTTGCAAATGAGCCTCCAAAGCTTAAATTAGCCATTGTAATGTTTCCTTTTTGAGTGAGCATCAGAGTTGGTGGTTTAGCCTATCATCGGGTCCTCGTAGGCTAATAATGGTGTTTAGAGGGCCCAGTGTTGGAGTTAGCTAGTTCCTCAGTTGGCAGTTGATAGTGTTTTCATCTCCAAATCCTTAGCTTGTTCAGAGGCGATGTAATTTGGGGTGTTTTGGCCCCATTTGTATATACTTATTATTTATAGTAAGTCAGTGAATTGATAGGGGGCCAACCTTACTATTTTTAGTAAGGCATCCAGATGGGTAGAGTATGCAGTGGGTTACCCTGTGGTGTCAACGGAATTGATAAATGACGTTTATTAATGGAGTTATAATATTATAATTATTATTAAAGTTATGCTTTAATTATAATTAATTATAAAGTGCATATATTAATGACTTATATTGACTTTATAATAAAGGTGCATTTAATGTTATAAAGTCAAGTCATTATAACTTTATGATGGGCGCCCACTTTGAGGATTTAATTAAAAAGTGACAGGGATATTTTAATGATTTAAAAGGCCTCATATGAAATTGACCTCTTGAGGAGAAGTATATAAAGGCATTTCAATTCATTTATTGATCATTCATTCAACTTGGCTTGTGCTTTGGCATTTTGGAGGTGGAAATTAGGGTTTTCAGCTGCAAACGATCTTGGAGAGCGTAGCTTCTCTTTGAATCGAGCTTTTCGAGGGTGAGAAAGATCATCTGAGGTTTGCTAATTGGTGGCTTTATCTCAGAAGTCACATTGTGCTTGATTGGAATTGATTCATCAACAATTTTCAGAGGTTATTTAGAGCAGATCAAAAGTTATTGTTAGGTTGCTACAGTGATGTGAATAGTGCCACGCTACAGTACCCCGCGCTACAGTGATTCAACTACTAACTTCAACGTCATCCTTTCCTATTTGTTGATGTTCCTTTCTGCTGTGCTCATAAAATGGCGTGATATTCCAGCACCCCCCTACGAGTGATCAGACCGATAGCTGCATATTTCACATTCTGTTTCAGTCTTCTACCATTGTTATCAGCACATATCAGCTTTTATACATTGTATTTTCATGGTGGCATTGAACAGGGATGTTATTGGCATATTGGGTATTCAATCTTTCATATGTATTGGGTTTAATAGTGCTGTTACAGTCTGATTAAGTCTATATCAGACCTGAGTTTTTGTAATCAAACCTGAGTTTAGTGAGAAATAAAGCTTATTTTGGTATGATATTGCAATGTTTATTTGTTGGTTATATTCCTTTTCATTTGGCATATGAATATTGCAATCAAGACCATTTCATATCCCCACAAACATCAAGTATCAAAGTCAGAAATTAAAAATCAGAATTCAGAAGTTGCAAGACAAGTGTTTGACGGAATGTCAAACCTTCCAAATTGAAAATTTGGGACAAAACTTGAAGGGGTTGCAAGTGTCCACTTGGGGTGGGACATCTTAGGCATCCTTATGGATTAAGGAAACTTTTAGGGTTTTCCTAGTCCAACAGTTGTGATAGAACCTAATCTAATGTTGGAAATTATTTGCTCAATATTTGGAGGGAAAATGTCTTTATGAATTTCAGCTACTTTGTAAGGTTTTTTTATGTTGACTTAAACTTTATTATGTTGTGCACCTTATGTATTCATGTTAAGTTACTTTTCTAAATGGGGATGCCACTTGAGTGACCCCCTTGGTGTAACTGTAGGAAAACTTTTTTGTATGTTGGTTGAGCCAAGATGACTTTTTATAAAGTGAAATTGAAATTAGAACCTAAAGATTGCATGTATGATATATTTATTTATAAAAAAAATTAACTTCGTATTTTTTTTTTTAATATTTATATATTTTAAAATATGTATATGTTAATTTTTTAATTTTCTGAACTAAACTGAACTTTTCTAAGAAATTCCAAATATTTTAATCCTTCCAAATGAACCGAACTCATCAAACATTGTAACCATATATATAAGACAATTATGATGTTGATGAGAAGCTACTTTGCACTGCCATCAACACAAACAAGGAACAAGAAAGAAAAGAGATATGCAAGATATTCCAAATCAAGATTCAGATCAAGAAAACCAAGGTAAACACACTTGATGATATTGGGTCTCAATCTAATTTAATTTTATATGAGGTTGTTAAGAAGCTTGGTTTACAAACATATGATCATCCTCATCCATATCTTTTGGGCTGGGGTGAAGCAGGGTATAGAGAGTCAAGTACTCTAAGGTTTAAATTCAAAATTGGGATTAACCCGCAATACATTGATTAGTTGAGCAGATGTGATTCCTCTGGATGCATTTGATGTGGTGTTTGGAAGTCATTAGTTGTATCCTAGGGATGCTATCTTCATGAGGAGGGCTAACAGGTACCGATGGGTCGAGGATGGAATCAACTATAACATTAAAGCATATCAAAGCAAGCCCAAGTTTGCACTGGTAAATGCCAACCAAGCAAAAAAACTCACTCAAACAAATAATCAGTTTTTTTTAAAAGATAATCAAGAGGATGGGTAAGAGATATCTGAAATTAATTGTACTAACAAAGGATTGAAGGGATTAAATGAGTTGATGCATTCTTTTCAAAGTGCGGTCCAAACTCTTCAAAGTTTGCCTCCAAGAAAGTAAGTAGAACATGAGATTCAATTGTTGTTCGAATATCGTATACCTAACATTGGTTTACACATGCAAGTTCTTTTGGAGAAAGAAAGAAATTGTATTAATGCCCATAGATGACCAAAAGTAGGTAAATGGGACTCGAAGATACAACAATTAACAATAGAAAGTTCTACGAAGAGAGAATCCTAGAAGCCAAATAAAGGAATAAAAGTAATAAGGCAATAAAATAGTGTTCCACTAAGTTACTAACATAGGTGGTAATGAAATCAATACAAATAGCAATGAAGGGCCAACAAGAGCCCCTAAATGCATGCGCTGATGAAGACTAGAAGGAAACTTTATAAAATATCTCTATCTGTGCCTAAAGTGGAGGAGCCATTTGAGCCATCATCGATCGCTGTGAAAAGATCTAACAATGCTCATTAGGGGCCAGGTTGGGAGATTCTAGGAGATTAACGAAGTTGAGAAACAAATTCAAGGGTTGTTAGAGCAAGGCATATTACAGGCGAGTACTTCATGATGCAGATTACCCATTGTGATGGTACAAAAGAATGGCTCCTGGGGAATGTGCTTAGATTATAAAGCCTTGAACAAGATCATCATAAAGAATAGATATCCAGTTCCATGGATTGATAACTTGTTGGACCAACTTCAACATGGTAAGTACTTTATAAAATTGGATCTCAAATCCAATTATTATCAAGTTTGTATGAAGATGTATGGAAGACAACCTTCAAAACAAAACAAGGTTTGTACAAATGGTTGGTAGTTCCATTTGGTTTATGTAAGGAGCCTGTTACATTTATGAGATTGATGAATGATGTGTTGAGACCTTTTATAGATAAACATGTCATCGTGTATCTACATGATATTTTGGTTTTCAGTGCTACATGGGAAGAACATCTAACTCATTTGAAACAAGTTTTGCAAGTGTTGAAAGAAAAACAACTGTTATGTAATATGAAGAAACGTGAGTTCACAAAACAATCACTTGTCTACTTGGGAAATGTGGTTGGAGGAGAAGAGCTAAGAGTGGATGCAAATAAGGTTGAGACTATCATGAATTGGTCCACACCTAGTAGTGTCACTGAGACAAGAAGCTTTGTAGGCGCTGTACAATACGGGAGGAAGTTTATTCCCTCTTTCACCACAATTGCAGCACCTCTACATACGGTTGCAACACTGGGTAAGAACTTTCATTTGGGTAAGTAACGTGATCATGCTTTTGATTCCTTGAAATAAGGTCAACCATGTACCCATGCTTTCTCTTCCTAATTTGCAACAACCATTTGAAGTTGAAAGGGATGCAAGTATGCTATGGGGGCAGTTTTGTTGCAAGGAGGTAAGCTTGTTTCTTATCATTTAGAGTGATTTTATTCAATAATAAGGGGTGATTATGTCTATGATAAATAAATGTACGCACTAGTTCAAGCAATAAAGAATTGGAAACATTATTATTTGGGTAAAGAAACCATTATGCATACTGACAACAAGCCTCTTTGATATTTGGAAGCACAAAATAATTACAGCAGGTAAGACATTACAAGTGGATGGGATTTTTTAAACAATTCCATTTGGAAATCAAATACAAGAAGGGCAACACAAATATAGTGGCAGATATGTTATCTAGGCCACCAATAAAGTATGTTTCAGCTTTGGAAACAATCTCACAACTTGAGCCTTTCACAAAAGAGGCTTATGAGGAAGCATATTCACAAGATGCAGACTTTGGGGAGACATTCCAACAATTGCAGGTCAAGTAGGTTGATAATGAAGGCAAAGAGGGATGCTAACTCAAAGATGGGATACTCTACAAGTGGGATAAACTATGTGTGCAAAAGGAGGAACGACTTCTATTGATGAGAGAAGTACATACTTACAAGGTCTCGGGACACTTTGGTGTTGGTAAGACCATGGCTCACTTGCAAAGGTATATATATTGGCATGATATGCAAGAAGTATTAAAATTTATTAGAGGATGTAAGTTATGTTGTACAAACAAACCTAAGGCTAGGAAAGAAGGGTTCTACATGACATTACCTGTACCTACTAGACAATGGGAAAGCATTTGTAGGGATTTTGTGGGAGGATTACCAATGTCCAAGCATGGCGTCGACTATCTATGTGTTTTTGTAGATAGATTCAACAAAATGTGTGTTTTGATTGCATGTAAGAAAACAACAAAAAAGCTTGAAGTATTTGAACTATTCTTTTCTAAGGTTTGGGTGTATTTTGGGTTGCTTAAGTCTATTGTTTCAGGTAGAGATTCTAAATTCTTGGGGAAGTTTTGGACCACCTTGTGGGGCAAGATGGACACCAAGCTCCAATGAAGCACAACATTCCATCCACAAACTGATGGGCAAATAAATCTTTTCAGTAGGACTTTGGTACAGTTGCTAAGAGACCATAACAAGTATCCATGGACTAGAGACGAGTCTTTGGCATGTATCCAACACTCGAACAATAGGGCAGTACATACATCCACTAAGAAGTTACTGTTTGAAGCATGTTTGGGCTACTTACCAACTAATCCACTTGTTGATACAATGGAACAATAGGTAGGAGTAGAAAGACACGATTCAGAGGTGATGAGCATAAAAGTTCATTGAGAGAATTAGGCAAATCCATCTCACAGTGAAGGATTGGTTGGAAAAGTCTCAAGCCAAGTACAAGGCTAGACATGACTAGCATCGGCAGGAGCATACACTCAAAGTGGGTGATAAGATATGGTTGTATTTGAGCAAGGAAAGACTTCAAGGACAAGCTAGGAATCTCAAGGCTCTAAGGTATGGCTCATTTACCATCTTGGAGCAAGTTGGAGAGAATGCTTTATGGCTTGGTCTACCATCATTCATGAGAATGTATTCAGTTGTAAATTGTGTGAATTTGCACTTGTATGAACCATGTATGCTAAATGAGGAAGAAGGACAATTAATACCTTATATAGAAGACTTGGTTGTGGATGGCAAGGAGAGTTGGAGGAGGTCGTGTTGTAGCGTAAAGTCAGAGAAATTTGCATGGGACCACAAGAGTTTTGGCAAGTTGGCCACAAGGGGAAGAAACAAAGGCAAGCAAAATGGTACCCCAATTAGAAAGTGGAAGAGTTGTTTCCACATTTCCCCCATTAAGCTTTTGTGGGACCAAAAGCTTTTGAGAAAGGAAGATAGGATCCAAAACACAATCCATCCATCAGATAAAAAGATTAGAACCCAGTTTTAGTCAACAATAAAACTTCAAATGGAGAGTTCTAAGTGTGGTGGTAAAATCACCGCTTCATGCAAGCAATGGTTATGTAACTGCCCTAGTTACTGCATAGCGGCAACTATGAAACTACCAATCTGCATTAACCAATGGTTCCGTCCATGATAACCATACAAGTACAGTAACGATAGAGAAGGTGAGAGATCCTTTAGTGCATGAAAGGATATCTTTGAAGCATGATAAGAAGAGGCACGAGTCCAGTGAAGATCATTGGTGATTAGAGTTGGTGTTTCTCTGATTGTAGGAATCATAGTGCGCATAACCATAACCGGTGAGTACACGCCAAAGGGGGAATTTTGGGTAATTGGCGGTTATTCAACAGAAGTGGTTGAATAACCGAGAATTACTGACAAAGGCAAAAAATACTTGAAATTTGCCCGAAGTAGGTGATATATAAATAAAATAAACATTTAAGTATAAGAAACTAGATGCCTAGTTTCTTATACTTTAAGTTATATTTTATTTATATACTTTCAAGATGTTTGAGAGTGGTTTCAGACCTCTAGGAGCTATACTACAAAATCTAGGTTTTGGAGGATCCTATCATATTTCAAACTTAGTCAGATTTTAGGGTTTTAGGGTTTCAGACTCAGCCATATTCCAGGGTTTCAAAATTTCAAGGAGACATCGTAGGAGGGATGAAGAATGCATGAAGGGATGTAGTTATGATGGAATAGTATGAGAACATCTTTTGCAAAGTGCCACAAGTCGATCCCACCCTATTCCTTGTACATAGATTACTAGACTTTCTCAGTCTCCCTTAGTTTTCCAGAGAGTAGGGAAGAGAAAAATATAGACTCTTGTAATTTGTACTTGTAGATTCTTGTTTTAGTATCACTATATCAGTTTTAATCTATGCACAGGGAATGGGGTGGGGTTGACTTGTGGCACTTTGCGAGAGATGTTCTTTTACTATTCTATCATACGCACATCCCTTCATGCAACCTTTATTCCTCCTACGATGTCTCCTTGAAATTTTGAAACCCTAAAATATGTCTAAGTCTGAAACCCTAAAATCTGACTAAGTTTGAAATATGATAGGAACCTCCAAAACCTAGAATTTGCATTATAGCTCCTAGAGGTCTGAAATCACTCTCAAACATCCTGAAAGTATATAAATAAAATATAACTTAAAGTATAATCTAAATTTAGATTATACTTAAATGTTTATTTTATTTATATACCGTCTGGTTTGCTAAATGTAACCAGTGAGTACTTGTCGGTTACTCATGATTACTCGCGAATAACCAGTCTCGTTGGTTAAAAAATAATTGCATTTTTTCAAATTTGGCAGTGATTCGCCTAGTGGTTTCCCTGGTGAGTAGCCGACCAACTGGCAGTTACTCGCGGGTTATACCTGAAGTAATGAATCATCTTAATTATATTTATTTGAGAACCTTAGGAATTAAAATTGTGGATAATAACAATGATTTGCCTCCTAACATTAAGATTGAGGTTCAGGAGCATATTGAGGCTTTCAAATACTTTCAAGAAATTGGTATTTGATTGAGATGTGTGTATCAGTTGAGTGAGCAAGATGGCAGCTTCTTGTAATTTTTTAACATACTCATTGTAATCCATCTTTGGCCATAAGAAGATAGGAACCAAAGCAATTGCCTCTTCTGACTTTTTTTTCCTCCATTTGAGGGTTTTCCCAATCAAAATCTCCGTGTCTTTGTATCTACATGGTTTATGTGTTCTGTTCATTGTTTTTGCATTCAGGTTTAAGTTCTAAAAGTATTGTATCATCTTCCAACAACACATTGCATTAATTCTAAGTCAATTGAGTAATTTTGTTTTTCTTTAAGGAGAGTTTATAGGTCATTATTAGCCTCTGGTGGGTGCCCTCTTTATTTGCCTATTGCTCTTTCTTGTATTTTTTAAGCCCCTTTCTGACTTTATTCTTAATGCAATTTTATCTCTCTTTATCCTTGTTTAAACTTTGAGTTTTAATTCAACTAAGCAACATATTGAAGGTCAACTATTTTTTTGCAAAGTTTCTAAAAACTGCGGCTATAACAGAACTTATGGTAGACAGTATTATCAAGTATTATTTTAGAAGAGTATAATGTGAACAGCTTAATATCTTAACAGGAAATTAGATGAGAGAACTAACTTGCTGTTTCTTATGCAGAAATAAAACCTGGGGAGAAGGTGTTGGATTGGCCTACTAGAAAACAAGTGGCTTTAGGTGCAGCCCGTGGTTTGGAGTACCTTCATGAACACTGTAATCCTAAAATAATTCATCGGGATGTGAAAGCTGCTAATGTTTTACTTGATGAGGATTTTGAAGCTGTTGTTGGTGATTTTGGTCTAGCAAAGTTGGTTGATGCTAGGAAAACCCATGTGACAACTCAAGTGCGTGGGACCATGGGTCACATTGCTCCAGAATACTTATCAACTGGAAGGTCATCAGAGAGGACAGATGTTTTTGGATACGGCATTACACTTTTGGAGCTTGTCACAGGGCAACGTGCTATAGATTTTTCACGACTAGAAGAAGAGGATGATGTTCTATTACTTGACCATGTAAACTTACTACATCTTTCCTTTTGTTTTTCCATGCAAATAGTAGCTTTGGTATATTTTTCATGACTAAATATCCCCTGCTTCATGTCCAGCAAATTATCTATGCTTTTGTCTTTCTAGCTTTTTGAAAACTGAATATTGGGTAATCATAGTGGCAAAGGAAACTAGCACATTAATAGAATTTGCATGTTTTAGTATTGCTAGCTTCATGTTTTTCATATGTTATTCTTCAATATTTATCCATGCACTTCTTTTTAAACAGATGGGCAGGTATGTCGTGTGTAAATATATTAATGCATGTACTTTATTTTCCTTATAGATCCCCATATTCATTATTGCATTTAAGCGACATAACATGTGCATACATTTCTTTACTACCATTTTAATATTCATAATGACATAAATGCCCATCATATTTGCACATGTTAACCTTATTTCCTTTGATATTCCTATATAATAATCAACATCAATAACCATGAGTAATACTATGGTCATTGCACAGGCATATAATTCTCACAATAGGCAGATCATCCCACTCCCTAGGGTATAACTCATGAGTCAAGACCAGCAATCTTCCTATGAGAAATTCCAAGTTTTACATGTTCTTAATGCACATATATTTTACTGGTGCTAGTTTCTGATCCAAAATACCCCTTTATCAATTGCTACCATTCTGGACTAATTTAGTCATGGGGATTTTCATGTGTAGGCCATTAGGACTAATCACAAGTCTCTCATTCACACTCAAGGTAATCCAATAAAACAATTAGAACTGGCAAAACCGTCTTCTAACCTAGCCATTGTCTTTCTGCACCAAATTACCACTGTCTATATACATCCCTTTACAAACATGGAGACCATGCGCTCACACAATCAAAACTGACAAAGACATGCAAAATTGACTAACATGAAGAAGAGGGAAAAAATACAGCAAACACAGAAGGTTGCTTCTGGCCAAGTCAGGCTCTGAGGAATGTCCAGACCATCATAAATCCAGTGAGAGAGAGAAGCAGATGTTCCGAGCAGCATTGGATGAATTTGGCAACTGCTGAAAATATCCTGGCAGATTTTGAAGAATTTGACACATGCTGAAATCATCTTGAGAAATAACTCAAATTCAGCACATGTCAAAATCATAATAATGTGACTGATGCGACTGAATGGCAACTGAACCGACCCAGATGGGATTCCAATCGGTTAAATAGCCAGAGCTTTCCACTTGCCATGCTTCATGAAAGGTCAAAGTTAACTGTTGATAAATACATTGTGTTTGTATACATGTAATTTGTCGTGTATGGGCATCTGGAGTTGTAGCAATAATCTGAGGAAGTGTGGTAGCAGAGAGGAGATTTGAGTAGTTTAAATAATGCAAAGCAAAGACTTGGGAGTATGCTGTAGGGTGTTGAGTTGAGTCCACAGTGGTCCGTTATGCTCCATTGAGAATAACTCTTAGTAATTTGTATTACTGATTTCAGTCCTAATGAGAAGAAGAGAGACAACCATTTCCGTGTTGGAGTTTTCCCACATTGTTGTTCTTTAGAGTAAACAATGTGTTCTCATGCTGAATTCTATTTCTGTACCTTCTTTTCTTTCATGTTCTATATTGTTGATTTATTTCCAATTCTATTGTATGTACAGAGACAATTCTATGTACTGCAATTTTTAGGCATATTCCTTTAAGAACAGCAAGTATTATTCTGATTTCAGTCATTCATAAATTAAGATCTGTGTTAGTGAGCTGTTATTCAGAATAGCCAAGTCAATTACAGATGATATTGGTATCAAAGTTTCTATTCATTGGTCTGTGTGGGTTCCTTTTTCAAATTTATGCCATTGACCCAGTTGGGGAAGGCTAGGGTTGAAGAAGAATTGCTACCTTTAGAGCCAAATATCTCTACAAGAAGGTGGGACCAACGAGTAAGAAGAGGCATGGAGCAGCAAGAAGAGCCATATGCACATCAATAGTTGAAGGATTTGCAAGAAGAGCGACTCTTCAATCTTGAATCCAATGTGGCAAGAATTTCCAAACCAATAGGAAAGCTTGATAAATGTGAAATGTGGATGGCAGCAACTTGAGGTATATTTTAGCCTTCATCAACTAAGAGGTTGCATTTGTTCATCTCAAATTGTCTAGCTATGCACTCACTTGGTGAGAAAATTATGCTGATACTTTAGTTTTAAATAAATTTCTACTAGAAATTAAATGGGAGGAATTCAAGAATTTAATTAAGTCTCCATTTTATCCCCCCTCCCATTTTTTTGAAGAGCATAAAATTAAATGGCAATATTAAAGGCAAAGGCAAGGTCAAAGTGTGCAGGAATACACCACCAAATTTCGGAGGCAAACAATCCAATTGGGAATTTGCACTGAAGATGAAGTGTGGTGGTAAAGTACCTTCGTGGACTCCATAAAAACATAAGGAGACAAGCCTTACTTTGCAATCCCAAGACCATTGATGAAACATGCGCTCAAGCTCATAACACATAGATGGAAAAGAAGGGGCCCACAAGGGAATTCCTCCACATCAAATTAACAAGATTTATTTAAGCCTAAAGGAAAAGTAAGCGAACTGCCACCACCATTTGTAAAGGAAAGGATCCTAAGAATTGTTGTGAGCATTGTGATATAAATGGGCACCCCAAGGACAAATTTTGGAAAGTATACTGGTAGTTCCATCCGAAGAATTGCACCAAAGGACAGCCCAAGAAGACCATGATTGCCTTGGTAGAAGCAAAAGAGATTGAGAGAAGTTCTGATGTTGATGACAAGATAGCATACAGTTCAATGTAAAGTGAGATATGTTTGAGTAGCAAAGTGACTCAAGGAAGAGGTAATTTTGACAAATCTCTTACGTATTAAGGTTCAAATTAAGAGAAAAAAATAAGATGCATAAGAGTTTGATTTCATAAGAGTTTGTAGAAAAGCTTGGTTTGGAAGCATATAACCATCTCATCCATATTCATTGCGATGGTAAGCAAGGAGTAGAAATTCATGCTACTAAGTGACGTAAAGTGAAGTTTGGCATAGATGAACATTACATTAATGAAGTAAAGGTAGATTTGATTCTCCTTTATGCTTATGCGGTGTTTGCCAGCCCATACATGTGTGTGGCATGCTATCTTCATAAGGAGAGCAAACAAACATTGCTTGATCAAGGATGGAGGGAGCATCATCATCAATGGTGAAGAGGTCTACTGCTTTCCATCGACAAACAGATGTCCAAATAAAGTAGTCAATAGAACATTGATGTAGCTCTTAAGGGGGTACAATTGAAGGCATGCAAGAACATGGGAACTGAAAATTTGGCTATATTCAGCATTCGTACAATAGAGCAGTGCATACACACACAAACAAATTAATATTTTAAGCATGCTTTTGTGATTTGCCTTCTAATCCTTTTGATGTTTTTTGGGACAGAAAGGGAGTAACAAAGAAGCAAATTTTGAAATCAGAAAGGCTGAAAATTTTATCAATAAGAGTAAGCAAATTTATCTTTAAGTGCAAGATAAGCTCAAAGAGTTTCAAGCTAAGTACAAAGCTCACTATGATCAACACATAAGGGAACATCATTTCCAAGTTGGGAATAAGGTGTAGCTTTACTTGAGCAAAAATAGACTCCAAGGTCAAACAGAGAAGCTTAAACCATTGAGGTATGGACCATTTGAGATCATAGATCAGATTGGTGAAAATGCTTTTAAACTCAACCTACCCTTGTGCATGCAAATGTTTTCAATCATAAATGTTGAGAACATACCTATTTGAGTCTTCTATGCTAGATGAGGAAGAAGAGGGAAAAGTGCTACGTTCTATAGAATACTTTGTACCTGATGCTCAAGAAGAGTTGGACATAATGCTTCAGAAGATGGTCAAAGCCACAATGAAAAGAGAGCATGGACATTGGCAATTAGGATTGAAAGGATAGATGCCAAGCAAATAAAAATGGTATTCCATGGAGGTGGTGTGGGAGTTGTATCCTCTTCTTTTGAAGAAATGAACCTTCAAGAGCCAAAGGCCTCCCAAATTGGGGTGATGTTGGAAATCGAACTTTCTACAATTATGTGACAAAAGGATCTCTATTTAGTGAGGTGCACTTCTGTGCTTGCTCTATGTTTGTACAACAGATGGGCAGTGATGGACCCTTTAAGATCTGCTGGTAAAGCAGATGCCAGTCTATATGGAAATCTTGGGATTCCTTCAATCATAATTTTTTGGGGCGCTTAATGCTCCATCAAGGTCTGGCAGTTAAGACAGGACTTAACAAAAATGGTGTCACAACTTCTGTATATAGCCTTTATGGCAGAGAGAAAACTACTGGTCAAGTTTTTTGAATATGTTCTTCTGCCAAGAGCTTTTGGGTTTTGGTTTCAAGCTGAATTTAATTTTTATTCAATGCCTCCCTCTTGGTGAGGACCTCTCCTTGGAGACACCTGGAGGGTTACATAAATCTGCAAATTCTAATGGCAAAAATTATGGCTAACTGCTATTGCATTTCTATGGAAGTCATCATCCCTCAAATTAGGGGCATTGAGATTGTTTAAGCAGGAGTTGGCTTTGCTTTTTAAAGTTAAAAACAATTTTTTTTTTCATAAAGATGGATTCATTGCCTTTTCGGGCATAAGTTCAGATGTTAGCTTTTCGGGATTTTTTAGGGATAGATTTCCTTTGTAACCTTGTAAGACACATTTATTAATTTATTTTTGTTGCTGTATGATCTGAAATAGATCAGACAAGCATAAAGATGTATAGAAATCCCTTTAAAAAGACAACTATGAGCTGACATACCCAAAACCAACAAACACATCCAAAATTGACAACTTGAAGAAGAGGAACGAGAAGACAGCAACCTCGGGGAGTTGTTTTTTGGCCAAGTAAGAGACTCTGAGCGATGTCTGGAACCTCAGAAAACCAATGGGCAAGAGAGGCAGTTGTTCTGATCAGTATTGAATGAGTTCATCACCTAAAGAAATGTCCTGCTGATTTTGACAAATTTGGCATGTGCCGAATTCATCTTGGTAGAAAACACAAATTTGGCACATGCCACATTTATCAGAATGTGACTGAATGGAAACTGAGCCGACCCAACTGGGATATAAATCAGTCCACTAGCCTGACCTTTCCACTTCCCTTGCATTATGAAAGGTTGAAGTAATCTGTTGAGCAAAACATTGTGTTTGTATATGGGAATCTGGAGTTGTAGCAGCAATCTGAGAAAGTTTGATAGCATATAGGTGGCCTGAGTGGTCTGAATTATGCAGAGAAGCACGTAGGGATGATGTTGTAGGGTTTTGAATTGAGTCCGAAGTGGTTCATCATGCTCCATTGGGAGCCACTCTTTGTAATTTATAGTGTAAGGGGAAGAACAGAGGCACAGCCATTTCCATGCTGGAGTATTCCCACAGTGGGTTTCTCGTAGTTAAACAAGGCATTCTCTTATTGAATTCTATTGTTGTAGCATATTTTTCTTCACATTCTATATTGTCGATTCATTTCAAAAACAAATCACATTAAACAACTCTATATACTGCAATGTTTAGGCAAAATCCTTAAAGGACAGTAAATATAATTCTAATTTGTGCCATTCAGAGGTTAGAATCTGTGTTACTGAGTTGTTCTTTGGAATATCTAAGTCAATTACAGATCAAGAAGTATCAATCCAAATATGCAGGCAGTAGGGTTAAATCAATTAAAAACAGCCTTTAACGGCATCAGAATCAAAGAAAATTTTCCGAAATTCAGCTGCTACAGTCATCAACATTGCTTTTATTTTTGCAGTAGAAATCTATTCTCTATAAACTGTTAGAAGGCTGCTACTGTAGACCAGTAACTGCTGGCCTTTAACAGCCCTGAAATCAGCATTGAATATATAGGAAATGGTCTAGAAAAGAATTAATCCCATAGTTATAAAATCTTTCATTCCTAGTACCCCTCAGATGGTGCAAGTTCTTTCAGGCTACGTTACCAATATGGGTATGGGTATGAGAATCGGATACAGGGATACGGCGATTTTTTTTTGGGGGTTTGGATATGGCCATACAAAAATATATATAAAAAATTAAAAATATAAAAATATAGTCATATAATCAAAATTAACCACATAATATGCATAGAGGAAACAAAATAACTTCAAATAAGTTAAATAACCACAAAATATATACTCATAATTCAATGCCAAATATCATAATATTCAATAGTTGAACTTATATTAGTTTTGTAACAAGTACATGGTGCAAATGTTACAATGTATGGACAAAATTAAAGACAAATCAGCATATTCATTGTTCACGATATTCATTTTCGTCTTTGGCTGCAATGTCTTCATCATCATGTGGTTCATTAAAACCACAAGTAGCAGCAGTGCCTTTCCCACTAGCTCCACTATGCAAGTCGTGTGAAGCATTGTCTAGCTCCGTGTCAAGTAAAGAAAGGTAGGCAATGGAGGCATCTAAATCAATAGCCTTTGAGTTCACATCCCACAACTTTGTTGGCTCTTCCTTGTATTGAGGTTGTTTATGTGAGAGAAGACGCAAGTTGGAATGCACATAAACCAAATCCTCCACCTTTTTTGTAGCCAACTTATTGCGTTTAATTGAGTGGATAAAGCTATTAGTACCCCAATTCCTCTTAGCTAAAGAGGAACTTGCAACCTATTGAAACCACAAAGTGAATTAGAATTTATAAATTAAAAGTTAAAACTTAAAACAAAACATTGAAAAGGTCAAAAGAAGGGTAGAGTAAAAAAAAATAAAAAATCTTGTGATAGAATTTTTATTGCAAATGGTTGGAGGTGGGTAGATGCTTGACCATGGATGTACCACCAAAAGTGAGCCTCCATCTTGTACTTATGGATATCACCAAGGGAGTGACCCATTGAGGATATGAAATGCACAAAATCTTCTCTGACTTGGTCTTCCACTTATGGATCGGGAAAGATTCTAGAGAATGTTGTCTTTATCCCTCGGCAACCTCAACATCCCTATATGGTGCGACCCTCCTGGGCAAAGAAAAAATCTCTGCACTGTAGTATTTGGGTGTCAATGCAAAAGCAAGAAGATGCAATGGGTGGTCATTTTGTTCCACCTTTCAATGATATGTGACTGCACTTCCTTAAAGAACCTCTCCATGGGATCTTGCTCTTTGACATTTATGATGGATCTAATGTTCTCAATCATTGAGTCGATTCCATCATAAAGCTCACCCAAACATGGATGATCCATGTCCACATATCTCAACATGCCGACGATGGGCTTAGTAAAAGTCAACAAATACTCCACACATTCCCACCACACAATCAAGAATCCACCCTTTCACCTTTGTGGCTCTTTCACTGTTTGCCTATCTCCATACACCCCAAAGGTTGTTGATGACCATGCTACTCAATGCCTTACGCGCCTTAACAAGTCATCTCAAGAGAGGGATGTGTGAGGCAAATAGAGTCTCGGCAACCTAATACAAAATTAAAACAAATAAACTTTAAAAAAATGTTCAAAAATAAAAACATGACAAATTACAAACTTATAAAATTAAATTAAATTAAATTAAGAGTTACCTTAAACAACTGCAATTTTGAGAAGGCCCTAAAGATGCCTTGGGACATGTAATGGTTGGTTATGAACATTTGGATTTCACTCTCCTCATAGACTTGTTTGATCCAATCAATTTTTGTCCCCAATGTTTGCAACATAAAGTTGAGGGAATGAACGGCACAAGGTGTCCAAAATATATGTCCATACTTTGCCTCAACCAACATGCTCACAGCTCTGCAATTTTTAGCGTTGTCCGTTACAACTTGGACAATGTTTTAAGGCCCCACTACCTCAATGGGCTCTATCAAGATGTCAACAATGAATCGTGCATTCTTCACTTGCCCCTCACAATCAACGGCCTTCAAAAACATTGCCCTTTTAGGGCTCATTGTGATCACATTAATCAATGCCCTATTTGTCATATCTTTCCATCCATTGAAAATGATGGACAACCTTGTTTCGATCCACGAATCCCTGATGGGCTTCAATGCATCTTCAACGTGTTTTCTTTCTTTTGTCAATAAGGTGGTGCGCACCTTTTCATAACTTGGGCTGACAAATCCTTTAGGGGCAGCATTGATAGATCTCACCATATCCAACCAACATGGCGATCTAACAACATTAAATGGCATCCCACATATATAAAGACAGCGCACGATGTTCTACTCCGCTATGTCCCTGGGTTCATTATGGAATGCCCTGTTCAATGGACCTGCATCTTTTGTTCTCTTGCGACCGACCAAGAGGTGAATCCTCTTCCTCTTCGGTCGCAACGGATGTAGCAAGAAAGGGGTGCAATAGGGTCACCACATTAGCATGAGATGGATTCACAGGTGGTGATCCTTTCTTTCTTAAAGGATGCTTCTATTTTTGCCCCACAATGGCATCTGCATTTTCTTGTTCTTTGATGTATGCAAGGATCTTTCCCTATGGCAAGCCTTTTTTCGGCTTTCCATTTATGCTTGGCCCACTACAAAAACTTTGATTCCAGTGCAAGAAATCGCAAACAAATGAGTTTTCACTCGACTATACAAGCTCTTGTATTTATAGTTACACTCTAAGCAAGGCCAATGAAAACACCCTCCACCAGGCATCTATTCTAATATTGTCACATACTTCCAAAGAGGCATTTGTGGATCAAATTTGGGGGTTGTTCCTTGCCCCACCGAACTAGCACTTGCACCCTAAGACATTCTGACAAATCTCTACAGCCCCTGGTAAAAAATAAAACAATTGCTATTTAAATTTAATGGTAAAAACTAAAAAATAAAACAATTGCTATTAAAATTTATAACATAATCATTGCATTTGGTATTTGTGGAAATAACGGTTAAAACTTAAAATAATAACAAAAAAAAATTAAAACTAGTTACAAACAAAAAAAAAAAAAAAAAAGCCACAAATATAAAAAACTTACCTTAAATCAGCAAATCCTCGTCCTTGGAAGCTCCTCAAGCTCCTTGGTGCCAAATAGGTTGAGGTAATGGTGTAGGTATAGCACAAGGAAGGAGTTTCAAACTTATGCAACTGAAAAAATTAACAAGAGTGAACAAATGTGCAATGAGAGTGAAAAATGCAATGAAAGGGAAATGTGTTATCTTGTGATAAAATGAGTGTGAATGTTGCTTTTAGTGTTGGGAATCCACTTTATTTTGGTTTTAATTGTATTTTGAAGTCCACATTTGACTTTTTCTTGGGCAAAATTGAAAAAATAATTTTGATAAATGAGTTTAGCACTCGGGAGCGCACAAAGACGCCCAATGAGCGTGCTTGGGCTGCAGATATGCCCGGGTATGTCGCCAGGCACGTGGATACGCCCAGGTACGTCTGGACGACGTACTTGAGCATATCCGCAGCCTAGGCACGCTCCCTAGGCATCTTCCCGCACTCCTGTGCTCTTGTATCCCCTCGAGTATCCCCCGCGCTCCTAGGGTCTGGGGGGGCATATCCGGTAACGTAGCTTTCAGAGAAAATTTACAGTAAAAAAAGGCACAAAATCCCATCAACTCTAAACCCTTCCTTCATATGACTTGGCCTCAACCTAGACATGATCAACATTCATAGACTAATATGCTTGACAGCCCCCCTTCATGCTGAAATCTCCCAAATTGCCCTTGAAGGAGTTTCAAACCCATTCTTGGTTCCTAGCCATGTCAAAAGTAAACCATTACATTACTGTCATACTATAGAAAATCTGTGTTGTCGTCCATTGTCTCAAACCGCCTTTAAATCCATGAATTAGGACCTTATATAGGTCACGATGAATATCATTTCCATGATACACAATCTTGGGCAAATCCTAGAATGCATAAGTGTCCATTACCCCTACATGGAAACGGCCCTTACCACCCTGCTTCAATTCATGGTGACTCAAAATGAAAAAATTAGAAACCTCGAAAGGAGTGGAGAATTTGAGGAAAGTTTTGGTCAAACATGAAAAAATAATGGATGTTGTAAATATAGTGATGCTCACTTAAATCAGCCAAACGAAGAATCAAAGCTACCATCTTAGTGACAACACCAGCCTTCTCTCCAACCAAGAGACAATTCACATATGTAGAGGTTCATACTGAAGATAAGCACAAGGAGCTTGCATGAAGCCCAGCAAATTGCACAAATTTCGCCTCATCTTCAACCAAAGCATGGGCTGCTCGCTCCTTCCGGGGGAGGGCTACTTGTTTACAATAGCACGTGATAACTAAAGTCTCTAATTACTATGAATCTGTTTTTTGTGTTTGGATGATGTAAATACATAGCATAATGATGTGCCATAGTGCTTGTTCTTTCTTTTTTTCTCCTTGTTCTTACAGCCCCTCGCAGGGGAAGGCTACTTGTTTACAATAGCACATGATAACTGAACTATCTAATTACTGTGAATCTGTTTTTTGTGTTTGGATGATGTAAATACATAGCATAATGATGTGCCATAGTGCTTGTTCTTTCTTTTTTTCTCCTTGTTCTTAGTTTCCACTTACCCTATTGTCCATCTCCCTCTCCTCTTTGTTTGGTTTGATTTTAGATTACCTTCTCTCTCAGAGGCATCCTTCGATGTACCTTTTTTACCCATACATATAAAGTTTACCTGTTTTTGTTTTAAGTTGCAATACATGTACTTGATTCCTGCTCTTAGAGACAAGTGATTTGGATACTCTACATAATTGGTGTGCTTGTACGTCTCGTGCTCATGAACATTACTCAACTATGTCTGAACCATCTTCCAGTACCCTAGGTAGTTTTGCACTAGCAAGTGCTACATGATCCATCTCAAGATACTCATCAATTACTCACAAAGGTCCATACTCAAGATACTTGCTAGTACTATCCTCATATTCAAGAGTATGGTAACTATGAATTAATAATAAATCCCAGAAATACATCAACTATCATGTCCCGTTTTCTAAATATTTAATTATGAAAATAATTTAATAATAATACTTGAAGTTGTCCTAAGTCAGTTTTATTTTATAACATAATGAAGACACTTATGTATTATTATTTTTCAAAGGGTCAAAAAGTAATTATTATTAAGTGGATGAAAAATAATGTTTTATTAAAAATATTTTAAAATACTTTAAGGGTAAATTGGAAAAGGGGAAATTATAAAAGGAGGCGCTAGGCTCAAAAGAGTGATTATTCATTATTCATCTTTTATCAATCAACCTCTCGAACTTATTTGTGAGTTTGAGCATTTCGTTTCAACTTTTAGCCTTAGGAGACGAAAACCCTCCAGTGGAAAAGATGGGGATGAAAACCCTCAGGTTTTGTGTGGCAGTTCCATCTAGAGACTACATTTGTGCTTCAGATCTGGGCTATATCAGAAATCAACGAAATCAAATAATTAGGGCAGCATGGAAGTTTAGATCTACACTAGGGCATCAATATAAGGGCTGGCGTCACACTTCTGGAAGCATGTATAGGGATGGCGTCATATGTTTAGGGCTGCCATCACCATTAGGAGTTGTTTTTGGGTTAAACTCTCCACTTTCATGTTTAGCTATGTCATAAATAATTTCTGCATTTTGTTGTAATTGAACTCTGCAGTTATTCCAATAAAATCTCTATTTTTAATTATTTATCAGAAAAAATCAGAGTTTTATATTTTCAGATTTAAGGGTTTGTTGCAAAAATCAGAATTTGTTGTAAAAATGAGAAATTTTCCGAATTCTATTATTTCATCTACAAGGGTTTTAATATAAAAAGCAGAATTTAATATTTTTAGCATAAGGGTTTGCTGTAAAATCCAAAATGTTTTAATTTGTCTAGAAAATAGACGTTACAGTGGTATCAGAGCCATGATCCTGCCAATCTGTAGGGTAAGAGAGAATGGACAGACATTTGGAAGAGTATCAGAATAGCATGTCAGATCTAGTGTCACCAATAAAAATACAACTGCATAGAAAAGAGTCAGAAGAAGAAGAATCTCAGCAACAACTCAAAATTGATTATGAGGCTTACTGTGAAGAATATCATAATCTAACCTTGAAAGTTCAAGCTAACATGACTCTCTGAGATTTCTGTGACTTAAAAAGGAGGCATGAGCCAAGAAGAAAATGAAGAAGGATCACTCAAAATTGTTTGAGCAAGCTTCCCACATATGATGAAAACTCTGACTTTACCTTTGAAGAATTCTTGAAGATGCTCGAAGAAGGTAGTAGTACAAAATTAAAGAAGGAAGAAGAGCAGCCAAAACCAAAACCAAAACCTCAAAAGATTGCTAAGAAGGAGATCAAGGAGCAAGAGAACTTTGTTGCAACCTCAAGGAGACGCTTGAGTTTTAATTCTTGCAAGTTTGCATCAAAACGTTCTGAAGCCAAAGGGAATAGAGGATACCTACCTGCTGATGCTATACCAACTTAAAGTTCAGGGAGCAGTTACACAGTAAATGCTGTATCAGAGGAAGCATCTGTAGTATGCAATGAAAAGTCTTTTCACTCTAGAGATGATGGAGCTGAAGATGCCACAACAGCACAGTTGGGAGAAAATGAAATATTACTAAATTTGACAGAAGATGCCACAACAACGCGTTGGGAGGAAATGAAATATTACTGAATTTGACAGAAGATGTACTTCATGAATCATGCCCGGAAAGTACGACTGATGCCTGTAAGTTATAACTTCTAGACCCATAGACTCCAAACAGAGTGTCCCAACATGTCAGAGTGTTTGTGCAAACCGCACAAAAGAAGTGCTTGATAATAAAGTTGCTAATGAGATGACAGCTGAGGCTTATATGCAGGTTTCAAATGTTGCAATGAATTCTGAGATATTTCCACATGCCTCATTGACTATAGTGTAAAAATATAGAACAGTCAACAGATCTCATCATAAGAATGAGGATGACATAGCCACAGAAAATGAAAGGCATCAAATCATAAATGATAATCCAGATAAGACTCCATTGACATCAACTGATGGACACAACGTTGACTTGGATGAGTGTCCAACCCAATTGTCATCTGTGATAGGCAATGAAGAGGTGATACTAAAGAGAAATAAAACCAAATCTAAACAACAAAAAGAAAATGGAAGATCAATTTCAATGTTAACTTCAGAACAGCAGCAAGATAAAGCATCTGTATCTGAGTCACGTATGGCGATGGTATCTTCACAGTCACGAGAATTTCAGGAAAATCAGTTGGTAAATGGGCAGACAACTCCCCTAATGAGTGATATGCCCCAGAATGAAATGGATAATCTGCTTAAAACTTGCAGACCGAGTTCATCATTGGAGACAAGCAGCAGTGGGCTATGCAATCATGTCCCATCCCAGGCAGATACAGCAAGGTCCTCATCAGATTCTCAAATGCAGCAGCATCTTAATCAACATTTATCCTTACAGCTGGATTCAACAGTATCCAGTGAACAATGTCATCAGGTACCTGAGCCCGAAAATCAGAGTATGCCTGGCATGTCTAGATTCCAAATTGAACATATTGATGATATACTGAGCCTTGCTCCATCTTTTGTGCCAAAAATGCAAATTGAATCATCCCAGTTTCTTCATGAGGCTGAAGTAGTTGAGAGATCTGGCTCAGCTACTGAAAATTAACAATGGCAGGTAGCCTTCCTTGAGGAAATGAATTGTTTAATGGTATACAATATGCAAATCCTGGTGCTAATCCTATGCAATTTCGGATACCTGCATCTTCAAGAGCTTAGCAAACAAACTTTTCTGACCCTCTGTATCATGAAACACTGAAGATTCGGAAATAAATTGAGGGGAATAACAAGTTAAATGAAGAAGAGACAATACGAATTCAAGGTGAGTTTGCTAAGGAAGTCGAAGACATGAAAAGGAGATACACTGGGTTGCTCCAGGAAAAGGAATGTGCATTTGCACTAAAAAAAGGATACTGGAAACAAACCTAATCAAGGTTGATAAGAATCAGCGCCATGCTGAAGGATTCAAGATAAAAGACAACAATGCTGCAGTGTCATCAGTTTTTTCAGGTTCTGCAATCCACTCGCAGCAGTTAAGACAGCAGAAAATACCAGTTTCAAATGTAAGATTGCCTCAGTTAGCAACACCAGTTGCCCATTCAGGGTTACCTGTGCTTGTTTCTGATCTTTCAATTTCATGCAGTCTTCCTTCAGTAAGTGGAATTCATGCTGGGGGGATGTTTTACTTACCCAGTGGCATTCAGAGTAATGATGCTTGGGCTCCACGTTTACAGTTTCCTGCCCGAATGTTCCATCCAAGCACAGCCCTTTAAAATACTCAACTTGGGCAAGGAGCTCAATCAAATTCCTTGCCCCACAATTTTGATTATATTCATGGAAGGTCCATTCCTGCAAATATTTCTCTGCCATATGTTATGATGAAAAAATAGATCCTATTCAAAAACATGGGGTGGAAGCTCTAACTAGTTTGGAAGCAGCTGGCAGTTATTTTTTAGGAGGACTTCTGTGTAAGATTTTTTTGCTTCACCTCACGGAGAACTGCAAGGACCTAGTTGCTGATCTATTAGTGGTCCTTAGGGTCATAGTTCAATCCAACAAGGAAGAACATGCCTCAGACACTCATCAATTTCTTCTCCAAGTGTTTACAGTGCTTGCAGGTGGTGCAGCTGATTATTTACAGGAAGTTCAATGGAAGAAGCTTCCCTTATATCCACTAGATTCAGAAATAAATGACGCAGCACATGAAATGGACAAATCAAGCAAGTAATCGTTTCTTAAGCCTCTTCCTTGTGTTGTAAAGAAGGGAAGCTATGGTTCCATTGAAGTCTATCTGGATATGTATTTTCGGCTTCTAAAAGAGGACTATTTTGTGAAATTGAAAAGTGGTATATCTGCATTGAACGCTAAGCAACTGGATCCAAGAGACATGAGGGCTTGGGTCCAAGGGTCTGTTATGGGAATTCATTTTGGTACAGGTTATTCTGGTTTGTCAATTGTGATAAGGAGTGAAAAGTTAGGCAGAAAATTCAATAGCCATAGTGATATTCCTATGACTGGAAACCTTCTATGTATTTCTAATGATGGAGGAAATTTTGAGAGTCCTATTTGGGGAATTGTATCACAGTGTGAGGAAGGTAATGTCCAGAATATGTGGACAGCATTGCTTGAGTTAGTATGGGGTCAAAAATGTTTTTGGAATGGAGATTATCTATCAGCAGAAAAAGATTTAGCTCAAGCTTGCTCTATGTGGCCTGAAGAAGGATGTTTACATCTTCTCATGGTGCCATTTGCATGGAGTTTGCAAGGGAGGGTTCCAGCTCTCAGCTCTTGTGGATGGCAGCACACAGTCTTATTAAAGCACAAGATATTAGCTAACTTTCACTTCCATTCGTTTCTATTCTGCTTGCACAAGCAAAAGCTAGCATAGGCAGGGTGAAGGCAAGGTGGGAGAGAAACCTTCATCTAGAATGGTCAACTTGGCCAGCATAGATGAGACCTGGAGAGTTATTATTTCAGATACATTTACTTGCAAAGCGGTCTAGAGCTATCTTGGAAGGAGCCATTTGGAGGCAAGTTCTCAAGGATGAATTGGAATCTAGGTATTACAGAGTTGGTCAGTTGGGATAAGTCAGAGCAGTTGAGGTTGCAATCAATTGAAGACAAACAATTTTGGGAAGGACGGACTGTCATGTCCCATTTTCTAAATATTTATTTACGAAAATAATTTAATAATAATAATTTCTCTTAAGTCACTTTTATTTTATAACATAAAAATGATACTTATGTATTATTATCATTAAGAGGGTCAAAAAGTAATTATTAAGTGGAGGAAAAGTAATGTTTTATTAAACTATTTTCAAATATTTTTAGGGTAAATTGGAAAAGGGAAAATTATAAAATGAGTTGAGCTTAAAAGAGTGATTATTCATTATTCATCCTTTATCAATCAACCTTTCTAACTTATTTGTGAGATTAAGCATTCCGTTTCAGGCTTCAGCCTCAGAGGTCGAAAACCCTCCTATGGAGCATTAGAGAATGAAAACCCTTTAGTAGAAAAAACTTGGGGACGAAAACCCTTTTGTTTTGTGTGGCGGTTCCATCAAGGGACTACGTTTGTGCTTCAAATCTGGTCTATATCATAAATCAACTAAATCAAATAATTAGGGCAGCATGGAAGTTCCAGATCTATGCTAGGGCATCAATATTAGGGCTGGTGTCACACTTTTGGAAGCATTTGTAGGGCTGACATCATATGTCTAAGGTTGACATCATCATAGTGTGGGCTAACGTCACCATTATGAGCTATTTCTGGGTTAAATTATTCACTTTCATGTTTAGCTATGTCATAAAATTTAAATAATATCTACATTTTGTTGCAACTGAACTCTCTCATTATTCCAATAAAATCTCTATTTTCCATTGTTTATCAGAAAAAATCAAAGTTTTATATTTTCAAATTTAAGGGTTTGTCGCCAAAATTAGAATTTGTTGTTAAAATGAGAAATCTCCAGAATTCTGTAATTTCATCTACAAGGGTTTTAATATAAAAATCAGAATTTTATATTTCAACATAAAGGTTTACTGTAAAATCCAGATTGTTCTAATTTGTCCAGAAAAAGGACATTACATCAACAAAGCAAGTTGTTTCCTTTTAAGAGTAGCTTGTCTCATTTCCTCGCCGCAAAATTCATTTTGGTGCTATTTAACTGTTACATGGCCTGTTAATGTCATCCAATGGTATGGGATTACTCTCAGCAGCCTTGAGTTTCTGGTATATGATATAATATTAGAAAGTTATCCAGATGTAATTCCCAAAATTAAAATGTTTTAGTTAGTGTAATGTCTTCTATGATCAGTATTTCCTCGGTCCCTTTTCTTTTTATAAAAGAAAAACTATATTATAAAATAAAGCTAAAATGTACAAATTCTGTTATGCTAGGCAGAAAAACTGTTACCCCAAGCTTGAGCATTAGAGAGGTTTCTGAGAATATAATCAACTAATATCATCAAAAATTAATTCAATTCTAAAGAGAGAATTTGATTAGTTCTTCTTGAATTCTTCCCGGCCACCACCTTGGAGGAAAACCATAACAAATTAGATTAGTATTGTCGAAGGCCCAATTTGCTAAAGCATTTGCTACTTTGTTTTGCTCCCGAGGAATGTGTCGAAATTGGATCTCCTGAAAATTGCACTTTATCATTTGAATTCTATCCATCTCCCTTGAAATTTGCCAATTTGTAGCAGTGGTCATAGATAAGCTGGATAAATGGTTGATTACTAGTAAGGAATCTAACTCCACCTGAACTCTTTCCCATCCTACTTTCACGGCTGCTTGAAGACCTTTGAATATTGCCTTAATTTAGCCAAATTATTGGTTGCATAACCCAGTTTTTCTGAAAAAAGAAAAGCGACAAAACCATCAGAGTATCTACCTATTCCTCCCATACTTGCATTTCTAGGATTCCCTTGAGATGGACTCTCTGTATTCAGCTTTCCAAATCCAGTCGGAGGGGTTATCCACTTACCTTTCACATGAGCTGTTCTCCTGACTGAAAGAGCATTAGCAGCAGCATTGGCCACATCAAGTTTCAACCTATTCAATAGATTCAGTCATTTTGGGGAACAATTTTGTGGTGGTTGTGACTTATGTTTAATTGATTCTGCTATATCACCCATTGTCTTTTCCCAAGTGAAGGAAGTATCCCTGCATTCCTGCTGAAAGATCCTTCTATTTCTTTCTTTCCATATATAACATAACAGAAGAGTTATACCATTCCATAGAGATTGAGAAATATATTCCTCATGTTTAACATGTATCTCCCAGTCTCAAAATGGTTGCTCCAGAGATTGAATACCCATCCAAGGAATATCAAATAAATTAGCTAGCTGCTGCCATAGTCCAGACAACCATGGGCTCTCAATGAAAAGATGATTAATCGTTTTTTCATTTTGCAAACACAGCACACATCTGAAAGGACCATGAAATCCTCTTCTCATTAACTTATCCCCTGTAAGAACTCTTCTTTGCAACAACCACCATATAAAGAAACTAACCTTTGGCCATAAGGATTTCCTGTCATAATTGAGTGAAAATATCTTTTAAAGTATGTGGATTGATTTGGCAAAGAGAATCATATCCCGCTGAAACAAAATATATACCTTTAGATTTCTTCCCCCGAGCATGTAAATCTGGCTTATCGGAGCAGGAAAGGGTTCTTGATTGCAAAATATGGGTAACCACTACTTGTTGATCTTCCAATAACTGGATCGGCCACTCATTAATTGGAATCCATTGTTTACCAACCTCCCAATGATGTATACCAGGGTTACAATAATTAGCGACCTTGATCTATCCAATCTCATGAAGCTCTTCCATTACCCATTGCATACCTGGAAATTGAACAATGATTGGAGGGTATCCATCCCAGGTGTCCTTCCAAAACTTAGCAATTTGTCCATTGTTAATAATCCAAAAAAATTATTTCATTATAATCTCTTCACCCGCTCTTAGAACTGAAAGAATTGGGGATCCTCGGGAAGGCAAAGATAGTCGTATCATTTGCTCTGGTTGATTATTTTCAGCATATTTATCTCTGATGTTTGTCGCCCACAATTCATCAGCTCTATCCAATAACTTCCAATATAACTTGGCCGCTAAAGCCCTATTATTCAAAATATTTGAGCAGAATCCCAACCCACCATCTTTCTTTTGCTGACAAAGGCTCTCCCAGTTAACAAGGGACCATTTCCTTTTCTCCTGAGTGCCACTCCAAATAAATTTTTGACATAGAGACGCCACCTCTTTCAAAATTCCTGTAGGGATATTTAATATAGAGGATGCATAAATAGACAATGCTTGGAGCACCACCTTTACTAGAGTCATTCTACCTCCTGATGAAAGCCATCTATTTGTCCATTTCTGTAGTTTGGCCTTAACTCTCTATCAACCAATTCCAGTATTTTATTTTCCTTTCTGCCAATGGGACCCCCAAATAAGTAATTGGTAGGTAACCCTTTTTGATTCTGAATTTATCTAGAATCAATAATTCTCGTCTCTGAGAGCAGTGAAAAAAGATGACTTTAGATTTATCTTCATTGACACAGACTTTAGAGAGCTGTCCTGTGGCTCTAGAAAACAATTGAAGATTTTTATACAATTTAGATGCTTCAAGCTGGCTTGCCTTTCCTAGCAGAGTGGAATAATCAACAAATTGCGAGTGGGCTCACCCCATGAGCAAGTTTAATGCCACTTAACACTTTGTTGCTCCGATCTTTAGTTATCAATCTACCAAGGCATTCTGCTACAATAATGAAAAGGAATGGGGAGATCGGATCACCTTGCCTAATACCTCTTGTTGCTGTAAAAATATGAGTTGGAGTGCCATTTACTAAAACTGAATAAGAAACTGAAGAAAGGCAAGCTTTAACCCACTCAATCCATTCTGAAGAAAAACCAAACTGATACAAAACCTTATAGAGGAAAATCCAGTCAACTCTGTCATAGGCCTTAGTGAGATCAAGCCGGGTAAACATCGAAGGAGATTTCTGCACATACATGGAATGCAGAGCTTCCTAGGCAAGAACTATTTCATCAAGGATTTGCCGCTCTTGAACAAATTCCCCTTGTTCTGGGGAGATAATCTTATGCATTAAAGGTTTCAGCCGGTCTGCCATTATCTTTGTAATAATTTTATGCAGAACATTACAAAGAGATATGGGTCTAAATCCCGAAATGGACTCAACCTCTGAACATTTTGGAATCAAGGCAATGAAATTTTTATTTATTTCACTAAGGGCAATCTTAGCTGTTCTCACCACTTCCACTACTTGTAGGAGATCATCTTTAATAATATCCCAAACGACTTGGTAGAACTCTTTTGGGAAACCATCAGGTCTGGGTGTTGTTCCTTTCTTCATATTAAAGACAACCCACTTCAATTCCTTTTCAGTAATTCCTGCATTGAGAACTCTATTATCCTGCTCTGAGATGATCCTTAGAATATTTTGAAGAATTTCATTTTGTGCTTTCAGTCGAATTAAGCTTTCTAATCTTTCGTCAATGGTCATCAATGAGCTTGAAATTTGAATGCTTCATTAATGTTTTTTGGGGCTTTGTTTTTTTAATCGAAAAACAAGGGTAGAAAATGGGGCCCTCTTCAAACAAAAAAACACTTGCCTAGACCCGATAAAGTACAAGCTTGGGCAGCAAGTGAAAGTTAAGATAATCTGTCAACAAAAATCCGTGTACAAATTATCCATGTCTCATAGGGAATAAAAAAGATACCAAAAAACAGTCTTTAAATTCCCCAATAGGAAGCCATTCAAAGCAGATAAAACAAGACAGAAAACTAAAATTTCTATGAAATAAAAGCTCCCCAAAAATCAAATCACTGTAGAGATCAGAGCAACAGCAATCACCACCGCAGACACCCTCAACAATGGCTTCAGACCTGAAAATTTAGAGTGGGTTGGATAGAAATCTTTGAAGGTGATTCCTTCAAGAAGGAAGTCAGCAAGATGGCCCGTAAAGTCTGCCACACAAGATGGTTGGATTTTTTGGAGCTTTTTTTGTTACATACATATTGACTAATTTCTTGATGGCTTATGCATTCATTATATGCTTAAGGTTTCTCTATGGACAGAATCCTAGGCTATAACATATGGACTAGACTGTGCTCTTATAGTCTACCATTACCCTGTTACTTAGGATAATCTCATCTGGAAGATTTCAATGGGCCTCTAACTTCTGTATTTGATGTAGTAAATTCTGCTCTACTGTTAAACCCACTGAGCGAATTCATTACTCTCTTTCGTAAACTAACAATAAGTTTGAATTAGTATAACTCACTAAAAGGCTTTATATCTATGATAGAGCCAATTAAATAACGTCTATTTGTCTGTTGTCTCCTCTTTTCTATAACTGTTGAGAGTGGAAATCAATGCACGAAGTCCCTTTCCACGTGGGCATCATGTCACTTAGCCGGGAATAGTTATACAGTCTCTATACTGATTTTAGCTTGGAATATAATCTTTATATTGTTCCATTAATAAAGGGCATTCCCTCGTTTTGACAGCTTTTTGTACCGGTTTTTGCTGATAGTTTTTTCTTCTTGGACACAATTTTGTTAAAATATTCACCTGTTGTCTTTAATTCCTAGTGAAATATTTTGTTGGTGTTTAACGACACAGGTTAAAAAGTTGCAAAGAGAAAAACGTTTGGATGCAATTGTAGATGGAAATCTAAAGCAGAACTATGATGCAAAGGAAGTTGAGGCCATAATTCAGGTTGCATTGCTATGCACACAAACCTCACCAGAAGATCGACCCACCATGGCTGAGGTAGTCCGCATGTTGGAAGGAGAAGGTTTGGCTGAACGTTGGGAAGAGTGGCAACAGGTTGAAGTCATTCGTCGGCAAGAATATGAAATGATGCCTAGGAGGTTTGAATGGGCTGAGGATTCTGTATATAACCAGGATGCAATTGAGCTCTCTGGTGGAAGATAGATACTCATGCACTGGCTTTTCTGTTATTTTTTGCCTATTCTTTCTCTTCCAAAGTTTGAGGTCATTGCTTGGTTTTCATTGGAAGTAATCACGAGCCTGACAAGATACATTGTACTATTATTACAAAGACATTTAATCTCTCAATGGGAATATTTCTTGCCATAGTTGTATTGTCACGAGTCTAACATTTTGATTACAGCATGGTTATGAAATGATGAAAAAAAGTTTCTTTGTAGGAGGTGTAATTGCGTTTGCCAAGAATTGTTTCTCATGATTTGGTTTAAGTTCATTGGCGGTTTTCAACAGAGCAATAAATAAAAAATATTTTATTCACATAAAGTTGCAATAATTGTTAATGGAAGCAGAATGTTGAAGTGTTCGGAAATTAGAGCAAAAAGGGCAAAAATACCTGTCAAAGGCAAAAAAAAAATTGCTTAATAAAGAGAGAGAAAGTAGCAATGGAGTTAAAGAAGAACATTGATTTCATTTGCAAAATCATTAATCTTAATTAAACTTCAACAAAAAACAATAAGTGGGTAAAATTATTGGATAGCGGAAACAAAATTACTTGTATCCCATGAGAAACGGTTTCAAGATCTAAATTTTGATTTCTAGATTTTAATTATTTCCTTGAATACCAAAGAATTATTATGGGAGAAGAGGATGATTGATTATGGTTGGTTTACTACTTACCAACCGTATGGTTTCTCTCTCTGCAGAGCCATACAAATACACTTCCAAACAGAAATAAGAAACTTAAGTTTGTCCTAAACTGTTTCACTATTAATAAGAGTGCCTATTAGTGACAGGTACTGCCATAAATAGAAAAGCAAGAGAGTAATGGGTTCTCAATTATAAAACTTGCTAAAAGTCAGGTAATTTGCACCATTGAACACTTTTAAGAGACTCAGCATCTAACCATACTGCATTCTACAAAGCTAATTAATTCAACTTGTAACAGAAAAGATGACTGACCTGCAAATAATCAAAATGGACAATTGCTTTACTTTGATAGGTTACATTTTCCAATCCAATATAGGGGATGGAATTTGCCTATGATTGATTGCTCCTGGACTTGAGGATGGATTGTTGTCATTATTACACGGTAGCCATTTTACCTTTTATTTGAAGGCTTATGATACAGTATATAATATTTGGTTTTAATTGTTCCAAATCCAGATGATTAATAAAATGAAATGGTTTTTTTAATAATGGCTATGAGATCATGCAGTTTATTGGACCAAAAGCTATGATAAGGGCACTTTGTACAAAAACAGGCACTTGAGATAAGGGGTGCCCCATTAAGTTTGTACAATTTTTGTTCTCTTTTTGATGTTGGATTTTCTATTATGAATATTGATAAAAAATATTGTTGTTTTATCTAGGCTAGCCTTTTCAAATAAAGTAGTTAGACTGTCAACTTTAATGTCATCATTGTATTTAATTTGGAATCATTATACAATGAGCACTCTAGAATGTAGTGCCATTTTGTCTCCACCAACCCCAAAGTTTAAAATATACATGGTCTTCTTTTTTCTTTCTTCTTTAAGCATTTTCCATCTATCAATTTCACATCTAAAATAATGTGAGCTAGTCTTTGGCTAAGCCAATAATATTTTTGCCTTCCACCTTTTTTTTTCTGGTCATGATGACAAGTGAAATTATTTTTTCGACGTGTATTATTTTTTCTGCGTAAATTTTTTTGTCGACATGGTTACCTTGAATTTTCATATATCTCTTTATTTCCTCATTAGTTTTTGGGTACTCTCGCATGCTAATGCCTCATTCAATCATCCACGTTGTTTTGTGTCATCCATCAATAAATATCTATGTTTTTTGTGTTCTTTATGTAACTTAACATTCGAGTCATTGTTGATGCCTCCAATGAAAAAGTACCTATTTCAGCTAACAAAATATCACATGGAACCGAGTTTTTAGTTTCGAGGCTACTTGTTATGAAGTGTTTTTGAATTGTCACTATTAGTGTCCATTTCAAATTTAACACATTCCAAACTTCACATTTGTTGAGCTCCATCTAATAACAAACACCTTGAACAAGATCCTAATAGTTTTCCAATCAGATAATTCCACATTCTTATATTTATTTTGTAGTGAATATAGAACCTTCCACCCCTTTTTTAATAGTATATATAATTTCATTATCCCATAATAAAAATCATAAAACAATCAATTAAAACCATAAAAATACAATGAATTATATAATAACATATAAATTAAATTTTAAGATTTTCCTTTCATAGAGGTGCACACTTTCCTCTTAGTACTTAAGGGATGGTCTATGCATTAACTTGTTATGATTCTATCATAAATTAAGTCACGGTGAAATGTGTCCTCCACCACGCACTAAGCAATATTAGAAGTTTCAATTTATTGTACAATCAATTTACCTTTTTTCCCAAAATTGTAGTATTAATTTTGGGAGTCTAAAAAGGTAAAATGATAAATTAAGTCACGGTGAAATGTGTCCTCCACCACGCACTGAGCAATATTAGAAGTTTCAATTTATTGTACAATCAATTTACCTTTTTTTCCAAAATTGTAGTATTAATTTTGGGAGTCTAAAAAGGTAAAATGATTTTTTTTTGGGTCACTCTTAAGTAAGGTATTAATATGATGTTATGAGCTTTTCGTTTTATAAGTTAATAAGAGTATTGTTTTATTTATTTATTTATTTTATATATTATTTAACAAAATTTATATATTATTTAATAAGGTGTGAATACTTATCTTTTTAAATTTGACTTTATAAACATTTTTTTATGGAATATATATGTTTTTTACTATGAAGTTTATTTGAGTTGTACATAAATTATATAATAAAATATATAGTTCACTCTAAAAAAATATCTTAAAAAAAGAATTGTTTCTCTATATATTTAATATATAGTGATCAAGTGCACACACACACATAAAATTATAACCCAGTTCATTAAATCCTAAGATAACAATCAACAAAGCATACAAATATTATTTTAAATCTAAACATTTATGGAAATAAATGTTTAAACAATTAAACACAATTTTGATGTTATATTAAGTAGTGTATACAATGTTAAAATTTCTATAACTTTTTTTATTTGGTTCATAACAATTTATTATTTTATTAAGATGAAGACATTTGTGAAGACTTGAAAGATAAACAGATGATGAAAGTTGGTAATAATATAAGACAGTTTAAAGAATATATTTTACGATGAAATTAATGATAAATTGCATTATTTAGACACTTTAACAAGGAGTACAAACTAATGTAATTTTAAAAATATTAAAAATAAAATTTAATAAATATTCTCATATAAAAAATCAAACAATATTAGTTTAAAAAGAATGATAGAGGAAGACTGAAAAAATATATTTGACTATTAAATTGTATTTGTAATTGTTATCATTCAGAAGTGCACTCGTTGTAAGAACGTGTGTTTGTTTTCACTCTTGTTGACACGATGAAAACTCTCCAAGGTATGGGTGGCCTTATATTAGAGAAAATATCCAGATGAAGGGTTGGTTCCTTTCGTATACTCACCTATCTCTCTCTAAACTCTCTAATTTAGTGATTTTTTGACTAGGAAAAGGGTAAAAAAAGCAATGCTCAAGTTGAAATTGAACATAAAAATTAAAAAATTGGGGCAATACACCCAATATTAAAGTAAATAATGCCTACACTTGACACACTTGAGAAGTTAAAAAACTTGCACACATTCGCTTCATTTTTATCCAATGACTCTTACATTAGTATTTCATACAAAGGTCTTGACAAACATTCACACTAGTATGGAAGGAATGAATATAGATTGAATTCACTTTCAAATTAGGTAGAAATCAGGGTTAGACATTTGATATGACCTACAAGAATTTTCATATGTTGCATGCTTATTGCTCTCTCCAGGCACTGCTTGTATGTCAAATGCATCAAAATCATATAGAAGATCCCATACGTTGTGTTTGTATGACTTTAACATACATTCAACGTTCTTATTTGATGTACCACAAGCTCACTATCTCCAAATGCCTATAAGAAGTTAGCTCCCATCTTTCTAACCAATTTCAAACCATGAACATCCAAAATAAAATTTTATAAAAGCATGGTACCTTTGTTTGGAGGGTGAAATGAGCATCATACCAACCCCTGTACCATGTTTATTCAATGAGTCATCAAAATAGAGTTGCCATAAACCATTATTTAGCTCACCTTCTTTGTATAGAGTTGGAATTTGTGCACCATCCTCCTCTAAATAATAAACTTCAAGTCCTCCTTCCTCTATCATCTTTTAGAGATCATGCTCATGAAGATTAGTAGCCCATTCATCAAGAAACAAATCAAGAATGCCATCAAGAAATGAGTTTGTTTCAGTTTCACTAGTTTGCTTTGCGTCATCCGAGATGACACAATTAGTATTAACAATACTAGGCATGTATGGTTCTAGATGAAAATGAGCAATAGGCTCTGAATGAATTGTAAGTTTGGTTCCATACCTTGTTCTAAACATGAGATATGTCTAATCAGCTAAAATATACCCATCTATCTTTGAAGTGAAGTCATGTGATAAGCACATAGCAAAGTATGGAGGAAGACCCACCACCACCACATCTTGTTGAATGGTCACATTTAGGCATGCATGACGTGTTAGTTTCAAATTCTTGATTATACCCACTATCTTGATTGGAGATCCATCAAGTTGCGAGACACTCTTAGTGTTTGGTTCATACACCAAACCCAACTTATATGTAATCTGTTTTGCCATCACAGTGCTACTTGTCCCACTGTCAACCATACAATTATGAACTAGTGTGTTGCCAACATTCAAGGAAATATATAAAATAAGTGTTTTACTTGATTTTGCATCATCTGTAATGGTCTTTACCTCTTTATATACCTATTGTACATGTTTATCTTGCTGATCTAAATTTACTAGAACCACACTTTCCTTCTCTGTTGGTTTTGTAGACAAGCTAAGCCTTGATAACTCATGGATAAGGGTATCTTTTTGTCCTGGGATTGCCAATGAATCCCACATGGTCATATTGATGTTTTATTTCTTCATATGGTCTACTATCCTGAAATAAGAGCCTCCAATATTTGGTTGCACCTTTGGAGCAATAAGATGCTCTTGTACTTGAGGCACTTGGTAAACCTTGTTTGCTTCAACATTCTATTTTTTTTGAGCTAATGAGGAAACAACATGATCATTAGTACCTTTAAAAACTATATTATGAACATTTGGAGCATTATTTACATCTTGGCGCTCATCTATAGCGCTTATCTTGGCTCTTGTGATTTCTATAACCAAGTTGTTTGATTTGCTAGGCTCACCAATTTGATTTACTACCACATGATCATCAACTTGTCAATTTACCAAGGTCGCATCCAGTTGTACTTGTCCATGATTCACTTCTCCATGTTGCATCATAGCTGCATTGTGTTGGACTCCTTGAAGAAATGCTTCCTCTTGTGTCATTTGAGGAATTGCCATATTTTGTGTTACTAAAGCTTGATTTTGCACATCATTGGTGTTAGAAGGTTACCAACTTGAGTCTTGCATCAAATTATTTTGTACTGGTGTAAGGGCCTTGGATGTGGAAGAAGCATTGGGATCAATTGCAGCATATGGTTTGGTTGGTGTAATAATTCCTTGAGCATGGTATGGAGGCCTATTATCTCTAAAGCTTTGGTAGGGAGGTCTTTGCTCTCTACATGGTTGATATGTAGGCTGAGAAGGTGCAATCTTTTGGTAATGAGATAATTCAACTAAAGATGATATTATTACATCTTTAGTTGAATTATCTCATTACCAAAAAATTGCAGCATACATTTTAATTCACCAAGCTCACTAGATTGATTAAGAGGAGCTCGAACTTGACTTTGAGGGGTTAGAATTAAGGATATTAATGGATTTTGAAGAAGTGGAATAGGTTGTGTTTCTGAAAAAAAAAAAGGCATTGGAGGCCTAAGTGCAACTTTACCAGCTTGAATTAAACTATTTTTCATTCTAATGGCAACTTCACAGGCATCCAATAGTGTCCTAGCACCCATGGATTGAATTGTAACTAAAATATCAGAATTCAAGGCTCTCAAGAAGTATAGGAAGCATAATCAAGAGATGGCCTTATCATGGGAGGTTTTCTTTTTCATATTTTCTGAAATCTAAAATTAAAATCGAACATAAATTCATGTGGTGCTCTCTTGATGGTATTGAACTATTCAACAAGGGATAAATGGCCTGATTTATCTTCAAATTATCTATAGAATACTGCACCTAAATCATCCCAAGCAATGGAGTTCAATGGAAGGTTCCTATGCCATTGCAACGTCCTTCTTTTGAAGGATGCAACAAGCAAACAAATGTCAATATTCGCTTGGGTAAAATGGTGGAATAAACACAAGTTGGCCATATCTTTGATATGTTCTATGAGTGTAGTTTGATCTTCACCTATGAAATATGGTAGGCTTTTGAGAGTTAAGGCTACGTTATCATCATATTGGGCCAAATTGAGTGGGCTTCTATAATTGAAAATAATAAATACTTGGTTCCTAGGGACAACCATGTTGATAGTGGGATTTAAAATTATAATGGTTTGTATAATAGACTGATTTGGTGACTGGAATAACCTTCTAGGATATGGCCTTGTTTTTAAAAGCCTTCTATTTTTTTAATGCAAAGGCAATTCAACAAACTCAAAAGGTATACCTCTACTTGAAGACCTTGTAGTGATCTTATGCATGAAGCTAGTACTTCTCTGCTATTGTAAATATCTTTTTCCAGCTCCAATCTTTGTCCCATCGGGTGTACCAAAAACTATTATCGTTCATAAGTGCACCCTTGTAAGAATGTGTGTTTGTTCTTATTCTTATTGTTACAATGAAAACTCTCCAAGGTGTGGGTGGCCTTATATTGGAGAAAATCTCTATATGAAGTGCTAATTCCCTTTGGTACACTCACTTATCTCTCTCTAAACTCTCTAATTTAATGATTTCTTGACATTGAACATGAAAACTAAAAATTTAGGGTGATGTACAAATGTTAAAGTCAATTATGCCTATATTTGACACACATGAAAAACTAAAGAACTTGCAGAAATTCACTTCATCTTCATACAATGACTTTTACATCAGTATTTCATACAAAGCTCTTGACAAACATTCACACTAACATGAAAGGAATGAACATTGATTGAATTCACTTCTAAAGTAGGTAGAAATCAAACTTAAACACTTGATATGACCTGCAAGAATTCTCATATGTTGCATAAAAGTGAAAAATTAAGATATAAACATAATAAAATCAATCATTCACTAAATTATATTAATGAATATGAGGCACACTTCATGAATGACCTAAAAATGGAAGAAAAATCAGCTTTTTATTGCTTCAAAAGTGATGTATCACAAAATTTTGATAGAGTTTTTGCATAGCCTAAATCATAATATGATATTATTTCAAAAAATGAACATACATATAGAAAAGAAAGTTAGAAGAGAGGAGGCAAAGCAACCCCAAACTAGGGATGAGTCATCATGCCTAATCAGGCTTCTCTCTTCCTCACTCAGCCACCAAAACCCTACTTAGTACATGATGAATTTCAAACTCTCTTTTGGAAAATGGTGTAGGAGAGAGAGATAGACTTGTTTGAGTGCATTGAAAAAGTCATAGGTTCTCATTCATGACCTATCTTGAAGGGAATTGGTCTCCTTGCATGTTTTGATGGTGTTTAATGCTTGAATAGGTCTTGATCATATTCATTAACTCCTTTTGAACAACTCATTCAATCTCCTTGAGACTCTCCATTTTTCTAGTGAGTTACTTCAACTATCTTTTTTGTATCTTGGAGCTTGACCCACCTATGCACCTATATCCTTGCTCACATGTTCCTTTCTCATGACTTTCTCAAATAGCTCCAAGGTGGCAGAGAAGGGAGAGGTTTTCATGTTTTACTTGATGAAGAAGTCTCCTCCATGAGAATAGGCCCTCAAGGCTTTATTAAGTCTTCAACTAACCCCTCTATTCTTACATGATATCTCTCCACCTTAATAGGGTTGTTTGAAGGCTTCTTCATGATTGATTTGACTTTTCCCATAATTAGCTCTAAGTTGGCGTGGAAGGAGAGAAACGGTTTTCTTGCGGTTGCTGGAGACTCCTTCCACCCTTGAATCATATTTGAACACAAACTCTTGATCGCTCTTTTCCCTCCAAATGGCAAAGAACACATGTGATTGACTTAACAAGGTTGTTGAGAATTTCAATGCATTGATGGAGTTTATGGATATAGCTAATAAGACTCTTTTTCCTCCAAATTGGCATAGAAGGAAGAGGTTGCATGTTTTATTTATTGATATCTTCATGGAATAGCCTTGATAAGAGTGCATTTGATGATGAACGATCAAAGCTCTCTATACTGATCCTTTTTGGGCATACTCATCTTCTTCATTTTGACAAGCTTGCCAAATGCACAATGAAAACATGCAACTTGATGATCTTTTATTATTCAAATAACTAATAATTCTAAAGAGGATTGAAACATCATCACTATGGTGGCATAGACCTTCAAATAAAGTTTTAGCTTCAGAATCCACATATAACTTCTAAAAATGCTCTTTTATGCTTTCTATGCCTCAAGAAGTCTAATTTGGATTTGGGGGTCTAAAATAAGTTCTAGGTCTCATTTGACACTCTTATTATATTCATTGGATAAGTATCAATGGAGAAGACTTAGAAAAGTTTTAAAATCTTGAAAATTCTTCACCAAACTCTCAAACTAAAATTCATAAAAATGTGCTTACTTGCTGCCCGCAGGGTCACCTAGGGGTGTTTTTTAATGATCTAAACCTATTTTGCATTGGTTTTCATTGTCTCCCTCTCCCTCTCCCTCTCCCTCGATTAGAGTAGAGTGTGGAGGGGGGCCTATCTATATATATTAGATAGATAGAGGTGTTGGGCTCACGAGCGCCTAGCCCTATATATCTATAGGGTAGTCTAGGCTGGCCCATGTACATTAAGTATACACCCTTTCATATCATTCTGTTCTCTTGGAAAGATCTAAAACACTCATTTTTCACTTCATTTATGAGCAAATTAGTATAAAACTCTAATTTTCTTTATGGTGCAAACCTATGTTTTGTCATTTTATATCACATCAATTACACTACGAATATGAAACCATTTTGAAACATTCAAGGACATCAAAACATAAATTCATATTAAATTTCAAAATATTTCTCTCAGTAAAACTTAAAATATGCACTTTTTAGTGTTTTCTAGCTTGCATTTTCTCACATCTACATGCCTGTAGGTTTGAGTTTTGGTGCTTATTGAATTTTATGAGGCCTATAGACATCATTATTTTTGAATTATAACATGACAAATCGCGTATAATCATTACAATGATTATATACCTTCAACTAGTCATTTAAAATTCTTAAAAAATATATTTTCTGACTATCTTCCTTGCATTTTTGAAATCCTACAACCTGTACCTTTACCTTTCTCCATTATTTACATTGAAATTTTGATTGAGGAAAGTGTATGAAAGTTATTTATTCCCCATAAGAACTTACACAATTTTCCATTTGCAACAAAAAATTCAAAAATGCAATCATATTATCTAAAACCGAGCTATTGAGGTTTTAAAAGGGTTTTAGATCACCTTTCCTTTTTAACGACCGTTCATAAAGTCAATACCCTGTAATCTGAAACTATTGCATGGAATATTGAGGGCATATGGGCACCTCTCTTCCCCTAAGATCATTATAACCAATTCTTCTTCTCCTTCATGAACCAAACATTTGAAAATTGTCTTTACTAGCTTGCCACTAATTTGTTAGAGGAAAAGAAGAAACTTCTGCCAACATTTAGATTTGTGAGCAACATGGTTTTGGCTTGATGAAAGTTGTAGGATGTTTTGGATAAATTTTTGAATATTCACTTCATGAATGGATTCTTCCAAAATACCTGCACTTAAGCAACTAAAAATGTTAAGATACATTTTTTACACTTTTTCCATGCCTTGAAGATGTTTGAAAGCACTCACAAAGAAAAGGCAATGTAAGAATATTAAAATGAGCTTGAATGTACTAATGAGAACATGAACTTGATCCCATATCATGTTAAATGCTTTAAAATGACCTTTAATATAATGAACTTGACTCTTTTGAGAAGACATTTTTAAAGGTTTTGATAGACCTTGAAAGAAATAAGTTAGATTCACTCTACCTTAACTTTCACAAAGTTATCTTAATTTCTCTAAAACATGCTATACACCACTAACCAAAACTAAATGACCTTAAATTGTTTTTGTACATACCCTTGACCAATGATAGCAAAATTTGTCAACATTTTTGGTGACCCTACTTGGATGTTTGTCTGCTAAACAATCAAGACTAGTAATTCTATCCATTGGGCTATGGAATTATGAAAACATTACCAAATTTGAAACTGAAAATGACTTCTCGAGAAACAACACTTGTGCATAGACACTTAGGGAATTGAAAACTAATACAACTACCAACTAATAATGTGCATGATAGCACTTGCAGGAAAGTGAAAACTAAAATTATTATGTACAAAGAAGAACCTATCTTCAACAACAATGTTTTAGATGAATCCCACTAACTGGGATTGGGAACTATTCACCATCCATCTTGGTTCATTGGAAGGTTTTTTGAGGCTTGCATCTAGAAATCATGTAAGGACCACTCTAAAGTGAGTCAAACTTTATGTATCTTCTTGGTTTGGCCCTATCCTCATCCCATTTAAGAACCAAGTCACCTTCGTTGAATCTCCTTGAAGATGTTCTTCTATCAAATATTTTTTTCACTTATGCTTGACACGTCTCCATAGCTAACATGGATTGATTTATGATCTTCTCTAACTCAATAAGTGCAAGATATCTCACTTCCATAGGCTCACTCTCTTAAAATTCCATCTAATGTATTAGCTCCAAAGTAGAGAGCTCAAGTGAGATTGACAATCTAACTTCTTTCAAGTGAGCTTGTAGGGTGAATCAACAATGGACCTCTTAAAGGTGATCCTATCAGCCCATAAAACTAACTTTAACTTCAAATGCACGTCTTTTGATTGTCTTCAATGGTTATCCTAATGATCTTCAATAAGTTTTTGTTAGTAGACTCAACAAGGCCATTTTTTGTGGATAATAATAAGTACTGAGATACACACTATTTTTAACAGCTTATTAACTGATTTTAGCCTCTACAAATGCCATAGCATTGTCTGAAATTATAATGGAAGGAACACCAAACCTTATGAGCAAACTTTCGTAGAAGTCCAAGACACTAGATTCATTTTCTTCCTGCAAAGCCATTGCCTCTATCCATCTAGTAAAGTAATATGTGATTGTAAGAATTCACTTATGGCCTAATCTAGAAGGTGTATTGATGACACCAATGATGTCCAAATTCCATTGGACAAAGGGATGATCTACTGAAATATGTTGAAGAGGTAAGGCAACAAACTTTTCCTTTCCTGCAAACAATGCACACTTATTACACGTCCTTACCTAAGCATGACAATCTCTGAAAATGTTTGGTCATTAATATCCACCCCTCATTATTTTAAGGGTTGTTTTCCTTCATTAAAAGTGGCCTCCACCTTGTCCATCATTAAATATTTCAATTAATCTTTCAACTTGACTTGGCTCTATGCATCTCAACAACATGCTATCAACATCTTTTTTGAATAATACACCATCAACAAGAAGAAAAGGAATAGATTGCAGCTTAAAATACTTTCTCTTTGAACCACTTAAATTTGGAGGATACATACCCCTTTGAAGGTATCTTATCATATCTTGAAACTAGATTGGTAAAAGTGTATGATTAGCTGCAATATCTTCATCATTCAAGACCAAAACTGCCTCTTTACTTTCCTACAAGTCTTGAGCCAAGTACTCACACAACCCTTTACCTCTAATCAACTTGGTTACCTTTACTTCTACATCATATTCCATGACCTTTGTTATCCATCCTTCTATTTTTTAACTTATGTCCTTGTCCAATAAGAACTCTTTGATGCTAGGATGAACAACCATCATGTGGATCTTTTTGTTAGATAGTAGGTGTGCAAATTTTTTGAGACATCTGATTATGAAAAGCACATGTTTCTATATAAATGTGTACCTTATTTCATATTCTTACAAGACTTCACTAAAAAATAATATGGGCTACTCTAAACCTTGTTGATTTTATTGTGTCAATATTGCTAAAATTGTATCAACATTATCATATGCATACAACACAATTTTTTAAAAAAAATCATGATTGATAAGAGTGGGATCACTAGCTATGGCTTACTTGATTTCTTAAAAACTTTTCATGCCTTCCTTGATCAAATTAAAATTATGATTTTCTTGAGCATAGTTGTAAGAGGTCTTGAAAAACTTGCAATATCAGATATATACCTTCTTATAAAATTAATTTTATCATTGAAATTTGCAATGTTTTTTTATGCTTAGGCAAGGACAATGCAATAATAGAGTCTATTATTTATAGATTAATACTCAAACCATGCTTGAAACAACATGACTAAGGAGTTTACCTTCATGTACCGAAAACACATACTTCTTTGGGTTAAGTGACACCCCATATTGCCTACATCTCTCAAATACCTCTCTAAGATGAAACATGTGATCACTTACCTTCGTTAAAAAAATTATAACATAATCAAAATATAAAAGAACAAACCTATTGATATGGTGTATGAGAGAGAGATAGACTTGTTTGAGTGCATTGAAAAAGTCATATGTTCTCATTCATGACCTATTTTGAAGGGAATTGGTCTCCTTGCATGTTTTGATGGTGTTTAATGCTTGAAGAGGTCTTGATCATCTTCATTAAATCCTTTTGAAAAAATCATTCAATCTCCTTAAGACTCTCCATCTTTCTAGTGAGTTACTTCAACTATCTTTTTTGTATCTTAGAGCTTGACCCACCTATGCATCTATATCCTTGCTCACATGTTTCTTTCTCATTACTTTCTCAAATAGCTCTAAGGTGGCATAGAAGGGAGAGGTTTGCATGTTCTACTTGATGAAGAAGTCTCCTCTATGAAAATAGGCCCTCAAGGATTTATTAAGTCTTCAACTAACCCCTCTATTCTTACATGATATCTCTCCACCTTAATAGGGTTGCTTGAAGGCTTCTTCATGACTGATTTGACTTTTCCCATAATTAGCTCCAAGGTGGCGTGGAAGGAGAGAAAATGTTTTCTTGAGTTTTTTGGAGACTCCTTCCACCCTTGAATCATATTTGAACACATACTCTTGATCTCTCTTTTTCCTCCAAATGGCAAAGAACACATGTGACTGACTTGACAAGGTTGTTGAGAATTGCAATGCATTGATGGAGTTTATAGATAGGTAATATGACTCTTCTTCCTCCAACTTGGCATAGAAGGAAGATGTTTCATGTTTCATGTTTTATTTATTTATATCTTTATGAAATATCTGTGATAAAAGTGAATTTGATGATGAACAATCAAAGCTCTCTATATTGATCCTTCTTGGATATGCTCATCTTCATTTTGACAAGCTTGTCAAATGCACAATGAGAACATGCAACTTGATGAACTTGTATTATTCAAATAGATAATGAGTCTAAATAGGATTGAAACATCATCACCATGGTGGAATAGACCTTAAAATAAAGTTTTAGCTTCAAACTCTAGATATAACTTCTAAAAATGTTCTTTTATGCTTTCTACGCCTCAAGAAGTCTAATTTGGATTTGGGGCTCTAAAATAAGTTTTAGGTCTCATCTGACACTATTATTATATTCATTGGATAAGTATCAATGGATAATACTTATAAAAGTTTTAAAATATTTAAAATTCTTCACCAAACTCTCAAACTAAAATTCATAAAAATGTGCCTACTTGCTGCCTGCAAGGTCACCTGGAGATGTTTTTTAATGATCTAAACCTATTTTGCATTGGTTTTCATTGTATAAAAATGAATTCAAACATATACATTAAGTATATACCCTCTCATATCATTATGTTCTCTTGGAAAGATCTAAAACACTTATTTCTCACTTCATTTATGAGCAAATTAATATAAAACCCTAATTTCCTTTATGGTACAGGTTTGAAAGGCCATATCTATGGATCTTTGGAATGTTTCTCCTGCATTGGACAACCCAAATGGCATTTTTTGGTATGAAAAGGTGCTTACTTGGTGGTGAATGCTATTTTGAATAATCCTCTTCCTTCACACGTATTTGGTTATACCCACTATAAACATATAACAATGAAATCTTTTCTGAACCAACCAATAAATGCAGTATTTATTGCATTGATGGTAAGTGATAATGGTCCTTGAGTGAGACATTGTTCAAGTCACAGAAGTCCACACACAATCTGATTTCTCTAATCTTCTTTCTCACGGGAACAAGGTTAGCCACCCAAGTGGAATGCTTGATGGAAAAAATGATAGCTAATTCAATCAATTTGTGAAGCTCTATTTTCATCAAAGGTTCCAGCTTTGGGTTGATTGGCCTTTATTTTTGCCTTGTCAATTTTTATATCTACTTTTAGTTCAATGATGTGTTGAGCCAATTTAGGATCAAAGTTTTTTAAATCATTGTACTCCTATGCAAACATATCAACAACTCTCTACATAAATTAACAAAGTATTCTTTCTGAGTTTGAGAGCATATTTTACCAATCTTGAGAGCTTTCCCATTGACCATGTCAACGTTTGCATAATGTTCTTCTTTGATAGACAAAGAAGCTTTCTCCCTTCTTACCTCATCATCGCTACTGAAAATATTCTCAAGTGTGACAAGACCCTTGGATAACTTATGAGACTTGAGATGAACTATTTGATCATTATAGTGCTTTAAATTTTTTGACTGATTTGTAGAAGAGAAATCAAACTCTTCTTGTAGGAAACAAATAGCTTTATCATTATCCTCAAAGATTTTTCAATTCACATTATTATTAGGAATGGAGGGTCTTGCCATAATCTTGATGTATGGTTGAGTTTTATCATTCTTTACATTAGCTAAAATGTCGAATTGGGATCCTATTACAACGAAGCTATCTGCAACTTATTGCTCTCTAGGAACTACTTGTACGTCAAATGCATCAAAGTTCTCTAGAAGATCTCATACCATGTGTTTGTATGATTTTAACAATGGAATTTTACACACATTCAACCCTCTTATTTGATGTACCTAAAGCTCACTATCTTCAAATACTTGTAAGAGGTTAGCTATCATCTTTATAACCCATTGCAAACCAGAAACTAAAGCCTCATATTCTACTATATTATTAGAGCATCCAAAATAGAATTTTATAGCAACATAGTAACTTTGTTTGGAAGGTGAAATGAGTATCATACCATCCCCTATACCATGTTTATTTCATGAGTCATCAAAATAGAGTTGCCATAAATAATCATTTAGCTCACCTTATTTGTATAGAGTTGAAATTTGTGCACCATCCTCATTTAAACAATAAACTCCAAGCCCTTATTCCTCTATCATACTTTAGGGATCATGATAATGAAGATTAGTATCCCATTCATCAAGAAATAAATCATAAATTCCATCAAGAGATGAGTTTGCTTCAACTTTACTAGTTTGCTCTACTTTATCTGAGATGGCATAATTAATATTAACAATACTAGGTATGTATGGTTTTAGATGAAAACGAGAAATAGGCTTTGAATGAATTGTAACTTTGGTTCCATATCTTGTTCTAAAAATTAGGTATGTCTAATCAACTAAAAGATACCCACTTATCTTTGAAGTGAAGTCACGTGATAAACACATAACAAAGTATGGAGGAAGATCCAACACCACCACATCTTGTTGAATATTCACATTTGGGCATGCATGACGTGTTAGTTTCAAATTTTTAATTATAATCACTATCTTGATTAGAGAGATATCAAGTTTCAAGACACCCTTAATGTTTGGTTCATACACTAAACCCAACTTATCTACAATTTATTTTGGCATCACTGTGATACTTGACCCACTGTGAACTATGCAATTATGAATTAGTGTGTTGCCAACAATTAAGGAAAGGTATAAAGGAGGTGTCGTACTTGATTTTACATCATCTTTAGTGGCCTTTACCCCTTTATATCCCTGTTATACATGTTGCTTCTCTTGCTGATCTAAATTTACTAGAACCACAATTTCTTTTTCTATTGGTTTTGTAGACATGCTAAGGCTTGAAAGATAATGGATAAGGGTATCTTTTTTGTCTTGGGATTTCCAATGAATCTCACATGGTCATGCTGATGTTTGTTTTCTTCATATGGTCTACTATGTTGAAGGAAGAGCATCGAATCTTTGGTTGTATCTTTGGAGCAATAGGACACTCTTGTACTTGAGGCACTTGGTGAACCTTGCTTGTTTCCACATTCTAATTTTTTTGAGCTAAAGGGGCATAAATATGATCATTAGTAGATTTAGAAACCATATTAAGAATATTTAGAGCATGACTTACCTCTTGGGTCTCATCTATAGCCCTTATCTTGGCTCTTGTGATAGCTACAACCAAGTTATTTGATTTTATAGGCTCATCAATCCGATTTACTACCACATGAACATCAACTTGCCAATTTACCAAAGTTGAATCTGGTTTTACTTGTCCATGATTCACTTTCCCTTGTTGCATCATAGCTTCATTATGTTGGCCTTCTTAAAAAAAGGCTTCTTCTTGTGTCATTTGAGGAATTTTTATATTTTGTACTATTAAAGCTTGATTTTGCTCATCATTGGTGTTAGAAGTGTTGTCCCCAAAAATATCACTCCTTTTTTGGGACAACATATGAACAATTTTGGTCCTGCAAGACCAAAATTGTCTCTTCCCTTTTCAAAAATTGTTCTGTGCATTCTGATTCTCCATTCTTCAAGCTTTTTAAAAATTTAAGGACTCTACAGGCTTAAAACTATAGGCTTCGCAGGATTAAAACTACAGACTCTATAGGCTCATTTATATGGACTCTGCAGGCTTGAATCTACGGACTCTGCAAGAAGAAAATCTACAGACTATGCAGGCCAAGTTTTACAGGCTTCACAGGTTGATTTCTACGGACTCTGCAGGAAAGAAGCAAGCTCTCAACATTTAGGTGATTTCAAAGTTGGTTCAACGACAAGGTTCAACCAAAAGAGTTAATCGGCAAGCTTCTAAGCAAGGATTGAACCATTGAACCGTTGAACCTTGAACCATTTTGGTTCAATGGGTTTAATGGGTTCAAAGGTTCAATGTCATCAGCAAGAGTTAAGCGCATTTGTCAAGGTTCAAAGTTCAACTGCTTCAAGGTTCAATGGCTTCAAAACACTTATCAAAGAGAAGAAGGCTTGAACCATTAAACCATTGAACCATTGAACCACTTTGGTTCAAAGGTTCAACGGGTTCAATGGTTCAACAGGTTCAACGGCCATGTGGTTTAACGCATTTGGTTCAAGGGATCAAAAAGACTTAGCCAAATACAAAGGATGAACCAATGAACCGATTGAACCTTGAACCGAAAGAGTTCAAAGTTCAATGGTTCATGGGTTCAAAGGTTCAAAGGCGGCCTCAGTCAAGGAAAGAAGCAGGAAACAGGTGGTTCAACGGATGGTTCAACCAAGGAGCGGGAAAACGATTGAACCAGGAAGCGATGGAACAAAAGAGGTAGAATGAACCGATGAACCAATGTACTTTTAGCGAGTTCAAAGGTTTAAGGTTCAACATGGCTCAAGCGGCTAGTGACCATCGACGGCTCCACAGATGTCAAATTTAAAGTAAGGGAATATCCGTTGAAATTCAAATAAAGCACGAAACTTGAAGGAAGAACCAAGCGATTGGCTGAAAAGATAGCTCGGGAGCTGAAATTTTAGGAAGAGACAAAGCTGGAAAAGACAAAGCTAGAAAAGACAAAAGCAGAAAGAGGAGAAGATCAAAACTATCTGCACAGAAGTTATTCTGGTAGCTAGAACAATCTGCAAAGTAGATTTTTGAGCTTGCAAACATTGAAGGCACAGCCTGTTGGTCTCCTTTAGAGTAAAGACAAAATGGATAGCTACACAGATGTCAGAAGGGATAGACCAGATGATCCAGGCTCAGGAGAAGACATATGGGATGAAATGACACACCATAGTTAAGACAACTACCCTATTTTCAATGTAGTCCTTTGACAAACCTAGAAATGCAATCAAGGCATTGAATGCACAGCATGGGCCGTTCTATGGAACAAAGTGCCAAGTCTTTCTTTGCTGCTGTATATTTTAATCTCTTGTATCATTCTAAGGGAAATCTTCTCGTTAACAAAAAAGAAACTCTACCCAAATTGAAAGGCATTACTGAGACTTTGAGCTCAAATTGTTGTTCATATTATTTTATCTGAATGAGAAAGCAAGTGATTTGCAGACTTTGTGCTGTATAGCTTGTATCATTTTAGGAGATTGTTCTTATGTCTGTCTTCTGAATGTGTTCTTGTTTATTTGATCTAATAAGCATAACTAGTGAAAGTAATCAGGAAGATGTCCTGAAGTCAGTGACTTTCAGACTTTGTGCTGTTATAGTTATCTTCAGTGTGTGTTTATTTTTTATTTTTGTGTTGAGGATTCTGGGATGACTTTGTGCCCCCATTATCCTTTGTATCTCACTCTTTGGGTAGCTAAAGTGGAGACTTTGTGATACACTTCATTTTACCAGTTATTACACCCTTGGTTACCAGTTACTTATCCTACCAGAAAAATTCCTGTTGTTTGTAAGAACAAGCACTTTTGAAAGAATAGAAGTGCCTTCTGTCGCTTCACCAAGATTTTTACTATCCAGGAAGGGATCTGGCTCTTGGTTGAATGTTACTTCTGAAAGAAGAGAAGTACCTTCACCAATCACCCAAGATTTCTCCTCTGTTTGTTAGCATCATCTCTGAAAAAAGAGAGATGGATGGTTTATCCCACCCTTGTGTCTTACTTTCTGCTTATATATATAGTATATAGCCTCCGTATATTTAATAGGGAACCTCCCCTTGATGAGAAGAGAGATTTGTCCCCTGTTGATGTAGTAAAACTGCACACCTAGAGGACCAATCTCCCTATACTGTGGTGATAGGAACTATTTTGCTCACCAGTTAGCTGGTCGACAAAATATTCACCCAAAAAGAAGGTTGCCAACTTTAATCTTGTATAAAATTATTTTGTATTGATAGAAGGATCTTGGATGTGGAAGAAACATTGGGATTAATTGCAGTATATAGTTTAGCTAGTATAATAACTCCTTGAGCTTGGTATGGAGGTCTATTATCTCTAAATCCTTGTTAGGGTGGTTGTTACTCTCTATATGGCTGATATGTGGGTTGAGAAGGTGATTAATATGGCCTATTTTCTTGATATTATTTCCTCTTCAACTAAACTATCTCATTACCAAAAGATTGTAGCATACCTTTTAGTTCATCGAACTCACTAGATTGATTAAGATGAGCTTGAACTTGACTTTGAGGGGTTGGAATTGGGGATACTGATGGAGCTTAAAGAAGTGAAATAGGCTATGTTTCTATAAAAATGGCATTGGAGTCCTAGGTGCAAGTTTACCAACCTAAATTAGACTATTTTATGCTCTAATGACAACCTCATAGGCATCCACGAGTGTCCTACCACCCATGGACTAAATCACAACTAAAATATCTGAATTCAAGGCTCTTAAGAAGTATAGAAAAGTATAATCAAGATATGACCTTATCATGGAAGGTATTTTGTTTCATGTTTTTTGAAATATAAGATTAAAATCAATTATAAATTCATGTGATGCTCTCTTGATGCTAGTGAGCTTCCCAACAAGAGATAAATGCTCTGATTTACCTTCAAATTGTCTACAAAATACTACACTTAAATCATCCCAAGTGGCAATCGAGTTCAAGAGAAGGTTCTTATACCATTGCAACGCCTATCCTTTGAGGGATGTATCAAGCAAATAATTGGCAACATTCTCTTGAGTAGCATGGTAGAATTAACACAAGTTGGCCACATCTTTAATATGTTCTATGGGTGTAGTTTGATCTTCATCCATGAAATATAGAAGAATTTTGAGGGTTGAGGTTGGGATATCATCATATTGGACCAAATCAAGAGGTATTCTATCATTGAAAGGAACAAATACTTGGTTCCTAGGGACAAACATAGTGATAGTGATATTTGAAATTTGAGTCGTTTGCACAATAAGTTGATTTGGTGACTGAAATAAACTTTTAGGTTATGGACTTGTTCTTAAAAACCTTATTTTATTTAAATGCAAAGTTAATTATACAAACTCAAAAGGTATACCTATAATTGAAGACCTTGTATTTATCTTAGGCATGAAATTGGTACTTCTCTACTACTTCAAATGTCTTTTTTTAGCTCCAATCTTTGTCCCACCAGGCATGCCAAAAATTGTTATCACTTAGAAGTGCACCCTTGTAAGAATGTGTTCTTGTTCTCACTCATGTTGACACAATTTAAACTCTCCAATTTTTGGGTGGTCTTATATTGAATAGAATATCCAAATGAAGGGCCATTTCCCTTTGGTACACTCACCTATCTCTCTCTAAACTCTCCAATTTAGTGATTTCTTGATTAGGAAAAGGGTAAAAAGAATAATACTCAAGTTGAAATTGAACATGAAAACTAAAAATTTGGGGTGATGTACCAATGTTAAATTCAATTATGCCTTTAATTGACACACATGGGAAGATAAATAACTTGCACACATTCACTTCATCTTCATACAATGACTCTTACATTAATATTTCATACAAGGTCTTAACAAACATTCACACTAGCATGGAAGGAATGAATATTGGTTGAATTCACTTCAAAATTAGTTATAAATCAGACTTAGACACTTGATATGACCTGTAAGAATTTTCTTATGCTGCATAAAGGTAAAAAATTTAGACATAAACATAAAAACATTAATCATTCACTAAATTATATCAATGAATATGAGGCACACACTTCATAAACAACCTAAAAATAGATAAAAATTCATCTTATTATTTCAAATGTGATGTAGTACAAAATTTTGATAGAATTTTTGCATAGCTAAAAGCATCATTTGATATCTTGTTTTAAAAAATGAACATACATATAGAAAAAAAGTTATGAGAGAGGAGACAAAGCAACCTCAAACTAGGGATAAGTCATCATGCCTAGTCATCCTTATCTGTTTCTAACTCGACCACCAAACCCTTATGTAGTACATGATGGATTTAAAACTCTTTCTCTTGGAAAATGGAATAGGAGAGAGATAGGATTTTTTGAGTGCACTGAAAAAGTCATAAGTTCTAATTCATGACCTATCTTGAAGGGAATTGGTCTCCTTGCATGCTTTGATGGTCTTCAATGCTTAAAGAGGTCTTGATAATCTTCATTAAATAATTTTGAATATATAATTCAATCTCCTTGATACTCTCCATATTTCTAGTGAGTGACTTCAACTATCTTCCTTATATCTTGAAGTTTGACCCACCTATGCACCTATATCCTTGTTTGCATGTTCCTTTCTCATAACTTCTTCAAATAGCTCCAAGATGGCATAGAATGGAGAGATTTGAATATTATAATTGATTAAGAAGTATCCTCCATTAAAATAGGCCCTTAATTTTGATTAATTCTTCAAATAACCCATCTATTCTTGCATGTTATCTCTCCACCTTAATAGGGCTATTTGAAGGCTTCTTCATGTTGATTTGAATTTTTCCACAATTAGCTCCAATATGGCGTAGAAGGAGATAAAAGATATTATTAATGTGGTTGTATACTCCTTCCAAACTTTAATCCTATTCAAACACAAACTCTTGATCTCTACTTGTCGTCAAAATGGCAAAGAACACATGTGATTGACTTGGCAAGGTTGTTGAGGATTTTAATACATTGACGGAGCTTGTGGATAGGTAATAAGAATTTTCTTCCTCAAAATTGGCATAGAATGGAGAGGTTTCATGTTTTACTTGTTTATATATTCATGAAATATCCTTGGTGAGAGTGCATTTGATGATGAACAATCAAATATTTTTATACTAATCCTTCTTGAATATGCTCATCTTCTCCATATTGACAAGCTTGCCAAATGCACAATGAGAACTTGAAACTTGATGATCTTGTATTATTTGAATAGATAAATATTATAAATATGATTTTTATATTATCATAATTTTGGCATAGACATTCAAACAAAATTTTAGTTGTAAACTCCACATATAACTGCAAAGTACTCTTTTGTGCTTTTTAGGCCTTAAGAAACCTTGATTTAGATATGGGGATCTAGAATGAGTTCTAGGTATCATCTGATACTATTATTATGTTTATTGAATAGGTATTAATGTTAAAAACACAAAAATTTTAAAATCTCAAAAATTCTTCACCAAACTCTTAAAAACAAATTCATAAAAAAGTGCTTAATTACTGCCCGTAGGGTCACTTAGAGATGTTTTTCAATGAGCTGAGCCTATTTTGCATTGTATAAATATGGATTAAAATATTTAAATAAATTATACACCCTTTTATATCATTTTATGCCCTTGTAAAGATCTTAAACACTCATTTCTCACTCTGTTTATGAGTAAATTAGTCAAAAACCTTGATTTCTTTCACGGTGCATACCTGTGTTTTATCATTTTATCTTTCATAATATACATTAAAAACACTAAACCAATTTTAAACATTCAATGACATCAAAATAAACCTCCATATAAAATTTTAAGATATTTCACTTAGTAAAACCCAAAATATGCATTTTTGAGTGCTTTTTAGCTTGCATTTTCTCACTTTTGCGTGACTATAGGTCTCAATTTTGGTATTTTGTTGAGTTTTATGAGGCTTAAATACCTAATTATTTTTTAATTATAAACTTAAATATCCCCTCTAATCACTCAATACATTATATATCTTTAACCAATCACTTAAACTTCTTTAAAATTCTCTTTCTGACTATCTCTCTTGCATGCTTGAAACCATGTAACCTATACCTTTATCTTTATCCATTATTTTCATTAAAATTTTTATTGAAAAATGTTTATTAAGGCTATTTATTCCACATAATATTTCACACAACTTTTTATTTTCAACAAAGAATTTGAAAATATAATTATATTGCCTAAAACCAAGCTATTGGGGATTTAGAATTGGTTTAAAACACCTTTCTTTCTTAATAATAATCAATAAATTTAATATCTTGTAATATGAAAATAATTAATTAAATATTGAAGGAATATGGGCCCCTATCTTCTCTTAATATAATTCTAACCAACTCTTCTTCTCCTTCATGAACCAAACATTTAAAAATTGCTCTTACTAGCTTGCTAGAGGAGTAAAAGGAACTTATGCTAAAATTTGGACCTATGAGCTATTCTTGAGCATAGTTTTGGATTTATTAATATTTTGGGATGTTTTTGATAATTTATTGAATCTTTACTTAATGAATAGAGTCTTCCAAAATACTTGCACTTAAGCAATTAAACATGTCAAGATACCTTTTTTGCACTTTTTCGATGCCTTGAAGATGTTTAAGAGCAATTATAGAGAAAAGGAAATGTAATAATCTTAAAATAAGATTGAATTTACTGATGATAATTTTAAATTGATCACGTATCATGTTAAATTCCTTAAAATGACCTTTAAGACAATGAACTTGACTCTCTTAACAAGACATTTCCAAAGGTTTTGATAGACTTTGAAAGAAACAAGTTAGATTCACTTTACATTAAATTTTTCAAAGTTATCTTAATTTCTTCAAAACATACTATAGACCGCTAATCAAAACTAAGTGACCTCAAATTGATTTTGTACATACCCTTGATCAATGGTGAAAAAATTTATCAACATTCTTGGTGACCCTGCTTGGTTGTTTGCCTACTAAACAATCAATACTAGTAGCCTTATCCATTAGGCTATGGAGTTACAAAAATATCACCAATTATGAAACTAAAAATGCCTTCTCAAGAAACACTAATACTTGTGCATAAACACTTAGGGAATTGAAAACTAATATAATTTTTAACTAAAAATGTACAAGATAACACTTGGAGGAAAGTGAAAACTAAAACTACTATGTAAAAAGAATATCCTATCTTCAACAACAATGTTTAAGATGAATCCCATTGACTAGGATTAGGAAATATTCACCATCCATCTTGTCTAGTTGGAAGGTGTTGTGAGGCTTGCAACTGTAAATCATGTAAAGACCACTCTAAAGTGAGTCAAACTTTGTGTGTCTTTTTGGTTTGGCCCTATCTTCATGCCATTTGAGAACCATGTCACCTTGATTGAAGCTCCTTTAAGATGCTCTTTTATCAAATATTTTCATAACTTATGCTTGATGCATCTCTGTAGATAATATGGTCTAATTTTTAATTTATTTTAACTTTATAAGTTCAACATATCTCACTTCTATAGGTTCACTCTCCAACAATTTTAGCTAATACATTAGCTCCAAAGTAAGGAGCTCAAGTGAGATTGGCAATCTAGCTTCTCTCCAATACACTGGCTTGTAGGGTGAATTGGTAATTTACCTCTTAAAGGTGATTCTATCGATGCATAAAGCTAAATTTAACTTCAAATGCCATATCCTTTGATTGTCTTTAATGGTTCTCTTAATGATCTTCAACAAGATTTTGTTAGTAGACTCAACAAGGCCATTGCCTTGTGGATAATAATTGGAAGAAGTGATGAGATACACACCATTTTTAGCATCCTATTGATGGATTTTAACCCTTAAAAATATAATAGCATTATCTAAAATTATAGTGGAAGGAACACCAAACCTTGTGAGTAAACCTTTATAGAAATCCAAGACACTAGATTCATTTGCTTTCTTCAAAACCACTACCTCTGTTCATCTAGTAAAGTAATGTGTGACTGTAAGAATCCACTTGTGGCATAATATATAAGGTGGATTTATGAGACCAATGAAGTCCAAATTACATTGGACAAATGGATGATCTATTGAAATATGATGAAGAGGTAAGGCAACAAGCTTTTTCTTTCTCGCAAACAATGCACACTTTTTGCACTTCCTTACCCAAGCATGACAATATTTTTAAAAGTTTGGCCAATAATATCCACCCCTCATGATTTTGAGGGCTATTTTCCTTTCTAAAAATTGGTCTCCACCTTGTTCATCATGAAATTATTCAAGTAATATTTCAACTTGACATGGATCTATGCATCTCAACAACATGCCATTAACATCTTTTTTTAATAACACACCATCAACAAGAAGAAAATGAATAGATTGAAGCCTAAAATACCTTCTCTTTGAAACATTTAAATTTGGAGGATACATACCACTTTGAAGGTACCTTATCATATCTTGAAACCAACTTGCTGAAGGTGTATGATTTGATACAATATCTTCATCATTTAAGACCAAAACTGCCTCTTTACTTTTCGAAAAGTCTTGAGCCAAGTGCTCACACAACCCTTTACTACTAAACATCTTGGTTACCTTTACTTCCATGTCGTATTCCACGACCTTTGTTATCATCCTACTCTCTTTTCACTTATGTCCTTATTCAACAAGAACTCTTTGATGCTAGGATGAGAAACCATCACGTGGATCTTATTGTTAGATAGTAGGTGCTTAAAGTTTTTGAGACATGATTATGAAAAACACATGTTTTTCAAAAAATGTGTACCTTGTTTCATACTCTTTCAAGCCTTAACTAAAAAATGTTATGTGTTGATCCAAACCTTGATGATTTTGTTGTGTCAATATTCTTAAAATTATATCAACATTAGCATATGCATACAACACAAAATCCTTTGAAAAATAAGGATTGATAAGAGTGGGAACACTAGCTATGACTTGCTTTATTTTTTTAAAAATCTTCACGCCTTCCTTGATCCAAGTAAAATTTGATTTTTCTTTAGCATAGATGTAAGAGGCCTTGAAAAACATGCAAAATCAGATATATACCTTCTTATAAAGTTAATTTTTTCAAAAAAACTTTGCAATGATTTTTTATACTTGGCAAGGACAATGCAAGAATAGAGTCTATTATTTCTCTATCAATACTCAAACCATGCTTAGAAACAACATGACTAAGGATTTTACCTTCATGTATTATAAACACACACTTATTTGGGTTAAGTAACACCTTATATTGCCTACATCTCTCAAATACCTATCTAATATGAAGTATGCGATCACTTTCCTTCTTTTAAAAAACTATAACACCATCCAAATACACAAGAACAAAATTATTAATCAAAACTTGAAAGGCCATATCCATGCCTCTTTGGAATATTGATTTTTCATTAAAAAACCTAAATAACATTTTTTGGTATGCAAAAGTGTTCCACTTGGTGGTGAATGTTTTTTTGAACTGAACCTCTTCCTTCACAAGTATTTGGTTATACACACTATAACCATCTAGAAATGAAAACCTTTTCAAACCAACCACTAATTGTAGTATTTATTCTATTGATGGCAAGGGATAATGGTCCTTGAGTGAGGCTTTGTTCAAGTCATATAAGTCCACACATAATCTAATTTCTTAGTTCTTCCTCATGAGAATAAGGTTAGCCACCCAAGTGGAATGCTTGATGGGAAAGATGATAGTTGATTCAATCAGTTTGTAAAGCTATGTTCTTATCAAAGGTTCTAGCTCTGGGTTGGTTGGCCTTTATCTTTGCCTTATCGATTTTGTATTTGTTTCTTGTTCAATGGTGTGGTGAGCCAATCTAGGATCAAAGCCTTTTAAACCATTGTACTCCCATGCAAAAACATCAAAAAACTCTTTACATAAATCAATAAAGGATTCATTTTGAGTTTGAAAGCATACTTTACCAAGCTTGATGTAACATCCCCAACTCAATCCTTGTGGAAAATCGCCAACAACCAACAAATCATAGCTTTTGTAATTAAATCACTAAATAAAAGACAATCACTGGAAAAGAAAAACATCATTAATAATTGAAATTTCAACCCATTGTGGGGAGCGCCAATGACCAATAGTCATTGATTAATTATTAATTAATTAATAAAATACCATTCATCAAAAGAAAGTATTATGAGACACCACCCTTGAGAAGACATACCCCTTGGAAAAAGACATTTGGGAGGAGTCATGTATTTTGATTGAAATATTTAAAGGTACAAATATTCCATCATTGGTGGGCATGGAAGGAATAATTCATTATGCATTCAAATATGTAATCCATGTATAAGCATTATACTTTACAATCACATTTAAGGACAAAATCCATTGATCATGTAATTTGATTGCAAGGATGAAAACCCTTGTAATCATTATATCCTAAGGATGAAACCCCTTGAGGATTTATATTTTATTATTAATGCAATTACATTTTTATTTAAATTATTATTCTAAGTATAAGTTTATATTTTTAAAATATTGTTTCAAAAGGAATTCTAAGGAATCCAAATTATTAAATAATATTTTGATTAGGGATATTACAGTGGTATCAGAGTTATTTTCTTCCTATCCTATGAACCATGGGGTCACTATACAAGGATATTGTGGTTGGTTTCAATTTGTACAAAACCCTTTCAATAGAGATTTGAAAAGAAATCTCTTTTTTATAATTTATGGAGTCGAGCGAGTCACGAAATGGAAAAGGGCATTATGAGGAAGGTGAGTTCTTAAATCATCATTATGGTAGTTCTAAATATGAAGAGAAATCAAATTTACAAGAGGTTTCTAATGGGAATTCAAATTCTATGTGTCAGGAGTTAGCAAAGTCAATGATGATGGTACTTCTTCCACAAGTATTTCCCTTTTTTAAACAAGTTGACAAGAAAAAGATTAAATTAGATTAGAGTCATGTTACATTGTGTAAAGAATTTGAATCAAAAGGGAAAAAATATAGATTTACTAAACAGGATATTGAAGTTACACCCATAGATTTTCTAGAAGACTTTACACTAATTAATAATCCACACTATAATGGAGTGGAAAAAATTCCAAACCTAAGGAATGATGTGAATCGTATAGACATTGATCTAGATTATTCATCATTAAGTACCTTCAACCCAAATTTTACAATGAATGTTGGAACAAAAAATGGCAATGATAGCTGGGGTGCTTCCAGTGATGAATCTTTTTCAGCCAGTAGTGGCAACCTTTCTTGGCTTCATGACCACCTAGTGGAAAGAAACTATTCATCATTTGACAACAATCTAAGACATTTGGCTGAATTTGTTTCTCTAAGAATAGAAAATGATCATGGCATAAACAGTTTCAATGAAGATGGGTTGGAAATTAAAAGTTGAAAAACAATATCACGGGACCTAACAAATTTCTATAAATCAAGGCTTTTTAAAATTCAAAAAGATAATATTCTAGAACAATTTGATATTACTAGTTCTAGGGCTATGCCTGGAGACACTCAAACCAACCCTTATCTAGAAGACATTTCTATCATGCCAAAGAAATCGGATGTAAGTATGATGGAAAGTCTTTCAAAAAAAAAAGTGAAAATAACTTTGGACTCAAAGGGCACAAAGTTTAAGAATGAAAAAGGGGCTCCTATTGTCACATCCCCATTAAACTATAGGAGAAACTATGATCCAAATTTTCAATCAAACTTTCCTACAACTTCAAGACCTTCAAGCAAAATATCCAAGTTGAGTGTCTTGGAAAAAATGGAGCCTAAAAAGTCAGGAAACAAAAAAAATTATTCTCCTCTATACTATTTGAAAAGAAACAAATTGAACCAAGATTTGTATGTTAATATTGGTAAAGTCGGCAAGAGGGTTGATCTCTCTGAAGTCGCTAGCCCTTCACGAGTGTCACTTCCATGTGAAGAAACTCAAAAATTTTATGAACATATTTTTGAAGAAGATGATGTTAAAGTCTGTGATATTTATGGGAACACACATTGCGAATAAATGCTTGTTATATGCAACATGCACAGTGATGGTGTTGAGCACACCTAATGCATGCAAACTATGTCAGAGAAGGTCCCAAAAAGTGATTAGATGTGTAAAGGTTGTAAGTTGAAGTAAAATGTTGATGTTAGAAGGATTTAAACACCTCCAAGCTTAACAATCATCTCTAAGCCTACATGCTTAAATAGAAGGAAGTAAATTCCTATGGCACAACATGTTCTAGGCTTTCTATGAAATTAGATAAGAAGAAGTTAGTACCTAAAAGAAAGAGATCCTTCAAAGGTATTCCTAGATCTCTATTATCTATAAAAAGACAAGATGAGGCTTTTTAAGTTGGAATTGCTACCAAAAAGTTGGATATTGGAACTTCTAATTCAAACCTAGGTTCTTTAAGTTCAAATCCAAAGCCTATTTTTTCTAGGGATAACTCACTCAAAGCACCGTATATAAAGTCAAAACATCTATTGTTGTATCTTCAAAATTAAATTTTTTGGTCAATGATAGAAGTAAAATTTAGGTGCAATCAGATGAATTTGGCTATCACTCTAATTGCATAAGTGTGGGTTTACAATTACATTCCAATTTATCTAAGGCAAGGACAAAGAAGAATACTTTTGATATGAAGGATTACAAAGTTTTAAACTTGTAATGGAATCCAAACATTTTAAAAGTGGAAGAAATGGATGAATCAAGGAAAAATAATTTATAATTTCTTGAAGGTAGGCAATTTGAGGAAGGGAGGTCTATAATATCCCCAACTCAGTCCTTGTGGAAAATCGTCAATAACCAACAAATTGTAACCTTTGCAACTAAATCACTAACTAAAAGACAATTGCTGGAAAAGAAGAGCATCATTAATAAATGAAATCACATCCTATTATGGGGAGTACCAAAAACTAACAATCATTGATTAATTATTAATTAATTAATAAAATACCATTCATCAAAAGGAAATATTAAGAAGCGCCACCCTTGGGAAAAGACATTTAGGAGGAGTCACGTCATTCAATTGAAAGCTTTGAAGGTAAAAATATTTCATTATTGGTGGGTGTGGAAGGAATCATTCAATTATACATTCAAATATATAATCCATGTACAAAAATTATACTTTACAACCACTTTTAAGGATGAAATCCCTCAATTGTGTAATTTTATTGCAAGGATGAAAACCTTTGTAATCATTATATCGCAAGGATGAAATCCCTTGAGGATTTATATTTTATTATTAATATAATTACATTTTTATTTAAAGTATTATTATAAGTACAAGCTTATATTTATAAAATATTATTTTAAAAGGAATTTTGAGGAATCCAAATTATCAAATAATATTCTGATTAGGGATATTACACTTGAGAGCTTTTTTATTGACTATGTCAACATTTTCATAATGTTCTTCTTTAGTAGACAAAATATCTTTCAACATTCTTACCTCATCATTCCTACTAAAAATATTCTCAAGTGTGACAAGACCCTTGGGTAACTTGTTAGATTTGAGTTGAACTATTTGATCACTATACTGTTGTAAAAGTTTTGACTGATTCTTAGAAGATAATTCAACCTCTTCTTGTAAGAAATGAATAACTTGATCATCATCATCAAAGGCTTTCTAATTCATATTATTATCAATAATGGAGGGTCTTACCACAATCTTGATGTATGGCTAAGTTTTAACATTCTTTACATCAACCATAATTTCAAATTGGACACCTATTGCAGCCAACCTATTTATATGCTTATTGCTTTCTCTAGGCACTGCTTGTATGTCAAATGCATCAAAATACTATATAAGATATTATACCCTATGTTTTAATGATTTTAACATTGGTTTTTTACACACATTTAGTCCTCTTATTTGATGTACCACAAGCTCACTATCTTCAAATGCCTGTAAGAGATTAGTTCCCATCTTTCTAGCCCATTGCAAACCATGAACTAAGGCCTCATAATATGCTACATTATTAGAGTATCCAAACTAAAATTTTACATAAACATAGTACCTTTGTTTTGAGGGTGAAATAAGCATCATACTAGCCCCTGTACTATGTTTATTTTACGAGTCATCAAAATAGAGTTGCCATAAACCATCCTTTAACTCACCTTCTTTGTATAGAGTTAGAATTTATGCACCATCCTCATGTAAACAATAAACTCCAAGTACTTCCTCTATCATATTCTAGGGATCATGATCATGAAAATTAGTAGCTTGTTCATAAATAAAAACTATAAACACCATCAAGATATGAGTTTGCTTCAGCTTCACTAGTTTTCTCTACTTCATTCGAGATGACACAATTAGTATTAACAATACTAGGCATGTATGATTCTAGATGAAAACGAGCAAAAAATTATGAGTGAATTGTAACTTTGGTTCCATAACTTGTTATAAATATGAGGTATGTTCAATAATATGAAATATACCCACCTATCTTTGAAGTTAAGTCATGTGATAAACACATAGCAAAATATGGAGGAAGATCCACCACCACCACATCTTGTTGAATGGTCACATTTGGGCATGCATGGAGTGTTAGTTTTAGATTCTTGATTATACCCATTGTATTTATTGGAGATTCATCAAATTGAAAAATAACCGTAGTGTTTGGTTCATACACTAAACCCAACTTATCTGTAATCTATTTTGGCATCATTGTGCTACTTGACCCACTATCAACCATGAAATTATGAAATAGTGTGTTGCCAACAATGAAGGAAATATATAAAAGATATATCTTAATTAATTTTTCATCTTTAGTGGCCTTTACCCCTTTGTATACCTATTGTATTTGTTGCTTCTCTTGTTGATCTAAATTTTCTAGAACCACACTTTCTTTCTCTATTGGTTTTGTAGACAAGCTAAGCCCTGAAAGCTTATGAATAGGGGTATATTTTTGTCCTAGGATATCCAATGAATCCAACATGGTCATGCTGATGTTTTCTTTCTTCACATGGTCTACTAAGCTGAAGGAAGAGCTTCCAATATTTGGTTGCACTTTTGGATCAATAGGATGCCCTTGTACTTGAGGCACTTGGTAAACCTTGCTTGCTTCCACATTCTTATTTTTTTGAGATAAAGAGGAAACAACATGATCATTAGTATCTTTATAAACTATATTAGGAATATTTAGAGCATGATTCACCTCTTGGGTCTCATATATATCCCTTATCTTAGATCTTGGGATGGATACAACCAAGTTATTTAATTTTCTAGGCTCACCAATCTGATTTACTATCACATGATCATCAACTTGTCTATTTACAAATGTTGCATCTGGTTGTACTTGTCCATGATTCATTTCCTCTTGGTGCATCATAGTTTCATTGTGTTGGCCTCCTTGAAAAAAAGCTTCCTCTTGTGTCATTTGAGAAATTTCCATATTTTGTGCCACTAAAGATTGATTTTGTTGATCATTGGTGTTAGAAGACTACCAACTTGAGTCTTGCATCAAATTATTTTGTACTAGTACAAGGTACTTAGATGTGGAATAAGCATTGGGATCTATTGCAACATATGGTTTTACTAGTGTAATAACTTCTTGATCTTGGTATGGAGAACTGTTATCTCTAAAACCTTGGTAGGGAGGTCTTTGCTCTCTATATGGATGATATGTGGAATTAGAAGGGGATTTATATAGCCTATTGGCTTGATATTATTGTCTCTTCAACTAAACTATCTCATTGCCAAAATATTGTAGCATACCTTTTAGTTCACCAAGCTCACTAGATTGATTAAGAGGAGCTTGAACTTGACTTTGAGGGGATGGAATTGTGGCTATTGATGGATATTTTAAAGGTGGAATATGTTGTGTTTCTAGAAAAAAATGGCATTGGAGGCCTAGGTGCAAGTTTACCAGCCTAAATTTGACTATTTTCTACTCTAAAGACAACCTCATAGACATCCAAGAGTGTCCTACCACCCATAGACTAAATCATAACTAAAACAATATGAATTCAAAGCTCTTAAGAAGTATATAAAAGCATAATCAGGAGGTGGCCTTATCATGGGAGGTATTCATTTCCATGTTTTCTAAATCTAAGATTAAAATTAGTTATAAATTCATGTGGTGCTCTCTTAATGGTATTGAGTTGATCAATAAGGGATAAATGGTCTAATTTATCTTTAAATTATCTACATAATCTTGCACCTAAATCATCCTAAGTGGTAATGGATTTCAAGTCAAGGTTCCTATACCATTGTAACACCTTTATCTTGAAGGATGCAACAATAAAATGGATGGAAACATTATATTGGGTAACATGGTGGAATGAATACAAGTTCCCCACATCTTTGATATATTCTATGAGTGTAGTTTGATCTTCACCTATGAAATATGGTAGGGATTTTAGGGTTGAGGTTGGGATATCATCATAGTAAGTCAAACTGAGAGAGCTTTCATCATTGAAAGGAACAAATACTTGGTTCTTAAGGACAACCATGTTGATAGTGGGATTTCAAATTATAGTAGTTTGCACAATAGACTGATTTGGTGACTAAAATAACCTTTTAGGATATGGAAATGTTCTTAAATACCTTATTTTATTTGAGTGCAATGGTAATTAAATAAAATCAAAAAATTTACCTCTACTTGAAGACCTTGCATTAATCTTAGGCATGAAATTGGTACTTCTATGTTGCTACAAATGTCTTTTTTTAGCTCCAATTTTTGTTCCACTGAGCATTGCAGAAACTATTATCACTCAAAAATGCACTCTTGTAAAACTATGTGATTTTTCTCACTCCTATTAACACAATGAAAACTCTCCAAGGTGTGGGTGGCCTTATATTGGAGAGAATATCTAGACGAAGGGCCAGTTCTCTTTGGTACACTCAATTATCTCTCTCTTAACTCTCCAATTTAATGATTTCTTGATTAGGAAAAAAGTAAAAGGAGTAATGCTCAAGTTAAAATTGAACATAAAAAGTAAAAATTTGAGGTGATGCACCAATGTTAAAGTTAATTATACCTATATTTGACACACTTAAAAATTTAAATAACCTGCACACATTCACTTCATCTTCATATAATGACTCTTACATCAATATTTCATACAAAGGTCTTCACAAAGATTCACACTAGCATGAAAGGAATGAATATTGATTGAATTCACTTCCAAATTAACTATAAATTAGACTTAGACACTCAATATGACATGTAAAAATTCTCATATGATGCATAAAGATGAAAAATTTAGACATAAACATAGTAAAATCAATCATTCACTAACTTACATAAATGAATATGAGGCACACACTTCATGAACAACCTAAAAATAGAGGAAAAATCAACTTATTATTACTTCAAAGGTGATTTAGTACAAAATTTTAGGAGTTTTACATATACAAAATAATAATTTGATATCTTCTTTAAAAAATGAACATACATATAGAAAATAAAGTTAGGAAAGAGGAGACAAAACAACCCTAAATTAGGGATGAGTCATCATGCCTAGTCATCATTCTCTCTTGCTCACTCAACCACCAAACACCTAAGTAGTACATGATGGATTTAAAAATTTCTCTTCAAATTTTTTTTATAAAAGAGAGATAAACTTGTTTGAGTGCACTGAAAAATTCATAGGTTCTCATTCATGACCTATCTTGAAGGGAATTTGTCTCCTTGCATTCTTTGATGGTCTTCAATACTTGAAGAGATCTTGATCATCTTCATTAAATAATTATGATTATATCATTAAATATAATTAATAATATCCATATTTATAGTGAGTTAATTCAACTATCTTTTTTTTTATCTTGGAGTTTGACCCACCTATGCACCTATATCCTCGCTCGCATGTTCCTTTCTCAGACTTCCTAAAATAGCTCTAAGGTGGTGTAGAAGAGAGAGGTTTGCATTTTATAATTGATGAATAAGTATCCTTCATAAAAATAGGTCCTCAAGTCTTGATTAAGTCTTTAAATAACCCCTCTATTCTTTCATGATATCTCTCCACCTTAATGGGGATGTTTGAAGGCTTCTTCATGTTTGTATTGAATTTTTCCACAATTTGCTACAAGGTGGAATAAAAGGAGAGAAAAGGACTTATTTATGGTGTTGTATATACTTCCAACCTTTAATTATATTTTAACACAAACTCTTGATCTCTCCTTGTCCTCCAAAAAGCAAAGAACACATGTGATTGACTTGGCAAGGTTGTTGAGGATTTCAATACATTGATAGAGCTTGTGGATAACTAGTAGGAATATTCTTCCTCCAACATGGCATATAAGGGAGATTTTTCATGTTTTATTTTTTGATATATTATTTAAATACCCTTTATGAGAGTTAATTTGATGGTGAATAATAATAACTCTCTATACTTATCCTTCTTGGATATGCTCATCTTCTTCATTTTGACAAGCTTGCCAAATGCACAACGAGAACCTACAACTTAGTGATCTTGAATTATTCAGAGAGAGAAGGAGAATAAATAGGATTTAAACATCATAACCATGGTGGCACATACATTCAAACAATTTTTTATCTTCAAATCTACGTACAACTTTCGAAAATGCTCTTTTGTGCTTTCTAAGCCTCAAAAAACTCTGATTTAGATTTGGGGCTGTAAAATGAGTTCTAGGTCTCGATTGACACTATTGATTTTATAATTAGATAGGTATAAATGAGACAAACTTATTTTTTTTTGAAAATCTCTAAAATTCTTGACCAAACTCTCAAACAAAAATTCACAAAAAAGTGCCTACTTGCTACTCGCAAGGACAGTTGGAGATGTTTTTCAATGATTTGAAGATATTTTGCATTGGTTTTTATTGTATAAGCATATATTTAGACATGTAAATAAAATATAAACCCTCCAATATCATTTTATGCCCTTGTAAATATCTAAAACACTCATTTTTCACTCCATTTATGAGCAAATTAATCAAAAACCCTGATTTTCTTCATGGTGCAGATCTATGTTTTGCTATTTTATCTTCCATAATGTACATTGTGGACATAAAACCACTTGTAAACATTAAATTAAATAAAAACATACATCCATGTCAAATTTCAAGAGATTTCACTTAGTAAAATCCAAAATATGCACTTTTAAGTGTTTTCTAGCTTGCATTTTCTCACTTTTACATGCATGTAGGTCTTAGTTTTGACATTTTATTGAATTTATAAGGCCTAAAGACCATGATATTTTTGAATTATAACTTTAAATATACCCTATAATCATTCTAACCATCATATATCTTTAACCAATCCATTATTTGCATTGAAATTTTGATTAAGGAAGGTGCATGAAGGTTATTTATGATCCAACTCATACAACTTTTTATTTGCAACAAAGAATTTAAAAATGCAATAATATTTATTGAAATTGAGTTATTGGGGTTTTATAAGGGTTTTAGAGGACCTTTCCTTCTTAACGATAGTTCATAAAGTTAAGCCCCTATAACTTAAAACTAATGCATGGAATATTGAGAGCATAAGGGCACCTATCCTCTCCTTATATCATTCAAATAAAATATTCTTCTCCTTTATGAACCAATCATTTGAAAATTTCCATTACTAAATTTCTAGAGGAATTAAAAAAACTTTTATCAAAAATTGAACCTGTGAGTTGTTCCTGAGCATGGTT